>JAOXJM010000023.1:38322091-38333325 GCA_026413425.1 Tringa solitaria | reverse complement strand
CTGTTGTGTTGTTCCCCCGCCCCCCCCCCCCTTTTTTTTTTTAATTATCAGTTCCTGGTTTCATTTTGAAATGCAACTATTTTCTGTTGGCTACAATAAAGTGATATGTCAGAAAGAGGTGTTAGACCTATGCAAAAGACTTAGTTACAGCTGATGTATGGAGACACATGCATCAGGAGCCTGGAGAGAACTTAGTCTCTTGTGTGGTGTCCACCAATTGGGTAGTCAAAGACAAAAGATACTAAAGTAATTTCAGTTTGTCTTACATATCTCTGAGTATATCTCGTGCTCATCTGGTCATAAACAAAAGTGTGGTCACTGCTGTAAATGACAGTTGGTGTCTGTATATTACAGTCCTATATTCTGATGCTATTTTAAAAAAAAAAAAAGTGCTCCTGCAAAATTACTGAAGTTAATTACTGCAGTTGATTCTAGTATGTATCCTACCTCATGGAAAACTTTACAACCTGTAACTTGTTGACAAATTGCAAGCCGATGTGGATTTCTCCCAGGTATGGTCGTCTGGGTTGAGAGATATTGACAGCACTAAAACACTGGAGTAGAACCCAATGGAATTAATTCACTGTGTACAGTTGAGTTTTAATGGCGTGTTCTGTTCCTGTAAAATGGGTTGTGCAGTTTCACTCTATGGTAGGGTTTCATGTTTTTGATGTGGGGAACAAATACATGTCAGTCTGCTATGAGAAAACAAATCTGTACTGAAAGCTAACTAGAGTCTTTTTTTGTTTTCTTATTTCCTTTTAGTACTGGATGAATGAATACACTTCTTCCCTTGGAATTGGAGTGTTCCATTCAGGAATTGAGGTGTACGGCCGAGGTACGTACAAGAAGAACATAACTTACTCTATGTTCTGGTAATGCTGCCATTTCAAAAAGATTTTTCAGGTAGTGGGGGAAGCCTGGCTCCTGAAAGGCGTTCATCAGTTTCTTATTAAAGTTCTCATCTCTTCTGCCTCTGGAAAATAACCTTGGATATGAATAGTGTGGTAGTCATCTTGTATTCTTGTATAAAGCTATGCAACTGTGAGAAAGTGTGCAATTTATTCAGCTAGGCATAGAAATCTTCAATTTAAGTTTTTTAATACCTGTTGTTAAAACAAATATATGCTTTATGTAAGCATGGTTGAATCGTGTTTCCTCAGTGTTCTGCCAACACTTAGTGCAAGGAGGTAATTTTTAACTACAGAAACAATAGTCTGTTGCAGATAGGCACCTAAAGTGCATGATGCTCAGGAAAAAATGTCTGTTCCTTATGGGTTAGGTTAGTTTGCTTTGAAGAGAGAGTTTCTTTAAAAGGCATCTCATGCATACTGTTCACAAAAGATGCACTTGCAATAAATACAGTAATACATTCCAATTTTGCTAAATAGGTTGGATTTTGGGGATGCAGCTTTCTGCTCCATTCAGGCCACTTTGAATCCCCCCTGCTGCCAGAAGGTGTTTGTGAGCCTGCTGTAGCACAGGCACGGGTCTGAGGTGTTCTTGCCCAGCAGTATAATGACACTCTGAGGTGATGGTGTTGCTAAAAGTAGTCTCCATTTAAAGGAGAAAAATCTTCAATTCTTTTTTTGGAATGTGTTTGGATGTGAGGGGAAGCAGCAAAAGGTGTGGCATGCAGTCCAAAGACCACACAGTTGTCTTAAACTTATAGATGTTTCAGCTATTATAATGGTCACATTGTAACCGGGTTTGCAAGTATTATCAAAGCAACAAATTGACAAAATACAATGGTTATTGTTAACAATTTTTTTTTTATTTCTTATTAATCCAAACCAGAAAGACCTGACTCTTAAGAGTGCTGTGCCTGAAACCCGGTTCTTGAGCTGTGCCAAACCCGTGTGCCTCCCTTCCTGTTCAGATTATAAGAGCTTTCTCACATAGCAGGTCATACCCCTGCTAGAACAATGACTTGCATTTTTCAAAGTACATTGAACTTAATAAATTAACCTGTTGTGAAAAAGATTATCCACAAAACTGGATGCTAGACTTGGATGGTGTGTTACGGGTTTTGCAGAAAGGAAGCATGAAGTCATGCTTAAAGCTTTTTATTGCGCTCGGGGTGTGGCATGTGGCTTTATCTCACAGACACAGAAGGAAGCTAAAGCACACCGTGGTATTTTCATGTACTGTAAGTGCTTATGCCAGCAGATGCTACGTGCAGACTTCAGATGCATGCACTGGTTTAATTTCTTGTTATAGTAAAGAACTCGGGACAGATGAACTCTTGCAAATGAGGAAATTAAAGAACCACTTAGGCCACTATGCGATGCCACACTTGGAACCATAGTGTGCACTGAGTAGAAGCATCATCAGGGCTTTGAGGGTGCAGTACTTTGAATCCCTAATCTAGAAATGCGTAAGTGGAGCCTTACGGACAAGCATTTAGAGCATTCATTGGTAGGATGCTTGTAAATCCTCACTTATACATTGAAAAATAGTATATGCTTACTGTAAAGTTATTCAAGTTAAACCTGTACACTGATGTAGGATATTTTAATTAGTTTGACTAGTAACTAACAAAGCTATTCATTTCTAGCTCCTTGCATTTGTTATGTATGTAAATTAGCTGTCTGGTTTCTAGCTTTAGGTCCCTGTGAAGTGATCCTCCGGTCAGTGAGGTCTGCTGGTTTTTACTGTTGTAGTATGCCATTTTTGTTAAATCTCCACTTTCTCTTTCAGAATTTGCCTATGGTGGTCATCCATACCCATTTTCTGGAATATTTGAAATTTCACCCGGAAATGCTTCTGAGTTGGGGGAAACATTTAAATTTAAGTAAGAAAGATAACTTATTTCTTGCTTTTGAGAAGGCTTATTAAAAAGACAATGTGTTGCATTTATTTTTGAGGATAGATGTGTTGAATGATACTACAGGATTTCTGACTTCTGAGAAATTAGTGTGTTTTCTTTACTTAGAAGTGAAAGATGGACGAAGTGATGAGACAGTGCAGTGTCTACAGCAAAGAACGTTATTGTTAGCATACTGTTAAATTCCTTAAATTGTACAAATTATGTGGACTTGTGGCTAGCTTTTGTTATTCATACAGTATATACAAAGGGGTAACTTTTTCAAGGTAGTGAAATATTTATTCAACGAAAAAGATGAAAAATGCTGCTCTTCAAGGTTTTCCCATGTCTCTTTCCACTTTCTCTGTGTCATTGCTTTGACCCTTCCCTGCGTTACAATTTCGTATCTGTTCTCAGCTGTCTCTTAAAAACGATATCATTTGGAAAAGAGGGAAAGATTGCATCCAGTGTTAGTCAGAGTTAGATCCAGTGTTAGTCAGAGTTAAGTTGCAAATAACTTAAGTGAGCTACAGGTGGACGATCGGCAAGGAAATAATCTCTCATGCTAAAGACAAAAGTGGTGCTTTAAAATGGCATAGGAAGAATCCGTGTTATTCTAGGAGGGCAGAATGATCTCACCACCCACAGTGGGGTGATTTTTGAGTGTTGTATGAAGAATAATCCACTTATATCACAGAAGCCTGATCGCCTTCTACTCTGTTTTTCTTCTAGGGAGGCTGTGGTTCTAGGCAGTACTGACTTTATGGAAGATGACATAGAAAAAATAGTAGAAGAGCTTGGAAAAGAATTCAAAGGAAATGCTTATCACCTAATGCACAAAAACTGCAATCACTTTTCTTCAGCTTTATCCGAGGTAAACAAACATGAAGATCTACAGAAAGGTGCTTTCCAGGTGGCTACAGAGCCTCATCTCCTTCCTATCTTTTGGACTGTTTGGCCTAATTTCCACTTCCCATCTCTGTTATGTTGGGCAAATGCCTTCATTTTTCAGGTTTTATTTGTGCTTATGTCCGAACCACAAGATTTTACTTCTAAAGATGCTAAATATTGTTGTCGTACATAGTTTGTGTTCGAGCAGGGGTGCATTCCTAATTGAGAGACCTAATAAATCAAGTATTAAGAGGATTTCAAAAGCATTTCAGATACTTTAGAGATCACTACTAAAGATAGAACCACGTTATTTTTATCAGTGTTTCCCCACAGAACCATCACACTGAAAATAATTTTTAAAGTTATGACCTACTGTTAAAGAATAACAGAGGCATTGAAGTTTCACAGAAAATATTAATCTTCTGCTTCAGAGGCTTTTGTCAAGTTACTGCTCTGCCAGCACCTGCATCCTGGTCATGTAGATGCCTGAGTAGTCATGCAAAGTATCTGACTGGAGTCGAATGGACTTAGCTTTTTCCCCTCAGCTTTATTTTAACATGATCGGTTTGCCAGTATGATTGAACGCCTGCTCCCTCACGTGTGTATCAACACAAGGAAAAGAGTCAAGAAGAAGTAACCTAGGACAGAGGGGAATGGCAGTTCTGATTTTTATTGGTAGTTGGCAGTCTCTGCTTGTCAGAATTTATTCTAATGTTTCATTGAAGCACTCCAAAAAAGGGATGGCTATTTTTTCCATGGTGAGCTTCCATAAAATTTAATTGTTCTTTTTTTCAAAGGAGTTAATGGCACACTTACTGTATAGCCTGTGTTTTGTGTAGACTGTTTGATCTTCCAGTGATACTGGAAAACTTTATTGAGATGACGATTCATGTGCAACACCGGTACAAGTAAGTAGGGTGAGACACAGACTAAGCTGCAGCTGGCATGAAATCTGGCCTATATGGCCAGGTTTTTGCCATACTTTTCAACCATGTGGTCATTTTGTTTCTATTTTGTCTTGACCTATTTAGTGTTCAAATTGACTATAAAAACAGGGATATAATTACAGGTTAAATGTCGCTCAGTTACAGCAGAGTAATGCTCCCGTTAGCTATGATTTTCTCCAGATTTGCACTGTGGTAAGTGATCGAGAAGTGAATATGGAGGTAGCTAAGTAAAATAGCTCGCTCCTTGAGAGTGACAATGAAACCGTTTAACAACTGGTGTATAGTAAAAACAAGTATTTAATGCAGCTGTATATATTTTTGAGGAGTTGAAAGCGGCTTTGCATTGTACAGGTTCCCTTGTTCCAGTGAACTTGACTCTGTGTGTGCCTTGCCTGGGTGCTGTAAGACTGTGACGTCTTGTGCAAAGTCCCCAGAGGCCATCACAATAAATAGCTGTGTGCATAACTCCATGGAACTGTAGTATTGACACCGTCATCTCTACCACTTGCTTTCAGAGTGCTTTTTGTAATAGTGAGATTTTTCCTGCAATTTCTGTTTCTGAGGAATTACCGGTGACTAGAAAGCATACCTTAACTCATTTCTATGCCTTTTATAGAAGTTATTTAAAAAGAGGTGGTTAGGCTTTTCAGGACTTCTAAAAAAAAGTGTAGAACCATGTGTCAAACTCTCACAGTGGGAAAACAAGTCTCCTTGTGTGACTTTGGATGCTGCTTTCACTGATGGAGAAAGTTGTCTTAGTGCAGCTAATTTGAGTGCTTCTTGACTGGCATTTGCAATAGGTAAATTGTAAGGCTGCTGCAGCCTCTGCTTTTTGTTTACAGTACTGTAGTTCTGTTGCTGCTGAACGCAGAAGACAAATTAATCCTTTCTTTTCCCTTCCCTCCTAGATTCTGTGTGGAAAAGAGATTCCACGATGGGTGAATCGCCTTGCCTACTTCAGCTCTTGTATACCGTTTCTCCAGAGCTGTCTGCCGAAGGAGTGGCTCACTCCTGCAGCCCTCCAGTCTAGTGTTAGCCAGGAGCTACACGATGAGCTGGAGGAAGCTGAGGATGCAGCAGCATCAGCTTCCTTGGCAAGCTCAGCATCTGGGTCTAGAACTGGTCGCCACACCAAATTATAAGTCCTCCTCCAAAGTAACAAATGGTTCGAATTACTTCAGTTTAATCTCTCCAGCAATTGACTTCCTGACAGAACACGAGAGCTGACTCTAGAACATTGTTTTTATATGCAAAAAAGGCTCTCGCCAACCCCTGTTTCAGCTCAGGATTATTTATGTAGTGAAAAGAATTGCTGGGAGAAAAGGGAAGGATTTTGTGTGAAGCCACCCTTTTCATTTTCACCTGTTTGGTAGACCTGGGTTAACTTAACATCTTATATAAAGCAGAACTTAAATTATTTGTTTACAGTATTGTGTACTGCTGTTTACAAGTCCTGTAAGGACTCCTGCCACCACGGAAGAAGAGAGAATTTGAGTTTGGTTTAACTGTTGGTATAACTCAAAAGCAGTGGTATGATGCCCTGGATGAACTCTCCCCTTTGTTTTCAAGATTAAAGGCAGGTGAACGTTAAATTTCTGAGAAATGCCAGAAACTGCTGAATGCTATATGTGTGAACAGGGTACTGTGCACTTAAAGTGGCTGATGTAAACAGGTAGATTCCAGGATGTAGGGAGACTGGTTTTGTCTAAGATCTGTTACTAGAATTATGACCTCTACATTAATGAAACTGTGGATTTTTGCACATATGAAGGGAAATGTCTATCTCATTACAATGCACATTGGTCCCTTTTCTTTTTTTAAACTGAACCATGTAGTTTGCATCCCATTTTCTGTCTATGTTTCAGTCTACTTCAGCCAGGATTTAGACAGTGAATACCATCTGTTAGAAGCATCAACACATTTTTCACTCTTTGCTTTACTTGATTTCAAACTTGTATATAAAAGCTAGTAGTTGTATTCTTTTTTTTTTTCTTTTTGTTTGTTTCATATAGTTTGGAATAGTGTACTACAAGCCATTTATGGTTGGGGAATGGCCTTGCTTTCTGCTGCTGATTTTGCTTCATTTGAGTTTGTAAACATTTGTGTCTTTTTTTTTTTTTTTGAGCTATAAATGACTGCCCGGTTGTGCATATCTGCACAAATTATAGAGAAATCCTAATTTATTTTCCCACAGTCTCTGTCTGTGGTGTTAGCTTTCTTGTCAGATGTAATGAAGAAAAACCTGAAAATTGCTTATGCACCTGCGTGTTTACACAGCAGAACCCACTAATCTGCACACATAATTATATCTGAAGGTAAGAGATATTATTTTCTAAAACACAGAAGTATGTTTGCTGGTAGATTATAATTAGAGCTAAATTATAATTAGTGATCAGAATATATAATGGAATGCCTTATTCTTGTTCACTTACCAAGAGAATTAATGGTTCTTCCAGTCATTAGTGTAAATTAGTGAGGTTCTATTGTGCAGATAAGGATACAGTAGCACAAACATGAGGGAGGTGAGCTTGGGTATTTTGTAAGACTTGCTGCCTTAAACTAACAAAAAACCATACCATCCGTAAACTGATCAGCTCACGAGGAAGTGCGCATTACTAGAAGTATAATTGATTCTTCCAAGCTTTATTTTCAGTCTGTTGCTGGGTTTAGTTTTTCCATTAATTGAAATACTGACTCTACAGTTTCTGCTGTTTGAAAGGAAAGGAAAGGAAAAAAAAGTCCTCCGAGGAGGCGAGAATGCTTCATGTTACAGATGCTCCTAGCCATGGGTAGCTGGTGCCGTTGAACCCTACAGGAAGGTGCCATAGGCTGTATCGTGGAAAGAATCCTTATGATCTCCAACTCGACTCGCGCTGGAAATGAGCGGAAGCTTTTCTGCTGGCAGTTGGGTTGAATCCTTTGTCAGCCAGTCTTTAAGGTTTCACTCATCTTCTGTGATGCAGCGTAGGTACAGAGAGAGAGATGGTCAGTTCTGTGGGAAAAAAATGAAGTGAGACTTCCTGGAATGAGTGGGATAATAGTAGAAGTCTCTTTAACTGCAGTTTGGTACGTGTTTTAATAATCTCTTCTACCAAGTGGGAAACGCTTAAGACTGACAAGTCTGCCACTAATTACCTTCTCTGTTTGGTCTCCAGAAGCTGGACATACTGACTCTCCCTGTTGAGTGCTTTTTCACTTGAATCTCTGAATTTCAGTTCTCCTTTCTTTTTGTCCTGTAGTGAAAATGAATATGGTGGTCTCCAGTCAACTCTCAAGCATTACAGAACTGAATCTCACACTACTTACAGCTCAGAGAACGGGCCGCAGACAGGTTATTTTGTCCCTGCTGTGCAGCTGTGGTAGTAACGTGACTAACTCTCTTGGCCAAGGCAGGTCCTTTATTTCAGCTCAGGGTTGAGGCCACTGATCTAGCAATGTACTGTAGCTTTTCCTAGGTTTTAGGAAAAATAAATAGAATGAATTTTCATTGCTACCTAACTTTTATGTACCAAAATCAGCTTTTTAGGCTTCTGATGTATCCAGAGCGCTAGGTCACAAATCTCTACACCTTCATTAACACACACAAATACAGCATGTACAATGCAAGAACGTGACAGATCACAGCACAGTTTTTATTTAGAAGTAAAACTAAGACTATTTTTTATAAAGCAGACTGGAAAGTTTGTAACAAAAACATTCATTTTATTGGTAGCTGTACAGGTGAAAATACTGTCTTATGCTCCTGTTTGGTGTTTTTGTTGGGTTTTTTTGTTTGTTTCAAAACCATCCATTTGTAAATCCTGTGAGGAAACTGACACCTGAACCCTGAAGGCTGTTGGATGTTGTATCAAAGGAAGCGGTACTGTAACTTCAGTCGCGTGCTGTCAGCTCAGCCTCCGCTGGATGCCTCCAAGAACTCACCCTGCCAGTGGTTACTCTGATTTGTTAGCAATAGAGCAAGTTACCTTTCACCAGCATTACTGCCAAGCAGGGATTACTTTAGCCTACTAATGACCACACTGTGCTAGGACTAGAACACTCCAAAATGCTGTGAGAAAGCTGGACACCTGTGGAGTTTTTTTCCATCAAAACGGGTAGAAAAATATCACTACTTCAGGGTTCTGCTCTGTTTACTTTCTCATTCTCGTTTAATTTTCTGTAAGATAGCGCTTTTGATATGTATTATATTCTTTAACTCCAAGTCATTTTATTTAAATGCCATTTTCTGTTCAGCAAGCCAAAAAAAATCCGATGTACTGTCAGTGTGCACCAGTAACTCCAGAGTGGCTTGGTAAAAACATAGTTGCATTACTTCTAAAATTTGCAATGCAATTCTGATCACTATTGATACATGAGAATTTTCACTGTTGGAAGTTGGTTACAAGTTGAATATTCACTGATGCATTTTTTTGTAAACTTGTATTCAAGTTTACGGGACTACATAGTATTTGTATAAAATTCAAAGAATTTTGACTTTTGTTACCTGTACATGGCAACAAGTTGTCTAGCATCTGAAACTTAAATCCATCAGTTTATTAAAAATACTTTTATAAAAAAAAAAAGACAGTTGTCTGTGTGTCTTATTCCCCTGGTACCTGCAGCTTGTTTTGTCGGTGCCACCCAAGCTCATCTTGGTTTTGAAAGAGGTTTTCACAGGATAGTAAAGTATCTAAGGGTTTCTTACAGGCTGTGTTCTGACACGGGCATCAGTTTGGTTTCTCTGAGGGATTATCAAGAGTCACTAGTTTTTAATAGACTAGATTAAAAATATTTTCAGGTCTGGTGTGCTGACTACAGCTGTTGGGATGCCCAGGCGCCCGGGTGGGCTTGGGATGTGTTGCAGATAGGACGTGCCTTACTCGACCTATTGGAGGGAGCCACGACTGTGTTGCCAAAGGGTTCCTGCCAGTGCCCACCACAGCTGGGGAGCTGGGTTAGGCAGGGCTTCAAGACACCTCAGCTGAGAAAAGCCTTCCCCGCAGCCATGATGCTGGCCTCACCTTCTGCCCCAGGTGACTGTGGGGCAGCAGTGTGGGGGTCCAAACACACACCTTCTGTGGGGCTTGGGTCTGGTCCCCGCACGGTGGCTGACGCGGGTCTTCCTTTACAGGGAGATAAATGACGTGAACCAGATGCCCCCCGCCGAAGGGGGCACAGAGAAGTGTTTATGGGGCTGTAGCCAAACAGCGAGGGGCGGCGGGGAGGAGGAGACCCTCTGTTCCCGGTGGGTGCCCGAGTGACACAGCGAGTGCCGTTTCGGCCGGTTCCCTCACGTTTCCCAGGTCTGAACAGCCATTACCGTTAGCTCGAGCAAAGCCGGGCTTTCCTCCCAGAATAAGAATAATGTCCCATTAAGCCCACCTAATGACAACACAAATCATGTCGAACAGAAAATGGCTTGTGTTCCCTACTCGGGTTTCTGAGGCTTGCGGGTTTTGTTCTGCTTTTCCCATTCCTAATTTGCCTGTGGGAAACGCTGCCTCCCCCCAGCCCTCCCAGTACAGGCACACAATAGCTGCTTGTTTTTCGCCTGGAAGGAATTGCTGAGCCTTTAAATAGCTGGAATTGAGTTTATTTTTCTTCTATGCTTTAGCTCGTTCATTACTCCAGTCATAGCATCCCAGAAGTGAAGACTTCCAAGAGCACTGGAATTTACTTTTTCCTCCCCGAAAGATGATCTGCATCTTAAATCTTGTGCACCAGCCCCATATTAGAGTCACTCACTAATCCTGTGGTGAAGCATCAGCTCCAACAAATTAATTCACATGCCATTAAGCAAATATGACCTGAGTAGTGAGGACTAGCAAGAGCCAATGGCAATACAGCCGGCTCAGACACAACTGTAAAGGTCAATTATTTTTCGTATCAGAGAGAATTGGAAATTTTAGTAAAAGCACTGAACGAGAACCGATAGTCGGGGTGACCGGCCGAGCAGAAGCTGCTCAGGCTGGCTCTTACCCCCAGCATCCTGGAGGTGGGGGCAGAGAAATGCTTCAGGGAGTTTCCCAGCTTTTGAGGATGCTCTCACCCCTGCAATCACTTTCTTTAAGCTGTTTTGCCCTCCCAGGAGCCTTATGGCTTCTGTGTGCGTTAAGAGGTTTAAAGAAAGGCCAGTCCTTATGGCCCAGAGAGCTGCCTCTGCCCCACGGCTCCCCACACAAAGGCTCCTCTGGTGAAAAGGCCACACCATGGCACACACACAGGGATGCCACGCTCGCCCTGTGCAGGAACCTGCAACGCATCCCCCAGAGAGACAGGCAGCCTCTAGCACCTCTGCAGGTTGCATTGAGTTTCAAAGGTGTAATGGTTGCTGCTAATATTGCTGAGATTCTCTTCAATTGAGAAAGAAAAGGCTTTTATACTAAATATATCGACATGTAATTATTTACTGATAATATACTGCAGAATTAAACCAAGTACAAATAGGAATCTGTTCAGAGATGGACGATGCACCCCCCAGGTCCTAGCCCATGGCATAACCTATAAACTGGGAGGGCTGGCCAACACTCCAGAGGGCTGTGCTGCCATCCAGCGGGACCTGGACAGGCTGGAGAGCTGGGCAGAGAAGAACCTAATGAGGTTCAACAAGG
>JAOXJM010000023.1:38310171-38321991 GCA_026413425.1 Tringa solitaria | reverse complement strand
CATAGGAAGTTCCACTCAAATATGAGGAAGAACTTCTTTAGGGTGAGGGTGACAGCACTGGAACAGGCTGCCAAGAGAGGTTGTGGAGTCCCCTTCTCTGGAGTTTTTCAAGACCCGCCTTGATGCAGTCCTGAGTGATGTGCTCTAGGCAATCTTGCTTAGCAGGGGAGTTGGACTAGATGATCTCTATAGGTCCCTTCCAACTCTGACAATTCCGTGATTCCGTGAATATGTAGCACAACCAGAGCAATCAGCTCCTCAGACTCACCTCTTTCTCCCTCACTCTGTTCTCTGCAGCTGTTCACCTTCCTAAATGGTCTCTGAGGACCTGCTTTTTACCTGCAGACCAGGGAATCCTATAGGTCATGACACTCTTCCCTGACTGTGCCATGAGCTAATTGATACTAATTGATATTCCTTATCTTCTGGGGACGTTTACCAAGAATGTCTTAAAGTAGCAGCAAACACCCCCCCTGAAACAGGCTCTTGTTTAATGTCCACCAGTGCTGGCCTTTGCAGCATATACCTGGTAGCCTGGAAAAGCTCAATTCTGACCCTCCTCACAGACCCCAAGGTGACTTTCTGACAACTTTCTGAGCTGCTGTTGCCTTTGAGCCATGTCTGCAAGTTGTAAAAAAGTGCTGAAGTAGGTTACTTTTCAGCTAATCACCTTCATAAACTTTAATCTTTCAGTTGTATGGGGAAAAAAAAACCCACCCTAAAAGCGTACTAGTAACTGTCAACTTGGTTTTGAGAAGCCAGCCTTTAAGAAACATTAGAATTCCCCTGTCCATAGGCAGCTGGAGAAGCCAAAGTACTCAATTAACAGCTCTTCTAGTTTTTCAGCTATGGAGGCCTGTGCTGATGACATCATCATTCCATGATGACCTCAGAATAAGGAAACCTTTGTCCATCCTAGCACTGTCCTTATTGCCCAGGCAGGGCAAACACCCTGGCAGCAGGCACAGGAACCGCCAGCCTTCAGGGAGGGCTTCCCTCCATTCCC
Source organism: Tringa solitaria (assembly GCA_026413425.1). NCBI lineage: Eukaryota > Metazoa > Chordata > Aves > Charadriiformes > Scolopacidae > Tringa > Tringa solitaria. Next base: position 38,320,985 of record JAOXJM010000023.1, on the reverse strand, counting down.
ATCCTGTGAGACTCTGGCAAGCCAGCCTGAAAAATAACAAAGCTGGGCTCTGAAACTGAATGGGGAACGAAACACCGTCCCACCAAACTGTGCAGCAACCCTGGCTCCCGTAACAGTCCCACACAGGGGAGGGAAGGGAAAGCGAGGGGATGGGACAGGGTGGGCAAGGTTCTACTGCAAGTTTTAGTACCAGGACATGCTTAAGGCACTCTGTCAATAACCTGGTTTTCTTGGACAAGCAACAAAGAAGGAAGTAGCCTGGCTTTCATACCTTTGAGAGGAAAGTAAGAGCTTTTCTAATGTTTGCAAAATGCAACGTTCCTGTTTAAATAAGAAGGCAGGGTTCTGCTTGTCTCACCACAATTACATGAGGTTCGGAATACGAGTAAAGGTGGAAACTGCCTTTTCTGTGGTAAACTCCTGGCTGTGGGGCTGGAACAGCTCAGCTACCATGGGGCTAGAGGACAGACTCTTCCCCTCAGTCACTTCTCCCTCCCTGTGGGCACAGGGATCATGCTCATGAGAATACAAACATGCTAAGGAACATTTAGGTCCAGTAGCCAGGTAAAAGAGGAGTCACCACAGGTGAGCCAGTGGTGGTGAATGCTCTGCCCTGAGGCTCAGAGAGGGTACAGCCACAGAGGCCATCCAAACTTGTCACTGGTCTTTGCTGGCTGGAAGAGCTGAGCTTCAAGGCTAGTGAAGTCCAAAAAAAACGCCCAGAGAAAGAGCATCTCATCAACACCCTGCTGCAGAAAGCTCAAGGAAGTCCACAATCCAATGAAAAAAAATATTGCCTGGTGCCAGTTACTAATTCTCCTGATACAAATCATAGTTTTGATTATGGAGACGCTACAGGTCATCCCGTAGCTGGTCCCAAGCAAGCATCCACCCGCCACTGCCGTGTTTCATGCCAGAGTAACAGTGCCGGAACCCCTCAGGCATCAACCCCGCAAGACTGTAGCCCTCTGCTCCCTCTGCTTGCCAATCCCTTCATGGCCTGTGGCTGGAAAAGAGCACTTCCCAGGCAGGAGAATTCAATAAGGATGTAACACAGGCACAGCTAACGCTGCTTGTACAGCTTCACTCTTCAAAGCTGGCCTCAAAAGGTGCAACAATCTGCACCTCATGGCCTTTAGCCATTTAAAGAGAAGTAGGTAACATAACCTTAACTGCAAATCCTCCCGTCTCTGCTGGGGTGCCGCAGCGGTGGGGGGGGGGTGAAGACACCCTGAGGCCCTTCCTCACCCTGCCCTTCTCCCCTGGCTTCCTCTGTAACTGGTCAAGGCACAGCCATAATCAACATGATTTTTTCCCTGTCCCTGATAAAACTGAAGTATTTTGATGGTTTTGTGGTACTGTAGATGGTGTTCTTAATTATTTAATAAGTATTTACTGGGGATGGGTAGTTTTATTTAGTGGTGCATTACACTTTTATTTACATCATCTTTTACCAGCTTTTTTTGTAAAAATAAAGACATTGTATCTGTCATTTTGTGTATTTTTACAAGCTAGAGTTTAAATACTTTAGCTAAACAGACTAAACACTGACAATAGAGGCCTGGCTGCCCTGAAATCATGTTTTTTCCTTTTATGTCCTGTCAATACAACAGCATTTTCCTAGGCATCTTCTGAAGCTGTTAAAGGATTTCTCATGCAACTCAAACCTGAATTTATGTATATAATCCCTTATGTCATACGTCTTCTTCCATTTACAATGACTAGTGGAACCTGCCCTACAGAGCAGAATCAGCACTGGCTGACCGTCTCTGATATTGTTTTAACTTTGTGAAGCTCTTCCAGAAATTACTCATTCTCAACTGCTCCCTAAGATGTCACTGCCCATTGCCTGGAGAGGCGGGATGAGGTGGGATGAGGAGGAGGAAGATGAGCAGCAGATGGGGGATCCACGGCACTTGGGCTACTGACAGCGGAATGGGCTGAAGCCTTTGCTCACCTCATGGCAATGGGCAATGCATGTTGTTATGGTTTGAGGAACCCACAGCAATTTATTGTCATTTAGACAATTATTCTCTCAGCCGATGACCCCTTCCCACTCAGGAAGGGAAACTGGGAAAAATCAAGGAAACCCGAGGGTTGAAATATACAGATTTAACAGAATAAGACTAAATAATTATCATTAATCATACTAAAGAACCAGCATTGATCCCGACACCAATATAAAATATACAAGGATTATACTCAGCCCATTCTATCAGGAGGAAGCTGTGCACTCCCAGCAGGGGACAGCAAATGTGGGACACTGTGAGCACTACAGCTTCGGGAGGAAGGGAAGGACTCAGGGGTCCCGCACCGGGGCAAGAAGTTCTCTGGACCGCTGCCATCAAGGGAGAGAGAGAACTTCTCAGCAAACTTTCTAATTTCTATTGAATGCGACATTCATGGTATGAAATAGTTCTGTTGGCCAGCTTGGGTCAAGTGCTCCTCCTCATCCCCACACCCAGCAAGGCTCAAAAACACTGAGACCTTGAAACCTGCATACCATAGCTGGCTACAGAGTAAATATTTTCACAGATTCAGAGACTAGAGTCTTCTAAAAGTGAGGTTTTCCCAAGGACTAGAAGAGACCTTTCTGAAAAGTGAAATTACTGAGAGATAACTTGTTCCCGTGTTGCTCAGACCGGGAGAGGTGTGCATGTGCCAGCGGAGGGGAGCCCCACGGCACAGGCCGGGGAAGGACAAGCAGGTCAGCAGCCGTCTTTCCTGGAGGCGCTGAGAGGCCTTTCTTGGTTTCCATGGAAACCCGCTGCTGCAGGAATGATGTTATGAAAATGCCTTCCAAGATTAAAGCTAACAGGTTTGCTTTGCTCTATGGAGAGTAGGGGGACTCATCACTTCGTTGCCCTGCGTGTGGTGTGAAAATGGTTGTAGAGAAGTGGCAGGTACCCCCGAGACAACCTGCCGGCAGCGAGCTCTGCGTGGCCTGCCCCGTGTTGCTGAGATCCAGCACAGCCACAAACCCCAGGCAGGGGACAGGAGGAGGAGGAAGGTGCAGGGGCTTCCAGGTCCCGTCAGCTCCTTGCAGGTGGGTACAGCTCACAGCGGTACAAGAGGCAGCGCCGTTGCCGTCTCTGAGGGCTGAAATCTATTGTCTGCCCTGGAAAAACCAAACCAGCAGGAGCAGCAGCAAGGTGTGATGGCACGGAGAGATCTCCAAGCGGCTGCAAGGAGAGTAGGCTGCAGCACCTTGCGTGGAAGGGGTAAAGGCAGCAAAAGCAGGCTACAGGCAAGCGCAGTTACTGCGAGGCAGCCTGTCCCTCTTACCCAGGTACTGAACGGGGGGACACTTTATTCAGTGTCAGCTTTCATATTTGACATCACCACCGAGTGGTAAAAAATCAGTGTTGTAGGAAGACAAAGTTTGGGTAGGCCAACTCTTACGTAAGTTGCTCTCAGAAATACACGTATTATTGAATAAACCAAAGTCATGCCTCGCAGAGAAGCTCTGTAGCAACAAAGCGAGCCAGTCTTTGATGGCATAACTGGCAGGAGAACTTCCAAAACTTAAAAATCTTAACTCTCCCTAAGTATTATTAATTATTCGATCAAGTTTCATTTGGAAAGAGTCCATGAAAATATAAAGAGGCATTTAGCCTAACAAGAGAATTGCCACAGCCCAGGCAGAGACCTGTGGTTAATGCTCAGAACCGGCAGAGTGAAGACACGCTGTGCCCACCACGACAGCAGCGACTCCCCATCTTCTCTGAAAGGTGGCAGAACAGACACGTGGACTTCACCCTGCACGTGTTCAACTTAATGCAGTGTGAACACCTGCAGGTAGTTGCTTCAGTGGAAGAACAGCCTTCCCAGTGGATAATAATCAGGCAAATCCGAGAAAACATCTGGAAACAGATGTCAGCAGGGTGGAAATAATTTTTTGCATGAGTTCTGATATGTTTCTAGAAGTTGCTCCAACATTTTATGATAACATAGTCAAGACCACAGAAATGCTGAAGGCAGCCAAATCAAACATCAACTATTTTTGTTCAAGTCGTGCAAATGACAGCTGATTATAGCACTAACAAACAAGTGTTCATTACTGAAAAGTCCCCATGTTCCTCCGTGAAGTGAAAGCTACATGATCTTGGAAGCTTCTCATGAATATTTTTCTGCATCTCTGCTGTGAAATCCACTCAAAATGATGATACCGGATTACCCATGACCCCGTTTCTGGAGAGACTCCCACAGCAAGGCTCTACATGACTTGAGGATGTAAAATTAGAAATACTGGGAGCAATTCGTGCTCTGTTGTGGAGTGCTTCATCTCCTTATGCAGTGTTAAAGCGCTGCTATGCAGGCCTTGGGAATATAAACAGTAATTACTGTAGCCACGTAACAGAAGTCATAAAGAACTTTACGTCTAATAAGCAATTAGATACTAAATTAAGAAGCAGAATGCGATGGTCTATAGTCTATCAAAGAATAAAAGCCCCTCAGAAGACAGACACAATATTTTATGGAAGGAATATGTAGCTCAGAATTCTAACTGGCATTTGAAGATAGCAGTATGAACAGACACGTGGTATTGCCAATGACTTGATTTTACATGTATGCTCAGCCTATCAAGAAAGTGATTAATTAGTTGAGAAGAACATGATGGTCATTCCATAGATGAGGACAGCAAAAGAAGACTACATTATACAATGTATAAGGCAGGGATTAAATATGCAGAGAAGGGAGCTGGGTTCCTCAGACTCAAGGTGCTGGACAGTCAGGGCACGACTCAGTTGCCTACACATTGGCACTGGGTCCCTCTTGCTTTAGCCACCCAAACATAAGGTATTTTTCCAGCTGATTTAATACTGTCATGGGAGTAATGAAACTCACACATTCTTGAAAGGAACTCGTTTGGCATGGACAGGATTCGCAGGATAGAGTAAGCTCTCCATTGTGTAGCCTTTCCCAGATTTCCTTCTGAATCTCCCTTCCAGTTCACGTCAGAAAAGGCTCAGATGCTTTTTGGAGCCTTGCCAGGAACGGGAGAGGCTGATGTGAGGGCATCAGCTTTCCAGCCTACTACCTTTATTTCTGGATGAGCAATTTGTCTCAAAGTACTCTATCTCCTCTGAAACCCTCTCACCCACGTGAGCAGTGTTCCCTGAGAGAACCCTCCTGATGATCTTGCAAAGTGCATGGCTTCATGCTCCAGCTGGTCCAGCCATGTCTTAGCACTTAGGAGCTGTTAGGAAAAACATACCATCAGGGTGTTGTCTAAATGGTTAGGGTCTGAACAGAGTCAGGAGATGTATCCCACAACAAAGGTCTTGGACAGCAAACAGAGAAGCCAAGTTTTGTATCAAAGCAAGGATTTAGGGAGGAAGCTTGGTCAGGTTGTTGAGAAGACAAGGCAGGAACCTGGATGGGAAACAAGAGGGACTCAAGGAAACCCTAGAGGAAATGCCATCTGTCTTGTAGGGACCCACTGAGTAGAGGATAGATTTGTTTTCAAAATCTTCTTTATTCTGTCTTACAATGTAGTTTAAAGACTTGTGTTGTCAGACTTAATTGCTTTTCTACTCTAATAAAATGGCCTTGGACAGCCACGTGAGAAAAAGTGGAGAATAGCAGTGTAAGGTCAGGTCAGCACACTGGCTGACTCATGCCAGCACAGGCAGCAACACTGGCTGCTCAGGGATGCGAGTCCTTACATTCTTCTGTGCTGCCAAAGCCTCTAGTTGCCTCCGAGACAGTCAAACCCTCAGATCAGGAGATGAGTGCTCACGTCTGACGCCCAGATTGTTCTGCTGGTCTTTCTTACCTCTGTTCAGCCAAACACATCAAGTTGCAAAAACAATTTTCAGACTAGAATTTGCTTGACCTACAGTCACTATGGTTCCCAGGGTTCCTTCTCAATAGCAGCACACAAGGTACAGGAAAATCACCCAACAGCCTTGTAAAGAGCAACTTGTGAAGTGAAAATTGTCTGAGACATTGACAAATCCAATTTGATCACACAGTAATAACTGAACTCTATCCTGAATCACAACAGCAGGGCCTTCTGATATTGGCACTGAACGTTTTCTCTGTAGCTTTCTCTTGCAACACCGAGGTGTTCTTTCATTTCACTGATGCTGCCGTGCAGCTGCTGTCCTACAGCAGCAATAAGACTTGAGTAGCCTCAGCAATGTGAGAAGAAACTGGGGCTGGCAGATATACACCCAGAATTGCTGCAGGCAAGTTGAGCAAATGATATACGAAATCCATGTATCCATGAGTGATAAAACAATAGGGGTATTTTATTTCTTTTAATCTGACTGATGCATTCACTTCCTTTGAGGGCAACACGTAGGTGAGAACAGTTTCGCTTCCAGTAACTGGAAGAATTTTCCCCCAGATGGAACTTTCTTGGTCAGTAACGGCTGGCAAGCAGCTTGAAGAACTTTGAATACAATTTTAAAATAGTTTCTGAAGCAGAAAGGGACCTTCAAAAAGGCAGTGAAACTGAGTATTTCTGAACTGATCAACTAAGCCTGGACTAAGTGTGTTACCTTCTAACCATTGAAGGTAAACAACGAGATCTGTAGGAGGGGCTCAGCACTGCTGGGATGGAGTGGGAATGCTATGGTGGTACCAAGAAGCCTTTGTGGTCTTTGGACACTTTTGTTGACTGACTTCTGTAACTACATGTCTGATCTTTGCCTAGAGCTGCACACTTTGGAGAACCTAGAAAGGGGCAGAGAACATGGTACAAGAGTTGCTGATGGCCCCTCCTGACCCTGGATGAATAGCTGTCCAGAACCTTCCCCTGGAAAACAGAGGTGAAGATACCTGCACACCTCAGTGCTTTTTCCTGCAGGAGACAAAGTTTCTGGGACAGAAGAGGTCTGCCTTTCAGGACCCTACTGGGGAGGGAGCATGGGGCATATGGGGTTGTGAAGCTGTCAGTGGAAGAAAAGCTCCTGAGAGCTGAAATGGGGCAAAGAGAGTGAAAGGTTTTGATCATGGAGGGGGAGGAGAAAGTTTCTTTACTGAGAAGGTTCCTTTGAACTCTCCAGGCCAGGAGCCACCAGCTCCACCTCCCACCTCTCTAACCTTTATCAAAGTTCTCATCTGTGGCTGTTACTTGCAGAGCCTTTATCAGTTTCCCTCCAACCACCCCATCTCCAACCAACTCCTTTTAAAGTCTCATTTAAGCAAACCACACACCACCTCTGGTCCCTTTCCTGTCAGTTTTTCACAAAGCAGCAAAAAAGCAGTCTTCCACCACTGCTTTCTACAGGGAGGAATACACAAGCCATCGTGTATTCCTCCATAGCCTCCCTCTCTCTAACAGGTGAGTACGCTCAAGGCAAGTGTGGGCAGGTTATCCAGAGCTCTGGAGAAATGTGGGACGGTTCCTCAGGGTCAAAGCCCCCAGCCAGGAGATGACAAAAGGAAAGTCAAAAAGGACACAGCCAGCCAATAAGGTTGGGATGGTGGGTCACAAGCCAACCGAGGAAGTGTCCTGCTGCCTCACCAAGGTCGTGCAAGGCACAGCGATCATTGGCAATTCAGAGGCGGTCGGGAAGACTGGCACTCTGCTTGTTCTCTAGGGTCCACCCTTATAGACATAGCTATATAGACATAGCTGCACAAGCACAAAGATTCCCAGGAATAACCAAAGCTGTAGCAAATACCAGGCTTGGAAGGTGGAGGGGAGACCAACAAAGCAGCCAGCAGCAGCTCCTTGTCAGAGAAGGGAACAGTTACAGCTGCTCGTCAGTGGGTCTAAAAACCAAAGAGACCTCACCTCTTGGGACTCCTCTCACTACCCTGCTCCGACTGCTCAGGTTCCTGCTCCGTGCAGGCACACAGACCACCACGACTCACCACAGAAGACATACAAGGTACAGTGCCTGTCCTCAACAGCTTTCCCAGGTGTTTGATTTACTCTGATCAGACACATTATCTGGATGTGGAAGCAGGCTGCGCCGACAGGATAGTTAGTACCAACCAATTTTAGTTGACACTAAAAATTAAATACATTAAATTCAATGTTCCCTGCAAACCAGTATTTGGTGGCAGCATTCATTTGTAATAATGACCTAATGGTGTACATACCCAAGGGGGATGCTAGAGGCAAAAGGGATTTGTGTGCAGTTTTCGTCTAATCCATACTTCCTATACAATTTTGGACAAAATGACATCTTGGGATCCCTTCCACCCCTATTTCTCCTGAGTTTATAGTGCCATTAAATATGGTAGCTTTGTTGTTAGTTGGATAGAGACTCAATAACAATTTCTTATCTTTCTGGACAAGGAAACAAGTTGGGGGGGTTTTTTTATTTAATCTGGCTGTTCTTCACTGATTACATGATTTCTTAGCACTTGTGAAAATTCAGTGTCTATACTCTGACCTCTTTTTTCCCCAAAAAATCTTAGTAATAACCTCAATAAATCTGAAGTTATCTGTAAGCTTTAAGGATTTGGGTAGCTTAGTGTTTTGGTGAAATATCAGTGTGTGTGTGTTAAAATGGATTCTAGAAACTTTCCAGAAACTGAGCTGTGTTAATTATGGAAAAAATTGGTTTAACCAGCATTTCTATACATTTCCAGATTCTGGACAGTTTGTAGCTGATACACCTTTACAATTGAGCTAGAATCAGCCCATATATCATTTTTTATATCTATAAATTGTAATTGTACAAAAATGTGAAATTAACTAAAAAAGCAGCACTCTTGTGGATAATGATAACATAAAAAAAATTAGCACTTTTCTCAACTGAAGTCTGCATGATTCTGTTAATTACCTGTCTTAGCTCTGGATCTGAAATCACAGTCGTTTAAAAGCCCAGTGACAGGTGACAGATTGTTCTTAGCAGACACACCCCTAGTAACTAAGGAGCTGATGGTTACCGAGGTTTAAATAATATCAAAATGCTTAAATTCTACTTCTCTGAGCACATAGCAGCTCTGCATTTTTTGGAGAAAGACCTAATAAATGAAATGGTGAGGTTTTGGTGACTCTTCCATGATTTTATTTAAAAATAACAGTGTAATGCCTGAAGTTCATAGGGATTGGTCTTTTGCCACAACTCGTCTGAGCAGCTAATTACACCAGTTACAGGTAAGATTTTAAAGAGACATCTAATAAGTTCCAAATAAATCTGACGCTTGCCTGTAGTTACGTTAGGGGAGAAAAAAAAAAAACAAACAAAAAAACCCCACAACACAACAACAAAAAACAAACCACAAAACCCAGAACTTTGAACAGCATTAGTTTTTTCTATATTCATTACAAGCATTTGAAAAAGATGGGGAATTTAAGACAAGCTGCTGTACCACAATGATCATCTTGATCGATGAGTTTAAAGTACCCTCACAGGACATAAACAAATGCAAAAAGGAAACCATAAAATATGAGAATATACGTATCGCTCCCAAGCACAAGGACGAGATGGGAATCGGATATAACCAACACTATTATTCAGAACTATACTATCATAAGCCCAAGTTAGCACTCTGAAGGACCATTCATCAAAATAAGCACTCCTTTCCCTTCTTCACCTTAGAAATGGCCCCTCTCTGGAGCACTGGGTCTGCTGAAACTTGTTCTTGAAGCTTCCTGCCAACACAGACTTCCCCAGGACTGGAAGAATAACTCACCAGCTAGCTCTGGCGGGTTGTAGGCTATTTTAGCTTTAGCAGACCAGAAAAAACTAATCTATTAGACATCAATTATATCCAGCTCTCCAGAAATTTTAAACAGTTTGTAAGTAAGGTAATTAAGCACATGTCTAGCTTCTGCTTTTGTTCCTACAGAGGTACTGAGAAGGCACTGAGAAGTCTGACTTGCTGGGAAAACAAAACTATCAGCATGGGAAAACGTACGGGAACATAAAACTACCAGCACAACTAAAGAAACCTTTTGTATACATCAGTAGCCACTGAACAGATGCTTACACTTGGGAGGTCTGAAACTGAATCTAGGGAGCAGTTAGCTGCCTCACTGGTGAGGATAACAGCACTGGGCCCTACACCAAGGGAGGCTCCAGAAGGCTTCCCCAGCAGCACCACTGTGCACATGGAGGGTGCACACGAATCCCCTGGGTCCCCTCAGGAACAATTCCCCCAGCAACCCAGAGAGCTCCAGTTGCCCTACTCTTTTCCAAAGCTTCTGCCCCCCACCCAGTTTTGCTGTCTGTCTTGCATCAGTTGCTCTGCAGAGTTAATTCATAGATGTAAGAGACTTTAGCCCAGCACCCAATGGATCCTCCAGAACAAAAATCCGACAGAAGGTTGCAGCCCTCGGTAGCCAGTCACCAGCAGACTGACTCAGCCTCCAGGCCAGGTCACAGTGTGGCATCAGGAAAAGGGCAAAAAATACTGGATCCAAAATCACTAGCAACAACATATGAAGTATTTTTAATCTCTGATCCTTCTCAGAAAGCAGCAGAAACCACACCAGGTACAGAAATATTTATATGCTAAATTAATACTCTCAGTGTGCAAGACATGAAATCATTCCTGTCACAAATGAGAAAAACCTTGAATTCTTGCCAGGGAATCTGGACACCACAGTGGGACACCTGAGGTGCCTGCAAATCTGGAACAACTGTTGGGAAATAATATGTTGTGTTTGACTTTGATCTCTCAAATCTCAGCCTTGCAGACTGGCTGTTTCTTATGAGATCCTTCTGAAGCCATGAGCTTGCTTTCTTTTGCCCCTTGCCAAAGGTGTGCTATTTTGTATAGGAGAGCCTGCCCTAGCATACTGAAACCTGCCTTTGTAGCATGATGAAAAAATATACCCTGACTCATAGAATCATAGAATCTTCTAGGTTGGAAGGGACCTTAAAGATCATCTAGTCCAA
>JAOXJM010000023.1:38276013-38303246 GCA_026413425.1 Tringa solitaria | reverse complement strand
CGTGCGTGCGTGCGTGCGCGCGCGCGCCCCGCGCCGTGACCCATTTCACCGAACAAAGGATTTTGCTGGAATCTCAGCGCGAGACCTAAAATGGCGCCGGCGCGCTCGGCCGCCCCCCCTCCCCCCCGCTCCTCGGGCACCATAGAGATGGGGCGGGGCGGGGAGGATAGAGCGGCACCTCCCCCTGCCTTCTCTAGGCGGCCGTAATCCGAACTCGCTGGTCCGCGGGGGGGGGAGGGCGAGGAAGGCGCTTGTCGCATCATGGCGGGCGAGGGCGACTCTGAGCCGAGGAAGGTAATGGAGGGGGCGGAGGGACGGTGAGGGGTGCTTGCCGTCCTGTAGCCTCCCTCCGCGGCCCGGCTTGAGGCGGGCGGCTGAGGAAGCCGTGGTTCCGCCTCGCTTCGGCCGGGCCGGGCCTGGCCTGTGATCCCCACAGAGGCAGGCGGCCGGCGGCGCGCGGAGCCCGTCAGGCGGCGTGAGGGCTGCCCCCCGCCCCGCTGAAGCGCAGCCGGGCGCCGGGGGGAGGAGGAGGAGGATGAGGAGGGCTCCCCGCGCCCCCGAAAGGCGAGGGGGAGCGCTGTGCCGGGGAGAGGAGCGGGTGTCGCGGGGCAGCGGCGATCCCGGCTGGTTTTGCTCCAGAGGAAATAAGGAGGGAACAATACCCGGAAAGCGGCGGCGGAGCCGAGGCGAGGCGAGGCGGGGCGGGGGGGGCTGTGTTTGTTTTTCCGCCGACCCCGCAGCGGGGCTTTCTCCCCGCGGGTGGAATGCTGTGGGGACACTTGAGCCTTCGTAGCGCCGGCAGTTAGTGCTGGAGTCACAACAAGTGATTTCAAGTATAGCAACAGGTGAAATACTATTTTAAAAGGATGCTTCATGCTGCGCGGCTGCAGCGGGAGTACCTTCTTAGCCAATAACAGCAACATATCAAGTGACTTACTCCGTAGGAGTACTTGAAATTACTCATTAGGAGACTGGACCAACGTTGACCAAATCCTTTTTGTCTCATTTGCACACAGGGGTTATGTGGAAACAGCTGATGGTCGTCCCCAGGGAACAATAGATAAAATTATTGATGGGGATTTCCATACTTGCATACAAATCCAGGTGTTTGCCATCCCTTATGCCCCGGTCAGAGGTGTTTCATAATGACTCGTTTCACAGAGGTGCCAGCCTTCCACACTTAGTTGACTATAGTACTCCAAAATCTAGTCTGTCCAAGTACAATAGCTTTACAAAAAATCAAAAGCATGTAAAAGTCGTCTTTCAAGATTTTAGTTGATACAGTTACACATGTGGTATTTAATGGTCTAAGGATTCAAACACAGTAGAATGAAGACTAATTCTTACACCATCCCTAACAAAATAATTAATAGCAGAAAGAGGTGCAGGTGTAACTTAAGATGTTACTTAAGGTGGACACCTTAACTCTTACCCAAGTCATCTTGAGGTCTTTTTGGATGTGGCTTCCCACTTCTGCCTGAGGTGTCAATGTGCATTTGCAGGGATGTTTGTCAGGTGGGAAATACTAGTAATATTCAAGTTAGAAGACTTGCGTTATGCAGAAGCCAGTGTAGATATCTCTGAAGTGAAAAATGTATTTGTCAGTTCACAGTTGGGTTTATTATTGCCATGTGAAATTACCATTTGAAGATCAAATAGAAAACTGATTGGCTAGAGTAGGTTATAGATATGAGACAGAGTTTGAAATAGTTTGAATAATTTTTACCAGTAGGTTCATTTAAAAACTTCTGTATTGTATGTAGAAGAATTTCTGTGCACAGCCCCTGCCTGTGCATAGGATTAGCTTAAAAATTACTCACTTATGAATGTTTTTATGCAATGCTTAGTGTAAGGCGCTCTAGTACATGCACGTTCTCCAGTTATTGCACTTTTTTAAAGCACATTTGCCTTTTCAGATATTAAAATTACATGGCATAACTAACTCCATAATGTATTGTAACCGTACAAACCATACAAACGACCTGTTTGTTGTGATGCATGTTGTTTTGAATAGAGATCCTGGATTCTTACGGGATTTTTCGCTTCCTTTTTGGGGGAATATAAAGGAAAAAATGAAATAGTTCTTTTATAAGATTCAATAGAAAGGATTGATCAACAGGTTTGTATAAAATGATGTTGCCTAAATCAAGTTAACTCTTCCAAAGCCATTCCTGATACAGCTGTGCATGTTCACTTGTGCTCAGATATAGAGTGTGCATGTTCACTCTTTGCTCAGTTGGCATCATAGTATTCTACAAATGTAATTTTTTTAATTTTTGGTGTGGTTTCATTTTGTTTTTTATTTTACAGTCCTTTAAACTCCTAGGATTTCTTGATGTTAATAGTGTCCCATGCTCACGAGAATCAGTGCTCTATGGCTCCGTGGGATCTTTAGTTGTGGGTCTTGGACATTTTTTAGCAACTAGTAAGTACTTACTCCTTCTGGGGTTTATATATTTATATATAAAGGAACAATTAATTCCTATTTGCTGTTAGGTTTTATTAATAATGGAAAGACATCCAAAGTTATTTCTCTAATTTTTTGGAGGATTTTTGTTTTTCTTTCAGGTAGAGTTAGAAGATCTTGTGACTTTGCAGTCGGTGGCTTTATTTGCACAATGTTAGGATACTGGTATGTAAAACACTTCTTGAATTTTGACAGACCTATGTTGGCTGCTTTGTACAACATGATCCCTGTGTGACCTTTCACAGTGTTTTCGAAACTCCATAAAAAACTTGCCTAGCAAAGTGTCCTCTTCCTTCTTCCTGAAATATTTCTTTTTTTAAAAGAAAAGAGTTCAATGCCTTTGAATTTTTATGGTTTGATTTTTTTTTTTTAATTTGCTGTTGTTTCTTATCAAACCACCTGGTTATTTCCATCTTTCTTCTTTATTCCTTCACACATGCTATCCTTCTGTCCTAATCATATAGGCAGCATACTACATGGTCGTGAAATTAAGATCCAAATTACAGAAGTTAGTGTTTTCCATTGGACTTGTATATCCCGCTCCTCAGCACCTGCTTAATGTTTGCCTTAGAGAAATAGCAGTTACTCAGGTAGTTTCATTATGCATCATTTCATAATGAATTTTACTAGCATTATTATATGTGGTTCCAACTTTTCAGCTGGCTGAATGATTTGATACTGTCACTCATGTAAAGCAGGGAATTGTGTTTTCTTTTCATCCCCTCCTTTAGGTTTTACTGCAGGTACAATTTAGCCCAACACAGGATCCGGCAAAGGATGCTTAAAGAAGGAATGAGAAACAAAATTTTATTTGAAGGCAGTTCTCTTGATCCAGAAAGAAAACAAACTGGCAATGAAGGAAGTGATACATAGTCTGCAATAGAGGAATCTGTGGTCTAATACAGCTTTGGGAGAAGGTGGTCCAAAAATGGCAGTCTTCCCTGTAAATGTGTGAGGTGGCAAATCATGCTGGCTTTCCTAGCAAATCCAAGCACGAAATTCACAGCAAATCTTTTAAGTCAGTGTACAAGTCTTTTTTTGTATGTGTGTGTGTGTATATGTACTATGTACACAGTTAAGAATGACCTCCTATTAAACATCTAGGAACTGATATGTTCTGCTACAGCGTCTCAGATGATTAATGACAGTGGGTTGGGACTGCTTTAACTTCCATTATAAACAAAATGGTTCATTTTAGCAAAGTTGTACTTATGTCTCATTTAAATACAGGAAAATACTTTCATCAGCTGTTCCTTCAGTGCTACTGTCCGTTGCGCTCTTTGTAAAAACAGGGATATTTAAACAGTAGGTAAAGGCTTTGCTTGTGCAAGGTGGGTGATATCAGCAGCCTTTGTAAGATTGTGGCTGCAGAATAACTTCACATATTTTATAGACACTGTGAAGTTGAAGGATTTCCATTTTTGTTCTGTCTGTGTGAAGCTAAGAATAAAATCACACTTCAGAAGCAGTCTAAGCTATGTAAGTAATTATTTTTACTTGATTAAAAATCTTATTTGTCTATTTAAGTCATTTCCTTACAATTGCTGGAATAATAATTTATGTTATTTGTAAGTAGCAATGCTCAGTAGTTTGTTTCTGGGGTTTTTTTTGTTTTTTTTTTTTTTTAAAGGCATGTTCTTGTATATTTCAGTGTACATTTTCAGTTAATTGAAATAACTGTATAATTTCAAGGAAACCATCTTATTTAGAATTACAGTGTTAGAGCTAAGTGCATATTGGTAAAAAGATGGGTGATTCCTTGTTTACTTCTGTCTACACCAGTGACACAATGTATGTACTATTTTCACAAAACGATTTATAGTATATTACGCTATAAGCACTTTTTTGGTCTAAAGGCAGTCACTGAGCAAAAATAGTCCGTTCCCCCACCCTGTACTTAGTGTGAGAGAGTTTGCAATCTGTTAACTCAAGTAGGTGTGGGGAGGTTTGGGAATCCAGATGTAAACAGCAGCCTTGCTCTACTTATTTAATTTCTAAATATACATGAGAGCACTTAACAAACATGCTATTTACACTAAGATAATTAAACTTTTACCCTATGTGGATTAGCCTCTTACACGAAGAAAACCAACCTGTATACTCCGGTTCCTTTTTTTAAACCTCCGTTCCTCCTCTTCCTTCTAGAGGAAACAATGAAGATAAATTTTACAGAGGGCGTTTGGTTCACTCGTGTTATATAAAAAGTCTCAAAAAACCCTTTGAGTTAGTGCAATGAAACACTTTCTGTCCTCACGGCAAAATCTAAACTCAGAACTGGTTAACTGGTAGTAGCCTCTAATCCTGCAGAGAAAAATGTTCCCCCTGGTTGTGTGCTGGGGGGAGGGAGGCTCCTTCCCTTTGGATGGGGTAGGAGGTGCTGCCTCCTAAAGCCCTTGGAGCTGCAGTGAGAAACTCCTCCATGAGCCAGGGCTTAGCAAGCTCCTATTTTAATACGTGGTGGAGTTCTTTCCTATCTGACCTAAGAAAAGGAGCTGCAACCTGAGCTGGCGGTCTTTTGCCTGCGAGGTCATAGTTCAGCTGGGGAGTTGGGAAACAAAGGGAGGCGGATGAAAATGCACTCTTTGGCAAAGAGGGGCTGGGGAGAAAAAAGGGAATGCTGGTTCGTGCTGTTAGGAAAGAAGTTAGCGTGCACAGAAATGCATCCTTTAAAGTGCCCGAGTACTGTCACTCTGTGCATAAAAAAGCAGAAGCTTTATGACGCTGTAAAGTAAAAAAATCTCGGGAAAACTGCAGCGTTAGATCCTCTTCAGTGTTAATTGGTGTTGGTTTAGGCTACTGCATTTAAGGCTATTAGCTCAATAGCAGCTTAAGTACAGTATTAGCAATTCTGGCCAATAAGCGTGAGTTCCTGGCGGTATCTGGGCTGCGAAGATAACCCATCTGATACTTCTGCCTCACTCTGCAAATTGTGAAATGAGCGTGCCAGATGTTAACAGAAAAACGGGGAGAGAGGCAAGACGCTGGTAGCCTGGCCAACGCGTCTGAGCCTCGTTAACTGGTAAAAGTTGAGGAACTGAGCTAACCAAAAATCAGAGGTTTTGCTGCAGGGGCGGGGGAATAGGACAAGGAAGCTGTGGGCAGGACTGGGGTGGTGTGAAAGGGGGGACACCGCAGTAGCAGAGAGAAAAATGCTCATGGTTAAACATGCAGGGACTGGGTGGGGGGGGTGGGGGGGGAGGAAGCCTGACATCATTCCTCAAAGCCCCAGTGCAGCTCCTTCCATCCACTCCTGGGAAGCGGATTGAAAGTGAGTGGTGGGTTACAGACCCCTGTTGGAAAAAAATAACGCCCCCAGATCTCAAAGCTGTTGTCATAGATTGGGGTACATTCACAAAAAAAAAAATAAAAATTGTAGTAACTTAATAGAAGTAATTGTAACATTTGAAAAGATTTTAAATTAGTGAGCCATATCCCTGTTAATGCTAATTTAAAAAATCTAATTTATTGGTGGAAATGCAGCATGCGTCGGCATTTTCTTGTTGGACTTGATATCTGTAGGTATTGCTGCTAATGGCAGATGTGGCAGTTCTTGCTTTATCGAGGTTCAAAACTTTCCTCCAATTAAAACCTACTGGACAGTTACTACAAAGGAAGAGAAATGGCACTTGTGAAAGTGTTTGGTTTTCAGCCCTCTGACGGAGCCTGAAAAAGGAGAGAATGAAGTATAGCAACTTCAAGCTATAAAGTTGCTAAAATCTTGTTTTACTGACAGTTAACATTACTTGGTCACTGAACGGTGACTGACAAGCACGCTTAGTTTTTATCCCTGAAGTTAGTAAAATCCTCCCTTGAAAGCAATCTAAAAGGCCACCAGAATGAATAGCTGGGTTTATGGCCCTGCTGGCTCCCCCACACCCTGCATGGCCTGTCCCCGCAGGAGCCCTAACTCGTGGGAGAAGGTGTTTGCCCGCCCCCGGGGGGGCAGGAGTGCTGGCTGGGGGCTCCCAACAGCAAGCGGGGTGTGTGTCCCCCAAGCCTTTCCCGAGGGAAGGTCACTGTCAAGGCAACACGCCGAAAGGTGGCAGTCAGGTTAATTGCCAGCTCCGTTGTCACTGCCCACCCCAAATCCTGGAGCACTAGAATAGGAGGGGTCACCTCCTGGCATTAACAAATGAGTCAGGCTTTTGGTAGGGTGATATTTTGGGAGGTGGAGGGGGAAATTACATTTATTATTTCTGGTGTAAGCCACCCAGGATACAATGAAGTACTGTGTGAACTTAGTTGTAATGAGCTCCCAAGTGAAAGACTTTCCCCAGCTTAGCAGACTAATTCCCGTGCTTCCCATCTTCCCATATCCAGGCATTTAGATCAAGAGCTCAGTGGTCACCAGTGAAAGTTGTTTGGTTTGCTCCATTTAAAGTCTGAAACAAATCTGTTATTGCCATGGAAAAATGATCAAAACAAAGGTTTTACAGTATGTTCAGATGATCAAGAAGTTGATCCTTTGTTGTTTGTTTTTTTTTTAAACTGAAGAGCCAGGAATTAGTTAAATGCCAGATGTGGAGCTGAGTTTTAGTTAATGTGACTCAAGGCCTTGGAACATCTATCCTTCTTAGGTTTAAAATGGAAATACTGCACTAGGCAAGGATGGCTGCTGAACCTTCAAACCGGGGCGGGGAGCGGGGTGATGAGGAGAAGGTAGAGCCTTGGATGAGATGGTTTGAGGACTTTTATTCCCGGCTAGCACCAGCCTGGCTGAGACTGTTCGTAGGCCCCCACGTTTTCACCCAGTCTTTATTTTTTTCTGCACGGGCTCTGCAAGGTTTTCCTGAGAGCCCTCCAGCAGTGGGGCTGGCAGCTCCTGCGGGAATGGGTCACAGCATCCCTGTATCTGCTTGTTCTAAAGATTAGGAGCGGTTTGTCTGAGGAGGATATTTTAATCCTGCCGGCTTCTGTCAGCTGTAGTGAGCAAGACTCTGTCAGAGCCCTCAACTTCCCTGCAGGGGCCAGGAGCCCACTGGCAGAACCTCAAATGTGCCGTGGGAGCAGACAATTACCACCGCAGGGCTCTTTCTCTTCGGGCTGGCCACAGCTCCAAAAATACCCAGCTTATATATTGCGGTAATGTGTTGAACAGAAGCAAAGATTCCCCCTCTCTGTCTTCGTGCTCTGGAGAGAGGGGGAGGCACGCTTCGCTTATTTTTTTAAACTTTTTATTTTGTGAAATGCTGTTACAAAAAGCAGCAGGTGCGCTCTCGGCCAGTGTGGCTTCTGTTCCCCGGACAACAACAGATCCTCATCTCTCCTATTGATGGCAAATGGCTTGTGATCAACTCTGGTGATCACGGTGTGCATTTATCCATGAGATATCTTGCAGATATGCGTGTGACAGGTTTTCAGAGTTCACCTAAAAGCTTTACAACTCTGGCTTATACTCATGCTTTCTATCATCCAGGACAAGAGTTCTTACCACCTTTACCTATGCCAGGTGGCCAAACCTAGCGAGAAAGATCTTTCTCCACCACCTCTTCACTGTGACACTGCACAGATGCTGTGGACACCGGGTGAGAGATCCACCCAGCCCATTTGCTCGTGGCTTCTCTACAAAATTCGCATTTGGCGTGCCCACAGCCCCTGCCAACAGAACATTTAGGTCATGTTACTGAAGTGATCAAAGGAAAGCTAACTTCCTCTTCCCTGTCAGGAAACTTCAGGCTCTGGCTGAGATAGTAGTAACATCACCGAAGGTGAAAAGCCAGTAACTGATTTATTATTGGGCAGATACATTATCACAAGGGGCTGTAGCAGGAGTCCTTCATAAAGAAAATACAAAGCAAAAATATTTCCGAAGGCTTATTCCTGAAAATAAAGGGGATGATACTCTGCTCAGCCCCCCTAAAGAAATCTGGAACTACCAGTAATTATCACGTGCTGTGCTTACAATGCTTTTGTCCAACATTTAAAGCCCTTGAGGGTCAGCCTGAGGCAGCACTGGGAGGCCGTGACGGAACTTGTTTGACTCGGTCTGGTACCTCTGATAGTATCCAAGTGCTGTGTTCTTCAGTAAGTGCCTACTCCCAGATGGATAAAAAGCCCTTTCTTCCTAAATCTCACAAAGTCCCCTTGAACCACTCCTGTAGAGGGCTTCTTACCCCCGCTAACAAGCATGATGGTCCCCTCCATCTCAAAAGCTGGTCACCATTCATTTCTACTCACCATTTTCTGTATCACCATTTGTCCTTCTTCTGGGGGCACCATCCCTAGGTTTGTACACCTCTGTCACCCACACAGACACTCTCAAAATCATCGAAGAGAGGCATCTCGAGAACATCTGAGTGGGTCACACAGTGACCACTTACCACGTGGCCAGCAAGCTGCTCCCTCAGAGTAACGTTCAGTTCAAGCAGAGCGAAGGATGCCCCTCCTGCCCGCCCCGTGCGTGGACACACACGTGCAGCCAAACTCCCCACACTTCAGGAACCCTCCGAGACACCACAAACCACAGCTCCATATGAAATCACACACTCCTGGTGTGGCAGCAAACTGGACAAAATTCAGAGTTCAGTTACTGATAGATCAGCAACACCATCCATCTATTAGTGACGGATCCCAGTGAGATCTACCCTTTAATTGGAAGGCTTAAGATACAGCCACCATTCAAGGAGGATCCCATGCATTCTCTCCCACCCCCCACCAGCCCTTTGGTTGCTTTCAGAAGTGTAATTTTCACTGATTTGCTGTGAAACTGGAGAAGGATACTTGGTACTTGCTGGATAATACATCTTTCAAGGCAGTAGATATCTGTCACAGCAAGATCATTCCTGAAAACTTCTCTCCTCCTTGTTTTCTGCACCGAGATCTGCCGAAAGAAACCATTGGAGTCTCTTGTTTCTCTTCCGCGGGTGTTTCCTTAAAGGAAAAAAAATGAAAAAGGACTGGCCGGCTGCCAAGCTGTGGAGGCACATAAATATCCCGGGGTCGTGCCAAGGCGGCTGCCGAAGCCGTAGCAGCAGCCCCCTCCCGAGAACGCCCGGGAGCAGCTGGGGAGATGTTGGCATTTTGGAAGCATCTCCCAGCCTCCGCCGCCTTCTCCAGGGCCGAGCAGAGTCCTCAGCGCTGAGCGGGGCTGGGCTCAGCGTGCTGCCCTGTGGAACGCAGCACTGCATCGCAGCGATCCCGGACACCTCCTCCTGTCTTCCAGAGGAAGAGGCTCCCTCGGTGGTGGCCCCCACGCCGGGCAGGAGACTCTTCCCTTCTCTTTGTGAAAAAAGGGGCAGGCAAGTTCATACAAAACACAGGACTGAGGGAATGTCCTAGGTCTGGAAACCAAAGGCATTTCGTGACAAATAGGTAAGTGTTGCGTTCTCCGGTGTGTGAGTGCTGACACGGTTCTCACAGCACGACCACGGCCGCTTTCTCCGAGGTCTCTCACAGCAAACAGGGAGGATACAGAAGACATTGAATTTGCACAAGCAGTTTACATCCAGTATTTCTTTTTGGGCTGCTTGGCTTACTGTTTAACTGTTCGATAAATTATCTTTTAAAATACTATTAATAATTATTACTACTATTATTATTACAGGGTAGCTGCTTGCATAACGGAGCGTACAGGGGAGGCTGGGAAGCAGCGAGCTGAAGAGCTGCCCTGCTGAGAAGGATAGGACTTACAGTGGACGCCAAGTTGAACGTGGGCCAAGAGAATGTTCTCACTGCAAATAAGGCAAACCACCGTCTGGGCTCCACCAGGAAGTGTGTGGCCAACAAACCAAGGGACACAATTATCCCCCAGGACATGACACTGCTGAGGCAGCACATCCAACATTGCTGTCCAGCTTTGGGCCTCTCGGTCAACAAGGATGTCAGAAAACCATGGAGGCTCTGGTGAAAGGCTCCTAAGGTGTTCCAGGGAGCTCAAGTACATGCCTTCTGGACAAACAGTGGAAGAAGTTTGGCTTAGTCTGAGGAGGGGTAGGCTGTGGGGTGACCTAATAACCGCCTAATATTATCTGCAGGACAGTTACAAAAATGGAGCCCAAAGCCTCTTGATAGCTGCAGATGATGGGGCAGAGGCAACAGGTACAAACTCTGGCTTGGGAGCTTCATGCCATGTGGCAGGACAAACCATGTTACAACGAGGGCAGTGCAGTGCTGGAACAGGTTGCCCAGAGAGGCCACGTTATTTCCACCCTTACAGGTTTTCAAGCCTCCTCCAGACAAAGCCCCGGCTGACCCTAGCGCTGGTGCCAGTCCTGCTGCCAGCGGGGGGATGGACAACATCTCTGCCACTCTGCGACCTACTGAGAGATGAAGAATCTGCAAAAGGCAGAAAAAGGCCAGTGCGTGCAGAGGACCATCCACCCACCCACCCACCCAGTAACCTCCCATTTTGCTTTCAGGAATTCTTTCCCTCCCCTGCAGCCAGTGCTCCCAGGTTGGGCTGGAAGCCCCACAGCACCCCGGGTGCTTGGAGCACCAAGCAGAGAAGACAAAGGGTGCACCAAGTGGAGGTGCTCAGGCTTTGGGTACATTGCTCCAGTGCTCGCAACCTGCTCGTGGTGATGCCCTGTGTGGGCTCGCCTCTGCTAGCTCAACTGTTTCCGAATTCTCAGCATGTGAGCAAACCCCAAGTGTCATTTCTTGCAGAAGAAAGTATTACAATAAATCCCTCCCAACAAGGCGTATTATTTCCTCTCCCCCATCTCTTACTGCCTTCTTACCACAAAGACAAAAGTCCTTTTATAATACAAGGGCTTATCTTATCTATTTGCTCAACAGCTCCACAGAGCTGAAAGTTCAGCAGCAACTAAAGAAGAGAAGGCTTTCCTGCATCTCTCACCTTGTAACAATCACTGGTATTTTAAGCGGGCATTTAGGTCCAGGGAGATCTTCAGTGCTGCTCTGGGCCGTTTTATTTTTCAACTCTCCTGGGCATTTGCACCATTTCAGAACTCGGTGCTTCATCAGTGTTCCTCCCCAGGTCTAAGGCAAACCAGTTTTTGTTGGAAAACCTCCAGAGCAGAGTGGTGGAAGAGTTAACAGAGGTTGATGGAAGAGGGCCACACTCAGACCAGAAACCACATACTTGCATTTTTATGCCCCATTAGTTATCAGAGGTGTCCTAGTAAGCAGCCGTCTGATCCTAGCTAAGGAAGAATGGACACTGAGAAAAACGAGTACCCCTTCAATCCTTGTGTGCTAACCAGGCAGCAGACCGCCACGTCGTTATTTAGTGTAAATTACATTGGCCTTTGACTACCAAGTGGTAAAATTTTTCTGAGCGTGAAAAAGTTTGAGGGAAAAATTGGCAGAGCTGTCTTACCCGTAGTTTCGATTTCACTGACTGTTTGGACCAAACTTACTCTGCAGATCAGAGATCGCCACTAAACCAGGAAAAAGAACAAAAACCTTTCTCTAAAGTAACACTTATAATATCAAGTCACCACATGAGTAATTCTGTTACTAGTTTTTTTACATTTGCCTTTGTTTTTTTCTCTTTTGATGTTGACAATGCGCTTGTTTTTTTTTTTTTAAGCTCCAGCTGAGTTTACACAGCAACTGCTTCACCGCTGAATCTTCCTGCCGCTCCCAGTACTGGCAGAAAAACAAACTAAGGCAAGAGTCACATCCAGATTAATGACTGGCCAAGTCAGTCCCGATTCCAGCCCATTCCCTGCCCCGGGAGCCCTTCTGCACTGGAGGAGACGGCTCGTGCCTCGGTCACTGAGCAAGGGAGAGAAGCTGCACAAAACTAATCGCTCATCTGCTGTTAAAATAAAGATGGGCCTCCTTGTCCCCTCCACCTTCGCAGGGTGGCTTTGCCCAGGGAGAGGCGAGCTGTGCGGGGCCAGTGACAAAGCTGCTCCTCCCAGTTTCCGCCTTCCTCTCAGCGGTGGGTTTTTGTGACGTCCTGGATGGAGCTCTCCCCCTCCTCACCGCGCTTCAGGCAGAGACGGCTCCAGCCATTCTTACTCCTACTGCACTAGTTCCCAACTAATAAGTACACGTACAGCGCACGCACGCTTCTGCACTTGGGAAAGCCCCAACCTCTGGTGGTTCAACATCCGCAGAAGCATTGAAGAAGTTCCTCACCTCTAACTCAGTTTGGTTTCTTGTGGCTTTAGCTCGAGGTTGCACTTCTAGAAGTGCACCTTTCCAAAAGGTTCATGAACACAGAAACCTCTGAGTCTTAAAAGGTGAATTCATCACCTATTTCTATTAAAAACATTGGTCAAGAGTGTAGTAAGAGATTAAAAAAAAACTCAAAACAACCAAACAACCACAAAACACCTAGTGGCTTAAACCAGGAAGAATTTTTTTTGTTTTTATGCAAGTGGCACGAACTGCACACAGTGACCACAACACTGGTTTAATTCATTCCACTGTCAAAAAAAAACGGGCAGAATTTCTAAACACGTCTTCGCTGATCAAGAATTACTCTGGGACAGGCACCGAAAGGCACTGGTGTCCAGGTGCTGAAGCTGGGCTGCTGCAGGTGAGCGCAGGAGCAGGGCAGCTCGTGGGGACAGGCATCTCATAGTGCCCCAGAACACGAGCCAGGCCCCGGTGTCCGACAGCTGAGAGTCGCTTGCAAAGACCATTTACTCTCAGGACACGGCCCCTCGCCCATCCCACCGTGCCAGGAGCTGCAGACATCACGTGCCACCTTCCTGCTGCAACCGCTCCCAGGCTCTCCGGGTTCATGCTCCATTAGAAAAAAAGCAAACCTAGTTTGTATTCCATTAAAAAGCCCCACCAAGCACAACCCCCAAGCCCGTGTCATATGTCACCAGCATCTGCACCACCCCAGCAGCAGTGGTGCTGCTGCACCATGGGGACTTCTCACACAGACAAGTCCTTGTGAGCTGGGAGAAGTTACTCAGCGCGACAAATGGCTCAGCCCTCCCTGCGGTAACACACAGCCCTGCTTCCCTCACCTTCCCCCAGCCATCAGCTAAGTTTTCTACTGCCTTTTTTAAACACAAACTGCAAATCTGTTTTACTATTAGTGATTCTCTAGGTAATGGCTCTTCTATAGGAGCTGTTGTCAGATGGCAAAATAAACCCCTTCCTAACGCTAACCAGAGCTAAGGTGAGGGCAGACCCAGGCTGGAGGGACCCGGACATCCAGCCTGACACAACTGCTGGTCTCTGCTCTGGGGTGATGGAGGGGGGCAGTATTTAAATGTATTATGTCTAAGCTCTCTTGAACACAGGCAGCACATGCATTGCTGAACCTAACAGAAGTACTTTTAGTAGAAACAAATACTCCTCTTCTGAGTGCAAGATAGTTCAACCACTTCCTCTCTCGTGTAGCTTTTTTTTTTTTTAACCACCATACATTGAAGAATTGAAAACAAAACATCCCAGACTTTTGAATTAAAATAAAAGCTTTACAACCACATAGTAAGTGTAGGCTCTTATATTTCAGTTGAAGACTATATAATTTTATAGAGTACCAAAATAAGCAAAGGATCAGCACTCCATACAAAGTGTTAGTTCTTGTGAGGAGGGGAGAAGGGAGATGGACTTTAATTACACTAAGTTTCTTTTGCAAGTAAGTCTAAAGAAAATTCCATTTCAGCAAAACAGATTTGGGGTTAGACCCCCGTATTTCTAGTTCATTAAATAATGTTTCTTTAAAGACAATTTACATTTTTCTCATTCAAAGTAAAGGGATGATTTAAAGCAATTATTAACAAGGAGGTGGTGCTGTTAATGTTTAATATCAATACGCAATGTCATCTGCTATGAAGGCTAGAAGAGCAACACAACTTTACTTCTGAAGACTATTAGAAACCAACTAACATTGGAGAAGAGTTTCAAGCACACTGGCTGCACTGCCTCTAGGCCCAGGCTGCTGCTGCTGGGAAGGCCCTGCTGGTCTGTACCCCACCACAAGCTGGCAGTGACATGTCTCCACATGTGTGCCAGTCTGACTGCGGACCATTAGGTCTCCCCCTGTCCTACAGCATTAAAATGCAAGGAAGTTATTAGCTAACATTGCCACTACAATTTTACAGAAGCGTAAATCTGAACAAAATAGCAGCTAAACCAAATTGAAGCTCTCTGTTCAACTCCAGGATTCATTCTCCATGACAACCCTCCCCCTGTCCTATTCCCTTCTCCAGTTTCTTCCCCTGCTCCTTCCCTAACGTCTATTTTACAATAAATAGGTTAAGTGGATTTACATGATGCAAGCGCAACTCAAGAAGACTTTTGCCCTATACATATAACCATGTTAAATTGTGAGACTATACACATGATATATGTCTAACAGAGCAACCACCAGTTTAGATTTTTAAAGAAACACAAGTATTTCAGCATGTACAAAGTCATGAGTTTAAACTGTCCAACATCATTGCTTCCGTACATTCTCCCTCTTTATAGCCTTACAGGGATTTTAGACCTTGATGGCGACAATCCCAAAACAAGAGTAAAATGAATTTATTTTATTGCAAACAAACGTCTAGAGTTAAATTTCTCCACCTACTTTCTTTAAAGAGAAAAGGAATCAGCAGGCTAAGGAGATACACCCATTTGAGAATTGACATGATTAAAAATTAGATATAAAATGGGTGACTCACAGTTTCATTAGCTTACAAAATGGTGGAGTAACTACTACAAGCACACTAGGTATACAGTATTTTGTGGGGAAAAAGTTATACAGACACACAGCTAACTTCATATAGATCCCATTAGACAACTGGATTTACAACAAGTTTTGTTTAATAAGAAATGGGCAAAGCCAGCTTCTTTTCAGAATCAAAATGCAGAACAAATGGAAAAGAAATTAATGGTGTTGTACCTTCACAAGTTTGAGCCTCCACAAATAATGCAACCAAGTTTTACAACTTAAACAGCTTCTGCATACACTCCACCTTCACTATTTAGCCCCAGGTTTCCTCTTTGCCCCCAACATCTTATTGAGTTCCAAATGTTACAAAAAAGTCCTAGTTATTGCCAGAAACTTTCACCTGCCCCATCTCCCCTCCCCACCCAGAAGCCTCATAGAGAGGATGGAGTGTAATATGGAGCTTTACATGATCTCATGGTATTCACGAGGGCTACCAAGAAGCCTCTGGACAAATCTGGTTGCTAACATTTCTATCATATTGTGACATGACTCACGACTGTTTCTTAGAAATTGGGGGATGGGGAAAAAGGAGAAAATTCTTTAATAAAAAGACACCAGGTACAAAGCAACGTTTTACTTTTGTTGTGGTAAAAAAAAAGTCACATTTTACAGATAAAATGTAGAACCCTGAAATACTGACACATTCTCTTATCGTGCACAATGCTGAGGTTCTCTTACGAATCACTTTAAAACTGCAATTAAAAATGTACAAAAAAAGAAAAGAAAAAAATCAACCCACAAAGCTTCTAAAAAAGGAACCCGCAGGCACTTCCTCTTGTGGAATGTTTAAAAAGTTAGCCTACTAAAGAAAACAGTCGACTTCTTGTGAAGGTTTTGGAGAAATATGTATCAGTTCATTTATTTGGGTATTCAATAATATCCTTGGTGATAATGCTGACTCCATGGCTTCTGACCCCAGAATTGCTGCAACAAATGGATAAATAGTTAAGTTTTAATCTGTAATCACATAATGGTTACATTTCTTACAGAAAAAGTGTTTAATAAACATCTAGTTCTCCTGGAACTTAAGACTTAAATCCTTCCACATAGCAGCAAGTTCTTGAACAACTTAAGGCAGTTAAGTTCTCTTCACAGTAGCAATGTGAAGCCAAAAATTGCAGACCATGAAGATAGCCATAGCTGATATTTGATACGTCAAGCCAGATTAAGTTTTGAACAGAAAATTATTTATAGTGGTATTGCCTAGCATTAAAAGATTTTGCTATCCAGTTTTGATGATACATAAAATCATTTCCAATAGTATTTTGAAACGTTCAAGTTAACAGTGAAAAGGTAGTTATTAATACTTACACCCTGCTGCCACTGGTTGTAGCCCTGAGATTGGTTTTTGTAGCCACGATTATTTCCCCTTCCTCTGAAGTTCTGCAAGAGGACAAGAGTTCAACCACTTCATCTATACAGATTTTTTGGGTGTACTAATACTGATCTTTCTGTTACCACCAAAACATCACACGCCATACAGAATTTTTCAAATACAAGGTATCAAGCCTCGGTTCAAAAAGCTAACAAAAAACCTTGCTGAAAGACACTAGAATACCAAAAGCTCCCTCCAAGCACCTGCTTCTTAAACATGGGGCAAGAACCTCTGAGTTAACAAGCCTGCTCAAACTGTTCCCAGTGGTCTGGAAACCTGGCTAATCCAGTTTTGACTCACCCTACTTCCAGCTGCTAAACTGCACCAGGACAACTAAAAATACAAGAGCTTGCCTATTTTTAGTTAGGAAAGGCTGTAGTTGCTGCAAGGATGTGTTATCTGATCAGACAAAAGGATATAGGTCATATAACTGAAAATAGAAGAGCTGGTCCACAAAACTTCAAATAAAAGCTATGGTACATAAAAAAGGGACATTGATACTAGTAGATAAAATATTGCATTTTCCCTGTTTGTCAGTATTAGACAAACCTGAGCCATGTTTACTAGCTTGGGCTCCATCTGCTGGCTCTTCAGTAATCCAAATTAAGTTTTCAAATACTTCCACTGACGGAATAACAGTTAATACCTAGGCTAGCATGTCTTAAAGCCAAACAACCGTTACTTGTACATGGAGGAAACAAAAAAAACCCACAACACAAAACCAAAAAAAAAAAACCAACCACAAGCCTTCACACACAGGCCCTAAAAGTGTTCATCTTTAACATGAAACTCCTACATCAGCATCAGAACTTCTTACACAACATTCAGAGCCCTGGGCACATACATTAAACTACAAACCTAGGACTTTTAGCGTGGGATTAGTGTAGTACCACAACCAAGCCTTCGGGTATTGACAACCACCAAACTTCTCAAAACATTATCTGAATTACTGTTGTTCAGCTGATAAATCCCCCCAAAAACATCACCTGGTTGTAGTTTCCCCTGTTGGGCATTCCACCTCTGTTATAGTTTCCTCTGTTGGAGTAGCCACCTCGGCTTGGAAAGACAGGGCCACGAGGATACGGGTAGCCAATTGCACCGCTGCTGCCACCACCACCTCCGCCACCTCCACCACCTCGCTGAGGCATGTTGCCTCCCCTCCTGTTGTATCCACCACGATTGCCAGGGACTGCAGGGAGAGAGTTACTTCAATCAAGTAATTGTTCGTTCTGAAGTTTTTCTTACTTGGAGATTTATTGCTCAAAAATATAATGATGGTAGAACAAAGATATCCAAATTCAGTTCAAAACTTTGAATGCAAAGGTGAAGTCATCTGGTCATAGTGAAAAACGGTCATTTATCCATACACTACACACTAAATACTGTCTGGTACACAACTGAACACCAAACCTAGCATAAAATCCTTAAAGCTCTGCCTCAAACCACATGAAGAATATAATCCAGGATTTTGGCAATCCTCATTTTTGAAGTTGGACAATTAACTTTACATTAAGACATTAAGCTTACAGAAGCCAAAATCAAGATTCCCACTACAGAGTAACTGCAATGCAAATACTACAAGCTTTTGCCCTTCCTGCAGCAGGAGTGACTTCCAAAAATTCACAGGCTTATTTCTAGGCTCACCTCCTCCTCTGAAGTTGCCCCGCATGTTGAATCCTCCACGACCTCTCTGACCCCTATTAAATTGATTTTTATTGCTCTTCTTGTTCTTCTTTGAGCCAGTGTTTTGTTTCTTTTCTGGTGGAAGAGATTTCTTACTTTCTTCTTTATATTGTTCCAAAAGCTTCTGAGCTTCTTCTTTTTGCAACTCTACATAGATTATTTCATCAAAACACTCTGCTACCTCTGGCAGTGTGAAGTTCCCTATAATTGCAAAAACACTGAGTATTCAGCATCTACATTCAGCTACAATCAAAGCCGTAATTTAACCACCTTTCTCCCATTCTTCCTCCCACCCCCTGCATTCCCTCAGCATAGGGACAACATTACATAATTTGAACATTTAAGAAATATAACAGTGATAAAGGAAATAAACAGGTCTTCATGGAGTTGCCAGTACTGTTCCAAACCTTGAAAACATTCTGCCTAAATCTTTTTTTCTTTTATAAGCCTCCACTCAGAATACCAGTTTCTGCCAAATACGTTACTTATATAGGGCACTTTATGCCAAGACAGCTTTGTGCATCTGCATGAAGCATATCAGCATAACTGAGTAGTGTTAAGGACTGCAGCAGAGGGAACACAATATAGTGTTGTCCTATAAGTTACAATAGTCTTCCAGTTTTGTTTAAGTACAACTGTTTAAGATAAAGTGATTTTTAGACTTCACGTTTACTTAATCCTTTAAACAGATAGTCAGCATCCTAAAACACAGTATAGGATTATGTTCCATGCCTTTCATTTTGAGAACTGCATGCTCTGGAAGATCTTTTCCCTCCACCTCTGCCTTCTTTTGTGTTCTTTGCTTGTAGTCTTCATCTTTTGGGCAAACAACAACTGCTTTGCGCTGGAAGCCTGCAAACAGGCACATTTTTCTCCTCTGCGCAGCTGCAGACACATTTGTCTGAAAAAAATGCAGTAACTTACTACACGTAGCTGTCATTGTAAGAGTTAAGGAAGTCAACTTATGGTGTATAGACTTCACCTCTACAAGAGCTTGCAATGAAGTTTACAAATAACTGGACATAAAGATGCTGCATAATGCAAAGTTACGAGCTCATATCCACGTGTTAAAATACTATTCCTCCCACATCCCATAAATCCAGAGAAGTTCAGACAAGCATTTCTAGTAATAGCTCAACTTTGTGTCCCCTGAATGACTAGTAAGTCAGTAAGCAAAACAACTATTACAATGTAACATTAATCCCATTTAATTACTACACTACAGCCTATAATGAATTTCCTTAATGATTTTTCACTGAAGCTTCTACCTGATCCAAAATGAAATTCCGCTTCTTACGAGCTGCAATCTCAATGAACTTTCCAAGACACTGTGGAGCTCTCTGCAACAGTGTGTTAAGTTTTCCAGTGTCTGCCATCTGCCGCTTAAAACCTGCAACCTATAGAGAGATTTCCCAGAGTTAAAGTAGCCCCAATACACGTGGTTGATATTTTTTTTTGCTAAATGCTTTTCACCTCACTTCAACCATTGTTCAATTCAAGGCCACAGCTACAAACTCATAATTGACATTCCCAAAGCCACCATATGACACAGAGCTTTATATCTAGTGAATTGATAGGGCTGAATCCAAGGTATACTCATCACATTACTAATTGAAAACTAAATGTTCTATTCTGTGGACAGGAATATAAGCAAAAAGCTTCAAAATCCTGCCATGTACTGGCAGCAGCTCAGCAAGAAAACAAAAATGTTTAAATCGCTAGCTAACCAGTAGTCACTTTCTTAGATTTGATACAAGAGAATCCCATAGCAGCCAAAGACCTTGGATTTACAGCAAGTCTTTAACGTATCAACAAATAAAATGTAATATTATCACTTACCATCATTTTGTCCATAATAGTATTTGTCCCAAGAATGTTGTATTTCCCAGGATTTGCTGCTGCATGTTTGGTAACCCATGTAGTCTTGCCAGCTCCGGGCAAGCCAATCATCATCACCACCTATGACAACAGGTTCTATACTTGAGATACTAGTTCAAAGATTCTCTTTAATATATAGATAACTTAGACCAGTAAGCCTAATGGAAACTGAGTGGGGGGCATGGGGATGTCAGGGGGGTTTAAGAGTCCTGGGATACCAAATATTAAGCCCCCAAAGAAAAAGGTCAAAGAGTTGTGTTAACGCCACCACTTTTGTTTAATCTACCTCAACAACTTTGAGATCATCAAGAAGAAACTTACCTCACAATCTTTCTTTTGCTCAGGTCCCTTTGGTCCTCGGACCCTATCCTCCAGAGGGACCTTCTGGATGAAGGTATACTCTTCAGGTACAGGAAAGTAAGGTTCCTCCTTCTGACCAAAGTTGAACTCAACTGCACAGTTATGGCAGAGAACATGTGGGAAGAGTGGCCGCCCATCAAGAACTTCCTTACTTATTTTGAATGCAACACCAAGCTCTTGTCCATTCTTTGAATATGAGAGTTCCACTTCATCACCATCAAAATTCTGGTTTTCAAACAAAGCATTAATTTGGATAAAGTTACTCACCTCACTCTATTATGTTGTATTAAGTCATTGCACTAAATTGGCTCTATTCACTCAACTCCCGTAACACTGTTCGATTATAAAGGAACTATTTAGAAGTTTTTTCTTAAAATAAGTTACTTGCATTGACCATCTCATTTAAGATCTGATCATTTTTTTTAAAGGCTTTAAAGACATTTATCTGTGAATATGAAATCTTAACATGTTGACAGCAGTCACTGTTGATAATAACTGCTATTCCTACCTCCTCCCTATGTTAAACAACTTGTCTTGCTCCCAGTTTTTCTGTATTTGGTTTACTGCTTCTCACATGAATGCACTCTAAAAACTCAAGGATGTTTTTCCTCAAAAGAAAACATAAATGAAAACTTACAGCAAAACATCCAATCACATCATTTTCATCAAACTTCTCACCAAAGTCTTCAGTCTCACAATTGCATGTCTTTATTCCTTTTAGAGAATAGCCATAAGAAAATTCTTCTTCACCTGAAAAAAATAATTTAAACTTATTAACAATAGGCACTTTCATCTAACCATTTAGAAATACAATCACTTTACAGAAACTTAAGTAAGCTGCTGTTCAGAAGGTTCTTATTAATCCCAAACAAGCTATGACCCCCAAACAGGTACAGCGCATTCCTGTATTATTCAAGAATACTCTCACTTGAGATGGAACAGCAGTGCTTCCTCCAGTTCAGGTTTAAGAGCCTTATGCTGCTGGTTCCAGATTCATGCTGACACAAATCTGAACTGCCAGATAAAGACATGATCAAGTATTTTTAAACTCTGAAGACCTGATTATGCACCAATATACCTGCAGCAGTTAGTCAGAAAGGCTTTCTGAATTTAGTCTCCAGTAGCACTTACCCCTCCCCATTTTAAAGGGAGTTTAGCGGACATTCAGCCTATGTGACAGCTGAGGATGAAGCTGCAAGGAACAAGCTAACAGGAAGCGTCAAACACAAGGACTCAGGTGGAACTTAGTTATTTAACTAAAAAGCTGCTGATGATGTCAGATCAATTAATATACATTTCCCTCAAAAATGTGTCTCAGCAGCAGGCATTCGTTTTAAATACCATTATGATCGGTTCCCATGCATCTAATGACGTTGCACTTCTTTCTTCCTAGCTACTTTCAGAAATTCTTCCCCCAAGCAAAAAAAATTGATAATGTAGTTATCCAGGAATTTTTCTTCACTGGTTAAATCTTATACCAGTCCCCAACCTTTAAAAAAATAAAAAAAAGCAAAGAACCCTCTTCCCATTTATGACACTATATAAAAAGGAAAAATCCTTAATCTTGTCAGGCCTTCAAGAATGTTCTCCACAACCCATGCCTGACCACTGAAAGAATTAACTCTCAAATCATGTAATCCTTATAGGCCTGAATACTTAATGACTTTTAGTTCCAATAATAAACTTTCTCACACCATGGCCAGTGAACAATTCAAGTTAAGACCACTTTTCAGAACACACGGACTACAATTGCTAAGCTTTTCCCATCTGCTTAAGAAAAAAATGACTTAAAACTTCAGCCGTGTACACAGTAATTAATACGAAAGTAATGAAATGTTTAAGTCTTACCAAGCAACATTCCACTTGTGTTCAGTGACCAGCCAACTCGCACTTCATGTATGTCAATGTCTTTTGTGTACAGGTGTTTCACAGGAATCTTTTCTGTAACCTATTTTTTTAATTATTCATTAAAAGATATGTAGTGTTCATTAGACACTAACAAGATGGAAACACAAAGGTAACATTTTTACTAAGTCTGAAAATAAAACATGCTGAAGTATGTGAAATCACAAGGCAATCACTGAGCAATGAAGATCCAAGATACCATATACCTTCAAAGCACTTAGTGGTATCAGCCCCTCTCAAGAGCCAAAAGCCTTAATCCTTTAGATACTGTATCAGAATCACAAACAAGATGTGTATGTAATTTTAAAAAAATAACCACCATAAAGTTGGGATTAAAAGGTAATTACTTTGCCAGTAAAATGTAGTAATGGATGAAAAATTGCTTTACATAGACTGGAGAAAATATTACACTCATCCCTTTCCACACTAAGCAGACTTCCTCGGCAAGTTGCCAGTTTCCAAACAACAAAACCGAATTCAAAAAAACTCACCTAAATGCACTGGAATCTGTGGGCAACCAGCCATTTTCTAATTGCCTTTACAAACTTCTTAAAATTGAAGTGAAAAACTGATCAGTATCCTACCAGTTTCCACAACTATTTGAGTCAGGTGACCAAGATGAAACTGATTTGAAAGTGAACAGGGCAATAAATACTGACATCAACTTCACTCCATTGGCCTTCCAAAGTTATAGGTACCAACAGAAATCACTCAATGCAAGAGCAGGGAGAATGGGATCACTACCCACTCCTCATGGTAGTGGTTAGATTTGAAAGTACTAGAGGAAGAGAACAGAGTAAGCATTTATATACACAGGCACATGACACATAAGGAAGCCTTTATGATCACTAAGTAGGAAAAAAAATAATAATCAAGACTTGTGCTTCCTCTTATGCTTCCATCAGCAAGCGAGAGAAATGTGTTTATTGCAAGGCTGACTGCCCTTTGCCATTCTTACCGTTGAGGAGAATTCTTGCTCTCAAAATTCAAGTACCTGCTAAATACATTTACTGTGTACACAAGTCAGAATTACTCAGGTTGGAAAGGACCTCTGGAGGTCATGTAGCCCAAATCACTGCTTAGAGCAGGTCAAAGGCAAAGACTAAGTAGGAAGACAGAAAAGGGCTCTTGGGATAATTCATATGCCTTTTAAAAAAAAACAGCCAAGCTTTCTGTAAAAAAGCTTGTCTTTTCTTCAGACAGTACAAGCAAACTTCTGACTAGCAAGTATCAAAATTCTTCGAGAGTTGATGTATGAGGTGCCAAATAAAATTCTTGTTTCAAACTGAAATCAGAAGTTACACATTCTGGACAAATCCAAGCTGCCTTTTTTTTTTCTTCTGTTAAATGGCAATTTTTATAAAAGAGGAAACAGTTTTGCCAATTGAGTCATCTTTTACCAAGAACCATTTCACAGGCTCTTAAGAGAAGGCCTTCTCAAAGTTCTGTTCACCTGTATTAGTTTCAACTAAGTACAAAAAAACAACTTGCCAAGTATAAACAATATTAAATTTAAGCACGCAAAACAGTCTCCCATAGAACATTAGTTTAACTCACCTTCATCTCAAAGCAGACTCTGCCTTTAGAAACACCGTAAGAGGCTCTCCCTCCAGCCCAAAGGAAAGCAAAGCTTTCCATGGTCAGAGAGGAAGCACTAAACCGGTCTCTTGAGATTTTAAAATGCAGGTCACAGTTATCTGTTAACATAAAAATCATTCTGTTTACTCGTGTTACAAAATAAAAGTACAGCTGTCCAATTTTATGCATTAAAGGCAACTTCAGCTTTCCAAGGTGATTTTCAAGACAAACCAGGAAAAGCTAGCTAACAAGAATAGTTTTCAAGGTGCCATTTTTCAAGGTTCCATCTTCACTTGTCAGCAAACTCCCTTTATTTTTTCCATCTGCTTACAAACCTGAATTTCATCTAATCTATTTGAACTATTTTTGTCAGTTACCCAAGATATTTCCATCAATATCGAGCAAAGGAATCTGCACTGTGCTCTCTGCATTATTTGCTAGATATCTTTTTTTTTTTGAAGTCTTCTCACCTGTCATGCCCAAAACTAGGGACAGCTAAGAAGCAAATAAGAACACAAGTATTTTTGTTTAAGTACCAAAATTAGCACTGTCTTTGGTTAATATACTCATTTAGCAAGTCCAATTAGATTAAGCCAATTAAAATAAAGTCAGTTAAGTCAAATGCACATAGGTTAAGCGCACAGAATGCGGTGGTAAGAGAACCTACTTCACCTATGAAACACAATCTGCACTACAAATTCACCTATAATTTTAAGAACTTAAGTGGAACCTTTGTTTTACAGACATCTTCAGAGCCACATCACCATGAAGTATCAAATTAATCTTCTAGGAGGTTTCAAAAAGACAATGCAAATGGTAACTTGAGTTGCGGGATATAGCACTTGAATTCCCCAGAGCAAGGAATCCATAGAAGAAACGCCAAACCTATTTGATGGTTACAAGAAAGGAGCAAAGTGAGCAAACAGTGAGTTCTTCTGCACTGGTATAAAATCTTCATGCTGCTGTATTAGTGGTAACTCTCACGCATGAGATCTTGGTTTGTTTGCATAGAGCCATCCCCAGTTGCAATTACAGTATTTGTGATCCAAGTGTTTTCTCTTTAGTACTTCTAACTTTTATTAGTTATATGAAAAACAAACAAAATAATGTAGAAGAAACCCAACTGTGTAGGTTACTTTTAGAACGACAAATGAGAACAAAATTTGAAGTTACAGCTCCCTTGTAACACACAAGTACTAAAAAGCACTTAAGAGTGCTAAACCTCTTATATGTCTGGATCATTACGGTCCAGAAAAGAGAGTGCCAAGTTGTTACACAATTCAGCCTTAAAGCTGTGTTTGATTCTGATCAACAAGCAGTCTGTCGGCACTTTAACTAACAAAGTCAAATAACAAAACTTTCTATCAGAAATAATAATAGAAGTAGCTACTGTCTAGTTATTGGGAAAATTGGAAGCTCCCACAAAAGGTGGCTACTCACCAGGTTAGCAGATAGAAACTTGAGATTTAGTTACCAAGATGTCAAGGATGGCACATTCAGCAATTTATGTGGCTGTAAACTAAAACTTCCAGTTCAAAACATTTCTCAGGAAAAAGACACCTGGAACTACTAGCAAACATGCCAGATAGTGCCAAAACTTAAGCTTTCCTTTCATGGCACTTTAAGAATCCAACAAGTTCAAGCATTATTATTCAAGTTTTTTTAATACTATACTAAGCTCTTATACTTACCCTCAAGAATACAAACATCAATTTTGCCCCAGCCATGCTACACCACAATAACAGTAATATTTATAATCTGCCTCAAAAAACCACCCACTCTTTGCAGGTCCTTGTCAATTTCTATGCCCTTCCAACCAATTCTCTGACATCCCATTAACACAAATCTCTCCCCCGCAAACTCCCAGGTTGCATGAGTTGGTCATTTTTCAAGAATCCTTACCTGAAATTTTTGGGTTAAATTTATCAGAAGGCATGAAGAAGTACTCCGTTGGTTGGTATAAAAATAGGGCCTCAGCAAATTATGCAAGAAGCCCACTTCACAAATTATACTACTGTAACCACCTACACTATTGACTCTCCAAACTTTCTGAAGGCAAAAACTCATGTGCTACCAAATTAGTTTCTCAAGCTGTTTCAAGGGTGTCCTATGCTCATTCTACACTTAGCCAGCTTAGTTTCCATACTAGATTAGTGCTTAGGTTTAAGATTTCTTCAGAAAACTGTATGATATCACAGACTTCATGGGAAAACTAAGCTGATTATTGCTAACAGAATGACGCATATGTCCTTCCATTCTTTTGTACGCAGAAAATGGGTGGAAATGCTATTTCTATTTTAAGTTACTTGGTAATATAAGTCAACAAATGCATTCACCTTACATTTCAGAAAGTGTGGTTTTAAGATTAAAAGCCTAACACTGTATCTTTCCACATTAAAAAAAAAAGCATGTTTACTCACAAGTATCAAGACAAACCACTGTATCATCAAAATGTTCATCTTCTTCTTCAACAGGTGGTTGAGGGGACTTGGCCCTGAACAAAACCGAGAGATAATAAAGCCACATGCATTTTCACACCGTTAAAATACGCATTTCTGTACTTTACTTTTCATTCACAAAATGCTCCCCAGCATCTAGTTTATTTACCTGCTGTACTTATTCTCCTCAATGTATTCAAAATATCCACGGCCATGGTCTTCACGTGGTCTCTTCACTCCCCTCTTTTTCTCACCGGGTTTTTGTTCTGTTTTAGCATCTCCTATAATAGAATTAAGAGATTTATTTTAATTACACAGTAACTCTTTAACCCGGAATTAAATCCTATACGAGGGTTCCAACTTTTGGAAACTGCAAGAACCTACTGCACAAGAAAAGCAATAGCGCCCTGAAGAACTTTACTTTGTACTCAGACTAAGCAAAAAAAAAAACCATCTTGAATTTTCTCAGAAAACTCAAAACTTGTCTGCTAAATCGTCTCCGATCTGCAAAAGAAGCAGCCGATACACTCCTCGATGTTAAGATCTCACCCCTCTCCAAGACCCAGACCGTTCCCAAGCGGTGGAAAAAAAAAAATCGGACAAAAAAATCCCTCCCGCGACGGCAGCCCCGCACCTCCCCCCCCTCCCCCCAAGCAGGACATTCCCGGCCGCTCGCAAGGACACGGCGCGATCCGCACGACTGCGCCTCCTCCCGGCGGCCCGGGCGCGGCGGCCCGGTCGGCAGCCCCGCGCGGGGCCGCCCGGCTGCCTGCAGGGAAGGGATTCCGCCTCCTCCCTCCCGCCCCTCCATCCTACCAGGCCTTCCCAGCGCCATCCCCGTGCGGCGCCCAGGCCGGAAGTGACGTCACGCCGCCCAGCGCTCCTCGGCACAATACAGCGCGCCCCAGCGGCCCCTCCGCCGCCGCCCCTACCCTCCAGCAGATCAACACTCCC
>JAOXJM010000023.1:38248895-38275850 GCA_026413425.1 Tringa solitaria | reverse complement strand
GGTGAGCGACACTGGAAACCCCCCTGCACTATCCGCCCCCCCACGCTCCCCCCGCGGGGGAGGCGCCGTCGCGCCTGCTCCCGCGCGCGCCCCGGAAACCGCCCTCCTGGCCGTTGCCTTCCCCCACCCCGCCACGGGGGTTCCCGGGAGGGGGGTGGGGGGGAGATTAAAGCCCGCCCCCCCACCTTTCCCGCCGCGCACACTCACCCCCGGCGCCCTGAGCCCCAGGGCGGCCGCCGCCGCCTTCCGCTTTCTTCTGCTGCTGCTGTTTGGCGGTGCCCGCCGGGCCCGAGGGGGCCGCCGCCGGGGACCCCGAGGCGCCGCCGGCGCTTTTGCCGGGGGCTTCCTTGGCGGTGGCGCCGCGCGGCTGGAGGAGCGGCGGGGGCTGCTGGGGCTGGGGCTGCGGCGGCTGCTGCTCCCCGTGCCCGTTGGCATCGCCGGCCGCGGCCTCCTCCTCGTCGGCAAGCTCGTCCTCCCCCTCTTGGAAACCCTGGTCGTCTCCGTTCTCATCGTCCTCCTCCTCCTCTTCCTCCTCCTCGCCGCCCGCCTCCTCTTCCATGGGGCCGCCCCCGGCCCCCGCCCGCTCGCCGTTCTCCTCGCCGAGCTCCATGGCGTCGCCATCGGCGGCCTCCAGCCCTTCCTCGTCGTCGTCCTCCGCCATGGAGGCCGCGGCCTGGTCGGGGCCTCCCCCTTGGTGGAGCTGCGAGGCGCCCCCGCCGCTCTCGGCCGCCTCCCCCTCCATGCTGCCGTTGCCAGGCTCAACTGCGCTGCTGGCGGGGCCTCCCCCGCCGGCCTCTTCCTGGTCTAGCGCGGCCTGGAGCCGCTCCATGAGCTCGGCCTTGAGGCCCTTGTCGGAGAGGCGCCGCTTTTTCAGCTCCTCCTTCAGCTCCGACACCTTCAGCTTCTTTACGTTCACGGGCGAGCAGCTCATGGCGGCGGCGGCTCGGTCCCTGGGCGGCGAGCGGGCGGGTGGCTCCGGGCTGGTGCGGGCGGCGGCTGTGGGTCGAGGAGGCCCCGTCGGGCGGCGGTGGGCGGGTGGCGCGGCTGGTGCGTGCGGCTGCGGCAGCTGCAGAGCGGACCCGCCTGGCGCCAAATCCTTTCACCGAGCTCGCGAGGGAGACGCGCCTCGCGGGGCCGAGCACGCAGCACCGCCCGCCCCGCCCCCGCGCACGTAGTCCCTCCTTTCCCTCTGCCCCCTTCCCCCCCCGCTACCGTAACGGCCGCCCGCGCGCGCCCGTACCGTAAATACCCGCTTGAGCGCGGCGGATCCCGCTCACACGCGTTGAGCTGCCGGCCGCTTCGCTGCGGCCTCCCCGCCGGGCCCGGTGTGAGGGGGGCCGGGAAGGAGAGCGGCTCTGCCTGCCGGAACGCCACGCTCCGCGCCCGCAGCCGCCGTACCCGCGCCGTGCTGGGCGGGCGGCGGCAGGAAGCACCGCCGTTGTGCCCTCACCGATACACCCCCTTCGGCAAAATAATGCTCTCGGTCGCTGTGCCACCCGGGCAGGCCTCCCCCCGGCCTCCTGGCGTGGAATGAACACGAGTAAAGGTCCTGGCCCGACTACACGGCTTCCCCGGCCCTGTGCCCAGGCTGCAGCCTGGAGCTCCTTCCCTCTCGCCCGGCTCAGGCCTAGCCCACGCGGCTTATTTCCTGAAGGGTTCAAAACTAACATCGCCACTCAAAATAGTTAGCCTGATACAACCTTGTTAACACAGTTACATAAGGACAAAAGTAGAGCTTTATACTGTAGTTTGTTTCTTTTTTTTTTTTCTAGCAGTAAGAGGCACACATAGACCTTTCACTAGACTGGGCCAGGGCTGACAAAGCCACAGAGCTAACAAAGGTTTTTTTCCCCCCAAGTGCATTAGCTCTCCACCAGAAGAAGCACTAGTTGAGCTCAGCACAGAGCTGATCAGCTAACCAAAACTGCTCAGTTTTCCCCTCTTTTCCCCCTCTGCACAGCGTTACTTCAGGTTCTCTCCTCAGCCGCTGAGTCGCACAGTGGTTGAATTTTTCCAATTTGGTCAAAAGTTACTTGAAAACAAGCAGCAGAGTGAGTTTCACAGTGAACAGAAAGGCAGCACTGATCTGCTGCTCCCTTAGGGAGCCTGGATAAAAAGCTAATCTTCACTTGCAGAAAAAAAAAAGAAAAAAAAAGGCCAGTGAAACAACTAGACTATCAGTATGAAGTTCTACAGAAGAGAAGGTGTTTGGCATGAAATGGCTTTGTGCCGGTACTGGTCGCGTAGCCTTCTGAACCAGAACAAACCACATTTACCTGCACCAAGAGAAAGGGAGGAGCAATGAAGAAGTCACCCCATTTTAACTGCACAAGGAAAGGGCTCTTTTAAGCACATACAGACACACACTGCTCTGTCCTCCATCAGGCTGGATCCATTTGGAGGAAGCGTGACTCAGCCAGCAAGGTTAGCTCAACCCATCACTGCACAACAGCTTGTTGGAACAGAGACAGGGAGTGCTCCCTCATGCAGTAAGTACAGATGAGAAAAAGGTTGTCAGAACGTTTCCCTTACTAGAAATGCAAGTTAGTAGATTGTATCTCAGTCTAGTAGGTCAGAGTCATCTCAACAGGGGAGAAAAAGGACAAGAGTGCATCAGTGCTAGGGAGAGGTCAGTGCGTGATCAAGCTGCACAGATATAAATCATTACCTTTGTCCATTTCTTCACAAAAGAGCCATCTTAGCTCATCTGTTGAGGCACTCAATATCAACTGTTCTGCCAAGTTGTGGACAAAAGTAAACAGAGTCCACCTAGTTAATATTGCAAGATGATTTACTGAAGCCTACAGACAGTTCTGCATTAATTTAGATGTCATCCATTTGTCCAACATTCATGTTCTTTTTTTGAGTTTTAAATATAAAAAATTTAACAAGAGGATACATCATTAAGTCTTCTGATCTGAACCTCAGACAGAACCCTTGATTTGGCACAGGCCTTATCACATGCTGAGCCATGTTTTTGGAAGGGCTACATCGACCTAATCACCTGATAATCCCTCTCACCACCGCCAACTTTATAGACCGATAAGTTCTTTTAGGCCAGTTTCGGATCCCTGAGCCTTACCTTAAATTGGCACATCTGCATGCCCTCACAGCACCTCTGTGTTAGAAAATGCCCTCATCCAGAATCACCCTAGAGCTACAGTCCTCACATGTAACCCCACTCCTAGGCAATGTCATGTCTGCATACTTCAGTAACATACTCATACTGCTTTATACACCTGTTACCATGGAGAAACAATACAGCCAATAGCACTGAGGCACATCAAAAGATTACTTACCCTAAAGCATTCAAGCCTGTATATAAAGACACAAGTACATAAAGTAAGAATCTTCCTCCTCCCTCCCCCCCAGAAGTTGAACACAACCAACCTGAGATATTTTAAGTTGCTAAGGCTATCTCTTTATTAAACCACTTAGAAGGCTGCACTTTTTTTTTATTATTTTTAAAAGGAGATTAATTCATACTATAGCAGTAAGGGTGCTATCTAATCACTCACACTACCAAACATATTCCAAGTGCAGTAGGACTGTGCTTTCAGACTACAATATGCTGTTACCCATTATTATAAAAGTGAGAAATCCCAGTTATTTTCAGATATCAGGTAATATAATTGTGGTAAGAACAGTGTTTCTTATAAAGCTAAGTACATAAAATACACACACAACTGATAGAACATGTGACCTTAATGACAGTCTCTCAGTGTAAAAAAAAATAATAATTTTTTTTTTAATGTTTAAGTTAAATACATATTTCTTACACATTTGCCTCTGGGAAAAACTCTTTAAGATAGCTCCCCTGTCCTCTTTGAGTCCTACATTTCAGAAGTTTTGCCTCTTCTCTATTCAAACTTTGAAGACGAAAAAATAAGTTAAAAGAGATACACTCTCCTCGATGCTGTACACTTTTAATTCGGATAGTAGGTCCTTCAACTCAGCTTTTCCTAGGTCATGCAGACAAACACCAGCTACATCATAAAAATGAGCATTTGGTAATGCAAACTTCTGAAACAAGACAGTGCTAGAGGAAAGCACTTCAGTTTTAATTTGAAAGCTGCTACTTGTATGATAATCATGGTTATATGAAAAACAAAACATCATTGCTGATGACCCCAAGTACTCCTCCATTAAAATTGCCCTTTCTTTGGTCTCAAAAATATATTAATAATCTTCCTTCCCATTTAAATAGAAATTCACATCTACCCAATCTACCCAGACATAACACATGCAATTCTATGCACTTTATTTATCTGTCATATAACATTTTTCTCCTAACTGTGTTACTTTCTAACTTAAGAGCATGTTTTTTTCCTCTCCAAATTAGTCTCCTGTCTCAAAAGTAATTTGGGATCTTCCCTCTGGGCCTTGGCATTTCAACAGATCAGTTACTCTGGTTTCCCTCACTTTTGTTTACTCTCCTCATCCCTAATGTTCTTTTCATTACTCAGCCTTAGTCCTTTCAAATCCCTGTCCTCCCCCTGGTTGCCAAGAGCAGTGACAAAGGTTTTCAGAGGGGACTGGATAGCCCCAGGAGTCCCATCCCACCTGGGCTTTGAACCTTTCTCTTCACCTTCTCTGTTGCAGGAGGACCCTGGCATTTATCTTTTCCTAGTTCTGCTCTCTTACGGTCTTGTTTGTCCTGTTCTGGCTGCTCTTCTCATGTTTTACCCTACATCTGACCGTCACAATAGGCTCCTGGTCTCTTCTGTATGTCCTTAACCCATCTACCCTCAATTAATACTGCCTTCAGAGCTCCATATTCAACACACCATTACTTTAAAAGAGAATGTCATTCTTTAAATACTCTTGCAGTGCCTTTTATGATAGCAAGGAGCATGTGGAGCGAGTCTTTTTCTTTCTCCCTTTTCATCTCTCCTCATGAAATCCTCATTAATCATTATTAAAGCCAGACAGAAATTTCCAGGCATTTTTCAAGTGCTAATGTGTAACAAGTGAGGTTGCATGACAAAGGATCTATTCTGACGGTTTCTTAGCCCAAAGAACCCCCTATCTATATATCTCTGTAGATAGGCTCTATCTGTACAGACTCTGCAAGGAGATTGGGAGTTTGTTTTGGAGAAATACCCCTACACTTGCCCTGTGCTCCTCTCTTTCCCTGACATTCACTGCTGCTCAGTATCAGAGTCAGGGTGCTGAACTAGACTGATCTTGCCTTGTACTATCTATAATCTCTCCATGATTATTTAATATCAAATGAGGTCCAATTAATCTCAGAAACGAGGCGGTCATTTACCATAATAAGGCCTATTATTTGCACAGGAACTAGATCAGTTAGGCCCTAAGGATGGTTTCGGACCTAAGGATAGTTACTGCCTGATTACAAGTACAGCTAACAGCATTCAAGGGACTGAAATTCAGGTTTCTGGCACCAGTTTGGTTAGCCAGTTTCTCTTCGGTAGCATCTTCCTCTTATTACCCTTCTGCATAGCATTCCCCTTTCTGCCATAGTAGCCTTTGGGCCCCCAGGTGGGTTGTCAGTCAAGGATCAGTACGCAAATCCTTTTAAGATCCTAAGGCTATTTTGCTTTCCTGTGCTGGATGAAGTACTTCAGCAATCCCACCAAGCAGAAGGAAGCGCTGCAAAGCTACACTGGGACACCACAAATCAGCCACAAACCATGTTTGTCACCATTTAAAGGTCATGTACCCACTGAACCCATGGTGACAAGAATTCCCCCTTTTTCCATTTTCAAGAAATACTTTTCTTTGCTTAAAAAGGCTAAAACCCAAAGCCATGAGTTTCTAAGAAACAGTTTCTGAATTCAGAACACAGCTTCCAAGCCTGGCCTTGGAAAATAGGCTGCATCCTCCACCATTAAAAAAAGGATTCATTTTGTCTTTATTCAGAGTCATTCAAAAGTTTACCAACCAGACACTTATCAAGTGTTACATATGAACTAGTTTATAAGAAGATATTCA
Source organism: Tringa solitaria (assembly GCA_026413425.1). Classification (NCBI taxonomy): domain Eukaryota; kingdom Metazoa; phylum Chordata; class Aves; order Charadriiformes; family Scolopacidae; genus Tringa; species Tringa solitaria. The sequence continues at coordinate 38,269,892 of JAOXJM010000023.1, read as the reverse complement.
GTTCTGGAAAGGAGACATCTTGAAATTTTTCTTGTTATCTGTCACATATACATATTTACTAGATTAGAGCTGTGAATTTAGGAAAATTAGATAGACTAAACCCCTCTGAATAGTGGTCAGTCTGTGAAAGAGGAGGAAGCATTGTAAATCAGCTTCCAAAAAATACTGTTTTCCCATGAGAAGACAATGTGAAACAACCATTTCAAGAAAGTATCAATTAATCTCTCTAAGGTACTATTAAGACAATTATAAGTAGGTTTTAACCTTGAGTATCAGTTCCAGTGTGCCTTCCTGCTCATATACAAGAAGAAACCTATGGTCAATATATGCAAATAAACCCAATTGGTCTCAGAAGAGAGCTACAAGAAGTGTGGGTGGCAGGACAATTCACAAGTGGGAACCAACAGACCAGCTACTGCCTAATGCAACTTTTCTGTTCAACTTAACTTAAAAAAACCAAGCAGAAAATCCAAACAAAAAACCCAAAGAAACCCAAACAACACTGCCTCTCCCTGCCCCTTTAATGTCCAGATGACCACCTTCTTAGGTTGTCTTTCCCTGCTGTTCTGAGGCTTTGCACCCTCTGTAATACACACAGTACCCTCCTGTTATCATGTTCCTTTTTAAGCCTCTTCAATACTCCTTTCTCCTTCACCTGAGATGCTTTTGTCAGAGGGAAGCAGCCACGCACCTTTTGTGGCACCAGAGTGCTGCCAGCTCTTAGGATATCTCGTCTGTTCCCTCTCCCCAGCTCACAAAGAATGGCTTGTACAGATTGGGAAGGCCTTGCTGAACAAACCTATGTAAACCCCCTACAATTTAAGAGAATATTGTATACTAACAAAAGGCACTGCCATGGTCTAACCACATACCATAAATCTGTAATGGACAAAGCTGAGCAAGCAAACTATTTTTGAATATTCATTAATCCATGTTAGCATACATTCAAGATGGCCATTTTTGTAATGAAGGCATGCCATGCAGCTGAAGCCCAGAGCATTCACAAATGCCCATATCCCAGCAATAGGATGCTTATTTTTTCCTTCCTGAAGCTGCTGGTTTATTCGTTTTTAAGTTCTACAGCCTCAGGAGAACTACATGCAGACAGAAGGCAGCACCTCAAACTTCGCTCCAGCACTGCTTTTTACATAGGAAACACATCCAGTACATTAAAAAGAGAGGAAAAAAAACCCCAGCAGCTAGATGGCAGGGAGCTTTCTCTGTCTAGGCACTGCTCTGACAGTCCTGCAAGGCTGCTGGTACAAAATTCTGAAGTCTGCTATGGTAGCTCCAGAAGACACCAAAGCATCAGAAAGTAACTTGGAAAGTTCAGAACTGCCTTTCCCCAAAGTCTTAGTCTCAGATCTCTTAACTCTTAGCTTTGGAAGCAGCGTTCCAAAGTCTAGCTAATTTTCTGTTAGGCCTCAGAATACGTCAGCACACGAAAATAAAAGGAAAAGCCTTCCACGCAGTTGGTGAGAGAAGGAAATGGAGCCTTTTCCTTTCTGCGCTCTTGCTTCCCACCACACATGTATGGGCTCGGAGAGCTACACAAAACCCAACCAGGTACTAGCAACCCACAGCACAAGCATCAGTGACACTTAACTTTAAGACAGTACACTATACCATCTTTAAATCAAGAAATACAGAAAAGCAGGCTAAATAAATGAACTCAGAGATTTGGTTAGCTATGTTTTTGGGGGTTTTCTTTTTTTTTTTTCTCTTTTTTTTTAAGAAACTGCGTTTTATCCAATTAAGTTTACCTCAGCTCCCTGGAAAGAAAGCCATTTTATCATAAACTTCTCTTTAACCACTCTGCTGGAGCAAATCTGCTCAGCCTTTATTTATTTTCAGGTTGAGGAAAACCAGCATCATTTCATGTGACAAGACTTAGCAGCAACAGAAACTCTTCTGGCAAGACAATAAAGTAACTGCTTCCAAATGGCTACAGGTAATTTCCTAGAAAAAGCATCCAAAAACTTAGTAAGCCCCCCTGCTAGCTCTGAGAACAATTACTTGACAATAAGCATCAGAAGAAAAGTACTGTCACTTAACCTTGCTGTTCCACATCCATAGTCCAAGGAGACTCCCAGGAGGCACCCTTGCCAGAAGGCAGCCAGCCCTTCCAGCAGGTATTATAAACCACAGCCAGGTATCCCATCAGCTCACTCTGCTTTAAAGGAACAGTGCCAGCAAAACCAGGGGGGGTGTTAAAAGTTTTCTAGGGGCTTACTGCTGTAAAGTAGCTAATCCAAGAGTTAACAAGCTCCTAAACTATCCAGCTAAAATTTTCTGCCAGCAAACAAAGCAAACCATCTTTTTAAATAACATCAAGCCAACATGTTTTGTACAGCACCCTGAATTATCACTATCTGCAATCCAAGGCTCCCTATCCTATAGCTTTTCTTATGTCCCGGGACCCCTGTGACTCTGCTGAGTTCATCATGGGGTCAGGGCCTCAATGAGATTCTGGATTTTATGAGTTCTTTTTCATACAAAAGAAAACAGAACTGCCTGGCAGTTCCTCTATGAGATGAGGCATCTGAACTTGTTTCTGCTGCTACCTCTTGTTCCACTTACTGGCAAAATCAGAGATCTCCAACAGCAAAAATTAAAACGAGCAAGAAGCAAGGTGAGCACAGCATGCCAGTCGTAACAAGGAACTGTTTTAACAATCCTATTATCATATCCAGGACAACATTTCTGAAATAAAATAAAAGCTGGTCACCAAGTGACAATAGCGTGCTTGTCTATCATTTACAAACTCAAGACCTTAAAACCAAAAGCGTCATTAAAAAGGAATGAAAAAAAAAAGGAATGAAAAAAAAGATGCGCACTCCAAGCACAAATCTCACACCTTCAAAACAGAGAAGAATCAGATTGTCCACAATATCTGGAAAGTTTGGGTTTATCCCCAGTATATTCCACATGGGAAAGGCTCAGATACTCTAGTTATGGATAGCATTGTGAAATTCTAGTATACTGACACACAAAAAGCAATTAAAAGTAAAAAAACAACAACCAGAAAACACTTGAAACAGAAGCAATTACGTGAGAAAATAATGTTATAGCTGATCAGCTTTAAAGGAAATGAATGCAGATCATTCAGATGGCAAACCTTTAAATGAATGCTTAAAACCAGCTTTTTTCCTTTATCCTCTATTTCTTCGCTGAAGCTGGTCTCATCACAAAAGCCAACATTTTTTTTTAACTCCATAGTAACTAACTCTAGCAATCCCTGTCCAAGTTCTTAGGCTTGACAATATGAGAGTTTGTACCTAATGCCATGCTTTAGCAACCAGCAATAAATCAGAAGCAAGCTTTAGGTCTGCTGTTTATTTGAAGCACCCTTATGAGAAAATATTTCTGGTAATATTTCCTTTTGTTCCTTTGCACTTCTCATTTACTGGTTTATAGCTTTCCCTATATTCTCTCCCCCTTTTGCATGTATTTCAAATGCTTTCATATACTTGAAATATTTCATCATAATGATGCAGAACTTCACTTTACTGGAAAATTGAGATGTCTGGCTTGAACCCGACCTGCGCTGGCAGTGGATCGCAGCTTGCGGCAGCCCACGTGAAATGCATGGAAGATCTCTGACTGCTTCCAAGTGAACAAGGGCTGCTTTGGAGAACGCTACCCCAGATAACCCCCAAACGGAGAGCCTGGGAGGGAAGTGAACTGAACATGGGTGCTGAGTCACTTTTCACTTTCATTGCTGTAAACAGGTAACAAATCCACAGAAGCCAGTTTGGATACTCAGCAGCAAAACTTGCATAAGGCTGAAAATACTCCTTCTTCGCTCGTGCCTTCCTCTTCCTCCCCGCGGTGCAAACAGTTACTGGTGTGATGGGGACCACAGTGGAAACTTGCACTTGTGGAGCCCAGGACAGAGCACTTTGCACGACAGCTAACTGGAACCCTTCAGGAGCCAAGGGCTGGTCACTCATCACCCACAGCTGGTAGCGCCTTGGGCCTTGCTGGGGAGCAAGCACCTGGAGACCACAGGTACTTCTTGAGCCAAGGTTGGAATAAAGTCTTGGCCTTACAGGGAGGCTGTGGCTTGCAGGCAGAGGGGCAGGAAGAGCAAACATGAAGCGCAAGAGATGGAGCAGCCCACCCTGCATGGGCTGAAGCAGAAGGGCTGGTGGAGCAGCGAGGAGTCTGCCTGCCTGAACAAGGGTGGGCTGTCAACAGCCTCATGCTGGGATGCTACAGGGTGTTTTCTTGGGTGATATCCAGAATGGGTTTCAATAAGGCAAAGTTTAAAAAAGCATCTAATAAATACCAGTGGTAAACAATGTGCTCTTCCAGAGTGTATTCTGGATTTTAAGCAGTTTTGTTGAAATTTGAAGTTTACTTTGCTTCTTTGGTCAAGTTTATTAAACTGATTTATTACTGCTTCTCCTGGAATCCCATCAGAGATTTTGTTAATTCTAGAGAATAACAAAAATGAGAAAATTCCTTAGAATTAAGAAAAGGAAATTTATGAAACATGGTATTTTAATTAGCAATAAAGTTGCTTGTTGTAGGGCACCAAGATCTCTTAAAATCCTAATAGCCTATATTTTAAAATAAGAGCATTTAAAACTGGATAACCATATGTTAATTTTCTCCTTTCTGCCCTTTAGGTATATTTGGAACCACATTTGTAAGGATAAAATAGAAGAATTTTCTTTCAGTACTTTTAACAGTCTGATGTTTTATCTGAGTTGGAAATTGCATTTGATTTCTGCTTCTTTTTTTCCCCAGTCTTTACTGTGGCTGCATCTGCTGAAACTGGGGGTGTAAGAGAGGGAGAAGTGTGATTTACATTGGTGGAGCTTACTGCCAAAATCACTGCTGTTACTTGTGTGAGGTAAAGCGAAGCATATATATATGCTTTATGATTGGGATTGAGTATAAGTATATGCCTCAAGACTGGGATTTCTCCATTAGCCATTTAGATCTGCTGATATTTTGGATCAACAGATTTTGGATATTTTAGATCCTCCTCACTTCATTTTTTTTTTTTAAATGTAAAGATCCTTTATATATCATTCTGACAAATACAACTCTTCTATCTGATTATCTATATCCAGTTTTTCTTTCATGCTTTTGTTTTCTGATGCTTCTGTTTCAAGCATTTGACTGCGTTTTCTCACTTCTTTGGTTTTATTCTATTTTTAAATCCTCTCATTTAGGTTTAATTCTAATTCTTCTTCTAACACTAGTACCTCACAGATCTTTTCTCTTCCCAGTGTATATTATCTTTGTCAGTAGATAACACATATGCTCTCTCTCTGGCTTCCAGATATTAGCACTTTTACTCTTGATTTCCAAGTGACAATATAAGTGATTAATTCCATGCAATTATTTGTGATTACAAAGTTGACAAAAAAAGAGCTCTTACAAGCTAAGTTTGTCTGTGAAACCTTATGATTATTATAAATTCAACTCTGCTGCAATCCACCAGGCTATTGAAGGATTTTGGGAGGATGGACAAAAGAATTTGGTGATGGCTCTCTTAAAAGCAGAAGACATCTTCCCACATTAACCATTGGGTTGCTACTGATGGCACCGGCTCCTTTATAACAAGCAAATACCTTATACAGATCCAAATGCTGGGCCTGGAGCTTTGAGTGATCTGTGAACTTACGAGCTTCTCTCTGCCCCACCCACCCCTCTTTGTAACTCTGATATTACTGCAAATTGTCCCTACTGAGAGAAAGAGATGGGTATTTGCTTCTTTCAAAGTCTCAAGTCAGAGATTCTCCTCTGTGTTTCTCATTCCTCAAATCTATGGGGAAGCCAATAGCTCTAGGCTGATATCTTTATGCGTTCATATCTTATAGCAATGAATATAGCTTGGAAAGTGATAAAAACAGAGCTGTGAAAATCAGCATCTTCCTTCTACTATTGAATCAAAGTAATCCCACAAAGACAGATGACCTCTTTTAGTCCTTTCTGGGACTGTGTCATATTTACTGAGGAGGTCTTCAATCACTCTGGAAACTGGAATTCTGAAAATATGCTAAAAATTTTGGCTGCTAGAGTTGTTTAGGAAAACAAGAGATTCTCAGACTTCTGAAATTTTAGATCAGAAGAATCATGTGTATCTCCATGGCTACCAGATCAGTTTGTGAGCATCCTGGCAGATTTCTGCTAAGCATTTTGCAAAGTTTCATAGATAAACTGCTTAGTGAAAAGGCTACTGTAGCCATCCAGGCTTGCTGGTGAGACCAAGGCTGTATATATTTGACCATCGGTCAGAAGGAAGGACATGTTTCTGCATCACCTTGCTGTTTGACCGTGTTAAGCTTGCTGGTGCCAGGGATAGAGATCAATAAAGCGGCTGATTTAGTGTCTTGGGATCTGGTGATCATGGGCCTGTCTTTATCTCTGTGAAATCTGACTTCTAGCATGCAAATATTTCACTATGGGAAGAGGAAGAGTGGTGGTGCCACTGAAGGGAAGGGTTCAAGGATGTGTCTGCTTCCAGGAGCATCTATGGATGCACACAGGAAACAAAAGGACAACCTTTTCAAAAGGCTCAGTACTTCGGAATGCCATCTGCTCTAGGTCTCACATTCTTCCCCCATGCCTCCTTTCTTGCTATGTGCTCTACACTTTCTTATTCTACATTTTCTTTTTTTTCTACAAATTAACCTCAGCTTCACCTCTTTAGTATTAAACTTTAGTTCTCTCTTCAATCATGTATCTTCAACCTGTCTCGGATATTCTATACTGCACCTAAGAGACAGACTACTTGCAAAGGGGATGGAGAGAGAGGTACAAATATTATCTTAAAGATACGCTCTACTATCTTAAAGTTATCCTAAAATATACAACACTAACACTTAGCTCACATGCGATACGTACATGGTGCAATATCACTTTTCAGGTAAGGCTTTCTGAACTTTGGGAGGTTTGTTCTTAATCCTCTAATTAACTACAGATGGAAAATCACTTATGCGTGTTAGTGTTTGAGAAACGGGGGTTAAAAGGCTTATCCAGCGTCACAGCTCAGGTTTGGTAACAGAGAAACACCACTTAATAATTTCACTGTCAGATTCTGTTTAGTTCTACAGTGGTTTAAGATCTTATTGTCCCAGCAGTTGCACTGCTTGAGAAGTGACAAAATGGGATGTATGATCCCTCCCTTGTGTCACAGTTTTGTTTATCAATTTGAAGTGTTAAATATGCTCTGCTGGGTGAGATAGTGAACAGCCAGGGTGAGGTGAAAGGAGGTGGAAGCAGACATACTAGGGCATCCACACCCATTACTATCTGATTCTTCTGTTACAGAGAGGGAGATGCCAGCTGGAAGGTAAAGTCACCAAGAGACAACAGTATTGCCTCAAATCACTGCAGAAAGGTTTGGTCTTAAGATCTTGCAGTTTAGTCAAAAACTACCCTTCATCTCAGGCTTTGTGTTTGGTTGAGTTAATCTAAACTGATAGTAACTATAGCTGTCAAGGTGGTGATGATGTATACAGCAATGCCAGTAAATACTGCTGTATCGTGAAAGCCTACATACAGATAAAAGATGTGTTTTGCCTTAATTATATACTTCTATAAGTAATTATAAGAAAATAACTTTCTCACACTGTAAGTGATACCACTTTTAGGTTTATTTACATAGCTATCCAATTCCTGATGGTAAGTCATGGTGCCAGTGGTGTAGAACTGGGAAGAGGTTACCCATTTATTGTTTACTGAACCTCAGACTCAGGTGGATTATTAAGCTTGTATTTGTACTTTATGTAAAGTTCAGCTAGCAGTTTAAAACTTAAGCATATATTAGCATATATTTAAAACTTAAGCATATATCACTGTCCTGCGTAATCTTAAGCCATTAACTTCCTTAAGTGAGCAGGTAATTGATCACAGCTTCCCTAATGCTGCAAATCTTGACCTGCTGGGGTAATCTTACACACTGACCTGCGTATGATCAGTGTGTCTGATCAGCAACTGACTTAAGCAGTTGTTGCTCACTACATTATGCTCTGCAAGTATTTATGTGGCTATTCAGTGAATGAGACCTCATCTCATGGAGAAATAACCCATTAGTACTATGTTGCCTATTTGCTTTTCCTGGGTCATTTTTCAGGTTGTTTGTCGTTTCCCTGGTGTGGTTCATTGCACAGCCTCATAAATGCTGAAGTGATACAGCTCTGAAAGTCCCACCCTTAGACAATTTAAATGGCTTTATCAGGATATTTAATGCCTCAGAATATTTTATGCCTCTTTCTGTCAAGTCTCCTTTATTTGCATCTATCTACAGTATCTATTTGAATCAGTTTAGCATGTTGCAGTTTTCCCCACTCCTTAGGGCTCTGCATGTGATAACTGCCTGTCCTTCTGTCCCAAAAGGCTAATGCCCTTATCACGTCTTCCTTTGCAAACACTTACATCTTCCTTGCAGGTACCAACCAGCCATTTCAATCCAATAGTCCAAATGATGCAACATAATAAAGCTAAATTTGTTTGAAAATGATGACCACTGTACTCTGTGGAAGGGACGTGACTTCTATTTCAGAGGTGAAAAAGGGATCATATGTCTAAAACCAGTCTGTCTTTTTTTTTTTCCTCCCAGCTCTGCCATCTAGTCTAATAAATGATGATGCTTCTCTATTCAAGTCCTGCTTTTGCTTCCTTGGTGGGCTTCCACATGAGCAGAGTGTGACTGGAAGCTAGTTGAGGATGGCAGGCATATGAGCTGGGAGAAGGCAAGCCAGCGATGGAGGGCTGGCTCCTCTCCTCTGGGAGCCACCCACTGATGGAGGGCTTATGCTGAAAGACTCAGGCTACTGCTTGGTGGCAGGTCTGTGTTTCCTTAGCCCCAGTCAGTTGTTCTTACCCTGTCCCTTCTGCTGCGCTGGCCCAGCTCACAACCTGGCAACCACAATGACAAAAAAAAAAGATTATTTTGTAGCTGAATCATTTCCTAAACGGATTCTTTCATGGCCATGCCCTGGGGCAGGGCAGAGAAAGTGATACAAAAGCAGGTGATGCCTCTGCTTGCCCTGGCACAGGGCACTGAAAACCCAACCAATTCAAAGTATTTTGCACCTCTCTTAATTTGATTTACTGTGTCCAAACGGCTCAGTAGACAAACGCTTCTTATTACTAGGTTTATGATATATCTAAATAGTTACACTGGCAAAACTTACAAGTGGAGGAGCAGTTTTGATGGCTTATTTTTCCTGTTCCCTAGAATGAAGAATATAGCAAAATGACAACTGTTCTTGGTAGAATTGGCTGAACTGCAGCTTTGACAGTGTAACAGTCTATTGTGGTATGAATATTTTACATTCATAGCCAACATGCACAGTCTCTGAGCACAGATTAGATTTTCATTAATACAGTTATCTATCTTCTGGCCACAGTGCATCAAAGTCCCCTATCCCTCACGAGGGAATCAAACAGGACTTCAATTTCTTTCTTATTCTAAAGGTAGAGGAAATATTCCTAGGACGTGTCTCAGCTCTGTTCCTTTTCTCCCTCTCTTAAAGTAACAAAGTATATTTTTATTTCAAAGCAACTTTCATTTTACAATAGTAAGTCTATATAGGAAACTTTACAAAACATACTCCATACAGTATCTCAAGTTAGATCAAGGTAACATTATTTAAATACAGAAATTATTTAATCTCTGCAAAGTTAAAGCTTATATTTAAGTAATAAGAAAATGTCATGAACCTGGAAAAACAAGCCATTGGCAATTAGCCATTTGAGTAAAAACACACTGAGATGAATGAAAATTGAGGTGATGCTTATGCTATAACACTAGTCTTAATCCTGTGCCGTTTATGTCAGTGGAGATGAATAAATTGTGAATCAAATTAAAATCAAATTAAGAGCCCTGCAGACCTTAACCTTATTCCCACTGCAGTTCTGAAGTTAACATGAGCAGGTAGTGGGGTCAGACTTGTAAAGTGAAATCCTGAACACATTAAGTTAATGGGACTTGCTATAGAATATGATTTTCTCCCTTACTCTCCCACTGTAGATTTAAAAGGATAATGCTACATAAATTCTTCAAATATTATCTTCACAAACAGATGGTCTAGAATTTATTTTAATAAATGAAAACTTGCATGCTGAAGAAAAAAGAAAAATTTTAAGTCCTTAAATTGATGGGGTTTCTTATACCCAGGTTCATTTTGATTATATACTTCTACCTAGTAAGTACAGCAACATCTTCATGCCCAAACAATTTTGACAGAGGATCTAAAAGAGAGCAGTTCTGCTACTCATGCACTGGAAAGATTTTCCTGAGTTTTAAAATGTACTGTATCATGTCTCATATGAACTGATTTAGTGCCATATATGATCATTCAGATGTGTAACCTTCGTTACTTGTCTCATCCCAAAGCTAACTACTCCTGTGTCCCGGCTGACAGCTTTGTAAATCGCACCCTTAAACTGCATGTTATCATATAATAATGAAATAAGAGCTTTTTTCAAAGGCTAGCTTCACAATATTGGTAACATAAACACAATTCTAGTGTTCAACATTCCCATTCAATTGTGATTGTCCAAATGTCAGTCTGAAACGTATGATTTTGTGTTTTTCTTATATATCTCTATTTTTATACTGCTTCTAGATCATTATACTATTAGAGAGCCTCCCTTAAATATTAAACAACGATCCAAAAGTCTTTCAATTTTTATGAACACCAAAATGAGCCTTCTGGGTCATATCAAAGGTCCATCTCTTCGAGTATCCTTTCTTCTAGTGAGGCCCAAAGCAGCTACTCAGTGGAGAACCAGGCAAATGGATATCTTGAATACTCTCTCTCTCAGCTTCCTACAAATGGTCTGTGATTAGAGGACTCCCTGAGCTAGAGGCATTAAGGATTATTTCCATGTATTCAGTACCACTGAATTTCTTCTTTTCTTCCTAAGTACGTAAATTCAGTGATTTGATGGTATGTCAATTGAGGAATTTTTGGCATGGTATTGAAACATGTGCAAAGAACTTTTTTTAAAAAAACAGAGAAGGTAAGAATGGAGTTTGCATTCATGTTGCCAACACCACTGCTTTTGTCTCTTGCAAGAGCAGTTCCATTACAATGTCTTGTTGCTCCAGAAGTCCCTCTTTCCTGAATTTCAGGCTGCTGGCTCACACCTTCTAGGCTCCAGAGGAACATAGGTGTCTTGGATATGGACACCAAGGTCTTCATTCAAGTAAGCAGGCTTTCTTTACCAGTATGCGGCCCCTGAACTTGGCTTGGTGTTCAGTGGCAAGCCCCTGCTGCCTGTAGAGCACAGGGAGAAGTATTCATGGCAACCCGTGTTGCTAGGCAGATGGATGATTGTGTTTTGTTCTTGCCACCGTGTTCTCGGGGATCCTGGCTTCATTTCTAGATATAATTAATGGTAATAAAGTCTGAGGGTTAAAATATGTGGATCTCTAGGGCCATTTCTGTGCCTGGGTGGGATGGGGAACAGCATCCTGGCACTTACATATAAAAGCAAGAGCTTTTTTCTGCTGCAGCTCTTTAGGCATAGTCCCAGAGGCAGAGCACTGCCAGTAATTCCTTGACATTGAGGAATATTGCTGAGGGAAAGAAATGCTTCCTTTTTCATAGCAACTCATTTTTAATGCATGTTCAGTCCCTTTTCCTCAAATGCAGATTTGCTGGAGCTGGACAGGAGCAGCTAAAGATCCATAGGATAGTAGCTGTATATGAGCAACAAGAGACGCTTGCCAGGACAGTTCCAAAGCCATCCCATGGATCAAGAAGGATTTGAGATGCTGCTCTTATAATCAGCCTTCAAACCTATTTTTTCCTCTTCCTTCCTTCTAAGTTTTACTTACAGACTCAGCCAGCCACTGAGCCTTTTCCCTCTAAAAGAGTATCTCACCCTTCCTGCCTTCCTCCCTATTTCTCCCTCACTTCTAATTGCATGGTCCAACTTCCTGGCTGTGCTGATTCAGATGCTTGTCAGATCCTGTACAAAATTTTTTAATGTGGTAGAAAACTATTCATTTGATGGTTTGTTTTTTTACTACTTCAGTGACTCATATTTGCTCTCGATGAATGGCAGAGCCAGACAAGGTAGAAGGAGGATGTGCAGCCAGCAGTAGAGAAGCAAGGACAAGACTGAAGAAAGAGCTGGATCCTCCCATTTCAGCACCGGTGAGCTCCACCTGTCTCAAAGAAACATACCCTGACATTTTATTTAAGAGATCAGATTTTTGGCTTCTAGATTTACTACCTGTATGAAAAATAAAGGAACTCTCTTGCCAATTTATGTGCTTTCTTCTGCAGGTCAGAGCAGGAAGACTTATTTTTCAAAAAGAAAACAAAATTATGACAGATAAGGTTAATATGAAAATACCAGCAGCCTGGAAGAGGTCAATGGTAGACCAAGTAATGGTGGCCATGCCTATTTGTCTGTCTCTACCCATTCTATCAGGCTTCCCTTCATCTGGTCCAAGCATAGGATCAAAGCCTGCAGTAACAAAGAGAACAAGCCAGAAGAGAAGCTGTCTTCCCTCCCACACATTAAGGAACGAGGGAGCTGCTCTCGGTGCAATTTACCCCAAATCTGAAGGGAAAGATACAGCATAGGCAAGGAATGATGGAGTCGTCTTCTCATTTTTACCTGGTTGCTGTGTATCATTTGGGTGAACAGATAATGTTTAGATAATACTCTGTTTTGAAGAAGCTGTTTCTGAGTCACTCAGATCAGCTGCTGATCCCAGAAGAAGAGTGAAATGAAGATGCCAAATGCACTTGGGTAATTCATGTTATACTGGTGAAAAAGGGTACTGCGACATGGAAACACCTCCCAAGTGGTAGGGCTGCACCCATTTAGCTACAGAGGAGTTGTAGGCAGACTCCTGTCACGGAATCGTAGCTATTCATTTACTTTCTCTGCGAAGGGCAAATGAATTAGCTTCTTTGTGCCTTCCCAAGGCCCCATGGAGGGAATTCTACAGTAAAGGTCTTCAGCAAGTGTTCAGAGTAAAGATGTGTCCAAACGCTGCAACCCCGAAGCCATGGGGGAACACTGCTTTGTAGGACTTTATTATACCTCCTTGAACTGCTTTATCTTTTACATCACATCTCCCATCTCAGAGCTGTTTTTTATTGCTGAACGAAATTTATGAACATGTGCATGGAAATATACAGAATGTGTGATAGGACCCTGATAGCTGAGAGGAACGTATGTGATGAAATTGGGTGCAGAGGCCAGGGTACCTTACGTCTATTAGACTTCAGTGGATTCAGGCTTTGTATCAACAAGGCTGGTTTCTTCCATATTTTCCCTGAGATATTTTCTGACATTTTTAAAATGAAAAATTACAAGTTTAAAAGGGTATGTTCTCATCAGAGGAGCTCTTTAAAGATCTTGCATGCAGCAGCTGATATTTCAAGCTGTTGAATTAGTAGTTCTGGGTTTCCTTTTGTACTTGTCTGTGCCAAAATGCGATTAGTTGTTTCAGCCCACTCATAGCCTTGGTTTGAGATGTCTGTGCATTAAGTTAGAAGGGAAACAGTCGTGGTTCAGGTCCAATATTTGATCTGCATTATAATTGTTAACATTTTTTTCCTACATAGATTTTTCAAGATACGTTGCCAGGAAATTTTAAAGCAGTGAGTTCTCATTTTCAAGTGCCTTCTCATTCCATATCTTGTTCTGATCCTGGAGACAGGCAAGACACCAAATCCTTGTGTGTCAGGAATTGCGGAAAAAAGGGGAAACAGGTGCTGACACTTGGCTGCAAGCTATTGAAAGCAAAAGGAAACTCCAGGCTGGAGCAGATGATGCAAATGAAGCACTTTGATTTACAATAATTGTCCTGAGGGGAACCTCAACAACACGGGCAGGACAGTGTAAAACACTGTTTGCTGAAATCAGTATCAGCTGTAAGTCACAAAAGATTCTGCAGGTAGGCTAAAGGTAGCAAACTTAACAAGTACGAACATCCAGGATTTTACCCATATTTTTATATACTCAGAATAATGCTCTCCCCGAGGAGCTATGGTAGCTGCTATGGTTGCAGCTTGGAGTCAGCTGCAACAATGGGACTTGGACATTGTGGCATACACAGCCTGTCATAGCTGTTTCGTACTTCATGATTTCCCTGTTCTTGATTGGCTTTTAGGCACTGCCCTCATTGCCATCCCTCTTGGAGGAAACAAAGACAAGTGTGTGCCAGAAAGGAGAGAGTGGTGAGGAAAGCCCTGATGAAATTGCTGGGAAGATGTTAAAGGTAGCAGCCTCAGTGGAGCTACTGTCTTGTCACGTCACATTTGCAGCGACTCACTTCAATTCACAGGCTACTGTAAAATTCACACAATAGGCAATATTTGTATCTATTTTAAAGCTGAATGTTGTTCATATTTTGGGAATGGATTTGGCATGAATATCCAAATGACTAGAGCAGGATTTTTTAAAGTTTTTATTCGGAAGCTGGGGTAAGCACTCTGAATTGGCATAGCATTTGTAGAAGAGCTGTAAATGTCCTATGATGAATCAGGTGATGTGGAAAATAATGTAAGAAACCTAATGCTGGGCACAATGTTCAAGAACATAAAATTCCACTTTTGGGGAGGAGAGGAAAGAGATAAGAAAGCTGTCCTTGCCAAAACAATCTATTTTGCGCTTCATGTGATCCACCCCTATAGATCTACACCAGGAAGGACAATGGTTTTGTGTGTGGAGGGGCTGAGGGAATAAGAAATGGCACCCCTGTAAGACTGAAAGATAAGGGCCTTTCCTGCTGCTGCTGCATCCTCTAACTTCATCTGCCATGCCGGTCTCACCAAAACTTCTATCAATTTGAGAGGAAACAAATCAGTGCTACTCCTGCAGTCAAACATGTAATTTGAAATATTTAGTTACTTTAATAAATGGTTCGAGTCTGTAGATAACATTTCAGAGGGATCAGCTTTGTTAGAGAGCATCATCAGCTGTTTTCCCAACAGAGTAAAGATGTATGTATTCTCTTGGGCATCTATTATACCCTCTTTACTCAGTTATGTTCGATGAAAACACAGAAATAAATGTCTCAAAGGCAAACAGCAAATGTTACAATGTTATTAAAAAAAGTGATTCTTTTAAAGCAAAGAAACCCTATTTGTGTTCAATGTGGTTTTTTTAAATCTTAGGCCTCCATGAAGAGAGCCCAGTGTAACTTTGAAAGGTGGGAATGAGCCTGTGAGGAGTCATCCACAGGGGCTTTGCAAAAATTTAACATCTGACAAACAAGCACCTGCTATAGCGAGGACAAGGTTTTAGTTCTAGGAATTTCATAAATATTTATTTTCTATGAACACATAGTTGCATCTTGCCGGAATATTAATATTTATATTTTCTCTACTTTCACAGTTGTTTTAGAGTCAGAAGAACCAGGCATCTCAAGCGTGTCTGCTAAAACACACGGCTAAATTTAAACTGCACCGTTTAATATCGCTAAGAAAGAATATTTTAGCTCTTTCGGTGTGATGGCATTTAGAATAAAATGTTCTTTCACTTTCTAAAGCTCAGATACATGGAAATCTCTGCAATTGCTGGAAAAACTATTTTTAAGAGAAATGGAGTAATGTGAAGGAGCTCATTCGGGGCCTGGCTGCAGCACCGGCCCCCCTTCACAGGCCAGACTTGGGGTTTCATCACGTTTTCCATCACTTTAGCACAAGTGGGAATAACATCCTGCCCCCAGCGCGGGGTGGCCTGGGGTTCAGGGGCCCACATTTTGGGTTTGATCAATGTTTTGAGGGGTGGGCTGCGGCCGTGGCCTCCTGCCTGCTGCGGTGCCAGAGGCCGACATGCCGAGCCTCCACCAAACGACTGCCATCGTCTTTCACTGCCTTTCCTTGTCAAGAGGCCGCAAGCGACGAGCTTTCCAGGGCGGAAGGAAGGCGGCTGCGTCTGCCAGCCGGGACCAGGCCGCTGGCAGCGGGCGGCTGCAAGGAGCGGCAGCGGCGGGAGGTGAGGCGCGGCTGGGCCCGGCCAGGCCCGCGTCGCCATGGCGACGGCGCGGAGCTGCTGCCATGGCGGAGAAGGAGGGGAGCAGCGAGGGTAAGGCCGGGCCGGCGCCGGGCCCTCCGGCCCCAAGCAGTGTGCGGGAGGGCTGGCGGGGGGAGGATGAGCCGCCGCTGGGAGGTGGCCGAGCGGGGCCTGCCCCACCGCGGCCTCCGGCGGCGGGAGAGACGGCGGGGTCTGTCCTTCCCGGGGCCGGTGCCAGGAGGGCACACGGACACGCGCCGAGAGACACAGATATATTTATATATATGTCTGTGCACGTATGTATATGTATATGAATGCATGCACAGGTACATATTTATATAAATACACTAAACTGGCTGCTGGAGCCAGTTGGCCATCACCCCTTGCAGTCATTTCTAGATGCATTGGGCTCTCTCTGCCAGGAAAAAGTAATCTCTGCTGCTGATAGCACCATAGCTTATTTTTAGAGGCAAGCATGTTCTACTTTAGGGAGTGTTGCCAAAAATTATATTTTACAGGCTAAAGGTAATTCCTCCTGCATCGAGTATCAGCTCAACAATTCCATAAGTAAACTTGTGTGTGTTGTAATAGTTCAGAAATTCTGAACATTGTATTTGCAATAATCAAAATAATGGATTATTTCATGTTATTTAGGAAAACACTAATATATTCCATAGAAAACTCCTTTATAAATAGTTGCTGTAGATGGTGCTGAGTAAGTGATTTTGGTAGTATTTCCAGCACGCATTTTGTACTAGAGTTATCATGCAGAAATTAAGAAGTAAGACTGATGTAGCTTCAATGAGGGCTGTTCTAAAAGTATTATTTCCTTTATATTATTTTTCATTTTTGCTTAGTCTTTTGAAAGCATATTTTTTGCATCTTTCCAGTCTTGCAAATGAAGCTGAGGCACAGTGCTGGCAGAGGTGGGTAGAGATGATAGGATAACAGCCTAGAAGTCTGCCGAACCATCTGAGAACAGGGAATCTGGTGTTCTGGTGGGGTAACAGTAATATTGGGAAATTCTGGCTCCATGTATTTTGGGCACCCATATGTACGATATTGATATTCTGCACCATTTTCTCAATCTACAGTCAGAAACTCTTGGGGAAGGAAGGTCATGGCTTTTGGTTGCTTGGTTAATGGTTTTTGATGCTGTTTTTGTAGTTTCAAAGTGGCAGTGCTTTGTTAGAAGTTTAATTACTTTATTACTGAAGACAGATTCTCTTGTTTGGTTTCTTGTTTTTTTTAACACTTCATGTGTTTTAACATCATGTAAAACACTATTCCCAATAGAGAATCAGATGTCATCTTCTAGAGGAAAATTGTACCATCATCCTAAACAACCTTGTCCCTTAAGCTTCATTCCTGGCCCTACCAGACTTCCTGATGGATCATGGAAGGTGATGTACTGGGTTTTGGTTTCCTATCTGTAGAATGAGGTCAAACCTGTATCACACGGACAAGGCATCTGACTTACCTTCTGTCACTAATGATAATCACAGTCTGTTATTAGGCAAACCAGTTGCTTATTGGCCTATAAAGTTGTCTTATTATTATAAACAGGGTTGAGGTAAGCTAACAGTCAGTGTCTCGTTAAACTGCAGAAGCAATCCCATAAGAATAAGTCACACCTATTTCAGAGTTGCTATTAGACTTCTTGTACATAGCAATTAAAGGGTTAATTAGGATTCCTCGATTCCGGATTCCCACATCAATCATGTTTCTTCTGACAAGCACTTCACATCTATGCAAACTGCAACTTTTGCTTCTGCTTCAAACAGAACAATAACATTAGTTGTATCGTCAAATAATTAGTCTTTAGGGTATTCCTCTCGGTTCGTTGTAGAACTGCAGTTCCACCAGCTTTCATGTTAAAGGTTTCCCTTAGGTCCTATTATTTTCAGGTTTTGTCTTCTTCAAAGTTAAAATGCCTGCTAAGATGTTTTACAATGTACATGATGTACACAAGGAAAAATGGTGAAACACCAAATCCTGCAAGCTCTTCTACATCATGGTACTCACATGAGTATCACCCTTTAACATGCAATTCTTGTGAATAAAATCTTGTAGAAGTGTTAATAGGATCATGTCTAGGCTGTCTGTAGCTATGTTTCATGTATGAATTTATATCCCCGCATTTGTACTTTTCACATTATTTAATGTTTTTTCTTCGTATCCATCTGATTACACTGGACTGTTTTCATAATCTTTCTCTTATGTATATTTGTGTGTATCTTCTCTTCTATCATTCTGTTTCTTTCCCTTTTTCTGCTACTTAATCCAGTCTGTCTGTTCTTCCATTTGCTCTCAGATACTTTCTTTGTAATTTGACACAATGTGTCAGATTTTCTAAGTTTTAATATCTCTGATCTCAATACTGATGTTACTAGAACCTGAAAGCAAAATGTCAGACCGGTAGTGCCTGAAGTAGAACTAGACAGAAGACAAGACATATTTTTCTCCAGCTGGGATTTAAGAAATCACATGAAAGTACATAAAGGAGAGAATGCTCAGTGTTCCTATATCATTATGGTAATGTTATATAATTGATCGGTATTAGAGTTTTTCTGAGACCATATTCTTTGTGCCAGTTAACACATATTTAAAATGCAATTAATAAGTCATGAATCTTAATTCAAAAGGAAGTATATTAAGTAGTCTGAGCTCCTGTTTCACCCACTTACACCCATATGAAACCAAATAACTAGTTCTGGATAACAGATGTCCTCCAGAAAGATACCTGATTCTGATGCAAAGACCTACGAAGATGGAGAATAACTGTTCTGCGATGCTGTTTTTCTCTGGTAGATGATTAGTAGTTGTTCTGTGTAATTTGAGTTACAGCTGCAGTATGTAATCAGGCCTCACAGATCCTCTTCACCACTTATGAAATGGTCATGTGGAGGTTGTTAGTGGAGATGGGAAAGAGTTTTCACCCCAATTTCAGTGCCTTATGTAAATACAGTAATAGTGTGTTTAATCATACACATATATCTGCTTTTTAACTGCCCCAGTTTGCCACCTGGCATGCTGATGAAATTAAAGATTTACTGGAGTTTACATTTGATAAGAAGCAGCTACATACCCATTCAGCTACTACCTTGCAAAGAAGCAGAGTTGCCCCTACTCCACCTGCCCTGCCGAATCCTCCCACCTCTGGAGGTAGGAACTAAACCTTCCCTTTCTGTGTCACTTGGCTCTGCCTGGATTCTGTGTTGATAGAGATACTGAAAATGTGCTATCACTGCTCATTCTGTGTTAATAAAGTTGTGAGTCCAAGCTTAGAGAGCCTGGTTACAGCTGCTCACTGCCACCAGTGCTGTGAGGAGTTGTAACCATTAATTCTGCCCAGAGCATGCTTAGTTAACACTAGAGTTTCAAACCTGACACAGAAAAGCACTTAAGCTGTACAGCTTTGGGGAATCCCTCTGAATGGGATAATATGATGCACATGATACTTAAGCACATGAGTACATTTAAGGGTCTTGCTATATTGAGGATTTTAAAATGCATTTTTGAGAGTTTCACAAATAGTCATCAGCATTTGAAAGGTACAAAAGCTATGGATTAAACACTCACAATAAACCTTCAGGCTAAAGGAGTCCATCAGACAAATTATCTCTAATTTAAAAAGTGGCAGTGTTTAATTTATGGAAAAAAATGCTAAATTAGTATGAGTTGTTAAAAATAAGTAGCTTTCATAGGGCTCAAGCAAGCAATATTTCAGCTCTAGAAGGAAATCTGAATATATGAGGTTACTTAGGAAATCAGTGTGCAGTTTTATCACAGTGGAATTTACAGATGAACACTGAATATTTTTATATCCTCTTGTTGACATTACTGTGAGAAATTACATGAGAAGAGTTTATAGCCTTTATTAGACTGTCATGCAGTTTAACATGCACCTTGACATCAATCTGAGTTATGTTTTAATATCTGTATTTATTTGAGAGTGAAACAAAAAATAAATTTTGTGCATCTCCCATGGACAAACATGGGCTGTAGATCCAATCCTCCTGGCTATACTCCTGCAGTAAAAGTTGATCTCAAATGGATGTAGAATAGGTAATTGCAGATTGACAGGTTTCTTGTTTCCATGGTGCATAAAACAGCAGAAGTTTTTCAGTTTGGCTCTACTCTACTTCTAGCTGACTTACTGAATAAAAAATTGGCTGGTGTGCAGAAAGGCTTTAAACTTTTTTGTCTTTTAAACAATGCCAACCAGCAGATATGCAGTGCTGACAGGGAGCTCAAGAACTCCCACAAATTATCTTTCCAACAATAGTTAACATGTTATTAAGAATTTCCATGTCTACATACTAATTATTCTGAAATCTGTGGGGTGTTTTTTTTTTTTTTTTCAATTTAGAATTACCTTTATTTTGTGTGTGAACAGATACTGCTTCATTGCTATTGGCAAGGAGCTCTGGCAGGCTAAAGGTTGTGGAAGGGATGTGGTCTTTTGGGTAACAGAGGTCTGACAAGAGCCTGTGGTTGAAGGTGCTGAGTGTTTCTCCCCCAGGTGGGAGGTGGCCATGCAGACAGGGGTGCTGGTCACACCACTGCTCTGCCTCGGCCAAATCCTGCCATGGGGTCTGGCTGCCGCTGCCGCGGTTGCTGCCGTGGGGGTATGTGTGAGGTGGGGAGGGTCAGAAGCTGAGAACAGCTCCTGCACATCCTGCGAGCTATCCTGCAGAAGGTGGCCAGAGCTCCTTGTGCACAGCTCACAGGTACCCCAGGGCAGCGGTAAAAGCTGCCAGCACGGGAAGGGGCCAGAGGTCCCAAAACCTACCTCAGGCCCGCACAGCTTTTGAGGTTGGATTACGTGCTACCTGACAGGTCTCGGGAGATATTTTTATAAATGGTCTTTAATTGTAAATGTCCATCTGTAAGAAAATACAGACTCTCCAACTTTTTGGAAATGTGGCATCCTTACTGTTGAATGTTACACAGGTGTGGGTAGTATGTGAAAGCCCCATGAACTGGGCTGCATAGGGAGGAGTGTGGCCAGCAGGTCAAGGGAGGTCATTCTGCCCC
>JAOXJM010000023.1:38233277-38248166 GCA_026413425.1 Tringa solitaria | reverse complement strand
GATCTCTATGGTCCCTTCCAACTCCATAAATTCAGTGAAATTCAGTGAAAAAAAAATATCAGTGACCAGTTTGGATGGTCTTAACTTTACACAACCTTAACTTTCAAACGCTTAACAAGCTCCGTCTTAAAGAGGTAAGGATTACTGTATTGCCTGTGTGAAGTCACAGGAGGTTGTGGACCGTTATTGCTGATGGTCAGGTTGAAAATTAGACATGAATTCTGAAACTGATCCATGAATAGCCTGTATCCTTTTTGTTCCTGTTTCCCAGCTTTCTCCTTTAGCTTAGCCTGCCTCAAATGGTTATAGAAATAAGTCTTATTCCCCCTTGACGGTAAATGTAAATGTCTTAAATTTGTCAGCTGAAATGCTGTACAAATTCAGAATATTGCTCTTAGGCAAACAAAAAGAAAATTGGAGGTTCGCATTCATCCACAATATTTAAAGAAAGTGATTTAGCACTGTAAGTGATACTTTCACGACAGCTCCTTAAAAAACAAGCAGCTGCAGCAAACCCCTGTAATCCCTCGCCATTTTGTTTCACTGCAACAGTCTTCCTTTGCTTGGTCAGAGCCCTCATGCCAGAGTAGTGCAGATAGAATTGCAATCAGTCTAGAAACTGTGTATTTTTTAACCCATTTGAGACCCTGCCAGGCAAAGTGAAGGGCTCGTGATATGTTACATAAAAATGGCATGTATTAAAAGTCATACCCCCTCATTCTGCCATTATATTGTAGACATATAGGGTTCTTTCAAAAGAAAAACGTTTACAAACTGCCGTATGCTAGCAGCACTACTCTGGTGCTGTAGTTAAACTTTAAAATGGCTTATGTTTAAAATAAATTAATTCTCAGAGCACTGATATCCACTTGATTCTGGTCCCCGGTTGCTGGCCGCTTGAGCGATCAGCGTGCAGAGGCAGGTGGGTGGGCATATTCAGTGTGTGAGATGCGTGGTGCTGCCAGACGTGCCGTCGGGTGTACACGCACGCCGTTGGTGACAGGTTACACAGGGCCCTGTTGGGTCCATCCCGCACCGTTTGCCAAGTGAGCTGCTGCTGTGGGGCACACAGCAGCCTGTGCGTGGCTGCGCTCTGGCGGAGCGGTGGTTTGGGGCACACGTGTTGTCGGCTGTGGGTGTCGGAGTTGGTCTGTGTGGCTCTGCCGTCTGCTTCTGGGGCCAGCACTGTGGGGAGTCCAGGGGAAATGGGGACAAATGCCTTCTGCGACCACACAGCATAGCAGTGTGGGTGGTGTTCTGCTGGTGTCACAGCCTGTGGAAGCTCTTCCATTGCAGCAGCAGCTGGAGGTATAGCAAGACTCTCAGCGTTGCCGGGAGAGCTATAAATCCTCACAGGGCTGTTTGCTGTTGGTGATGAGAGAAGATATAAGTATGGGCTAGACATAACTCTTTCATTGTATCCCAGGTGTGGCTGAGATGAAAGATACGGAATCGTAGCGGTGGAGATTACTGTTCTTGCCAGCTCTGAGCTGCAGCAGGGGTGCTGACTGGTACAACTGCCAGAGTTGGGATTTCAGAAGTGTGTAAGACTTCCCTAATGGAGATATACGCTGAGCTTATCTCTGCCTTATGAAAAGGGAGACTGCATGTACCTGGTATTGACTTTTAAAAAAGTGTCACAGTTATTTTTTGCAGGCTAACATGAGCCAGGCACTGGCATTTCTTTCACTTCACTTTAGGAAGGATAACGTCATGACTTTCCTCAAGAGAAGTATGGGGTATTAATTGTATTTGTAAATGACAGGTGTACAGGAGGCAATCCAGATCTATGCATAGATGGGACTTGCTTTCTTGGGTTGACTGGAGGCATATCTCCACATCTTCTGCTGAGAAGACCTTTGTATCAAAAGAAAAGGATTTTCCCCCTTTATTCTGCAAGTTACTGTGACAAAGCATGTTGTTTCACTGCTCTCAGTGTCAGTCACGTGCAAAGGCAAGTATTTGGCAGCTTGTCTGCGAACACCAGCTATCAGAAGGACAGCTTTGCGGTCAGAGCTGGACCTGTGCAAATGATCAGGGTGAGTGATGCTACTCAGAGCTTGATGCTTTGGCTCACGAAGGTCCAGGCTTCTCAAAGTCAAACTCAGCCACCTTGAGTATCTGCAAAATGATGATGTGCTTGGCTGGCTGAAGTCTAGGTCTTAATAGAGGTCTGTTAGGTCCAATTTGGATATGTGTTTCTTCCTGCGATTCCTTATTGCATGCTGCTTCCAAAGTCGTAGTATGCAACAGTTGTGAGGCCTGTGGAACTAAAGCAGCATGGCTATGGCCAACTGCTTGGTAAGACAGGGAGGGCCAAATCCTGAAAGCTGTAGTTGAACTTTTCATGCTGTGTCCTCATTGTTGCTCTAAAAATGTTGCAGCTACTCCTGACATAAAATGTTTGACAGCTTATCAGATGAAAATGTGTGTCGTTATGATCCAGGACTCAATAGTTCTTTCTGTCCTGTAAGGCCACTGTAACTGTCCCATCCCATTGTCTTGAGGCCCATCTCATCCAACCCTCCCCCCCAAGAAGCACAAAAAGGCAAAATGGGTTTGAGGAAAAAAAATATGTTTCAACACATGACCAAATATTAGGGGGGAAAAAAAAAGAAACTGGCTTTTCAGCAAGGACTCTGTAACAACAAATGCACAATGTGTGGGCAAACAGACTTGTGTGAAAGCTGGGGGAAAGAGATAAAAGAGAGAAACTGCTGTGGTCAGGGTAGGCACTGTTGTATTTTGAAAGATGCTCAGGAGGACTGCCAAGCATTTCTGCTGTAAATAATGATGACACCAGATTCTTTCAAGCCCTAAGAGATTATCCCTACTTTTTTTCTGAGGCTTGGGCATACACAGGGCATACCCTCCATGCATTTCTTCTGTTTCCCAGTGCTATGTATTCTCCAGAGCATATAGCTGTATGCTACTGTTCACAGCATGACCCTGTGTTATTTAATACAGGGGTGACAGTGGGTTAGGATACAAGGAGTAAGGGACTTAAGAAGGTCAGGTCAGGGCATTAGCTCTCACTATTGACTGTCTCAGAGCTCAGAGAGACTTTGTACTCAGGGTGATAAAAATCTGTAAGCTGTAGCTATAGGGGAAAGTGCAAGAGGGAGACCTATGCACTCTGCGGCACAGCAAGGTGCTTGTCGCTGGGCGCTGACTGCAGTACCCCCAATAGCCAGGGGGACAGTGGGTCAAGGTTCTGCCTGCTACCACCAGGGAGGCAGGGGGATGGTGGCCTCCACTGGGCCATTTTCCTTGAGTATGTAAAAGGAATGCTGTAGCATCGCTTACATTTACTCACTAGAAAATGTCAAAATATCTTGCAATTTTAACCTGAATTAGGCCAACTTGTGGCTTTCTCTTCTGACTTTTTTTTTTTCCTGGGTGTGCTGCTAGGTCCAGGACACTTCATCAGTTGGAGAATCTAATACTGTAGCCAAGTCCTGGCCCCAGCCTGCATGCCTGTGTTTCCAAGGCCTGGACTAGCCCATCTCAGCTAGGTGCTACTATGGGCCACTGCCTGGGCTTGCAACGGATTAGGAATCCCTGCCAGAGTCCATCTTGTAATTGCTTTGACCTGGAAGGTGATGCATGCTACATCCCAGCCAGCCACCGCGCCTCCATTTCTTGTCTTTGGCAGATGCAGACCAAATCACAGGTTCATTTTGTGCAGTGAAAGTTGGAAGGACTCCTTCCATACCGTCCTGTCGAAATAAAATTGAAAAGCTGATCACTTACCAAACCTCAGCTAGTGCAGAGGTTTGAGAAAACTGAACTCTAGCCGAGTATAGCTAGTTAGTATTCCTTGATCATTTCCCAGGATTGCAGGCTTCTCTGCTGATGCTTACGAAGACCAGTGCTTCAGTATATATAGATATATATGTAGATATAGCATAACTGCACAGATTGTGTACACTAAAAACATCAGGACATATTTTGTTGAGCCTTTCCTGATATGCATGAAGTGCTGTGACTGACATGGATTGATATGTACCTGTGTCACATTGCTCAGACTAACTGCCTACAAGGGAATGGAGTTTTCCCTAGCAAACCATATGATGGTAGCATCCTTCCCCCATATGTCCCAGGATCGTGTACACTTAGCTTGCCCTCACCACCAAGCTGCTCAGGAACAGCAAGGAGGAAGGATTTTCTTGACTGTAGGACAGGGGAGAGAATAATCACTCTCTTTTCCTGAAAAATAAGTCTTATGTCCTGGAGCTGTGCCTAGACTGCCAAGGACACAGTCAAATGTGACACCTGAAGAGATGCGAAGATTATGATGACACAAACACAAAACCGGGGAAGGAGGTTTAGCAGAGCAAAGGGAAGGAGGCAGCAGTGCCCCAAAGCGAGCAGAGTTGGTGGGTAGTGTCAGCCACCTCTGCCCACGTGCAAGGAGCTCAGCTAGGTAATAGGAAGGGCAGAGTTGTATCCCTTACCGCATCCTCACCATCTGCTGCTGCTTTTTGTTCAATGGCACTAAACTTACAGTCATCTTCCGTACGCATTCCCCACCAGCCAACCCACCGCATGTCCAGCCCTGAAGAGCTCTCAGTGGAGTTTTGCAGACTGTAAGAAGCAGTGTATGACATTAGCAGGATTCCTGCTGGGACCCAGTCCCACTCAGCCACTCCTAACATTTAACGTTCCCTGCCCCTCTTCCCTTCACTTGTAAGTTCCACTTATAAATAGATTCAGTAAGTTTGGAGTAAGTTTTGTTTGCATTTTGTCTACAGGAAGTCCTTACACCTTTTATTTCTTTGACAAACAAATTGCAATCCCCCATTCAGGCAACCTCCAGAAAGAATTGAGTGGAACCAGAGAAATTGATGTCTCTGTTCTGGAAGCCTGGGCACAGGGAGGCTGTCAGGGCCGTAGTATGGGAAGTGATGCAGAAAATAGTGGTTTATTGGTCCCCTCCAACATATGGACAATTTTGTGTTACAACAAGCATCTGTCAAGGAATTTTTAGAGGTAGCAAGGGTATTGCTTGTAATTTGCCCTTCTTCATTCCCATAGGCAAATGCATTATCTGCAGCAAGTCCAGGCAGTAGTTGTAGTTCCACTGGGGCTTCACGCTGACATACTTTGCCATCTGCATCCTCTGGCTTTAAGAAATACAGTGCAAGCTCTGGACAGAGCAAGCAAACAGGATTCGGGTAAGGATGTGGGAGTCGGGTTTAATGCAGCAGCTGTTCAGGCTGTTATATCATTATGAATCAGGGCAGATAGGTATGAGTTATCAAGTACTGAGGATACAGGGTGACCTCTGTGGACTTGTGTGGGGGCTATTTGCCCAGTACAGATCAGGCAAAATAATGACATCTTGCAAGAGCAACCAGAAGTGACAGCATTAAAATGGCTTTGATGACCTACAGGGATGCGTACCACGAGGGAAAGAAGTATTTTTTTCCATTGATGAAGAACCTTATTTGATCCAGAAGGGAGGGCAGTAGACAAGATTGACCATGACTCCAACATCTCTGGGGAGAGATAACTGGGACAAGAACTTTGTGAATGGTCCCTTTCAAAGCAATGACATTTTAATATGAACTGTGTTTTGGAGGCAGTGTGAACTATGGATTTAAACAACTTTGGATATAGTAGGTGATGAAAGGCATTGACTATTTATGGCTTCTTTTCCAGCGTGATGTGGCATCCTCCATGGCCTTTGTTATATGGTATAGTGTCAGTTAGATTAAGAATTTTATGAGCAACTAGAAGCTTGACTTCCTATTAAGGCAGCAGTAGTTTCTATACTTAGTTCCTCAACAGTTGAATTAGTTTGTTAATTGTCCCATTAGTTTTCTTAGTTTTGGTTCCCACATAAATTAAAACATATGAATCTATGGTAGATTAGAATGCCATGGCATTTTAAATACCATCTACTGAACAATCAAAACTTAGGTTAATATCCAGGATATCTTGTTTCATCAGGTAAAGCTACTGGCAACTTGTAGCTCCATTAGTTGCTACCAGCTGACTATCACAAACGGGATATATTTGGTATATTGGTATATAGTTGCGTTTTTCAACTTTGAGGTTGAAATGCATAGTTGTTACATCATTATTTTAAAATCTGTAATGAATTTGTCAACTTCTAACTGAAATAATCAAAATATTTCCATTGTGGTGGGTCTATTCTATATTATAATTTCATTATAATAGCCAAAGCTGGAGTCATGATAGTGCTTAATTTTTTACATCACTTTATTATATATTTTGCCCATGCTACAATTGTCTTATGTAAAGAAGACAGAAAGGAAAAAATGTGTTTAATATTTTTGTGTCAGAGTTTGAAGTAGCTTTTGCAGTTAACTTTGCCACAGCCTTCATCATGCTGACTGCCTGTATTTTATTATCGGACATCAAATTAATTACCTGATTTTTCTAAAACTATTTGCTGCTGGTGGTTTTGTTCTCATGGTTATTCACACCACGTGCCATGGGGCTGTGCATATATTGTTCTGATTGCTCTCTGCTGAGCTCCATTCTGTGTATCTATTTTTAAATATAGTCCCTTTATTTTTATTTTCTATTAGTTTTCCATAAGGCAGTTACAGTGATGGAAACAACCAGGTAATTTTTCAGCTGTCACATGTACCACCATGAGGAAAAGAGGTATGACAATAGGGTGAGGTTATACTTCTAGTCCAAGGTTGCTCACATACACGATGATGAGTTTTGGTTTTGTTTATTCACCCTGATGATGGGGTTTGCTTGTTTATCTAGATACACATGGTGTATGCTGTGACAAACATAAACAATAGGGAACAATGATATAGATAGTCCTCAACAATGCTGAAAAACATGAAAGAAAAAGCTTTTGCTGTTCTTGAGACTTCATTTTTGCTTCTTTGAGAATGCTTTTAAGTGACTTTTTCAGAAACCAGTTAAGCTTTTCTGTTCTTGTACAGGAAACAGACTAAAATTCAGATTGCCTAAGTATCATCTGTGACAACATGGGATACTTCTCATCCAAGGGAGAAAGCATTATCCATTTCCTGAGTTTGCAAGCTATAGGTTGGATCCCCGAATTGGAGTAGGTACCACTGTCAGTGATGAGCTCAGTCTGTTCATTTCTTGAGAACTAGCATGTACCAGATTTCATGAAGCTGCATCTTTTATCTTTTAAAGCAATCTGAATGGCTAAACTCAGGTGACACATTTCCCATTGGTGCCATCAATACTTTGTGTCAACCTGTTTCGTTCAGATTGCAGTTCAGGAATGGGTTTATCCCTTCTCTGGAGAAATCAAGGTGCTTTATAAATTCCTTTGTTTTTCTTCAAAATCTGCTTGATTTCTCTTTCCAGAATGGAGACTCTTCATTTAGCAGGTATCTTAAATGATTTCATTGTGCATCACAAGACACAAAGAGAAAACACTGCATATTGCGCAAGCTTACAGCTTGTGTTGTTCCTTTCTTTTCTGGTATCTAATATATTAATGTCATACATGCTATAGGAGGTACAGAGTACAGAAAAAAAATATTTCTCTTGCCTCAATATTTTTAGAGCATGACATACCATTACTGTTTCAGCATATTAGGCTAGCTGTACATTAACCTTCCTCTGGAATTAAGAAGGTCATTAGAAAAAAAACTAACGTATGCCTTTTCTTCTACAGAACAGAAAGGTCTTGCCAATAAGTCAGATTCAAGTGGCCTCAAGATTGTTTTCTCCCTGTGTTCATTTTCCTCAGTCATGTCCTTAAAATAGAATTAGTTAAATGCTGTAAGGTTTTCTTCTTTGCAGTGGGGCAAGGTTTCTGAATTATTTTTAAGTCATTCAAGCTCCCCACACTTAAGGCAACACAAACAATTGTGGCAGAATAATTTAGGAGTTGTATACTTTGCTTTGGAGTTAGGAAAGAGAAGCAGTAGTGTGAGAACACCTTACACTGATATCATCACCATGAATTAATTTTATGACCCCACACTGGCTTTTGTTTTTTGTTCTGGAAACACAATGTCGTGATAAAACTGACAAGCTTATTTGAGAGTATTTGAGAGTTCACCTGTGCTGATGATGCTGAGTATTGTGACTGCTTGACCTAGGAGGTGGTCCAGTTAACACTTGCTTAAAAGCCTGATTAGACCTCCTAAGACCTAATCAATAGCCTCCTCAGAGTTGCAATTATGAATTCTCTTGAGTTTTTTGCTTCATATTTAAGCAAATACACATTTTACATTTCTCATTATAACTACAGTCAGACTTGGGTTAGTTCCACCACCCCCCCACCCCCAGGTTCTTATGCCCTTATTTCCATTAGTGGTTTTGCAAAGGATTTTGGAAGACATTAGATGAAACAGTGAAACATCAAAGAGAAATCTCTTTTGCTTTTTAGTTCATCTCTTTCATCCTTTTGCCTTGTACATCTAGATAATAAATTGGGAATTGCCCTTAAAGGGAATATGGCATTCTTCAGGAAGTCTCCCTTCTTACTGGGGAAGTGTTCCTGCATGTTGACACATTTCTAGGATTTTAACTCCATATTAAAGCTGTAAGGATTAAGATCTGTTTAGCTATTTCTGCTTGTTGGCCAAACCTTTTTTTTTTGACCATGTGGTAGGATCTGTTTTTAAGCAGGGATTTCACACTTACTTTTTTGTACCTTTTCTGCCTCAGGTGTTCCTCATAGCTCAACGACCTTCTCACCTCTCTCTTTGATTGGCATTGGATGGCAAGACAGAGCATGTTACTTGTGATTTGGGAGATGATGAGAAGAGCTGGGATTTGTGAAGGGTGGCCATAGGGGATTTATGGAAGAGTGTTGGAGTGGTGTGGGGAGAGTGGTTAAATACTGTAGCTTGGATCTGTGAGCAGAAAGAGAAGGTTCACTGAATTTGAGTGGAGGTTGCAGGGGCCTTTAAGACTCCCATTTTCTCGTGCAGCTGCCTGCACAGTCATGTCCCCTCTCATGTTTTTCTCCCTTTTTCTTCATGGCAGTCTTTGCGTCCCATTCCTGTTTTTTCAACTGACAGGACCAAGGTTGCTGCCTATTTTTTTGGTTGAAATAATGGCTAGCAGGAAAGAGAAGAAATAATGCTGGAGTATGTAGCCACTGGTACAATTCTGTACTTCCTGCTGTTAAGCCCCAGTTAATGCATGAAGAAATCTACAAAAGAGCTGTTGATAACAACACTTTTACATAAAACCAGAACAACAACATGTAGATCACTCTAAAACTGTCCCTGAATTGGGGTTACCCAGTTTTGTCCCTTGTCCTTTCAGACTGACTAGTTCCATGAGACAACCCCGTGTGAGAAAGGGTTCCTGTCACCAGAGTCCCCAGGGGTTTCCTCACACCTGCTTGTAACCATAACATAGTACCATGAAGAGAGGATGGAGTAATTAATGAGATGTCCACATGCGTATAGGAGTTCAAATATAAAATTTACTATATTAAAATATGTGTAGGTTAATGTTTATAAAGATTAATGTTTCAGCTGTGTTGAGTAGCAACACTAAGTAATAAAGTCCACTGGTGCTTCTACAAATCAGCCCTTAATTTTACTCTTTACAGAGCATGAAAAGAGCTTCAGAGTATTGCCATGTGTAAATAGGTTCATCAGGCTGCAATGGGACTCATTTAAAGCTTTTCCTGTGAGCAGCAGACAGATGCTGTTCCCCAGCATTTTAGGTGCTTGCTTAATGTTGGCCTACCTGTTCTTTTGATACCTCTTTTTTCTGCACATAGTTTTTTTCCAATGAAAGGAAGGGTTGGCTTTTTGAACCATCAGAGCAACTGGCCCCAAGGAAGAAAAGAAAGCAAGCTCATGGAGTTAAATGAATGGTAGAATCTAGCAAATTGTATCAACTAGAAATCACTTTTTAAAATGCTCATTACTCAAGAGTCTGGCAGAGCCACATCTGTGTAATTGCTTCTGTTCCCTACAAAGACTGAAGCTGTGGTCTTTGAAGAAGAAATGTCACAACTGAGGCAGGTATGCTGCTTAAGGCCTGGCTTCAAATGAGCCTCAGAGTGCCGGAGAGCAGTCTGGACAATCTGAAGAAGAACAATTCAGTCTGAAAGAACCAGCAGAATTAATTTGGGACTCCCAGCTCCCTGTCAGTCTTACTTAACTGGCAGTGTCTAGAGCTTTATCTAGTTCATGCTGAACAAACTGGGAAAATAGCAAAGGGTAGTACACGAAAGGAAACTTGACAGTGAATATGCTTTTCAGTTAAGGTATCCAAGCAGTGGATTTTAAGACATTTTATCATCTTATTGCTTATGTGGTAGGAAAATAAATAAGAACAAGAAAACGAGAAAAAACTGATGAGTGTCATCTGAAGTATTTTAGCAGCATAAAAATGGATATAGTTTATCATCCCTACAGGATGCGTTTGAGGAGATAAGTAATTGTAGGTATTGGAATCTTTTTTGGCGTGGCATGTTTCAACATTTATTTATTTAAGTCATTAGAAGTAATTGGATACATTTACCTTTGATATTAGGTATTGGTTTTCTAGTTAGTAGAATGAGTGAAATATTTTATTTAGTAGGCATTTCTGTCCTAAAAACTTCTAAAACATTGCTCCACAGGGCAACATGAAACTTTCATTGATGTACCCATGGAGCAGAGTCTCTTTGTACAGAAAGATTTCAGTACATTAGGGCATCACATCTGCTGTTTTAACTGCATGTCTGATCTCTTGATGCCCTTCTTGAAGGGATCATTTTAAACCCTTATCCATTACTTAGCTTAGAGCTGGAATCCATCTTTTTTTCCCTTTCAAAGAGAGGTTTAGAATGAATCGTAGAAGTCTTCAGATAACTAGCTGTCATAGTTTTGGCTGGAATAGAGTTGACTGTCTTACCGGCAGCTGGTATAAGGCTGGTTTTTGGATTTGAGATGAGAATAGCGTTGGTAAAACACTGATGGTTTTGGTTGTTGCCAGGCAATCAAGACCTTTTCTGCTCCTTACGCTGCCCTGCCAGCAAGTAGGCTGGGAGTGCACAAAAAGTTGGTAGGGGATACACCTGGGACAGCTCACCCCAATTGACCAAAGAGATATTCCATATCGTATGACATCATGCTCAGTATATAAAATTGAGGGTAGAGGAAGGAAGGAGGGATGTTATGGCACTTGTCTTCCCAAGTAACTGTTATGCATGATGGATCCCTGCTTTCCTGGAGATGGCTGAACACCTGCCTGCCCATGGGAAGCAGTGAATGAATTCCTTGTTTTGCTTTGCTTGTGTGCGTGGCTTTTGCTGAACTTATTAAGCTGTCTTTATCTCAACCCAAAGTTTTCTCACTTTTACCCTTCTGATTCTCTCCCCCATCCTATGGGGGTAGTGAGTGTGTGACTGTGTGGTGCTTAGTTGCCGGCTGGGGTTAAACCATGGCATTGGCTTTGCCACCCTCAACTATGTTGAACATCTTTGGCTTTCATTCCTAGAGAGGTGACAAGAGATTTTGGCTGTAACTTATTAGATGTTCATTCATCTTACACAGAGTCTTTGAGAGGACTACAGTGTATTATATTTTCTTCCATGGATATGGCTCTTAATCACAACTTCCGCTCGGTTCTTGGAAGGAATATAGATTATCTAGTACCTAGATTAAATCATCAAGTTTGTTTTATTTCAGGATCTTTCTTTGCCAGGCCTCTTGAAACAGGTAAGATTAATGTATGCTATTTTCATGGAAGGCAAAGCTTGAAAAGGCTGGATGGCTACATAGTTCCAGTACCGGAAAGGTTTCCCTGCCTTCCCCTGGTTAGTTTTTATTTCTACAGAAGGCTCCCTCATCAAGCCAAGAGTGTACAGCTGTAAATACTCCTTCAGTATTTCTCTATTGCAAGATGTAGTGTACAGTTGAAGTGCCTCATCTCAAGAACTAAACACCAACAGTCTACACTGGAGACTGGATCCAGGACTTTTTGAACTCATTGAAAAACTCCCATCAAATTTAGCAGTTTGAGAGTAAGTCCTTAGTGCCCCTTCTACAAGGAATCAGGTCCACTTAGATTTAACTATGCTTTTTGGAAAGGAATTAAATGTGGTTTGTACTGCTTAAGCACATAAAAGACAGGGATTATTGTCAGCTATGAGAAATCACAGCTTGTCCTGTATCTGGGGACCAAACAGGGCTCTTCTTCCTCAGTGAGCTCTAGGCTCCAATCCATCCATGTACCTGGCCACGCTTTCATCAGGGGAATAAAGTCAGAGAGAAGATAAGCTATATTCCTACCTCCCTTCTCTTTACGTATCCTCTGGGGGAGTTCAGTACCAAATACAGACAGAAAGCAGCAGGCACCTGTACCTTTATGAGGGGCTGGACCTCTCTTCTGTATGGAAAAAGAGCTTCATTATACTTGGGTCAATCCACTACTATATTGAAGTGCTTGTAGCCTGTGCTGGGATGACCTTGGGCAGCTGCCAGGCACCCACCCAGCCACTCTCTGCCTTCCTCAGCAGCACAAGGGGAGAAAATATGATGGAAAAAGCTCACGGGTCAAGATAAAAACAGGGAGATCACAAAGCCAATATGTCTTTTAGCTAGGTTCAGCTCTGACACCCTTTGCCAGAAAACAGACATTTCTGTCATGAGAGCAAATGACAAAAATGGTCGTAGACTGCAGTCCCAGGGATTCTTAAAATATTGGGATTATAGGAAACTAGGTATGGATTTATTATGTCAGTGGAAACAATGTCCAGTGGTTTAGTGCTGGTTAGAGCTGCTCAAAACCACTTTTAACACCAGGTGAGCTTAAAGAAGAAAATAAATCTGTTCTGATAGAGAAGAATTATGTTGATCGTTATGTTGAGAATACAGAAGAGATAGCCATGTCCTGGCTGTCACTCAAATTTTCCCTGCGGTGTCTCTGTGGAGGCTGTGGGGCTAGCTCATAAAATGCTGCATCCTGAGTACTGATTTGCCAGTTGGAGTTTGGGGCAGCATTTAGCCACAGGAACCAGAAGGTCAACTCTGTATCACTTTGCTTCCTATATTCTGACTTTTGAAGTCAAACCATGACATTACTAAATGGGCTAAACAGTTCACTCTTTATTTACCCTGTTTTCCTTGCCAGGGAGCTTTATTTTTTTTTGGGATGGACCCCTTCCTCTCTCTACATTTTTCTCATCAGAATTTATTTCCTGGTACTTCCCTTACCCCAAGAATGATATTTCTGTCTTTAGATGAGTTAAAACTGTGATAATTTGTGGTTCTTCTATCCCCATTCTTTGAGATTGATATTTAAAAAGGAAATACAGCAAATAGCTCCTTCCCTGAGATTGTCTTCCTTTCCAAACTGTTACAATAAATTATTTACCATGAGACATAATCACTGTGCATGTACCTTACCCACTGCTTTATTGCTGGTTCTCAGCTTTTCATACATTCTGGCTAACTTAGTGGACATGAGAGCACTTAGGTTTCCTTGGATGCAGGAACCTGGATGAAGTGACTCAGCGCTATCTCAGACTAAGCTGGGCCCAGGTTCACCTTGCTCCTTCCACTGGCACCGTGGCGTCCAGGAAGGGCTCAGGCTCATGGTCCAGAAGGAGCTGTGGCACACTCTGAGCAGGGTCCACACTTGGATAGCTGGGTGATCATGCAGCTGAGATGCACCATTACCACCAGACTTGATGTATCTGCAGAGCCATAGCAAGGCCATATTGCTAATATAAATGACAGGTTCTGCATTTAGAGTGGTTTGGGTTTTTTTTTCAGAATAACTTCTGCTTTTTCAAAGTACCTTTCCTGTCTGGCCTTTATCAGTTTTGGTGGTTCTGCTGTTGCCATTCTCAAATTGGAAATAAATCAGTTGCAACAGCTCATTGAATCTTTCTTTTTCTTTTCTTATGTTTCTTTTTGCAGATGACGCAGTAGCTGAAATAGAGAAAAAAATTATGGAAGCTTTTGAGGTGTTTGACCATGAATGCAATAAAACTGTGGATGTCAGGTTTGTAAATACCTTCACACGGAAATATTACAGGTTCTAGTATAGAGATAAATAACTCCCTAAACCTGCCTCTGCTTTACTAGAAAATGTCGTTGACACAGTCCTTTTGGCCCTGATTGGGAAGTTATATCTTTGCTTGTTTAAAAGACATTTTGCAATGTTCAGTAGTTGAAGATGGAAACTGGCTTGAGAGGGATGCTGGGACTGGTGGAGTAATGAGGCAAGAGGAAACTGCAGCTAGACAAGAAGTCTAAGGCTACAATTATTACTAGCAAATCTCTGCTCCGATAGCTCATTTGGCACTACAGGTCCTGGATCTTCTATGGATCCTCTTGCTTTCAGGGTAGTTGCAGCACATCAAGGGGTGTCCCTGCCTCTGTGTGTCAGTTACCTGCTCTCAGTAGGTATCTCCAATTGCAATGCATCCTGCACATCCCTCTTCCTCTGGGGTACTGTGGGAGGTGGGTATGGCTCTGATAATGTTTTTAGGAGACTTGGAAGAAACTTGCATGTAATTTAATTATATAACATAATAATAATAAAAAACATAAAGATGATCATACTTGATTGCACCAAAACTCCATTTAGCCCAGCACCCTCATCTAAGCTACTAATAATTACTTGAGGGAGGAATATAAGGAATTGAGCAAATACGCAGTATTTCTCATGGGTTTTCATACATCTGCCACGTTATGATTGGAATGGCGCCTGATTTCCTTTGGTCCTATGATAAATAGCGAACAATTGTTCTTTATTAATCTTCTCAACACCATTAATGATTTCACCGCTGTCTGTCACATCCGTCCTCCTTCACAGTAGTTTAAAGCTGAAGAGTCTGAATGTGTTTAGTCTCTTAGGAGATGCTGTTCCATAGCTCTGGCCAGTCTTTTTTTTTTTTTTTTTTTTTTTTTGCTTATTGTTCAGCTTTCACCTTTTTGAAAAAGGATTAAC
>JAOXJM010000023.1:38217556-38233177 GCA_026413425.1 Tringa solitaria | reverse complement strand
TCCTCTTTTTTTTTTTTTTTTTTTTTTTTTGTGCTTCTTGTTCAGCTTTCTCCTTTTTGAAACAGGATGACCAGAACTCGGGGAATGGCATGCACAGATGGGAGGGAGAACTGCATGCACTATACCTTTAGCATGCAATGTTATGGAAATACAAACAAAATATATGTCATAGGGAGTAAGAAAAAGTTGGGTGGAAGGTGGAAACAGGGACTGTTAGACTGATCAGGGCATAATTGGCTACAAGATACAGAGCTAATGGAAGTAACATTTAAAAATTCCTAAATAATTTTGGTATTTTTAAAGTTTGGATATTTGACAGTGCTACTTTAACTTTGTTTTAATGTAAGCATCCATACACATAGCAATATGACTTTTGTTATAAAATATATAAGCCATATGTTTATGTCTCACTGAGTAGGTTCTGAAGTTGGTATAAGCTGCTATTGTTAAAATTTACTGAAGTAAATTTTCATATTTCCAATTACTATTTTCAGAAGAGTATCACCAGAGCTTTTAATTATAAATCAATTATTGAGTATAGACACTACGAAGGAGTGAAAACTACAAACTGGTGAAATTGATGTCATTAGACGTTCCTCCCAAAGCCAAATTGGAAAACATCTTTAAATGTTCCAAACATCTTTTCCACATTATAAAACAGAGACAAGAGAGGTGCAAAATACCTATGTGATGGTTTTAACAATGCATGCTTAGTAGGACCTCTAAATTTGAGAAATTTTGAGTACTTCACAGAAGTGGGCTGGGCGATGGGACAGGGCCTGACTGCTGGGTCCTGCCCTGCCACCAGCCATGGGGAGCCCCTTCCACTGCTACCCCCCCAGGCCTGGGGAGCCCCTACCCCTCACTGCACCGTCACATACTAGTTGCTTATTCATTTGTCATTTACATCCGCAGTTCTGGCTAAATAGCTACACTCCTCTATTATATAATGGATATAGAGGTTGGGAAAATGTTACAACAACAAAATGATACAAATAGACTTTTAAAAAAATTTATTAATTCATTCAGTAAATCATAACATGCGAGAGGGGACATTCAGAAGTCTATTTAACATAATAGATGCACAATTTCACATTAATTTTTATCCTAATACAGTTACAATGAACAGCAATTTATTGTCTAATTATTCCTAGGTTCATATTGCAGGGCTGTATCACAATAATGGGATTATTAATGGCTGATTATCTTGTATCAGAAGGTGGCAGTACAGCACAATTCTTAGCCACAATTGTACACCTATGAATAGTGCTGCCTGAAATATCAGATTCCTGTGAAGAATATGGAAAATTACCCTGGCTTGAGAGGTCAGCATGGGTATTGCATGACTCTTAATGCAAATAAAAGTTAGTAAGAAACCAAGCCTGAGGAAGATGGTATTGTTTCATGCCACTTGCAACACACCCTGAGTCAAGGGCTTTCATGATTTTGCAAATCTTGTCATTGAAAATGTTACATGTAGGGTGAAGACTATTGCCCCAAATCTTATTGTGTCTGTGTTACAAAACATGTATGAACATAAATTCATTTTAACCATCATTTTTGTATGCTAAAAACTACACAGCAGAAATTGCAGCTGGTGAACTAAGTGAGAGGAAGTGGCTGGGAGGAAAATACAATTTCCTATCTGGGTCCTTTAAACTTCTTGTTATTACCAAACGTGACATGACTTCTTTGACCACAGACAATTCAAACAGCATCCTCATGCTGGCACATGCATAGACTGTCAGAAAGAGCAGCCAGCAAAGCCAGAATTTGCCTGGCTTACCTTAGTCACATTGCAGTTTTGCTGAGTGTGAGGTGAGGCAGGAGATGATGGCAACCTTCCCGTCTCTGGCAATCTGTAAGAGTAGAAATAGTGTGGGACAGCAGGGAGGCATAATTTGGGTTGGGTGTTTCTCTGAGGGAGGCAGAGAATATTAACAAGTATCTTTTAGCTGGAAAAGATGAGGGAGTACAGGAGTGAAAGTATCAAATACAGTATATCCATACCAGAAATAGGATGCATGGGCAAGGATCGTAAAAATAGGCCATAAAAAATGGCCAAACTTCCAGTCACGTCTGGAGGGGCAAGGTTTCATTGAGTCATTTGAGCAGATGGCTTAGTTTCCTAACAACTGAATGTGTGGGACTGGGTTTTGTTTTGTAACTATTTTTGTGCAGCCAGCCTTATCCTCTCTTTTGTCTACTGTAGTGCTTCTCAGATGTTTTCAGTCAGAATGGGAGCTCCTTGTGACCTGTCTGAGGAGGACAAAGTCTGACCCATCTAATTTTATGTGTGTTTGGTGTGCTGCATTTGGGGCCATACTGTTGTACGATAATTTTACAGAGGTCATTGCTTCTTGCATATACCATTTTTATTAGGCAATCTAATTTTTCCATCAAATGTACTGGTGCAGATGAAGAAACCACAGAGGTTTAATTCATGGGAACCACAGCACTGTGGGTGCTTATTCACATTTGAATTCCTGTGTTGTAGAGTTGGACTGAAAATTGCAAGCTGATGCTTCTGTCACTTTGTTTTCAATCATACCACAGATCTCTGTAAAAAAGTACTCTCTTTTACAGTTTAACAGTATTTTTGTTTCTAGTCTGTGATGTTGTTAATCTCAAACTTTTTTGAGGCCTTGCCGTTTTGGTCAGAATTTTATTTGGAGCCTCAGAACAACTGCACCAGGTTCAGCAGTCAATGCAAGCTATGAATATAATTTGCAGCATAAACAGGATGGTGGTAAGCCCCTGTGTTGGTCTGTTTGACTCTTTCAGAGCACAGCAGGGGCATAGCAGCTCTGCCTCCTTCCTGACCTTTTGTAATTGTTCTTTACTGCAGTTAGAATTTGTAACTTTATAGATTTAATGTAAACATATATTTTATTTGTTTCCTTTCATCTCAGTAGGTTTTCAAGTGTTTTATTAACTATATAAATGTAGACTTTACTGAAACAAAGCTTAAGAATTAGAGGACAGCAGTTGAAAAGTAACCTGCACACAGTACACCGCAACACAATGGTGAAGAATTTTTTGTGAAAGTCACAAGAACAACTATACTCTTCCAAAAAGCTCCAGAATATTTAATGTATGTAAAAATAGACATTGCTTACCAAGACATCATCTTAAAAGTGCACATATATATGCTTGTGCGTGCTTGTGTGCTTGTACATGCACACTCCAGTAAACAAGGTCTGAATTGGTGTCTGGATTCTCCACAGACACTCTTGTATCGCAGATTTACTGACAGAGATGTTCTTTCTTTCTCTCTTTCTTTCAGAGAGATTGGTTCAATTGTCAGGTCACTGGGTTGCTTCCCAACTGAGGCAGAACTACATGAACTGCTTGCAAAGGTAAATGTTTAGATCTTTTGTATTTTTTTCAGTCTTAAACTTGCACAAGTTTGGCCCTTCTGCCTTGCTGTGTGGGAAACCTACGCTCCTTTCCCACAGGTTGGAAGTGTCATGGTAGTGATTCAGGCAGGCAGGCAGGCATTTCTCAGGTTTCCCTGAAGCAAGCCTTTAAGCTGATGAGGTAACAATGTTGATGGGTTAAAATGAGGAGCCTTTGACTCTCTTTTACTCGAGAAGGTAACTGTGACACTATGCCAAGGTAGAGGGGCATTTGTAGAAAATGGAGTAAAAATTGGTTTTGGCTGATGAAAAAGGAAGTCCTAAACCTCAGTTGGATTAGGATATCCAAACCCTAACTGTCTCACTCTTCTGGACATGCCATGGACACACACTGTGTTACTTTATTAAGTAATAAAAATTAGTTCTTGAGCAGGTGTTAAAATTATACATCAGATTCCAAAAATACACAGAGGGAAGACTTGCTGGTTTTTTCACTGGGTCCTGTTACTATCTTGTAACCAGACTTCTCAACTTTTTGTCCTTCATGAGGTCTGTCCCCATCTTGAGATTTCTCAGTCATAGGTAAGTAACCTTTTCTTGCTTGATTACTTAACCTGTAAGTCAGAATTCAGACATAAAACTTGGCAAGACCTAGCGGTCCTCCCCTTCTCCAAGTGATGCACAGGGGTAAGGTACTTCAATCACATTTCTTCAGTTTTTTCCTATGCTAATTTTTGTTTCCTTACCTCATGCTTGTAATAGAAAGGATGGTGTGCTGGTGCCTTGGCAGGGTTTGGTTAATAAATGGGACAGAGAAGTGGGAAAAAGACTTCACATTCTTTTTGCAAACTATACGCTGCCTTAAGGAATGGGAAAAGCTGGGGCTGAAAGGTGGGGGAAGGATTTTTCACTTTTTCATGTGTATGTCAGGATACTCGGAATTGATCTCTCTTACTCTTTTCTTCCTATCCCCAACAAAAATTTGGGTGGTTGCAGTAGTAGTCTCTCCTCAGTAGGCTTTTCTGGTCTCTTGTAGATCATAATTTAGTGTGAGAATTCTTGTGCTAAGTCTTGTGAAAATGACGCAGCTGCTTCAGATGAGGAAGTGCAAAGAACCATCAGATGAGAAAGATCTTTTAACATGATACTGCAATCTGCCTATCTGGTTCTGTACTCTCAGTACCAGATTGTCCTAGCTCCCACTGAAAAACAAGACAAAATGGAAAGAGAAATTATGGTGCTTAATATAGATGATATTTTTAGTGGCCCACAGAGATGTTTGTTTGCAGCAAATGAACAGTGCAACTGACTCAAGATGCAGAATTGAGAGAAGGAAGAGGATGCTTTGACCACCACCCCCTCCAAGTGCAGGGAAACCAGGAGAGTAAGGCCTGTCTCCCCCTCCCAAGAGATTGGATTTTTTTTCCCCAATTTTCAGCATTACTGAAAAATTTGAGATAAGTAATACATAACAAAGTACAATGCAGTGCAGCTATGAGGCAGAAGATTCTTGATGTACATCAGTGTAAGATGTATGAAATTGTTGATTATAAGGATATTAAATTAAAGTATAAATACTGCAAGAAGAAAGAATACATTCAAGAGTAATGGTTAACATTAAAGATCACTGAACTGGAAGTTAAATCTCAAAGAAGGTTTCGTGGTTCCTGTAAATGAAACCTTGGCATAAGTTTAGTACCAGGAGAGCACTATTGTCTCGTAGAACCCTTAATATATTATGTTAATCACAAATATATCTTAATTTATGTAAGATACCATTATCACTGTCTATGGTAATACCATTTTATCTTAATCTAGATAAAGTAAAAATTGTTGGCCAGTTTGTAGCCAAGCTATTTCTCTACTATTTTTGCCCATTGTAAGCTGTGATTCATTTCTGTGTCTTATTACTTCTGTCTCTCAGTCACCTCATCTTCCTATTAGCCTTATTGTAGCTAAACTAGCATATGCTGTCCTCAAATTATTTGTGTCTGCCAAATCAGCACTTATATAATTATTTTATTTCTAAAAATTATCATATGCTGTTTCCTATATTGCCTTGTCCTAAATGCTGCAGCTGATACCATATCTTTAGGCCTACTTACAAAGTTAAGATTAAATGATAGTCCTAGAGACAGTGAAAGCTAATCTGAGGGTTATTACAATGCTTGGAGTTTGAAATTGCAGGTTCAGTGCACTGCTCTGGCACAGATCTCCTGGATAACTCTGAAAGATGGTTTTGTTTCTTTGTGACTTAAGTCCCCAAATTCTGGTTGAACAATAATAGTATGACTGTGAGAGCAGAGATACAAAACATAGTGGGTGCTACAGTACAGTTGTTATGGGAGCTCTGGATGTACCCCAAAGAAAGAGACAGAGCAAAGCTCACAGAGTTTGAACAAGCAAATGCTCTTATTGTCACAGTCCCTGTGAAAACAGGAGGAATTACAGAAAAAGGAAAACATCACTGGGAAATGAGGTGTAGAACAGGAGTGAGTATGAGGAAGAGTAAGAGGATACATATACCTGCAAATACAAATACTTACTGACTTAGGTTAATTTATTCACATATCTATCCAATATTAGAAATAGGATTAATTTTAACAGTTCAAGATGCTGCTGGCCCTGTAGAGCCACTGAAATGGAAGCTGTTCTTTCCAGGATAGAGGAAGCTGAGGTTGCTTATCACCTCCCAGGACTAGGTCCATTGTCAGGGAGGACACATTTCTTCCACAGACTGGTGTCTGAAGACAAAATACAGATAGCACATCAACAAAAAGAGACAAATCTGGATAATATTTGTCAGTGAGGGCTAACACATTCACAAGTATTTGTTAGGCTGAGCTCAGAGGTAGTCACTGCTTGCAAGTTCTTCTGGTATGAAAATTAGGATGACCATTAACTGTTTAGATAAGCAGATCTAATGTTTTTTAGCTCTTAAACATAGTTTATATATCTTACCATCTTCATAGATTTTTTGGGTCCTTGCTTTTGGTTGTTATGCTTAATATAAGACACATCTATTTCCAATAAATAGCTACCGTATTTCTTTTTCTGTCTCTGGGGACTTCTGACCTAATACTAGTTGAAGCACAAATGTTCTCTAAAACATCCTCTGTATTTTTACATCTCAATATTTGTGATGCATAGAATAGTTCAGTGTATTGACTGGCTGTTATGTCACTGGAAAGAAGTTTTGCCAAGTTGTTTTGTTAAATCTTTTCAATCAAGCAAGCATGTAAACCAAATGATTCTGTAATGGTAAAAGTTACCATTTGATTTAGCATGAAGCATGCAACAGCTTCATTTACTTGCTAGAGATCCCTTCCACTAAGCTCACCGAACAGAAGCAAAGGAGTGCTTTTTCAAGCCAATTTTGACTCTAAAGCAGCAAGAGGTGGTGGCTGCCTGCTTTTAGCAACCAAAACCCAGCAAGAGCGCTGGAAAAGAGCATGCAGCAGCAATTGCAGCTCTCCATTTAAACAACTGTATCAGGCATCACCCCTAGCTCTGACCCAGCTCCCAAGAGGAAGATTTCTTACTTCATCTTTTCCTGGCTCAGTTAGGAGATTTCAAATCAGGTGCCTATTTGAGTCTTCTTTCAATCTGAGCTGTGTCTGTGGAGAGCGTAACAAGGTGTCGCTGCTGCCATGTGAGACCACAAGGCACGCATCCAGTTTCAACACAGACAGAAACAGGCCAGCTCCATTAAGAGGACTCCTTTGGGGAGTAAAACTTGAAATTTTCAGGGAAGGGAGGCACCAGGATGATAGGGAGCGGTTGCTCATCTCCTGCAGAAGTACTGGAATGCAGTGAGAATACTGCTAGAAGTCCCTGATGTTTTGGGACTAATCTGGTAATTTATTTGGGAGGCAAAAGGAAGCTTTTCTGTGTGTAGCATTTTATGGGCTGCCTTATGACTGTTTCAGGCTGCCCTGACTCAGTCTGCCTGCCTCTGGTCCTTCCCCTGACGACTCTCTCTGGCTACGAAACATGTGGAGGCAACAAATTCCATCCTTGAGGTGTACTAGACTGGGGCTATGTCCAAACCAGCACATTAAATATGCCCAGAAACATCCTTGGGTGTTGAAGCCAGCTGGCACAGAGCAGCTCATGTCTACCCTGGTAAATGTTTTATGTGAAGTGGCTGCACAGAGCAGCCTGGTGGAGAACAGTCCCTAAGGCCCAGGCCAGGCCTGGTAACTGCTGTGGGGAGTGTTAGGTGGTACAGGCCAAAATCATGCCAGGGAACATGCTAATGGTTTGTTTTTATGGGTGGTCACATTACACTGCTATGGAATATTCCAGGTCTACTAATATGAATGCAGTCTGAATGTTTAAACCTCTGCTGGGTTATTGTGGATGATAAGATTGGTTACTAGGTGTCCAGTTCCTTTGTATGAATGGTTTGTAAGCACAAGAGGGCAATAGTGAGTTGTTGAAAGTGTCTATAACAGCAGGGCTGTATTTTGCCTGGGATATTATTTCTTCCTCGAATTTCTTTCTATTTAATCACAAGCATTTTTATGGTGCCATATGATATTAAAATCCTGATATAAATATTCAAAGTCTAACTCTGTAATTTTAATGCAGGAACCACCCCAATTTTCTGGTTTTCATATTATTTTGCTAATGAGTCATATAACCTGCCATACTTAAATTTTATTTTTAGGTAGAAGAAGAAGAACCGACCGGATACATTCATCTGGAAAAATTTCTTCCAGTGATGACAAAAGTACTACTCGACAGAAGGTAATGGAAAGTGGACTTTCTGTGTCAGTAGCTCATTCCACATTGACAGGGTTGATTCTGAATAAATATATCTACAGTAATTTTATGTAACTGGAAGGAGTACAGATTTTTTTTGTTGTTTAAACTCAGTTTACATTAGCTTGATAGCCTTTGTTTCAAAATTACTTTATCTGCATAAAATTATGTTGTACAGATGATATTAATAATACCAGCTTATAATCATGAATTGTGATAATGTGTAGCTTTTGTATTT
This sequence comes from Tringa solitaria, assembly GCA_026413425.1. NCBI lineage: Eukaryota > Metazoa > Chordata > Aves > Charadriiformes > Scolopacidae > Tringa > Tringa solitaria. The sequence goes on along the minus strand of JAOXJM010000023.1, from coordinate 38,224,813 downwards.
GTAACATGAATGAGAATTAACTTGCTATTTAACATGTTTTGTGCATCTCTGAAATATTTTGTATGCAAATTAAGGTCATAAGCATTACTTTCTCTGAACATATGAGTTACAGTTACTGAGAAGCACAGTCTCTTACTGTGTAATTTTAATAAATAGTATAAATCAGCTTCATATTCATGTCTCAAAGTGACTGCCAGGTATAGTTGAATGTACACAACTAGAACTCTAAAAGACTGCTGATCCAAAAGTCTAGAACAAACCCACGTTTCATTGTTCAAAGGTACTTAGAAATCTTTGCATGTGCACAGGAATTTGTGCTATTTTGATATTTTGCACTAAAAGCGAGATTACTTATAGATAATTTATCTTCCTTTTTAAAGATGGTAGCCAAGAGTTTTGGTAGACTCAGCCTTGAACAATACTGAGAAGTTATTTTGCACACAGAGGGCCTTTGGTGGGAGGATGTTCTACAGATGAAATAGTTGTGGGATTTCCCATAACTGTCTTGCAGCATCCAGAGGCAGCAGGGTCCACCTTGGGGCTGAATTTGAGAGTATTTGTGCCCGTGCCTGGGCATGGACCAACCAGCAGTGTCTGGGTCACAGTCTGCCAGTGTGGGTGCCTTCAGTTCCCAGGTTCTTGCACCTTTGCTTTCTCTGGCCTTCATGGCACATTTCTGGCTCCACACTGATGTTCAGCCTTTCACAAAATTATACCGTGCTGCTCTGGGCTCTCTTCTCCTCCCCACCCTCTCCATGCAAACACACACACAAAACCAAACCCACACATTTTCCCCAGGCTAGTGCAGGCTTGTCAAGACCCACTCTATCTTTTGGGGCACTATGTCCATAGTTCACTTATCCAAGGGCATATGAGATTTGGATCACAGAAAACAAGGCCTCTTCTTAGCACATTTGATTTTTAGATAGTAAAAGACCGAGGCGGGTCTGGACGAAACAATCAAGCAGTTAGAACCTCTTTGGCTTCAACATTTTCTCTTTAGTATTGTTGGGGGTTGGTGAGAGTCTGCTGGGATATGAAAGGTCTCCATTGCTGCGCAGGGTTTCCTTTCCAGCTCTTTGGACATAGTTTAGTAGTGAACTTGGCAGTGCTAGGTTAATGGTTGGACTTGATGATTGTAAAGGTCTTTTCCAACCTAAATGATCCTATGATTCTGAAATCAGGCACACATGTGCACACACACACGTGCCCACTTCTCCTGCCTCTCTGAAATTGTTAGTGACAGACCTTTCCTTTTATAGCTACCAGCCACCTTTGCTGATGGTCAGCTCATTAGACTGTTCAAGTCCCACTAGGTGATCTGTTGCCTAGCTACCAGCATACCTGGACAAAATTTAGTTTTGTTGGTTTGGCCATCTTCTGTTCACTGCGTTGGCTACGTGGAGTGATTCAGCTATTATTGATTCCTCCTAACCCACTCAGCCAGCCCAGACATGCAGAAGCCATTCACCTGGCTGCTTAGTGCAAGGAAAATTAAACAGGAGTACAATAAAAGACATAAAAGCTAAAGATATGGACAGTTCCAAAAAGTAAAGCTGGAATTAAATGTTTGATAGACAAACTTAGTAAATTCTTATAGAAAATAAGTTTTCTCTTTCCTTTAGTACTCATTCTTTCAGAATAGTAGAGCAGCCTGGCAAACAGTGACTTAACTTTTCTGATTCAATGGTTTCAGCTACCAGCCTATTCCAGAAGATGTTCTTCTACATGCATTTGAGGTCTGTAACTAAATATTCAAGTATCTAATTGCTGGAAAGAAGTTGCTGGTTCTTGGTTCAATATGGTTAAAGCCACAGGTTTTATTCTTCTTCTTTAAAGGCTTTGGATGAGAATAAATGTGGATACATTACTAAAGAGGACCTGGTCAAATACTTGACTGAAGAAGGTAACATGACTTTTGTAATATCAGTATTTAAGTAAATAAACATTACATATATATATATGGCACCTTGAGGTCCTCACTGTGCATGTCAAAACTTGCAGGAGTAGATACATTGTCTTCAAACAGTACTGTTGCTGTGATGAGTGGCTGCAGACTAGAACACTTCACCGGTGAATAATGCAGGGAAAGAACATTTATGTGCCTGCTTGCAGGCATTATAAGATAGAGATTATTATTATTATTATTCGTAAGAGTCATAATTCAATCTTGTGTGGATATTTTATGATTCTGTGCACATCTGTGCTTCCTAGGGATGTGACTTTTTTCTGTCCTCCTGTAAAATTATAGTTTAGATTTCCAGATGTTTCAGGTAGTTCCAATGCTCATTCTTTCCTACCTTATCTTGATCTTAATTCTAGTGCCATATGCATACAAAGAGATTCAAAGGCCAGATTTGAGTTGTATATCCTGTAATCCTCAATATCGCTTGAAGAGCCTGCTTTTCTTGCATGGCTGACTCATGCCTATCTCAAGTATAAACTGAAGTGCAGGCTTTGTGCAAGACCTATCCTCAGATGGGCACCTTGTTCTCAAAGAGGGATGCAGTAGTCCATCATCAGCTTTGAAGCTCTTAAAAGAGAAAAAAGAGAAGCCTTTCATGATGTAACTACAAGTGAAAGGATAGCCAAATAAAAGACAATCATTTCAATGTGCACATTAGAAGAATTCACTCTGACAAAAGCTGTTGTTTTGAAATCTCTGTGGCAGAGAGGAACAACCTGGTTTTGAGTCTGTGATCAGAAGACCCAGGCCCTCTGTCTTCTTTCCCTTAGACTGGCTTACTTGGTGTGCAGGACATATTGGCAAAAGTGAAAGAATCGGATCCTTAGTATTCGTCCTTTTCTCCTCTGTGTGAGGACCAAAAGGAGATCCTTGCAAGGGAAAAGGGGTGTAATTTGCCAGCCCTGAAAAGAATACTTATCAAGACAAAGTGTTATTCTCTGCTGTCTTTCAGGTGAGTCCTTTACTCAGGAAGAAATGGAGGACATGCTGTCTGCTGCTCTGGATCCGGAAACAAATACTGTTCGATACAGAGACTACATTTCAATGATGGTAGTAGATGAAAGTTAAGATCTTCCTTTTTAGTGCTTGAGATGCCTTTTGGTAACAGCTGTGTATCTTGGCAGTTAGTTGAAATATGTATTTTAAAGTATAACAAAGTTCAGCTTGTGACCTTGTGCTCATAATTAAAATAAAATCTGTGTAGCAATATTTCCTTGACTTATGTATACATACTGAAATATAGTCACACCTGGAAAAAGAGCTCTAGACAGAAATACCGTGTAAGGTCTGGAAAAGAAATCATGTAATTTAGTTTGAAAAATAACAGGAAAAATAATGTTAATGGAGTCAAGAAATGACTTTACAATTGCTTCTGAAAGACTAACAGAAAACGAGACCTGTGAAAGTGAGTAATAAGTAGGTAAGTGAGTACCTTAAGATGACTAAAATCATGAAGGCATGCTACTAAGATAAAGCTTTTGTATTTAAATGTAACCCCTGTTTGTGTTTAACTAATAAGGCACCAGGTAGGTTACAACTTTCAAAATAATATAATAGATCAAATAAACTTTCTACGATTTCTAGGTGTTGTCAAATATTTGTACTTTGTTTACTGTAGGCAATTAAACTGGACCGATTAGTTCCATTTTATGTTACTTGTCCACTGGTACATGATATTTTGCTACCGTTTTAAACATGCAGGTAACACTCAAACCATTGCCATAGTCAAATGTACAAACAAAGTAATCCTTGAGAACATTCATCTTACTATAGGCAATAAACAGTTCCCCTTTCATAACTAATTTGAAAGTCAGGAGCTAAAACTGTTCACAAGTTAGACAACTTAGGATCATAGGACTGGAATTTGATTTTCATAAACTGATGAAGCATCACTTTTTGAAAGATGTTAGTGTACAATACGTGTCTCAGCTACCCTTGCTAGAAGACCACCACAGACCTCACTTCTCATTTCTAGCTTAATAATTTTCTTGACTATTAATGTCCTGTTGTCCTTTAACTTGACTATGAGCTCTGTCCCCTGGAGTTCTTGCCGCCTTGTACATCATCTCCTAACAAGTTGCCCTCAACTTCTCGTAGGAGAAGATTCTGTGATCTGGTCCCCAAAGGCACCATCTCGCACTTTGTGCTCCACACCTTTAATCCCATTTCTGTTTTTCTACTCTTTATCAAGTTTGGTTTCCTCCTGTACAGTGTCCTACCACTCCTCTGTCTTAACTGCATATCCCAGCTCTGTGTCATCAACAGACTTCATCAGATGGTGAGATCGGGGAAGACTGACACACAGAAGCATCGAATGCCTTACCTTCTGTCATGCCGTTCTAGTGACAGAGCTGAAAACGGAGCACAGGGCTTCTCATGTCAGGGCTTTTGCTCTACCCATTTGTTTCACTTGAGTTGGAAGCTCAGAGGAGCCGTTTTCATATGTAGCTGCAAGGGAGCTGCTGTGCGTCACAAAGAAGAGATTAGCATGATCTAAATGCGGTGATGCAAGCGACTGGAAAGAGACCATTTTTTAATTATCTTTTTACTTCTCTAACACAAGTTGCCTTTTACTAGTATTTTCTTAAACAGTAAGGCAACAAAGAGTTAATGCAGGTAAACATTTGCCTAGGTCTAAGCTGGGTTTCTATCCTGGAAAACACTGTTGCACTGGTCTTAAGACTGCAATTTACTCGTGTTAACACATTTACTGTGTATTTCATTGTCAGTAAGAATGAAAAACACTGTTCATTAGTGTTATAATGTGTGAATATACAGGTTTCTGAAGATTAAAGCAAGAGCAACAAAGGCCCATTGAAAATGTACTTTTTTTATTAGTCTTCTTTAGTCTCTTTGAAAGCTGAAATTATTTCCCCTAGATGAATCCTTCTTCCATTTGATATACAGTGTGTTGTAGTGGTTCTCTAACACAGCTGGCGTGAATACAAGTTTCATTCATATTCTGCAGTCTGGGAGCCACTGTCAGCCTCATCTTGGATGTCAGCAGGAAGATGCCTATTTCAGGAAATCATTTCATAGCTCACAGTGCTCCAGAGAGAGCACAATTTGTTTCTCGCGGTGCTACCCCAGAGGCTGCCCAAGCTACTGCTGTATCAAATCAGGATGCCTGTGTACAACACAGTTACAATTCATAGTGGGGATAGCATCTTAGCATATATCCTTTGATGATATATATAACTTTTTTTTCTCCTACAGTCCTCAGATGCAAGGAAAGAGGGTATTCTGGCAATTTAAAAGTGGGATTATGTCTGAATTTATTACACAGCAGCTCTTCCAGCCCCATCTTCTTATACCTGTCCCCAAGAAAGATACGTGCAAATAGGACAGATAAAAGCAAGTTTCAGTCTTCACTTTGTGCATAAGCAACCAAATTCCATTGTCTAGAGTTTACAAATTGAGGGTGAAGGAAGTGTCCAGAACCAATCTCATACTCCGTAGGATCCTCGATCCTAAAAGCTGGGTGCTGCCCACCAGCTAGGATTATGTAGCAGTGATCTGACCAGTTTGTGCAAGAGCCACCCTCTGGGTCCTCCAGGAAGCAGCCAAGAAGTGTTGCACACAACTTTTCCATTGCCCTTGTCTTTCATGACTTACCAGCCTATGCCATGCCCACCCAGCTCCCTGTGATGGTGGTGGGCTACATAAGGGGACTCTTCAAAGCTCCCCAGGATGGGCCTTGCATATCTGTGCTCCCTGGGGAGCTACGTGCCTCTCCTTGCTGGCTGTTTTGCCTCTTCCCTCAAGATCAGGAACCAAGATAAGGGAGCAGATCACACTGGGAAGCCTCTAGGGAGGAACCAGCATAGCACCTGGACTAAATCCACACAGTGAAGCAGAGCCAAGGCTTTGAAGAAATCAGAGGGTTTTTGACCTAGTTGAAGAAGGGAGAGGGAAGGGAACTCATTACCCAGGCATAGAAAAGAAAACAAAAGAAAAGAAAAAGAAGAAATCAAAGAAGCAAATCCTGGAAACCATCTACAAATACAACTGAATCAGCAGGCTGTTTACATCACTGCTGCAAGTTGTAGGCTGGGCAAGATTTTACTTGTTCAAAACTTTAAGTAGGTTCAGCTGTGTCAGGGCATATCTGGTATATAGTGGAGACCTTCTCAGTCTTATTGATACTGCGGAGAAATTCTTCCAGTTGCTGAACTTGTGTTTGGGAGTACTGTTGTTTGTATTCCAGGTAATACATTGCTTTTTATGTTTCCCTCATCACCTTTGGAGCTACTTCCTGAAAACAGTTTTCTGTCTGCTAGTGACAGTCCCATATATATTCACACCTGAAGGCTTGAACGCTTTCCCATTGCAATGCATACCAACCTGGTATTTACAGTTCTTTCAGACTCTCCCCTGACTGTGGGCAGAAGCAGAAGTTGCAGGACTTCTTCCGCCAAAACACTACAGAGCCAGCATCAGATCTGGGACTTGAGAAAAGGAACTGGGCACCTGTGCACCTCCACTCATGTTCACACAGAGGTAAGGGCCTGCAAAATGTTCCCCAAGTTACTACTGTTTTAAGAAACTTGAACTTAAGTAGGTCTTCTTCTGGCCACAGGTCTTGTGGCCTTGCAGTTCCCCGCAAATTTTAGCTCAAGATAGGCATGCTCAGTAGAATTGTGCCTTTTCAATATAATTGTGCCCGGGTGCCTTTGGTGCTGCAGAGGAAAGGCAAGGATTGTCAGTGGCAGCCACATCTGCAGGTACCACATTAAATAAAGGCTGAAGGTCCCTGTACTATCCAGGCGAGACAGGACGATTTAGGGGCCGGGAGGCATAGCAGGTAGCTTTCATGGAAGGTGAGGCATGCCTGCTGCCATTCTGGCTCCAGTATGGGGGAGGAAATGAGATTAAGGGTGTTTCTGCAGAGGAACAGAAGGAGGCATCTCAAGAGACAAAGATGATAATTATTTGCTGTTAAATTAGAGGAGACAGTAGAAAAGACAACACGTAAGAGCAGTTATCTTGGAGACCTCCACTGACTCTTGGGTGAAAAGCTCTGCTAGCTTGCACAGTCAGCTCCCAGCGCCAGTGGTTCTGCCTCCTGTCCAAAACTCATCACAAACTCTTCACAAAACATCTTTTTTCCCCACTGCCAGAGAGGCTGACGTTACCCATCATCCCAGTGGAGAGCACTGTGTTCCTGCTTTCTCCCTCAGCCTGCTTGTTGTGACAGCTGCCTCTGAAAGGGAGAAAGCCTGGCAAAGGTTGGCATTATAAATCATAGAATCATAGAATTGTCTAGGTTGGAAGAGACCCTTGGGATCATC
>JAOXJM010000023.1:38201391-38217267 GCA_026413425.1 Tringa solitaria | reverse complement strand
TGTTATACTGTGTCTGGGCACTGCATCCAGCTTGGGGCCTCCCAGTGCAAGAGACGTGGACAAGCTGGAGGGAGCTCAGTGGGGACTACCAAGATAGTCAGGGCTGAAGCACTCACCCTGCAAGGAGAGGCTGGGGGAGCTGAGCTTAGCCAGCCTGGAAAAGTGGAGGCTTTGGGGTGCCTAACAGCCGCCCCTACTCACTATGAGGAGGATACAGTCAGTACAGTTGAGTGAATAGACAAGACATTTTTAAGAACTCCATTTATTCTGTTTTTATGTCTCTTTTCCAGCCCATTGTTAAGGAAAAATCATGACTTTTCCCTGACAGAATGATTACTATAACTTTTCCCTCACAAAAATGCCTAACTAACACCTCCTATAATTTTTGTTCCTATACCACAAAATGATGCCATTTGATGCCACCACCAGGACAATTTCTGTTAGTCGCTGGACTCCAGGACCAGAGATCCTCCTCGTCTGTTCCCCATTTCCCATCCTATGAATGGGGAGTTTATTCTGCCTGCATGGCTGGACTGAAACCCCGCTATTGGCTCATTCAACCTACCTGTATCACACAGGAGAGCACAGGAACCTAACACTGATCAGGACCTCTCTTAGGGAACAAGAAATTGAAATATTTTTCCTTCTTTCTCTTGGTGCAGTCTATCTTTTCTCATGGTTCTCTTATACCTTGTTTCATTAATCCAGTTGCACGATAACCTGCGAGAGCTGAAGACACCGGACAATTTTGCTCTGCCCCACGCTCCTGGTGCCCTGCTGCTTACTCCACCAGCAATTACTGGGACAGTATCAGCTGTCATATCAGGGTGTCATTGATCACCAGATCTAGACTTGCTGCCACTGAAACCGGCACTAAGAAAACTCTCATCACAGGTAACGGGAAGGACTGAGGCCTTCACTTTCAGGGGGGAGGGTGGCTGGGGATGCTGGAATCCAGCCAGGGCTGGGACTGGAACAGGAAGCTATGATTTTTTAAGTTCTGTAATATTCTGCTATCGTCGTGTAAAAGGGGGAGCGTGGTCTCAGCAGTAAGGCACCAGGCTGGCAGTCAGGTTTCATTCTAGACTTTGTGAGAGGTATTGGGTAAGTCATATAACCTTGCCCTAGCTGAACTTTCCATCTATAAAGTCAGAGTAATTATAAGGAATAGGAGACAGGCAGTATCTGGCTTGCCTACCCTGACTGTTGACTTTTTGTACTACTAACTCTGATGTTTGCATAGTATCTAGTGCCAGATGTTCTGATCAAGATCAGTGCTTACAGACCTTCTTGTCATATAATTAATAAAGTTCTCAGCCTACAAATTTTTCATTTCAGGTGGTATGCTCAGGTTGCAACTTCTAAACAGGTCAGTCTACAGCAAGTATGTTTGTTTTCCATTGAACACAACTGTGTTTCATAGGGTCTCATGCCATGATAGGTTTGATTGTAAAACTAACTATCGGAACAGCTGGTCTTATTATTGGAGGTTTTTTTTTCAGGCACGTCAGTACTAGAAATGGGGACTATGCTGATTTAAAAGCTAAATAAAGATGTAGGTTGAAACAAAGCAGATTCTCCTGTTTAAGCCATTTTGAATCCCTGGGGCTGCTAGTTGGCTTAGTATAATTCTGAAAGCCAAGAAAATCTTATTCATTATGCTCAAAAGATTGATCACAGCACTTATATCCTGAGGCCCAAATCCTGAAGTCCTTATTCAGACAGAACTCCCATTGACTTCAAAGAGAGTTCAGTCTGCAGAAGAGCTTCAGAAATAGTGATGTACTGGCTCACAAGGCACTGTAAAAACCTTTTAGTCTCTTTAAACGAGGCCTCATCTATGGAAGATCTAACAGAGATGTACAGCCAGCATGCAAGTTGTGTCATTGAAATGACCAAAACCGTAAAACCATGGGAGTAGGTAGTTAATTCTTGTCTGCAGTAATGCAAGCAAGCAAGATTCAACAAGAATCACCAGACAGAGCTTTTTAATATTGTTCAGAGTACAAAGAGTAGGGATGCTACTGCATGGAGGCTTAACATTACCTCTTCCTGCTGCTGTCCTGGAAACTCTGCAGCCTTAAAAAACACACATGTTGCTTCTGTAATAAAACAATTCCTTTTATCCTGGACAATAACTATTCCTTTTAGAAGCCCTTCTAGAACAGACTTTTCTGTTCCAAATACCTGCCTAAATGGTAGCATAAAAGGAAACAATAAGATGTTTCACACAGAGGAAGGCTTTTGAATATTTCCTGCCAAAAGTAGTCTCTTTCCTGCCAAGGTAACAGCATCTTTCAGTGCAGAACTGGTCCTAAGCTTTGTGTTGTGGTATGCTGCCATATGTTCCCCTAGACACCAGTCTTGTGATTGAAATAACCAGAGTGGAGTTCTCAGGTTTTGTAGAGGTGTGATTTTTGAGCTGATAATGCAAGAATTTGAAGCTATCTGAGGTCTTCCACATGTGCAAGTTGTTCAAGTTTTATGCATTACAATGGTTTAGGTTTTACAGTGATGGAATACTAGGGATGCGGTACAGTCCAGGCAAAACTAGTTGCAAAGGCTGAAATTTAGCTTCATTTTAAGTTATAGTAACACAGCCAAGAAAAACTCAATAGTTCAACTTTAAGGACTTCTTTGTTGAAATTATGTTTATATGGTGAAGCTGCACTCAATATTGCAGACACAAAACTAAAACCCCCACCAGTAGCCAGTTTTCATATGGTGTTAAGTTGTTGCCTTTAGAAGCAATGCCATTCTTCAGAGCTCCCCCAAACACAGAGGTGCATTTGGATTCAACTCAGGTTTGATGGAAAACTGAGAACCTGTCTCTAGTTCTTTGAGCTTCATCAAAGTTGCAGAGAGAGTTTGTTAAGCTAAATGTGATGTTTTTCCATCAGCTCTTGATATCAGTAGGGGAGAACTTCGGGAAGAGGTTGTGTGACTAGGAGTGGGAAGAAGACCACTCTCAACATGGGGTCCTTGATTCAACCCATTCCTAGAAAGAAAAGCTCATTTGTGCCACCAGAGCCAGAGTTTGTTGACCTTCAGGATACATCGTAAGACATGTCTGTTTGCTTAAGATGGCTATTACTGAGTTTACAGAGGGTAGCTTGACTCTGAGGTTCAGCTGTTTGAATGCGCTTTGTTTTCATTGGTAATTTCCTCTGGTGCCTCCTCATCTTGTGCCTCAGCAGCACAATGCGGTGCTGCTGACACTCCCCTTTTTATTCTGGTAGCCCTATGAAGCTCAAATCGGGAATAGTGTGTGCTTTATAAAACAACCAGCTGTCTAATCTAAGAACAGCTATGATGAAAAGCAGGAAACACACACAACAAAACCAGTTACATACTCTTTTTATAGTTATTTTATTTAATTACAGTGTTTTACAATTTAAATAAACAAGCTGTGAGTTTCCTCTGTTGCTCCTTTGCCAAGATAGATTTGTTTCTGATGTCACACTAAAGTATGTATCCTGAAAGCATCTGTGAAAATACAGTGGAAACAGGTAAATGGAACTGTTGAAAGCATGCAAGCATTGGTTTTACACCCATGCGAAGAAAGAGATTCTTCCTCTTCATTTCCTATTGGCAATGTGCTGTTGGGCTCTCAAGATGTTCTGAGGAAATATTATGGCTGCATGGGGTAGAACTGAGTGCCTGTGAAGAAATGGTGCATGTGGAAATGTGTCCTTTGGATCTTTTTATATAAACAACTGAAACTTTTTTCCCCCCATCTTCCAAGCCATGAAGGGATGCAATCTCTTTTGGCAAAGTAGTATACTACTCTTTAAAACAAGTAAATGAACACCAGGGACAGTAGCAGACTCTGCTAAGAAGAAAGAAAAAAAAAAAAAGAAGAGATAAATCTCTTCATATGGACATTTCTATGGACTTTTATAATTGCCAGGGCCAGTTCTGCATGGCAGAGATGGTTTAGCAATACCTGCTGAAAGGATGAGCTCCAGCAGGCAGAGAGGAATAATGTTAACTCTTCTTTTGGATGGGATGGCAGAATTTTAACAAGGGATTCCCACAAGCCCCATAAGCTCTCTTTGTAGCATCCTTATTTCAGAACCTGATCACTGGGTGTTGAGGAGAAAGGACTATTTAAATGTTCTGTGAATGGTCTGTAACCACAGACATGAGTCCCTAATTGTGGAAGAACATAGCCACTTTGTAAGCTATGCTAGCTAGCCTTTGATAGGCAGAAACCATTGCTCCCATAGGAAGCTGGAAGCATACAGCTATAAAATGAAGAGAAAGACTGTTCCTTTATTTTCTCAGGGTAACACAGAAGTTGAACATCATTGCTCACTCCCTGCCCATTCTCACTTGGGAAGCAAAGGCTTTAGTGATACAGTCACAAGGGGAAATGATGAATGATAAACTGCAGACATTTGGGACAGATATAGAAATTAAGAAAATAATAATCTACAAGTAGATGTGTTGAACCCGTACACCTTTTACATGCAATGTAAATGTTCTGTACTATTGTATGCTTACAAAAAGGTAAGCTCAGGGGAAACATTTAAATTCAGAGAACAAATTTTTCATACACGAATCAAGATGGGACGTGAAGTCCAATTCAGTGACAGGGACTTGCCATATAAGGTCCCTACAAAATAGGGAGAACCAACACCTGCATTCAAAGACTGAGACTAACAGAGAAACAGTGGTTCCCTGGGCTAATATGACAACCTCAACAGATCAATAACCATGGAAACCTCAGTAAAAGGAATGCGTCTTCAAGGAAATTCAGAAGAGAGAGGAAGAAATGGTAACTGAAGAACCCTTCAGAGAGAAAAATACATGTGTTCCCCTCTCCAGAGATGCTTGTGGTACAAACAGTTTTTATTTTTAAACAAAATATGTTCCCACTGGCATCTATGAGAAACTATTTGGTGCAAAGGTTTTCTAATATTTTATTTTTGAGTTGTCACATTTCTGAATTTGTGAAGGCCCTGGTTTTAGAAGCTTGTGATGAAACTCAACAGTTTTCATTTAAACAAAACATAGGAAGTAATCTGCCTTCCTCACTTCTGGCAACAGCTTCAAAAATAATAAAAATAATACAAAAGTAAGTAGCTCTGGAAGACTACAGCATGCCTTTCTAAATTGTTTTTAATGTTTATTTTACTGGCCTTTGTTGGAAGCCGAATTCTGATTAATGCTTTTCAAATATGATATCATTTCTATAATCAGTGAGGTCTATGAGGTACAGCAGCAGAAACTACAGTTAAATAGTGGTGGGAAAAAGAAAAGAGCGATCTCACATGCACACAGTGAAAGCTTGCCTGGCTTTTCAAACAGCTGGCTGAGAACCAGATCTGTGCATCAGCTAATCAATGTATCTCAAGGAGCAAGAGAAGAACAATGCATTCATCACTGCTAAAATTTAACTTTGTAACTTACCTTTCGGCAATGAAAATTCATAACAAGGATAATAAAAAGGGCAACAGAGGAACATTCTTCTCCTTTCTCTATTGGAATTACCTGCTGTTTGTCCAGCACTTATGTGCACCCAGCCAAGACCAGCAAATTCGCTTTCCTTTTGTTATGCTATGAATCAGATATAAACCGTAAGGTAAAACTCTTGCACTAAACTTCTGCTCTGCCAATGAAATCTTTAAGCCTTACAATATTTGTTTAAGAACAACAGATAAAATTCTGTTTGCAGAACATTTTTTAGATAGTAGGTGGATTAAATAAATTTGTTCAGAAATGGCTGCCTTCAGTCCCTGCTGATCAGTGAGCGTATCTCTGAAGAGGGGCATTTGCAGACCATCACTGCTCCCCACCTGGGGAGAAAGCCTCTCTGTGTGCCCCGTACAGCCCCACTACAGCTGCCCCAGCAGACTCCCCTGCTTTCATACTGCCCCTGCTGCTTCAATGACATGAACTATATCAAAGAAATTACATTAATAACAGGCTAGGTTGCACAAAGTCACCCTCCTCTCACTCAGGATTGTAAAAATAAGATAAAATCTCCACATTCATTACTACCTTCATGTTACCAATAACATCATTAATCTACTACAACACTCTGTAAGGGGCCAGTTTTGCTGTTCATTAAGGGTCCATCTCACCAAGATGGTACAGTGGTTTTCCTCATCCATGACCCTCATACAGAGGGTATGTACCTCATATGGATGTACAGAGGTACCTCTGGAGATGCCAGGAAGGGGTCTCAAAATTCCTATCTCCCAGGTGTTTGTCGGAGCAGGGTCACAATTAATGTGATTATATTCAACAAGCCCTGTATCTTCTGTGTTCCCATCATAGACTCTATTTTCATATGAATCTGAAGTCAACCGGCTATGTCCCCATATAGTGGCCTACTCAGCAATCATGTTGAGAAGAAATTGGTCTCTTTGAAAACTGTGTATAACTGAGGACACGTACACAGTATGATTCTTACAAATAAGTACTAAGTCCATGAGTACTTGTGTGCCGTTGAATGCAGAATTAGGCTGTTGTTGAAGGGACCTCTATATTATGGAATAGAGGAACCTACACCATTTCAGTTGTTGTATCTCTAACCAACATCAACATGCCCAAGTGCAAATTATAGCAACCACAAGGTGTTTAGCTTGGAGCCTCATCTAATGGGTTCTTGTAAAGTCTGTGCCTTGCTAGAGCAGTTTACTGGAGACAAAAGCTGTACCAGAAGCAAACTAGGGGATCATGGTTAACCAGCCCAATTTCATGGTGTTGTGTAGATGTCTCTCATTCTCTCTCACACTTCTACAAACTGCAACCCTTAGTACTTCCTTTGAGTTGTATTTGCCTGTCTTGATTCCTGGAATGTGCCAGGCATGCCATTAGGGAACCAACAGTTTCAAACTGCTGTCTTCTCCTACCTGTCCTCACACGGGTGCACCCAGGGGACATCATTAGTTTCTGCACTGAAAGTTCAGGGTGCAAGCTGTGCCTTCTTCAGCGGTACTTGGATGTGTCAAAAGTTCATATGCATGAGCATACTTGGACTGCCATCTTCCTCCTCCTGGAGAGAATGCCTCATTCTCCAGGGGTTCTGGTGGCATCAACAGCATATTTTGGATGCCTGCTAATTACAGAGATCTGTAGATCTGCCACGCATTGTTACATTCACAGATTAGAAATGGTTTCCAGTTTTGCAGAACGGTCCTTCAATTACTCATTAATTGGGGCTCCTCATTCCACTTTCCTGCATGGTCTGTGCTTGCTAACCTAGTCTATGGGTCAAAGGAAGTTATTTCCTTGTAAGCAGAGTTCGCTAAGACAGATTCTCCATATTTATTCCCCTTACTGACATCTTCAAGACCCTAAGAAGAAATTGGGCCTGAGAAGGAGGAGAAGTTGCCTGAGCCCTTTCTTGCAACAGGTGTGATTGTGAATAAGAAAATGCAGACTCTTTTTAAAAGTAAGAAACTTCTTACCTGCTCAAAGAAGGCATGCAGAAGAATTTCAGGATTAGTCTTGTGCTCCATGAAAAAAAAAGTTTCTGTGGTTGTGATGTATGCAAGTTATCCTCATTTACGAAGACAAGAGCTGTAAAGTTCTTGAGCTTTAAGGATTGCTCTTATCAGTATTCCATGTGGCTAAAGCTTGGAGATTTTTGAATATAAAGGTTTGGTTTGGTTAGCAAACTAAGTTCATTTATTAAAGCCATTTAAAAGCACCTCCTTGGCCTGTTTGCTCAAAGGAATGTGACCATGATTCAAGACTGGTTTACAGAACCAGTCTAAGGATATTTATAATCGAGACATGTAAAATAACCACTGTAAGCATCTGTAGAGATTTCTTGTTTCACTTAAAGTTTTACCTCCTCCTTAGTAAGTCAGAATACAACTCTAATGCCTAATTGACCCCAGTTTCATTTCATTAGTATGTTATAAACAAAAAGAGCAACAGGTGTCTAAGGAGGTAGGTAGCCTTTAATAGTAAACAGTTCATCTTAGGAGGAGACATCAGTGTTTTTCTTTCATCACAAAAAATGGTAAACACAGAGACACACAAAGAAACACACACTCCTACCCTTTGCCAGACTCCTGAATGTCATCAGGACCTTCCCCTGAAGAAGCTTACAAGCTTTTAGCCTTCATTTTATTGTAATTATTTGTACATTGTTATTTGCATGGCAATTAATAATTCTGAAGTTGCCATATGGCCCTAGCTGCCCATTCTTTTCTGGATTAATTTGAATTATATGTAGCAATTCTTTCTTCCTGGTTTGTAAGAGACTCATTCAACAAAGCCTCTTACATGCACATGGACCCCCCCGCTGATTAGTTGGCATCTGAGCAGCTTCCTAAAACACTTCCTGAAAAGGTTACAGCCTTCCTTTTGAAGTCTAAGAAAATTTGTTCCAGTCAAGCATGTGAAAGAATGTGAACAACTGGACAAACCTGACATACACATTAAAAAAAAAAAAAGGTCAGTCAGTCATCTATATTTGTCAGTCAAAGATGTTTGCTTTCCAGGTAATTCTGAGAGCCACCTTCCTGAGACATCAACCTTTGCAAGTGGGAAGGGGGTGGCTGGCCGACAGAACAGGCTGTACCTCCATACAGGTTTTCTGAATGCAACTTCACGGCTGTGTGGCACGTAATAGGACAGTTTCAACTTCAGAAATTTTGGCGCTACTCTTTCCGGTCCCTCTGGGGCTTTCCCCCTACTTTTTAGCACCGAAAATGTTTTCTCTGATCATAAATACATCAGCATGAAGCCCAAGTAAGATGAAGATTCTCTGAATGATACAACCTTATACACATTCCTCTCTAGAGGATGATACTTACATCAACTCTCATCAGCACCCTGAGGCAGAGTGCAGTTTTTCCAAGGGAAAAAAGTCAGAATCACTACAGTCTTCCTTTTTTTGTTTTAAGCAGGCTTAGCATGCTACAGAAACACTCCATTTCTCTTGAGATCTTCCACTCACTGATGCTGGTTTGTTTATTTATTTGTGTGTAAACAACCTTAAAAGAACATGCCTCCCAGGCTTGCAGTGTCTCCTTCACCTAGCAAAGACACCATCCTCATACAGACTAAATTGTAAATAACACGGGAGCAAACACCAGTCTCCCACCGCCATCAAGAACGCAGATCAATACAAAATCACCCAAGCCTTTGGGATCCAAAAGGTGTCCTCTTCTCAGGCTGCCTCCCCAGCCCCACTCTGTGCCTGTTAGTGAATAATGAAGCCCCAGCTGCTCCCAGCAGTGCGGGATCGTGTCCCTTACATCTTCACAAACACAAATTTGCCAGCTCCAAGGACACAGATTCCAGTTCCTTTGGACCAAAGGCCTGTTTCAGTTTGTGGTTTCATTAGGGAAATAACTCATGGTTTCTCAGTAAACATCAAGATTGTTAACAGGGGCCCTCACCTAGCAATGTTCATCCCGGAATATTGGCCCATAGTTTCAGACAGGACCAGGCTTAGCTGTCACTGCCTCATACCACATTTTCAGACAAAATACCTGACTGCTGCCCAAAACTCCTTGGTCACAGAATGGCAGTGTGACTCTCCTACAGCGTCAGCCACTTTCCAGACCCTCACTCTCATCCTGCCTGTGCTAGGAGATTTGGACCAAATTAATTACTGTAAATTGGCGTCATTGCATCATTGCAGATCAGACATTGCACAATGAATACGCTGGTGAGGCCACCACTGGTTAAAAAGCTCAATAAGGCATGGATAAACATTTCTTTAATATGCACAAGGTTGAACAACCAAATTAAAATGTAAGTGATTATAAATACTCTGAGTCCTTGTCTATATATAAAGAGATACCCTGACGGCTCTAAAGAGAGGGAAACCTCTGGAAAAAAGGCAGTGAGGAGCACTGGGGGCAGACTAAGAGTGCTAACCTCCTCCTTTGCAGCACAGTTGCTTGCAGAGTATTCATCTTTCTACGGTGCAGTTATGGCTGTTACATCAAATTGGCTTTGTCAAACTGATACGGCTTTATGTCTGAACATTGCTACCAGCTTAAAGCTGGCTCTCTCCAGTTCAACTTGCACCTGGGTACAAGCTAAATGGATGTAACCAGTAAAAGGAGCTTTAACTCCAAGCAAATAATCATCCAAGAAGGTCATGCTGATTTAAATAAGGCCATTTATGTTAAATTGGTAAAACTTTCACAAGCAGACAAGCCCTCTCTAAAGAGTAGAAGAATCCAGCTCTCCTTCGCTTGGTGCACTGGGTAATGCCTTCCACTCTGCCAGCCTCACAGTGTCCCTCTGAGAAACAAGCATGCCTTGCTCGTCCCCTGCTCGGAGCTGTGCTGCCGAGTCTGAACATCCCTTGACGGACAGACACAAAACCTGCAGTCACCTGAGTCCAGTCACGAATCCTCCCGGACTCTCCCAGTGGGTTATTCACGTAGTCAGAGCAGGAGAGCATGAATAAATTGGAAGAAACTCATTTTGGTAGACACGGAAGGGCAAAGAACAGTTCTAGACCTTTCTTGACTGCTGACCTGCATCCACAGGAGGTGCCAGGTCTAGCCATGGCTCTGCCTCCCCAGCTACCAGCAAGATGACGAAAAGCGGGATGCTGGGATCAAACCGTGACTTTCAAAGCAATGAAAAACTCGAGGCAGATAACAAAGAGGTATGAGGGAAAAGGCAAGCAGATAAGCCAGTCATCAGACCTCTGCAGATTCTTTATAAAGAATACAATCAGCATGGAATGGTGTGCACCAAAGAGAAAAAGAGAGCATTAAATTTTTTTGAAATCTGCATGCTGTAAGGTTCACTTTTAACCCTAAACTTGGCAATAAAAGAAATGTATCAAATGTTTGAAAATGAGTTGAAAAAGAGTTTCAGATGAGACAGATGCTCCTAGATCTGGAGTGCCTACCATTACAAAAATCCCAGGAACGTACTGGGGTGAGACCTCTGACGCACGAATGTAATTCTCTGTTGTTTGAGCACTGAGTTGAATTAGTTCACCTCAGGTGAGCTGAGGGGCAGAAAAGAAATACCTACTGTGTTTTATATAGTGTTTCATTTAAGGCATTTACACATTCAAGGCCATGCTAGACTAGTGCCTGTAATGCCAGCTCTGTTGTTGGTCTGTACTGCTATAAATTAATCCTGCAACAGGAAAGGATGCAGCATAAAAATGTGATTATATAAATGCTTCACTGTTTGTTTCTCCAGGCTGCCGGTTCACTTCACTATGTTTTCTCTGCTTACCCTCTCCCACACTGTCTGCACCACTTGCCTGTGTCCCTGGCTCTGAGGGTGAGGCAGGCACACACGCTGGCTTTGTGCTTGCTGCCCTCCAGCAGCCACTTTGCCTGTTTTCTAACTTTGGCACACGCTGGCCTATATTTCTCCCGTTAATGCCGTTATTTGTTAATACCATCTTCTCCCCTCTTCTCTCCAAAGAAGATTACTGAGAATAATTCTTTTGGAAAGACACGTTTTTCCTCGGCCCCTGAGGTAGTTAGGAGAGTCTTTGAAGAATGTTTAAAAGGAATCCTTTGGCCTCTAATATCTCCAGCTGGTGTCCCTGTGCTCGGGGAGAATCACTAGTGGTGTGCCAGAACCAGGTCCTAGCAGTCTGGGCTGCCGCGGGGCCCCTCAGCTTGGGTCTGCTGGCCGAGGCAGCCCCAGATGCTTTCACCAGGGGCTTCCATCACAGCCCCACGGATGCCAGGTGCTGCTGTAGCGTTACTCTGGATGTGGCTCCACCAAGCAGTCCACGGCTTTTCCACGTGCCTGCAGAGGCAACCAGGGTTTCCAGACAAGCAGCAGCTCGCGTCTTTCTCCTTCCGAGCCTGTGGCTCTGACTGTTGTTACTCCAATATTTTCTTGCTGTGTTGCTGTTCTGTGTAAAATCTGCTTTGCTCGGTCTCGGCGCTTTGGGATTCATAGGTTCTTCCACTTTGTTCCATTTTTCAGGCTTGTCTTTAGTTCTGGAGGTGCAATGAATGCTTATTGTGCCCAAGTAACAGAAAATGGGATTCTGTCAAATTTCAGTATTTGAATTTATGAACTTAACCGAAATTGGCTGCAGACTTGTCATTGCAATGCATCCCACTGCATAAAATGTCTGTAAACTTTTCCATGCAACCTGGCTGAATATATGTATGTGCATGACACCACATCCTTTATTGCCTATGAAACACATATCAATACCGCGTTAATAAGTAGGCATTGATTTTTACTGAGAACATAAAGATTTATGAAAGTAGGCAGTGCTGTGTGGCAGAACTATGAAAGCAGTTTCTAGGAAAATCTATGAAATATTTTACATTAGAGATACAGAAAATTTTTCCATGCAGAATAAATCCAGATAGACAGCCCTTCGTGGAAAATAGATTAGTTTTTGTATCAGGCAAGGGCAAGATCTAAAGGCAACTGTTCTGCAACAGAATGAGACTCTGCCCAAATTTGAACACAAATGGCTTCCTTTTATATTATGGAGAGATTCAAGGAGTCTCTCAGTGAAGCAAGGAAGGTACAAGCTAAACACCTGCACTGTGGCCCTGGGGCGCAAGGGCTAAACTAAGCAAAGAGGGAGGCATACCCCTGTCAGGCTAACAATAAAATTCTACTGTCGCTTGGAGTAGAGAAAAGCATATTTAAGTGTACTGATGCAGATCTGCTGGTAACAGCAAGAAGTAGAAGCTGTAACGAGGACCCCTTAGAGAGTTCCAGGTCCATGTTACACTACCCAGAACTAGGTACATATTTTCAAGCGTCACTCTTTTTTTTTTTTTATGCTGACACACAAGGTAAATCTTGGGACTGATTTAGGAAGTGTGCTACAGCAAATACCTTGGAAGCCAGCTTACACACAGGAAATGCCCAGTCTTAATTCTCCATGATATCATACTCAACAATTGTCAAGAGCAAGTAGAAAAACACACTCAAGAAGCGCAATATATGCTGGTTACTATAGAAGGAGCATTACCTACAACACCAGAAGAACAAATGCTGTCTGTACAGCTGATTTCTTCCTGTACTGCATGAACTCCTAAATCCTGCAGAATACTCAGGCTGTGGATACGTGTATTTCTGCTGATGTGTGTGCTACACAAAAAGATAAGGGACTTAATGGGCTCTTAACAGAGCTTTCTGCTGAAATGATCCTTTGGCAAGGGAATGAGAAAAATAACTGGAAAGGTTTTAGAGAAAACATATATCAACCTGGAAAATTTCTGGTGATTTTATTTGTGGGTCTTAATAATTTGCTGTTTCTATCTTTACAATTAATTCTTTGTCCCTATTGCTACAAATGCCTTGAATTTCCTCCCTGTCCCCCAACAGACTCCAGCTCATTAATATGCAGCTTTAAGCAAGTATCAGAGCTGTCATGCATTACAAATCTCCCCAAGGAAGGTTTTTAAAATTGTAAGTAAGACCCGATACTAAGACTTATTAGCACCAAACTTGGAAACAAAGCTTCTGTGCAGGCAGTGATGACTCTTCAAGTTACAGTTGCTGTCACCTTTTTTATCCTGAGATTTATTATAAATGTGAATACCTCAAAGGATTTCTTTGATGCAACCAACATTTCCAGCTCTCATAAACTGCTGCTTATTGATAGAACTGGGCTTGTGCCAGCATCTCAGGTTTGAGTGATGAAGCTGAACTTCTAGGTCACATTTAATTGCACCCACATTGAGATATACTCAGAAGAAATCCACTGAAAGCAGCAGAGTGATAGTACATCACTGCAAACACACTGTGGCATGATGGAGAAACTGAAGTTTGCATACCAGCTAAAAGACAGGTCACAACAGTCCACAGAGGTGCAATATGTAGGTCAAGATCAAAGTCCACCCTCAGTGCTTTGAGATCAGCTTTTACTTGAACCTCTGTCTGATACTTACACCTGCATCCGAGGCTTTGGCTCCTGTACACTTACTTATAAATGTCTAAACAGCCTCATTTTTTCAGCTCTGCCTGGAATAAAGAACAACAATTAGTCTAACTTCTGAACTGCTTGCATAAATGATTTGCCAGGACTAAAGCTGAGGCAGATTCCCATGACTACCAGTTATGATAACAGAAGAAATGTGTAAATTTGAAATCAAGAGGTAGCTGTGGAGCTGCCTGTCATTGGCATGTTGGTGATTCTTCTGACTGATATCTTTCCTTAGTGACACATGGTGGTTGTAAGAGGAATCCTTATCAACTTCCACACAAGGGAGCCCAAAGGGAGAAAGCCATACCTCAATGCTTCTCAGAGAAGAACGTGTTAACCCAGAGAAAGGGTTGCTAGCAGAGCTTCTTGCTGGAGTGATACCTTAATGTTCTATACTTGGGCCAGCACAAAATAACAAGAACTGGAAAGATTTTACCAGAAAAGTACCTCCAACTGGAGAATTTGGAATATCTCCCCTCTCAAAAATTCTCACAATTCAATCAATCCTTTCTTGAATGACCCAAAATACTGACACCTGTCAGGAGGGAGAGCTGATGCAACAGCAACAGAGCCATGGCCCAGGCTTGGCCAATGAAGTCATGCACGACTGCAAGTTGCAAGAGGAGCTCTCTCAACGCTACCTCTTTACAGTCCCCCCAAACCTGAGAGGTGAGAAAATGGAAATTTGCTAATGAGACTTTTCAGGCTCAAATGACAATTTCCCTATGTCCTGAGGTCCTAATTTCCTGACTGAAGATGTTTTTCCTCCTCATGACTCGTGACCCTACTTCTCTATGTCAAACCAACCTTAGCCATCATCTAAGGACTAAGAAGGCTATGGATACCCTCCTCAAGATCCTGCCATGTGGATGGGATCTGTTTTTTTTTTTTTTTAAACCCTGGGCTACTCCATCTCTTTCACTGCCTCTTTACCAGGGATCACCTCCCACTCAGCTGCCCTGCGGGTAGGCATCCTGAAGCCCTTGGTACAAACCCAGCTCGTTTGGGCTACTGCTGCTCCTCACCCGGCTGGGCAGCAGGCAGGAATGAAAGGAGGAGATGCCAGGAGGGCAGGAGCTGGCTGAGAACAGGCACCCCACCACAGGCCCAGCTGTCTGGGGGACTATGGCACAGGCTGACACACCAGTAGAACAACAAAGATGATTGAGGGATTGGAGCATCTCCCTTAATGAGGAAAGGCTGAGAGAGCTGGGACTCTTTAGCATCGAGAAGGCTGAGGGAAGACCTTATTAATGCTTATAGGTATCTAAAGGGTGGGTTGAAGGATGATGGAGCCGGACTCTCTTCAGTGGTTCCCAGTGACAGGACGAGGGGCAACAGACACAAGCTGGAACATAGGAAGTTCCACTCAAATATGAGAAAAAACTTCTTTACAGTGAGGGTGACCGAGCCCTGGAACAGGCTGCCCAGGGAGGTCGTGGGGTCCCCTTCCCTGGAGATTTTCAAGACCTGCCTGGATGCAGTCCTGAGTGATGTGCTCCGGGCAACCCTGCTTTGGCAGGGGAGTTGGACTAGACGATCTCTAGAGGTCCCTTCCAACTCTGACAATTCCGTGATTCCATGATTCCATGACCTGACCCCCCCAGGAGCAGTGGGGCAGAGGAACCATGCTACCGTGCTCTGCCTGGGAGGCAACATCTCCTGTCCTACAAACCCTAGGAGGAGCCAAACTCTGGAAAAAGGCACGCTTTGACCGCCCTTTGCAGCCGTGCCCGCTAGGAGCCCGATCCCCCCGCCCCAGGGACGGGCAGGCATTTCTCTGAGGGGGGGGCAGCACTGCTCGGCCGCATTACCAATTCCGTGCCGGGGGCGGGCAGCTGTTTGCTCTCCCGCTGCACCCGAGTGAAGGGCCTGGGGAGTGGCGGCCGCCTCCTTCCCCGCACCTCCACCCGGTACCGCCGCGCCCGCCTCAACCGCCGGCCATCAGCGGCCGCGCCCGCCCAACGGCAGCCGCCCAAGCGCCGCCGGCAGAGGGCGCCCGCCGCCCG
>JAOXJM010000023.1:38163590-38201291 GCA_026413425.1 Tringa solitaria | reverse complement strand
CCCCCGCACGCGCCCAGGTGTGCCGTTAAACGGGCGGTTTAACGGTCAGCCGTGTGGCTCGCGCCGCCGCTGTTTGGGAGTTGGTTGAGCTGCTGCCCCGTACACACACACCCCCCCCCACCCCGGAGAGCCGCCCTCTCCCCGAGGCGAGCACGGCGCCCGGCGCAGGATGGTGCCCGCCGGCGGGGCGGATGCGGGGCGGCGGGCGTTGCTGGCAGCTGGGTAACGGAAGGTCTGCTAGAAAAACAAAGCAAATCAGCCAGTTCGCCACCAGAATCGCTGAGAAAAACCGGACAATGAGAAGTTACACAGCGCGGTGTGGAGGGCAGGCGGCCGCCCGCGCTCCGTGTCGGGGGGCCCGCAGAGTATGGCTTGCCCTGGGCTGCCGCAGAGTTGCGCGGCGTTTTCCGGCGTTACCTTGTCACCCCTATCACGTCGCTCTACAGAACAAAACGCAGGATTTCTGCCTGAGGATTTGTGTGAAACCCGCTCACATGCAGTACGGGCAAGGCTGCCTCTCCTTTGTTTGCCCGCTTGGCCAAGCTTTTTGGAGGCACCTGTGCAAACGCATAAGGCACTTCTGATGCAGCCCGGCTACCTCGGGTGGCATCACTTTAGATTAAAAGCTTTCTTAACCCGATCAGGAATGGCTACTCCGCTCTAAGGGAGTCAAGTGAAAAGGCAGCAGAGCATCTCACACACCTTTACCACCGGCAGTGTCTGTGAGAGCAGACAGGCACTGGGAGATTCCTTGCTCCGTGGTGCAGTGGGCTGGTTTTGTTTCCCCACGGCTGTTACAGCCCAGGTACGTTAGGGATGCTGGAAGGATTCATATATATGGAAGTAACAATAGGCGGGTGGAAAGGTGGATGCAAGTCCCCCGTGTGTTCTGCCTTCCCAATTGCATCAACCCATCCATGTTATGGCCCTATAGGGGGAAATGGAATTTAGCTCTCTATTGCATCCATTTCTGAGAAAATCAGCAACTTGTTTCGAGGAGGAAGATTTATTAGAGATGATTGTGCTATCTGCAGGATTTGAAATACAAAAGGATCTGTAACCAGATACACGTAATGTGCAAAAAGAAATCATAAATAGAAAGGAAACATGAATACAGACCCAAGTCTGTAGAATTTCATTATTAAGAGATCAATTTATTATGCCCTTGACTGCAAGTTACATTGATACACGTAAAATTACAACACGGAAAAGAGATGCCAGTGACTGTCAGAAATAGGGCTCGCTTTTCTCTCCTAGTTATTTAAGGAGGATCGGGAACACCTGTGAAATCACGTTCATTAAAGCCCTGAATAGAGGACCCTAACCAATAACTGCGGTGGAAGCAACAAGGTTCTCTTCCCCCCCAACCACCCCTCCGCCCTTTCCAAGAAAAGAAGGGAGGGGGGGGGAGGAATCACAGATGTCAATCAAGAAATACTGCAAAATAAAATGGACCCTGGCGGCGGGGCGCAGACCCGTGGGGAGGCTCTGGCAGCCCGCTAGCAGCCGCCGGCCCCGCCGGGGAGCGCACGGGGCTCCGCAGCCCGGGTCTTCCCTCCTTTCCCTTCCCTCCTTCTCTTCCCTTGCGAAACTGTCAGGCACAAATGGGCAGGAGGATATTGGCTGTAAGGGACGCAGAGGCTCCTCCCAGAGCCTGGATCCCGATATTTTTGGAGGCTTTCTTTTAACTCAGTTACAAACCTTGGTGAAGGAAACAAGTTGCCGCTGTAGCGGAGGCAGAAAGCGCCTCTGCTAGGGCGAGCGCGGCTCCCGCTCCCTTTTTCACCTCCCTAAAGCTACCTTGGATGCCTCGCCTCGCCTGCGGAGGAGGGCTGCGGACGGGGGGAGTGCTCCTGCTCTGACTGTTGCTGATTCTGTGAAAACAAGGGGTGTAAAGGAATGAGAGGGAAGACAATGAGGACAAACCGACCGGGAGAAAACCCTATCCCCAAGCGTTTTCACGAGAACTGACGGCATTTCGGGGCTGAGCGATCCCGTCGGAGGTGGCGGAGGCTGCGACGGGCAGCGGGAGCGTCCTGCCCGCTCCCCGGGGGGCTTCCCGGGACCGGCCGTTCCCTTCGGATGCGGACTGGGAAACCTGTAGGAAATCCTCCCGCCGCGCTGCGAAGCCACCATGAATTCAGTGGCTGGAAATAAGGACAGGATTGGCGTCACGGCGCGGAGCAGAAAATACGGGGTAAGTTGTCGGAGGAGGGGCGGCTCGGAGGGGTGACTGCCGCCGTGCCGGGGCTCCCGCGGCCCCTCGCCCGCCGGTCACCGGCGCCGCCGGTTATCGCCCCCCGGCCGCATTCGACTTCCCCGGTGCGCGGCGGCTCCGGGCGTCCCGCGGGGGCGGGCGAGGCGCGGGGGCGGGCGCGGAGCGTCCGAGCGAAACTTGGCGGCGCCGCCGGGCTTCCCTGCCTGACCCGCTGCTCCTTCTCCCGCTCCAGGTGACCGACCCCTGCTCCCCCACCAAGCCCGCCGCCCCCTTCTCCCCCGAGAGCTGGTACCGGAAGGCGTACGAGGAGTCCCGGGCTGGGAGTCGCCCGGCCCCGGAGGGAGCGGGCTCTGCCCTGGGCTCCTCCGGCACCCCGTCCCCCGGCTCCGGCACCTCTTCGCCGGGCTCCTTCACCGGCTCGCCGGGACCCGCCTCGCCTGGCATCGGCACCAGCTCCCCCGGCTCTCTAGGCGGCTCACCGGGTTTCGGCACCGGCTCGCCGGGCTCCGGCAGCGGCGGCGGCTCCTCGCCGGGCTCTGACCGCGGCGTCTGGTGCGAGCACTGCAACGCCCGCCTGGCGGAGCTGAAGAGGCAGGCGCTGAAGCTCCTCATCCCCGGGCCCGTCAGCAGCAAGGTGAGCGGGGGGCCGGGGCGGAGCGGAGCGGGGGGATCCGTGTGCCCTCCGGCGCTGCGGGGCCACAGCCACCTGGGAGCGGCCCCCCGCGGCCGGTGGGGCTGCAGGCCGGCTCCCCGCTGGGACTGCCGCCCGCCTGGGCTCCCCTCTGCCGCCGTCACCACCGAGGGGTTCGGGGTTCATTTGGGTTTGCCCCTTCTTGGTCGTGTTCGCTATTCCCATCCCCTCCTCCTGCTTCCTGTGGAACTGCCAGGCTTCGAGGGGAGCCTCTGTGACAGTCCCTCAAGCTCACTCTTTGCCTCCCTCTTTCATTGCCTTGATAGTGATTTTGTGCTATTATTTCCTGTGTACTTGCTCTTGTTCCTAGTGAGGGGCAAACAAGGGTGGGAATGCCACACGGGAGTCATTGGTCCCTTCTCCTTTTGCTGTCTTTGATCCTTGCCGGATGAATTTACAAAATATTCTGAGACTTGGCAGCCAACTTAGTGGTAAGATGTGTATGGTCTGATGCACACCGTTTGTACTTCCACTGCAGGGCCAGGTGCAGCAGGGACCCTTCTGTAGCTCCAGGTTCAGATGAGACATTGAAATGCTGTGTGAGCATTATACTTTCTGGGGTGTCCTTAAAAGGACAACCTACTAATGCTTTTCTCTTACAGAGAATTATTTTTTTAATAATAAAAATACTCAAAGCTGCTGGACCCTGAGTAGTGGGTTGAATAATCCTGTGCCTAAAGAGTGTGAAAGCATTTCTAAAATCTGACCTCAGGTTTTGAGAGCTGACTGATCATGGATAGAGTTGAAAATCTGCTTTTTGCCTCTATTGGGTAATCTGGTACCTCCAAAGGCATACTCTGAAATTCCTTGGTTTTGTCTTGTGTAGCATTTTTTTTTTTGTTTTCCATGTTTGTTGTGCATATAACGATTAAGGCTAATAGTCTTAAAAGAGTGACCAGCAGCCCTTGGCTGACCCCGTGCTACCAAAATAGTAAGCACTGGGCTCCTCCATAGCAACCCTGTGAACGTTGTATTGTGAATGGGTCTTCAGGTCCCAGAATGTAATACAATGCGATTTTGTTTGCCCTGTGGAGTCCAGGTACTATCAAATGATAATATTTACTCTTCCACTTCAAAGTTTTCATTAGTGGTTACGATAAAGAGGTACCACGGAAAAGAGCCAACTGCTGAGAAAGGGTCCCTGATCTTACTGTTGTGTTGTACTCCACGTTATTTATTTATATGCAGTTTGAGAGGGAGTTGGTGCTTTCTTGAACAAAAGGCTCAAGGGCTGGTTGTTACCTTAAGAGGTGGCTTAACTGAATTATTCATGAAAAGGGAAAGGTGGAACTACCAAAATAAATACACAATTTAACCATATGAATACATGGTTGATTCCCTGGAAAGTGGCCCTGTACCAAAATCTTCACAAATTTCAGGCTGTGTGATTTGATAGTGATTACTAGCTGTGGGTATAGGTGGGAAATTACTAATGATACAGATACAGGAGCTATCAGAATAACTGAAATTGGGGGTGGAGGGAAGATAAACATCAGCATACTTTGTATCCCTAACAGAGTGTTAAACAGAAATTGACAGAACTTGCAGTCATGTAAAGATTTGTATAGGTTTCTCTTATTGTAATAGTGGTAGTTGTTGCCTATGCTAGCTTTTCTGACATGTTACCCTTGTGTTACTGCAGTTATTTGCTCTGTTCTGTTGTTCATGTAGTTTATCTGATGGTCTTGCACAGGCCAATCTTTATTTGTGTCAGTAGTAAGCTTTACTTTTTGTTTTTTAGCCCCCTTACCTATGTTCTTCTTTTCTTCTTGCATCTCCTTCCCAAACCTTCCAATTCTGTAGGAGTGCCTTTTACAAAACCATTGCTATCCAATATGTGTGCTTAGGTGGTCTCTGTGGGCTACAGTGACCCTCTGCCTTATTTGCTATGCTTAATAGTACTTGTAGGCTCAATCCTGTTGACGTGCTCCAGCCTTTGGCACATAGTTCCCTTCTGCATATGGGTGCTACCTGGCTGTGGCTATTTGCAGAAGCATCCCTTTTTCTCATCCTTTCTGGCTTACAACTGTTGAGAACTTTCTGGGCTTGTAATTTCTGTCCTGAGCAGATGCTGCTGAGCATAGTGAGGTGATATAGGATACATATGTCATGGGTAGTGCCATTGACTTCTTTGGATCAGGGTTGCTGTGCTGGTCTTGCAAGTTTGTTGTTGCTGGCACCCACTGGGCAGCCCTGACCAGTGTCTGCCTAGGGGAAAGCAGGACCTCTGAGGGTGAGAAATACAGGGTTTCTGGCAAGAATGTATAAAACCTGTCATGCATCTGGGGAAAAAACTTACTTCAGTCTGGACTGAGACTGGAGTCTACCATGCTGTGTTAATGTAGCTGGCATTTTTCAGGGTCCTGTGAAGTCTGCTCTTGATTGTTGCTCTGGGAATTGGATTGAGGTGTGGGGCTAGAATTGATCCTGCCACTGAGTTTGGTGCAAGAAGGAGCAGATCACATTCCTGGTTCTGGGTATTCCCTTGGAACTTGCAAAGCATCTTACAATACAAGACTGTAGTGCCCAGTAAGACATGGCTAATTGGCAATACACCTTTATTAGAGCAATTAAATGGAGCATTTGAAGTGTATCAGTCATTTCCTAGTCAGCTAGATCTAGCTGACTTGCATGATGATTTTTGTTGGTGCTGTTGAAGACAGCCTAGAAATTTCATTAGCATTAAAAATGCCTCCTGAAAGGAGGGTGTAGAGAGACAGGGGTTGGTCTCTTCTCCCAAATCACAGGCGATAGGACAAGAGGAAATGGCCTCATGTTGCGCCGGGGAGGTTCAGATTGGATATTAAGAAAAATTTTTACACTGAAAGGATTATTAAGCAGTGGAATGCGTTGCTCAGGGAAGTGGTTGAGGAACCATCCCTGGAGGTTTGCAAAAGACAGGTTGGCATAGCTCTTAGAGACATAGTTTAGTTATGTGGGGGGTTTTTTTGTGTGGTTTTCTTTTGGGTTTTTTTTATCAGAGTTAGGTTGATGGTTGGACTGGATGATATTAAAGGTCCCTTCCAACCTAGATGATTCTATGAAATACAGTCTGTGGCACCTGTTTCACACTTATACTGTATTTTGAAATGTATATAACCCTGGGTATTGTCTGTTGCAGAACAAGCAGAATATGAGGCTGTGTGTTGACATGTATCTAGTAGCAGATACTGGAATCTGCAATAACTTATCCGAATGTGAACCTACATTGATGTTTTCTACAGTGTGTAGTCATGTAAAGGTTTGTGTATATCTGCAAAGTGTAACAGTATACTTAATTGCTGCATAAACAGACCAGGCTTTATGCATGAAGCTATGTACTGAAGCTTTTCATTTGATACAAAAACCCCCACGCTTAACCTAGAGCAAACTGCTTCTCAGTAGCTCATTGTTAGTGTTGAGCTTTCAGTTTTAAATAGAAGCATTCTCTCCTAATATATCAACAGGATGAAAACTTGGGATTTTTTTTTTCTTTTTCGTGAGGCACAAAGGTGAGGAATATATAATTAAAGTTGTGCTGCTTTACCCATTTTAAAATGCTAGGTTCCCTGCCAATTGCAAAAAGAAAAATGCTAGATGCTTGTTGTTCTTCCCCTCTTGTGATACAGATGTGACTTAATGATGTACAGCAATTATCTGCATGCAAGGGGTTATGTTTTATGAGAATGAAATCTTATTGTAACCCCCCTGCAAAGCATGCCTGTAGGAAATGACTAGCACAAGTGGTTGTTATAGCTGCACGTTGCAGTTTGTAACTGAAAGGATCTTAGAGCCATTGGCCATTGTTTGTGGGTTTTTTGCTACAATGTCAAAACATTTGTACAATGATAAGGATTGTCTCAAAAACTATTATTTTTTTTAATGTTAAGCTTTTTCTTAGGCTATGTTTTCAGAAGTGTAGCATAGAGGTTTATGACATCATACTCCCTATTTATCAGAATTTGTGTGAAGTCTAGTTGCCTTGGGTTCAAATCTGTGATATCCTCTGTCTTCAATGGAACACTAGCCTTGCAGGCATCTGACAAAAAAAATAATCATTGTTTAATTGAAGAGTTGCTATATTTGTGTATCAAATTATACTTTGTGTAAATAATTGAACACTAATAAGAAAGGTCTCAAGCTGGTGATTATAGATTTGTTTGCATGTGATTCCAAAAATCCTGAATACAGCCTTAAAGTCAAGAGGTAATTTGAATGTGTACACATGAATATCTGCTTGGGCATGTTATGATTGGGTCAGGTAGTAAGGATGCTATTTTAAATGCTAGAGATGGATAGCACTGATGTTGTTAGGTGATTTATATGATGTACTGTCCTCTCACTAAAAAGTCTGTGCCTCTAAGAACTGGGTAAATTCTGGCTTAGCACAGTGTGTCTGTGAAGGGGTAAGGAAAGGACTTGTATTCAGGGTACAGTTTTGGTTTCCTTTTCCACAAATTTACTGACACTCTATCTCATTTCTTACTTGTGTATGATTAAATTCGACTCTTTCTATTTTAAAGGTGTTCAGTAGTCAAAGACTTGACTAATAATTATTAATAATGATGAAAACCCTGAAGCTGATCTAATAAATAGGTTCCTGTTAGCTTGTAGCTACTTTAGAAACGTTCGCAGTAGAGACAGGGCAGTAATGAACCCTTCCTCAAAGCTTAGCAAGTGGCACAATAATGGAATTTCATTTCTGTCTCCAGACCTTTAATTTGTGAACAAGCACGGTCAGTCTGTATGGTGACTTAATTCACTGTGCAAAAATCTCGGTCACCTAATCATTTCAACCCAACTCATTGTAATGCAGATAGGATTATTGCATTAGAAATGTGATTTTAAATGGCCTGAGGCAGTAATTTGTCAGCATTTGGAAGGATTAACTCCATTAAAGTTTAGGCAACAACAATCATTCTTTTGTGTTGCATCACAGGTCACAATACCAAACATTTAGCATAACTCATCTGTGAATCTTCTTACAATTATATGTTTCCTGGCAAGTTGGGAAACCATAAGCTACTGGAATTTGCCCTGGAATTACAGCTGCTTACAGAGGTCCAGAGAAGACAAATGGATATGCTTTCACCTCTGATGAATTAATGTAAACTCTTTTCTTGGAACAGCTGGAAGTCTTGCTGTCATGTTGCTGCAATCCAGAGTGTCAATATGTGGAATGATATAAATATTTCTTTCAAGCTTGCACAGGTTTTTTAGGTAAGGGTGAAGATACTGTATATCAAAGGCTGCTTTTTGGGAAGCTGTCAATCTGTTAGCTCTGCAGCTTTCTTCATGTGATCAAAAAGTCTTGCCATTGTTGAGTGCCCTGGAAATTAGGAACAGGCCTATGACTATATTTAGTCAATTGAAACTATGGTGTTTTTCCTATCAGAACAGCAAATGCTTTTAGGAGACCATAGGCAGAGCTGTTGGGGGTAGTGGTGGGAGCAAAATCTCTAGGGAGGAGAAAAATTGTGATGAAATTGTGGTATTGTGTGTGTGTTTTGGTGTGTTGTTTTTTTTTTTTCTTCAGAGACTTGGCTGTGCATCTGAAAACAATGTTTTCAGAAATACACAGTCTGTGCTTAGTCTGTAGCTGGCCTCTTCATGCTGGGCGTTTAGGTGACAAATTTCCTTCAAGGTGCTTTATACTCACCATGAATGCTGCACCAATCTCTAAAATAATCTTGTATGTTTAGATAGTCTTATTTTCCTGGAAGTAAATGTTGCAACATTTGTAGCAATCTTGTATAATGAGCATAAGATTTTGGTTTATAGGTTTGGAAGGGGAGGAGGAAGAAAGGTAGTCCGTGCTGAACCTCTCGGGCAGTGTTAGAAAGTGTCATGCGTTACCAGTATGGGCCATTGGCATGTAATGGGATTCATGCCTGCGTCAGCAGGTTATTAGGATGCTGCAGTGCTGTGTATGTAGGGTTGAAAGATATTGGCAGTTTTGCCACATCAACAGCACATAGCCTTTGACATCACATAATTGGGATGCTTCCAAGCACTGAACTTGCAGGCTACCATGGCAATAAACTTGACTGTCATACTCTACATAATGATATAGTAGGAACTGCAGCATATTGTTACATGTGGTCTGTGTGTCAGAGGCATGAGAGATGTCCTAAGTTAAATTGCTAACTTAGATCTTAGCAATGTGTCATGCTGCAGCTTGAGAGGCATGGATGTTAATAAAATGGGAGGAATACAAGCATGTGGGCCCTCACCCTCCCGCCATAGGATAAATAATTCCCAGTCTATGTTATTTGTTGTTGAAGATGCAATCCAAGAACTATCCCTGATGGCAGAAAAGTGG
Source organism: Tringa solitaria (assembly GCA_026413425.1). Classification (NCBI taxonomy): domain Eukaryota; kingdom Metazoa; phylum Chordata; class Aves; order Charadriiformes; family Scolopacidae; genus Tringa; species Tringa solitaria. The sequence goes on along the minus strand of JAOXJM010000023.1, from coordinate 38,192,081 downwards.
ATTGCATGGTTACTCTGAATAAAGCAAGCTGTAGTATGTATCAGCACCCATGTAGTAGTATCCCAAGAGTGGAAAGTTATAGAAGTGTCTTCCGCAGTCTCTGACTGTTGGACCAAATTTTGGTTGCACTGTGACACTGATGGAAGTAACAACAATTAATTAAGGTACTGCTTTTCTAGAAAGCTGTGGTAAAGTAATAATTGCAAGCAGCCTGCTGCAGTCCTCCACCGAGGTGCTGCTTTTCTTTGGAAGCTTCAGCTTGCATGTTTGAACGTTTGGCAATGTTTCATCAAACAGTTTCTGTTAAGATGAGGTAGTCATTGAAGCAAAGTTGTGTTAGATGATCATACCATGGCTGCATCCTTATTCACAGGTTTATGGAACTCAAGTCCCCAGTAACTTCTCTTGCCCAGTTTTAATTTCAATTGCCTTCTATGCAACTTTCTTACATTAAACTAGGGTTTAAAAAAAAATACATAACTGAGCATAATTAAGCTGCTAAGAACTGTGTTTAGATCGCTGGTTTTGAAAATTGAAATACATAATCAGACACCTTTTTGGTACAGTTATAATATCTTGTAGCATCTACAACCAGTCAGACATGCTGCTTCAGATAAGTAAGGCTAAAATATCCTGGCCCCTAGGGGCTTCCCAAAGTGCCTTTTCTTTCTTTTCTTATGAAGGTCATAAGTTAGCAACCCTGCAGCTCTCCTGTGTGAATATGTGGTGGCGTCTCCCTGCCTTAGTCCTTATCAAAATGATAGATAGTTCAAACACTTTCAATAGCGCTGCTTTCTAAACTCAGATCCTTTTGATTGAAAGGTCAGGGACTGACTAGATGCACTATTACAACAGCACATGCGAATGATGAGAAAGGTACTGATGAGAGCAGCACAAATGCATCCAACTGTAACCTCAGCTGTAAGTAGTACAGAATATAGGGATTATTTTTTAATTATGAAAGAGAAAGTAAAGGAAAATATAATACCAGCTGTATAATTGAATCCATCTAAAGAAATTGGTATGTTCAGTTGCAGCTCAGATCTATTGTTGTCCTAACAGAATTAAATTAATTTTATTTGAAACAATACAGTGTTGTTAGGCCATTAAAAGCTACTTACCATTCCAGAATTGTTGTGCTGCTTAAAATTTATTTTTGCTTTCTGCTGTGTTTACTTTTAGTTGTCATGAAGATCTGCTATTCTGTTCAATCTTTACTATTAAATCATATAGCCTATGGTTGATCTTGCACTTCTTACGTATTATAAAGTATTCCATGTTTTCCAGGAGGGAAGAAAAAAGATTTCAGTCTGAAGGTTTCTTCAGACTGGTTTTCTCTGCTCAGCTTTCATCTGAAATGGTATTCAGCAGTAGTCTTTGTGGGGGGGAAAAACAAACAAACAAAAAGATTGCCAAGGAAATCATGTTTGAGAGACCTGAGGGAATTTATGGGGTATTCATTTGGACTTGGTTTACAACTCATGATGAAAACAAAAGACTTCCCTCTCCTCAGAAGAAACTGAATACTTCTAGATTCAAATATGTAAATCCTGTGTTGCTATAAACTTGTTATGCCTTCCATTAAACAAAGTAGGCCTGAGTCTGCTCACTTTGTTGCCCTGTAAGTGGGAGAACTGAACTTGCAGGACCTGTGGTATCTGCTTTGTTAGAGGCTGGCCAATGACCTTATTTAATGGGTTTGACGATTCAGGAAAAGTTCAAATGCCTTTTAAAATTTTTTTTTCTAGTAAAAAAAATACTGCAAGCCAATGCGAGTGTGGCTCTGGAAAACACTTTGAAATGCTTGCTGGTGCAGTGTGTCAGAGGAACTGTGTATGCTGGAGATAGGATATCTCTATCAAGTGCAATATGACTGATGTAAAGCATACATCCAGCTCTAGTGTCTGTAGGAAAATCTTAAATTTGGAATACAAAATGTCCTCTCTTTCAAATTACCTGCAAGTGGAACTTGCTTTATATGTATTTCTTTTACAAATGTGGTTTGTCCTACAGATCTTCTGTGTTCTGTTAATAACGAGCCTCTAATATATATATCACCATGTCCCCTACATCATAAATACTTTGACATGATCATTTACTTGCACCTGAGTATTTACAGCAGCTTCTCTATTCCATGAGCTTGCATGGGAACAAAATTCTACTCACATAAAAGTTTGGAGAAAAGCAAGTGAAAGGAGCCTTTGACATGCACCACAGTAAATAAAAAAAAAAAATTCACAGTGGTTGGGGGTTGGGGTTTCAACTTTGTGCAGAACTGTCTGAACAGACCTGTCTCAGCTGTGGAACTAACTTTTCCCAAGTTGTTTCATTTCCTCTTTTTCTCATCCTCATAATTAACTGAAGATAAATGAGGATTCAGGACTACAGTCTTTCTGTGGGCTGCTGTGTGGTTCTGTTGGGCATTGTCCATTCCTTTTATCTCAGGTGTACTTGCAGATATGAAAGATTCCTGCAGTGCTGAAGATGGTTGCTCTGGAGTCTTTTGCTAGATGTGGTGCAGAACGTGGCCTTTGCATGCTTTTGCCCTGACTCCTATCAGAGTCACTTGGGCAAACTTCTGTCTTACCAAAGCCAAACTTGGACTTGATTATGCTGAAGTTATTCAGGTGAGTGGGCTTCTGCCTTCTAACTGATAGTCTGAATGATTGTATGCTACTGTTTCAATTGGACAGTTTTATTTTTCTTGTGCCTCTTAGCTAAATGAACCTCTGACCTGCTAAGTGCCAAATGCTGAAAGAATTACCCTTTTACTCCATCCAACTGATGGACTCCAGCAGAAAGCCTGGTGTGCAATAAGGCAGTCTTGGCTTTAAGCAGGCACTGAACAGCAAGAATAGAAGTCATTACTCTTCATTTCTCTATTAGTTTCACTGCTCATTTAATAGTGCTGGGCAAAGAAAAACATTAATATCCTATTCAGCAGCCAAATGCACCAAACTGGGAGTTGTGACTTGTGTATTTTCCTCTTTTCTAATGGTATCATTAAAATTTAACAAGTCCTCTAAATCATGTTAGTATTCCCTGGGTTAATATTGCTGAAATTGCTGGCAGCGTTCCCACAGGAAGAGTTAACAGTGGCTGAGGCTGTGTGACTGGCATTTGTTGCTCAGAGGGAGGTGCTGGGACTGGAGAAGCCCTGGCACCAGAAAGGCACAATAAAGTCTTTGGTGATAGGGGCATTTGCAATACACATACATATTCTTTCCTATTCACCTCTCCCTTTTCAGTCCCTCCTGCCTTTCCTTTCCCCGCTAGTCCTAAAGCTGTCATTTCATCTCATGCTCGTTAGATTTCTAATGGAAATTCTTGACAATAAGCCTGCATACATGTGAACCTAGCAGGAAGGCACATAAGTGTGCTAGTTGGTGCAAGTGTCAGATTTAAGAGATTGTTAGACCATAGATGGCTTTTACTGGAGGTTGAGAAGGCTAACAAAGTGGGAGATGCAATTAAAATGGTATTTGTTAGAAAGGAATAGCTAGCTGTCTGGGCAGACTGAACATGGGAAAATGATGGGTAGCTGGAAGACCATTAATGATGGCTTTGTAAGCAGTTCTGCAGCATGGGTGGTAAGTGTAAATCCCGAGCTGCTCTTTTAACATGCCTAATAAGACTTGCTTTTTTTTCCTGTGTGTCAAGTCCATTTTTGAATAATGGATTTGACAAAAATTCTATGGATTTTGGTTTAGATTTAGAGGTGGGAGAAAGAGGGTGGGTGGGTAAGAGAAGGAACTGATTTAAGGAGCTTTTGGCTACACTGTCCCATTACTGTGAAAACAAGGCTCTGCAAGATTCTGCAGAGTTGGTTTTTGTAAACTCATTGACACAGTGTTTCTGCAAAGAGACTGAGGAATATGAGATTTCAATGCGTTGCCTGTCCTACTTTCTTATTTTAAATGAACAGTTGGTATCTGATTCTTGATGAGAGCTCTGATATTACAAAAGGAAATATTTTCAGAATTGGTTTCCCTATTGCAATAATCTTTAACTGTTAGAGATACTCGATCACACTTTTGCTTTATCCTTTTCTTGACAAGTGAACTGTTGAGTGTTTGGCTTCAACATCATTGTCAACCATTTTTAAAGGTGGAAGGGGTGAGAGTAGCCACTATAGCAAATTGACCATTATGTTTTGTGAGAATAGGAAAGGCCCACTGCAAGGGGAAGTACGGGGCTTTGAGAGGAAGAAGGCAGGCTATGGGGACAGATATGAAGTGGGGAATGAAGTATGCCTTGGTTGGTCCAGGCAGTGAAGGAACAGTGCTTCCATGGGAAAGCACGCTGGGGAAGCAGGGTGGAATGGGTGATGGAAACCAGAGTTCTTTAAAAGGCTGAGCTCACTCTGTGCATCTTGTGATCTAAGGGCATAACTAGATTTTTTTTCTTATACCTAATTAATTTGTTTCTTCTTTACCAGTCACAAGTACCTACATATTCTATACTGTTTATTTGAGACTTGGTGTACTCAACCTGTTTTGCTAGCAGTTTCACTCAACATAGCAAATTACATTCAACATATTGCACCAGCAATAGTTATGAATTCAGCCTGGTTTCTCCTTTCCCTGTGTCTGTTTCTGATGGGAAAAAAAAGTTTGATTTCCAGATTAATTTGAATTCTTACAGAGTTAGGTTTACTAATTCTGTAGTATTATTATACTTGACAGTCTAAGCGCATGCTAATTAGTAGTACTTGTTCCAAATAATTAAAAAGCAGAATAGAAAAGACTTCAGGTGTGAGAGGAGAACTAAAGGTGCGGTACACAAGGACTGAATTCATTGGCACTGATGGCTCTAAACGAAGCATTTTACAGACTGCAGTGCTTTAAATCGCCAACCTTCTTTGTCAGGCCTAGTTACTTAGGCCTTTCTAGCTTGGTCTGCCACTGTCTTGCCTGTTTAATATTCCACTTAAGTGTAACAAGAGTTGAAACATCCAAGATGCCTGTATCTCCAAGAGTCAGCTCTACTGATGTGAATACTTGTGTTAGCTGTTTATAAGCAATGAGTAAACAGGGGTATAACAAGGAGGAGGAGAAGGGGAAGGAAAACTGTTGTGACTTGTCTTAATTTGCTGTTCTTATCAGCAAAGGAAATAGATTCTGTCCCTTTCCTACTCCAAACGCATGCTCCTTGGATAATAGGAATCATTTCAATAAGCACACACTGCTAAGGCCCAGATAAGAGCTATTTCTGTGCCTGAAATACCAAGGACCAGAGTGTGCTACGTGGGAAGCTGGTGTGGAATCATGCTGCTGAGGAAGCAGTGTGTAGTAATGCGCATGGGTGACACTGATAAATGGCTCCTCTAAGCAAGCGTCTGCAGCAAATTGTCAGACTGAGACTTCCCGGCATACCCTAGACCTCTGCATGAATGAAATCTCTGTTGTGCCATTATTTACCCACCTCCATATGAAATGAGAGGATAGGATTCATTGCTTCAGTGTAGCTTTTGTATGAGTTTTCTCTATTTGTGTACATATGTGTATGTGCGTATATATTTCTTTTTCTGCACTGCTTTCTCCAGCAATGCTGGCAGAACTTCCAGTGTCCTCTCACTGATTAGCCATACAGCTTTTTGAAACAGGGCAAAATGGCTTTCAGGGTAAAGGACAGGTCCTTTATTTTCGGAAACCTAAAATGAAATGTGTTCTATGTGTTCTGTTCTTTGGGCAGATGCACATATAATTAAGGTAAGTAATAAGCGTGGCTTGTTTTTTGTTTTTTGTTGCAGCTGTTTTAGGAGAGGTTGTGGTGGCTGGGAGAGAAAAGGGAAAGGTCTGGGATTTTTTTCTTTTCACTTTTGAAGCGTCATGATTATTGTCTTCAAAAGACAGTGAGACAGTCTACAAATCCATTTTTGCACTGAAGTAAAGCCTCATCTTTTTTCATGTTAACACTCAACAGCACTGCATGAAAAGAATCTGAATTGCTCTTTGCCTTTCTTCAATGCGTATTTTTTTTTTTTACTACTTTGAGGCAATTTTCTAGAATAACTTGTCACTGAAACGGAAACTCATAATTTAAGCTTTGATGGAAAGATCCCATGAGATTAGGGTAGAATTTATGGCCAACCTGGAAAAAAAACAATGGTAGTCAGCATATAGTACATAAAGATTCAGATAAGTTGCCTGCTCTTCTCAATTCCAGCCAACACATCAAACCTCAGGGCTCTGAGAAATGAACTCCTTGGGGTTGAGCTGTGAGGATTTAAAATGGTCTGCTGACAGGGCAGCAGAAAGGTAACGCTGTGTGTCAGGACAGGAGGATTTATGCACACATAACTTGGCTACCAGATTACACTATCAAGCACCAAGTTTGTCTTCACTGGCAATGTAAATAAATCTGACAGGAAGTTTGGGTGCAGCTGAGGTGAGGATATGTGTCGTGTCCTAACACCCTGCCGTGCTGTTGATTGCTGTCCACAGCTGTCTGCTCCACCCTGCTGCTGCAGCTCTCTTTAAATTGTTGCTTGACTATTGGAGTCCTCAGCTTCTTCCTATCTTAAACTTTGACCTCAGGCTATTTTAAAAAATAAAAGCTTTAATATTTTCTTGTGATATGGAATGGGACTTTCCCCACTGAAATTTCCGTAGGAAAAGACCTTAAATCACTTAACAGGGGGGAGGACTGATGCTCCTAGAAGTAGAATCAAGTGGTTTGTAGCACTTAAATGCTCATGGAAGGCACAGGACTTCACACAGTTGCAAATATTGACATCAGCGTGCCCATGACTAGAGTACACATGTATATCTCAGTAAAATGTCTGCTGCTTCTGTTTTTACAGCTGAGGAGAGGAGATACAGAGCAACTTGGTGAAATAATTAGTTACATAAAATGGAGCCCAGGTTTCTTACATACTTGTGCTTTTAACTAATGTGCTTTTTCCTTTCTTCCTAATGTTGCCCATCTCATTCTGTAGTGGTTCTTGTATGCTGGCTCAGCATTGGCCCTCCTGACTCTGTACAGAGAGGAAGAAGGGAGTTGTGCTTTACATTTCAAAGCTGTCAGCCTTAAAGGGATTGGAATATGGCAGTTGACTGTACAGTAACTAATTACTCAGTTATGACAAAAAGTCTTTTAAAAAGACCTTGACTTCTGATTCTTTGATTGGTACCAGAAGCTGGCTGTTAGTTTAACAAAAAACAAAACCCAAAAAGAAATTGCTAATGGAGTTGAGTGTCTTTTTGTGACTTTTTTCCAAGAGTGTTTACTAATTCTTTCTTTTTCTCCTACCTTGGACAGTTCATATCTATGAATAATTTAATTGTCCTTGGCTGTCTGCTGATGTGAATGGCATGCTGTTAGGCATTCTGTATTCATGTGGTATTTGTTAATGTTTGTTTTTTTATTCTGTCTGCCTCTCTGCTGGAGATCAAATGGATGATGCAAGACTTGACAACATATAAATGCTATTAAACTGTATCTGAAAGAACAGAAAGGGGCCCTTTGTCACTTCATTAGTTAGAACATTTAATTGGAATAGATTGTTCAGTGTTTTTCTCACCAGTGGAGAAGTAAATGTTAATGTGAAAGCATTTTTCTACTTTTTGAAAATTTTGTCTTGAGAATGTCTAGAATTTATAAGCAGCAATTTGTACTGGTTTACACAATATCTCAGACGTTTCCTCTGTTTTCTGTCCCTAGACATTCCTTGTTACTGTCATTATTCACAACGTTTAAACTGCAGAAATACCAGTTTTCAGGTTTTAATTCTTTTCGTCTTCATTGAGGATTGCATTGATTTAACTGCTTGTCATGATGCTTTCAAGCAGGAAAAAAAAATTCTGTAACTCTTGTGTTTGCATCCTTTCTGATCCAAGCATTTACATCACTATTGGTATTCCAAACATTTATTTAAATCCTGTCTGTAATCCTCATGAGCCTCAGGTTGAGACCCTGAGAACACTAGGCAGAAAGCACACCTCAAGCTACACTGTTGTCTGGTGACACTGTTGAATGGAAAAGCAGGCTAATACTTTACCGCAATTCTATCGAGTGATCTTGGAGATGAGTTTCCCTTTTGAGAGCTTCATCTTCCAGGAAAAAAAAATGCTAAGAACAAGAAATAATGACATTTGTTATCATGAGTAAATCACTTAACGCCTGCTTTCCTGCCAGCTATTACATGAATAGTAGCTTTTTAAGGTAATGTTGAAATTTTTCATCAACCACAACTAAAAAGTGCTTGAGTAAATGCTGCTGCTCTAACAGCCTTCACTTTTGTAGATATCTTGGTGGAGTTCCCCAAAGCAGTCTATCTTCTTGTGGTGCCTACTGGAGTCCACTACATATTGTTAGGCTTCATAAAACTGTTGCATAGCCCCGTAGGCAGCAGAGGGTCTTTTGAAGTGCTTCTGATGCTGGGTGCACCTAGCACAGAGGAATAACTTTCCATAAAGCTGATCCCACCGTTGCTGGATGGCTGGATTGCAGGTGTGTGCTTGCTTTGCTTGGCCAATGCCTTGAGAGTCCAGTCCAGTAGTTCTTGTTCCTGGATTTCAGCCAAATGGCTGTAGGTTCTGAGAGTGGGCATCAGTGCTGCAATGTCTCTCGAGGCAGGCATGTTTGGAGACACTGTTCTTGCTGTGGGCAGTGCTGGATGTGCTGCCTCTTTGTCTGTGGAATGACTTGCTAGGCTGCTGTTAATTTGAACCATCTGTGGCAACCTGCATGCTCTGTTATAATACTGTTTTTATGCCAGGCCTCCAGCAGCATGCTGTGAGTGAGCTGGAGACTAGCATGGGAATTGAGGTAGACAATCCACTGGAAACATATTGCAGTGCATGTACAATTAACTGGAAAATAATTATGCTCTCTGTAAATGGTACATCCTGCACCAGACTCCATCTTTGTTTTTATTCTGGCAACTGTAGTGACTGGTGAAATTACATGGTGTAAAATGAGGGTGAAATAAATCTGTAAGTGTTCCAGTGTGTTAGAGGCCTCTCCTGTGTTGGGTGAAGCAGTACTGGAGTTTGTGCTTCCTTTCATTGTTTGTTGAAGGATCCTGTCAGGCAGTTTGAGGCTTGTTAGAGCACCCAAAACATGGAGTTGCTAATTGGCTACAGCCCTGTGCTTTCTTTAGATGCTGCTGTTTCTCTTCCTGTAACCAGCAAACACACTGTACACCTCTTGTTTAAGGAACTTCTATGCTGTTTTAACCTCTCTACCCCATTTTCTACTCTCTTGATAATTTTCTTTTCCCTAGCTAATGACTCACCTGGACAGGATTGCTGCTGGCTGTGATTATAGCAATTAACTCTAACCCTAAGGAAATGGCTTGCTGTGTTGCCTGGCAGCCAGGATCTACAGAAGCTGGTGAAACAGAATGGATCAGGCTTCACTTTTCCTTCATTTTAATCTTATTATTGATTAGCAAGGAAAGCAACTTACTGTGAAGGATCTTGTCAATTTTCAAGTTGGCCAAGTTATTCTAAAATCTGTTGACTTGATTTTTCATAGTTGCTGTGAATTCCTTACAATTTTTAGCAAACTGTAAAGGCTTTGGTGGTTCTGTATACAGAACTTCTTAAGCCTGGCTTAAAAAAAAAAGAGAACTACAACTGGAATCTGTCATAACGATTTCTTTTTCTTCTGCATGTTAGACTTCACTAAGGCTTGGCTGAACACCACTATAAAGTATTGTCTTTCATTTTGTGGTAGAAAATAATGAAAATACAGTTTGAAGTTAGGGCCTTGGGAGTATATTATTGTCTTTAGCAAGTTTGCTTGTGCATTAATAACTAAAAGCAGCTGTGTAAGCAAGAGTTTTGAGCATTGAACAAAAAGGGAGTGAGCAGTGTGTATGTGGGTATCTCAAAGCAGGCCTCACTCTGAGTACCAGGTGTTATCAAAGAGCACCTCTCAACTAACATCAGAGGTGATAATGTGAACAAGCTGTCTGAGCTGGGGTGACATGGCACAATTAAATCTTTATAGGGCTAACTACAGCCTGCTGCAGTGGCTGCATGAGAAGAATGGTAGGTCTGCCTACAAACAAATACAGAGCTAATAAAGCTACAAGTTTTTGTACGTCCATTGCTCCTTTTAATCATTCTTTTACCAACTGTCAACACAGGTGGAAAATTCAAACCAAGCTCACTGATCCAGTTCTGTGGAATTGGAAAGGTGTTTAGTACACCAGTGCAGCTCCCCTTGGCTGGAGTGCTGCCAGACTTGGTGCTAAATGTTTTAGATTGGAAGGGACTCCTGGAAGTTACCTAGTCCAGTCTCCTCTTTAAAGTGGGATGGACTTGAGTGTTAGATCAGCTTGTTTTGGGGCTTGCGGAGTGAAATTACAAGCATCTGTAAGGCCAGAGATTGTACAGCCCCTCTGGGACACTGTTGCCTTGCTTCTGCAGTACTGTCCTCTCATGTGCACAGTCTTGTGCTGTCTCGTGTGCCAGTGCTTATTTTTTGACCTTGTGGTGAGCCTGTTAGGGAGCTAACCTGGCAGAAACAACCCCTTCCCCAAAACCATGGTACTAGCAAAAAGGGAATTCAATGCATGAAATGTTACTCAGTAAATCAGACCTTGTTTCACCTATGTTCTCCTTCAGTCTGGAAGGTTTTGTGTTTTTTAGAGCCAAACATCTACACCCAGCTGAGTGATTAAGACATTAATTGCTCATCTGACATCAGAATATTTGTAAACATGATGACTACATGTAGCCACAGGCAAATGATTTTTTTTTTCTCCCACAGTTTATGACTACATGATGAAAAACTGTACTTGTAACTGGAGGGGGAGAAGCCAGCCTTTTTGTATACTACAGTCTTAGTTATTATGCTTCTGTTAAGTGTTTCTTAGAATTTTTTGGGGGGTAGGTGATAGAAAAATGGGCAGAGGTGCCAATTAAATTATGAGAATACCTACTGTTAGAATTGGTCTAAAGGCAGTGAATTTGGAATTGCAATGCAAGTAGATGGACAAGTATAGTATTGACATAGTAACTGTCTAAATATAGTGTTTTGTGCTCTACTTATGTGTGGCCATGAGTGATCACTTGCAGTGATAAGTACTGGATTAAATACCATCTAATCGAAGGTCTATAAGAAGGGGAGAGGTGCTTGAAAACCATAAATATATCTTGCAGACACATCTGTGTTCCCCCTGCACAGACTGAAAAGATGTGATTTAACCCAGCTGAGACTGAGGTGTTTGTGCTGGGCTGTCCTGGTGGCTGTCTCTTTAAACAGTCAGTCCAATGCAGAAGGTTTCTTTTCTGCAGCTGTACAACATGGAGACCTTCTATCTTAAGCTGCTTTTCCTAAGTGGCAAAACAGTCTCCTGTAGTCTACTTTGTATTTGGGAGGGAGTGTGACAACAAGTGCATGGGGCTTTTGCTGGTTCTGTAATTTTGGTTAGCGCGGGTAGTAAGCTGTTAAATTCCTCTGAGACATGTGCCTTAAGTGTTCAGTATTCTACTTCAGCCCTGCCGTGCTGTGCATATGAGCAAAGAGGAATATCTACTTAATGAATCAAACATTGCATCCACATTGCAATGGAATGAATTGATATTTGATTGAGTACTTGCAATAATAACAGAAATTCAGCATCACTTCTTAATCTGCAGTCGCTGAAAGATTCTGCCTTATTCCTTTGGTATTCACTAAGGCTGAAATCTGTGAGGTCTGGATTGCTAAATGGAAAGTATCAATGGCTCAGCAATTTATGTTCAAGATATGAATGGACATGTGAAAGATGAGGACTTTTGCTAAAGCACCGTGAGATTTACTTACTCACCTGCATTTTAATTATAAGGATGTTACTGAAAAAACCACTTATTAGCCACAAAATAACACATGGTATTACCAGTTTCTCCTTGGGTTGTGAGTTTGTGGGATACTACTGTACTTCTTAAAATTATATCCTGGGCACTTTACTGTGCTTCCAAACTTAATTTTGTTACAGCTCTCCAGTAGCCACGGACCTTAAAGCTGATCTTGTGGTCCTGTAGGTTGAAATTTCTCTACTGAAGCTCAAGTTATTCCACTGATGCAAGGAGTAGATAAGAAAAGAAATTGGATTTCTGTCTTTTTGTAGCTGTTGTGCTATTAATTCACTTTCTCTTTGTTCAGCTGTGGTGGAAAAAAAGAACTAATTGCAAGTCCCCTGGCTGTGACTGCTGATCATACTTTGGGGTTTAATACAAATACCAGGCTGCTTCTTCCTGTTAGAGGTATTTCAACAAGTTCAAGGAACCCTAGGAATAGAGTAAACATTGCTCTATTTCTGTTGCATCATCCACTGCCCTTTTGTTAACGCTTCTGCCCCATATATGCAGTAACTCTCAGTCTTTTTTTCAATTGTAGCTATTTTGACAAGCTTACAAAGAACCCCCAAGTTCCTTTGCAGAGGCTTCTTGGTAAAAATAAACCCATACTACTAGTTGTCAAATTTTAAAGAGATAGTGGGACTGACTTCGGGTCTGGGTGCCAGACACCAAGCAAGCATGCTTTTGAATTCATGATTCTGAGCTTGTTCTAGCCCTATCCATTCCAAGGAACAAATATGGAAACTCGCTTATTGCACCTGTCTCTTGGGCCAAAATAGTAACTTTATATTCTAAATACCTGCAAACAAAATTACTTTCTACAGCCTAGTTGCTGCTATTTTACAAATTAAATGCTCAAACAGCAGTTTCTTCCATTCTGTCGCTTACCTTCCTCTTATTTTGGATTACAGAAGAACCAGGTAAATTTTTTTTTGATATCCCGGCTCTAGGTTTCATTGGTGTTTTTTTTTTTTTTTAAATAAACTGGAAAACTTAAATTAACCTCGACTGTAACTTGCTGTTAAACCAGGGCTGACTCCATCCTACTGTATCTTTTAAAGAAAGAAGTGTGTGTTAATGTCACAAACACATCTCTCCAAAGGCTCTGTAGTTTTAAGCAGCCTGGTTGGCTGTGTAATGCTTGCTGACACTCAGAACTTTGTCTTCTAATTGTAGCAGGGGAAAATACAACCCCTGCCAGAGTCAGTGGTGGGTCAATGGAGAACAAAGGCAGTAATCAATCCAGGGCCTAATTAAAGGCAGTGGTGCCAGGAAATGATAGGGAATTCAACAGCCTGACACTCAAACTTCCTTAATTGGACTAGTGTTCTTTATAACTGCCCTGTGCCCCACTCCATATTGCCCCCCTTATGATAGCAGTATCTCACTCTGTTTAGTGTTTTGCTTTGCTCTCGAGTTCAAGGCAAAGATGGATAGAGGAATCCATTAGCAGTGATTGCTATAGCTTTATACTCCTTCACTTTTTTTGTTTTGTAAAAGCTCAGTTACCAAATGATGGTTATAAGCAAGTTTATAATCTTGTAAAACGAGATGGTATGGTTAAGAGGAACATGCTGAGGCTGCTGCTGTTGTCACATTCTTCAAATGTGAGGGCAAGTAAGAGAAGATGCTTTTGGTTCATTAACAATTTAATTTGAAGTGTTGTGGTTTCTGCTTTTTTCATGAGATTAAAAGGAACTCCTTAAGAACTGCAGGCCAGAAGAGGAGCTTAAAAAGCAAGCATTTGTGACCAAGAAAAAAATCGCCTTCTGCATCCTGTAACTATATAATAAAGTGTAGCAGTTGCCACAGGAATCTGAGAAATATCCTACAAACCAGTTAGGACTTTTCTATAAGTGTAAGTACAATAAATGTCTGTTAGCTTGAGCTTTGCAATATGTTCTAGTTAAATAACATCTAACTCAAGTTCTGTCATTTCTGTGGGAAGGGATCCTGCAGAGCATCTTAAGTGCAGAGAAGAAATCCCAATGGAGTCTTCAGTAGCTTTGCAGAGAGATGTGTCTTGAGCATCAGACTGATTTGTTGTACTTCTGAGGAAAATTCCCCTCCCACACTTGATATTTTCATGTCAATTGGAGGTTTCTGCACGACAGTGAGACATAGTTAATTCTTTCTGAATTTCATATTGAGAAAAAGCTGCTTGGGAATGAAGTGGAATTAGTGTCTGGAAAAAAGAATGGCAAGACAGCTTTTTTTTTTTAATGAACATGAAAGTCTATTACTGGGGACAGAGAGAAGAAAAGATTGTGGGTGGTAAATTGCAGCAGGATAAGCAGTTAATATATAGTTGATAGCGCCATACAGGATTTGATTCTGAATTTTTGCAACTGTATCACTTTTGTCACCCCCCTCCTCAGCTACATAATAAGATGTCGTAGTACAAGCTAGTAAACCAGGAGAAATTTCATGGACTTCAATGTAATGTTACCCACGTAACATAAACCAACATATTTTTGAAGGGCTGGGTTGTAGGCTAGGCTGTGGCATTAGTGTATGCCTGGTAGCAGGGTAGTGAGATAGAAGTCTCCCTGTGTGCCAGCTGCCCATCAGCATCAGTGAAATGTATGCCCATTCAGTCTGCTTAGTAGTGTGAATGCCATGTATAGTAGATACAGATGTTTCCCTGTAAACATAATGAGCTGAGATATTTTTGTTTTCTTTTCAGAGAAATTGCGGGAATATAACCACATTTACTAGTTGTTGGCATAGTTAAGTGAGCTACCCGATGACTCTATTCCCAGGTATTTTTTAATTGAGAGTTGGATGTCACTGAGCAAAGGGATTCTTCACTGTGAAGTGGAAAGACCATTATAAAACAGTATTTAAAATGCAGAGAAATATAAGATACACTGTTGTGTTAATAGCACTTTTTTTTTTCATCCCAGAGCCATATAAATGTTTCAAGAAGAACTTAATTTTGTACATAAGTGAAACAGATCTGAGAGAACTAGATAGTCTCTGGACATAAATGAAGCCAGCTTTTTAGACTTATTGCTATGTCCATAACACCTGACTGCAGAATGAGCTCTGTAGTTGAAAGGGTATTGAAGGAAGCACTGAATAACTTTTTTTGGCTAACAACTGGTGTTGATGACGCTTCTAAACACTTTTTTGTAGATCTTAAAGTAACAGAACAATTCTGACATACCAACAAATTTGAGTGGAGTTGTTCTCTCGTATCTAATGACAATAATGAAAGTTAATCCAAGTTTGAACTTCAAACCATTTGAAAAATAACTAATAAACACAACTAATGAGTGGGCTTTCTGTATATATTAGAAACAGTGTTTCTTTGTATGTTACTTAAACTTGGAAGTGTCTCAGTTGACTGTTATAAGAGGTGTGGAAAACTCTCCACAGACTTGCAGGAGGCTGGGTGGCTTAGGAGACAGGCAAACTATGTACCTTGCAGGGAAGCATTATTAATTCCAGGGGACTGGCCTGTGGTACAGTCTAAAATCTGTTTATAATCTTTCAGCACTCTGATATTGCCTACACCCCTAACAAGAAGGATCAGAGGCATGCATAGGGGGAGAGATGGACCCACATTTCAGTGTGATAAGCACTTTGAAAAAAGAACAGCAACTGCTTCCTGCTGAATCTCTACTGTTTGACTCAGTCTAGTGGTATAGGAGTCTTAAATTTTTTACAAGTGAAAAAAATTGAATAAACAGATCTACCCAACTAGCCAGTTCCTAAGAGATGGGATGTAGTGGGTTTTTTGTGTGGTTTGGGCTTTTTTTTTCAGATCTACAAGGTATTCTAATGCACTAAACTCTTGGTCAGATTCTTTTCACTAACTAAAAGAATTTTGGAGAGGGGAGGAACCAACCCCAAAATGTAATGAAATCTTAATGTTCTGTCCCAGGCTGTCAAAGGTTAGTGCATCACTGTTTATCTGCTTAGACTGACAAGTACATTAGTATCTTTTTGTGTGCTCTAATAGGTTGCAATGTACTGGGACTTAATAGGATATTTGTGCTGCCAGCAACATATTTAGTTCCAACCCCCTGCCCTGGGCAGGGACACCTCCCACTAGACCAGGTTGCTCAAAGTCCCACGTAGCTTGGTCTTGAACATGTCCAGGGATGGGGCATCCACAACTTCTCTGGGCAACCTGTTCCACTGTCTCACAACCATAACAGTAAAGACTTTCTCCCTAGTATCCAATGTAAATCTCCCCTCTTCCAATTTAAAACCGTTGCCCCTTGTCCTATCACTACATTCCCTGATAAAGTGTTCCTCTCCACCTTTTCTGTAAGCCCCTTTAGGTACCAGAAGGCTGCTATAAGGTGTCCCTGGAGCCTTCTCTTCTCCAGGCTGAACAACCCCAAGTCTCTAAGCCTGTCCTCACAGGAAAGGTGCTTCAGCCCTTTGATCATCTTTGTGATTCTCCTCTGGACTGGTTCTAACAGGTCTGTGTCCTTCTTGTATTGGGGCCCCAGAGCTGGGCACAGCACTCTGGGTGGGGTCTCACCAGGGTGGAGTAAAATGGCAGAATCACCTCCGGTGACCTGCTGGCCATGCTTCTTTTGATGCAGCCCAGGATGCGGTTGGCTTTCTGGGCTGCCAGCACACGTTGCCGACTCATGTTGAGCTTCTCATCAACCAACAGCCCCAAGTCCTTCCCTTCAGGGCTGCTCTCAATCAATTCTCCACCCAGACTTTATTTGTTGAACTTCATGAGGTGTACATAGGCCCACCTCTCAAGTCTGTCCAGGTTACTCTGGATAGCGTATCTCCCTTCAATGTGCTGACCACTCCACACAGCTTGGTGCTGTCAGGAATCTTGTTGAGGGTGCACTCAATTCCACTGTCTGTGTTGCCAACAAAGATGTTAAACAGCACTGGTCCCAGTACTGACCCCTGAGGAACATCGTTGATCACTGGTCTCCACTGGGACACTGAGCCATTCACCACAACTCTTTGAATGTGACCATCCAGCCAATTCATTATCCACTGAGTGGTCTGGTTGTCAAATCCATGTCTCTAATTTAGGGACAAGGATATCATGTGTGACAGTGTCAAATGCCTTGCACAAGTCCAGGTAGATGATGTCAGTTGCTCTTCTGTTATCCACCAATGCTGTAATGCCATTATAGAAGGCCACCAAATTTGTCAGCCACAATTTGCCCTTAATGAAGCCATATCGGGTATCACCAATAACCTCCTTATTTTCCATGCATAGTTTCTAGGAGGATCTGCTCTGTGATCTTGCCAGGTACAGAGGTGAGACTGACCTGTATTTCCCTGGGTATTCCTTTTTTCTCTTTTTGAAAATAGGGGTTATGTTTCCCCTTTTGCAGTCAGTGGGAACTTTACCTGACTGCCACAACTTCTCAAATATGATGGACAGTGGCTTAGCAACTTCATCTGCTAGTTCCCTTGGGAACTGCAGATGAATCTCATTAGGTCCCATGGACTTGTGCACCTTCAGGTTCCTTAGATGGTCTCAAACCTGGTCTTCTATAGTGGGTGATTCTTCATTCTCCCAGTCCCTGTCTTTGCCTTCTGCAACTAGGGTGATGTGGTTAGGCCCTTGCCAGTGAGGACTGAGGCAAAAAATTTGAGTACCTCAGCCTTGTCCATGTCCCAGGTGACCAGGTCTCCCATTTCCTTCCAAAGAGGGCCTACATTTTCCCTAGTGTTTATTTTGTCACTGACAAGAAGCTTTTCTTGTTGCCCTTGATGTCCCTGACCAGATTTATCTTTATCTGGGCTTCAGCTTTCCTAATCTGATCCCTGGCTGCTCTGACAATTTTTCTGTATTCCTCTCAGGCTACCTGTCCTTGCTTCCACCCTCTGTAGGCTTCCTTTTTGCATTTAAGGTTGTTCAGGAGTTCCTTGTTCATCCATGTAGGCCTCCTGGTGCTTTTGCCTGACATGCTTTTTGTTGGGATGCATCACTCCTGAGTTTGGAGGAGGTGATCCTTGAATATTGTAGCTTTTTGGGCCCCTTTTCCCTCCAGGGCTTTATCCCTTGGTCCTCTTCCAAACAGATCCCTGAAGACACCAAAGTCTGCTCTTCTCAAGTCCAGGACAGTGAGCTTGTTGTGCGCCCTCCTTGCCTCCCTATCTAGCTGGTAACAAGTTTCTTTGAGCAGAAGGACCAGCTAAACTCAGGACTCTTTCTAGCTGGCAGATCAACAATACAGCTCTGCTTCTATCTAGCGATTCCCAGACTCATTCTGTTTTCATTTAAGTGCAGTGCAGATGGATTTTATTCACAAGGTTGGCTGATGTACTGTATAGGATGCAGCACGAGATACGTGTCTGTTCTAATTTCTCCTAAACTCGATGCAGAGAATAATGCTGACTGGAAGAAAACAGGATGAGTAGTTTTTTGGATAGACTTTAGAGAGTTTGTCAACTGCAAATGGAGAATTTTCTGTGGCTTTTGAGTGGATAGAGTACTTCTTCAATTGTAACAGTTTCTTTGATGCAGTGGTTTGAAAGCATCCATGTTATGATTAGTGCTTGTTATTATTTCTAATTTTTACATGTGAATTTAATTAGAGAGCCTTCTGATGGAGTGATGATTTGATGTCTGCAGCCTGCATCTGAGAGTTATGCACAATATTTGTTTGATAGCTGCTATTGTTTTGTGGCATTAGAAGACCTGCTGTTGCAAAGCGCTACCAGTTGCACTTCAAATAGCACTGACTATTTATATGAAAGGTTTGGGCTGTAACTGAATTTTCCATGGACTAGTGGCTGTTTACTCATTTTCTGGCCCTGAGTGAAAGCGGGCAAGTGAGAAGTTTTAAATGACAGAATGTGTCAGGAGAAATGCAGCATAGGACCAAGGCCTTTGCATGCCAGGGTTTGACCTCATGATGGACTTACACATTAGAATAAGATTCACACAGGGCTATTAACTTATGCCTACCTTCTTCTGAAATCTTCTTTTTGAACTGGCATAACTGACAGAATTGGTATTTTCTTTCTCATGTGTATTCAGATTTCCACTACATGCCTCCTAACCCATAGCCATTGCTGAGCCTTCAAGCTCATCTGATTCTGATAATGTTTCTCCTTTCATTTGTGTTTGCCATTAAAAATCAGTATTTGCTGACACCTACCTAGCATTCAAAGCTGAAATACACTGGTGTGAGATATGAACGCTTGCTGTCTGTCGGACACAGTAGGGCATTAATTAAAGGGAAATGATAGACTCCTTAACAATGTTGTTACACTTTCAAGGCCAAACTTACATGAGATTGTCATATTCATAATAGGGCAGGTTAGGAGTAGAAAAAATACAGCTCATTGGAATTGTTTACAAAGGTTTGTACACAATGTCATGTTCTTTCTTACTTCATTAGTGCTGGTTGAGTTGTCTACTGCTTTGTTTTCCCTTTTAACACCTCTCGGACTCACTCCATCATGTTGGCTTGTTGTATTTCATTATTTACATCTCACGCTAAATGCTAAGTATCTGTGGAAAGCAGGGTCCTATTATGGCATGCACTGTGTACACAAAAGAAAGGACAGCTCTCTGCTCTTAAATGATAGCAATAACATTTAAATTAAATAGAAACTCTGAGGTTGTTCCTCTGAGCATTTATTCTCTTGCTTGTGAAATGGGAATACTGGTTAATCATATTACATCACTAGTCATCCACCTAGATAGCTTTCTGTTCTGGAAGATTAGGATTATATTGTGAACACTTCTAAATGCTGTTTAGCCCCAGAAAAGGGGCTGCCAAACCTGGAATATGGTGTCTTCCTATGTTTTCAGAGCATGCAGGAAGACCTGTGGAAGGATTTTAGGATTGAAGCCATAAGGTGGAGATGCAAGTTTCACGGACTTGCCATGTAAGTCGTTGCACATTCTAATGCCTGAGTTTCACTGTCTGAAGTACTACAAGCAAAAGACCCATTGTACGTCTGAAGTACTACAAGCAAAAGACCCATTGTACAAGGGCCACAGGAAACTTTAGCAGTTTTATGTTTTCTATGGAAATCTTGTGGTCAAAGGTGTTGTAAAACTTCAATGTGCTGTGGTTAAATATATTATCACTCTAACTTATCACCATGATGTTGATAGCATAAATGAATTTGATGATTAAGTCAATATGAACAATTTGACATGGTAATAAAAAAATAAATTCTTAATTGCAAACTGTAAGCACAGCTGCTTATTCTGCTTCTATTGTAGAAGAAAATGAGAGAGAAAATGCCATTATATTGATATAAACTTTCCCCTAAGTCCCTGAACTCTTAATGGGTAAGTTATTGGAGGGAAAGGAAATATTTCCTCAAACATCTCTGCTCCTTTTTCTCTTCCTCTAGGCAGCTGTTTTTATGATCGTAGGGAAACTTTACCCTGCAAGGGTTATTCACCACCTGGGTCATTATAACACTATAGCTTTTAGGATGTTTCTACCCAAGGGCAAAAGGAGGTAACCTTGGTAAATGGCCTATAATTCTAGGTCTTGCATCTTTCACCCTGCCCTGTGCTTAGTGCTCTCCTCTGTAGACACAGGTGGACAACAACTGGACTGAGAAATCAAAAGCAATGAAATGCTCTCACAGGTTGTTACCCTGCTTTCAAATTAGTTAAAAGTGGCAATGTGATCAAACCCTTGTGTTTGTATTGTGCCAGTCTTTTTCTGGGGAATGTTCTTCAGTAAATAGTCAGTGTATGTGGCTATAGCTCTGATCTGGCAAGCAGTTGAACTGGTAGGCTGATTCTGTGACAATGTGTCTGCAAAGGTCAGTAATGGTTACTGGGTGTAGATAAGTGGTTCTTATGCTGTAAGTGTGACTGCCAGCTTGACATGCCAGCAAGCACTTTATCTGGCCTTCCCCTTCCTTGGTCCAGTGCCTGGAGCTTACACAATTAGTGCAGTGTACTTCTCTTGTAGCAGTTCCACTATTCTTGCTGGCTCTGGGCTAGCTGTAATGTATGGGCTTCTTCATGAAGCACTGGGAGGCTGGTCTGTATCCACATATGTATACCATCTTGATATCCTGTGTTCAGAGGCAGCAGTGTTTTGGCATTGGTTTTGTTGTTTGGTACATCACTAAGGTACATGTTGTATGTGATATTCATATGATGCTAATGCACAAGCCCCCTCTTCTGCTTCTTGCTTTTGCGTGAACCAGTGCAGGGCATTTCAGCTAAATTCTGTAGTCTGTGTTCATAGAAGCATGACTCTCTTCAGTCTTTTAAAATCCACGGTGGGATGACTGTGTGAGGAAACCCTTGATTTTGAATCCGAACAGTTTGTCTAGACTTGGGCACAGCTTGGTTCTTAATTCTCTGTGGTCACTTGGGCAAGAGCAAAACGAATGAAAAAGGGTGGAAATCATTATTCCATGTTTGGTTTGATACAGCCTGGTCCTAGTGAAAATGTGCAATGTACAAGGCAGTAGGAACCACAGGATGTTCTCAACTTGAGCTGATCTGTCATCAATGATGTCATGTAATTACGTCAGATTTTAATATTCAGACTTGCTGGATTTTCTGTGTTATTTTCTTTCAAATACCTATGAAATAGAGTATTTTTTATTTTCCTGAAATCAGCACTGTGCTCAGCTAAACACCTAGTCTGCCTCTTCAAATAATGCCTTAGGGCTTCAGAATAACTTTTGCTTGGATGAGGGTATCAGCATTTAGTTTGGTGGATGTAGTGTAAAAGAAATGCTTTGGAAAAAAGGTCATGTGAACAGGGGATGAGTTGCCTTTTCCTGTGCTGTTTAAAAGACTAGTTCAGATGCAATATGTTATCTGTGTTGAAAACAGCGTTAAGTGCTTTATTGCTGTCATGGTGTGGGCAGTAGTAGAAAGGAATTACACAGACTGGTAGAAGAGAGCTTTGACTTGACTTGCTGTGAATCACTAATCAGGTGTTGAGTGTGGGATTAAAT
Source organism: Tringa solitaria (assembly GCA_026413425.1). NCBI lineage: Eukaryota > Metazoa > Chordata > Aves > Charadriiformes > Scolopacidae > Tringa > Tringa solitaria. The sequence goes on along the minus strand of JAOXJM010000023.1, from coordinate 38,170,386 downwards.
ATTAACACCTTTCAGGACACTAAGCACTTCTAACTCTGCCTTAAATCCCTGTAAAGGTACTTGGCATGGAGAAGGCAGAAGCAATTTGTTATCAGGGTAGGCATGTATTTGAAAAGGGTTCGTTGATTTGAGAGGCAATTCCTTAATCAGGCCCAATGGTAAGCTAAATTCCTAGCTCAAATGCAACTGTATGTCAGTAATACTGAACAAATTCTGTTTTCTGGATGCTTGAAAGGAGTATGTGATCAAATTGTAAATGCACCTTGCTTCCAATCTTCCACAACCAGTAGAACAGCCACCTAGCAAGCCCCTCACTGGTGAGCTGACCCCAACCGGAAGGTAAGCCTACAACCATTTGCTTGCCCCCTTCCAGCTAGGATGGGATGAGAATTGAAGGGCAAAAGCAAGGGGAAAACCCTCATGCATTGAGATAAAGACAGTTCAAGTGTAGAAAAAAAAAAAAGGACCCCCCTCACCTCCACCACAAAATACAAGCAATGCAAAAACACTCACTCACCACCAGCAGACCAATGCCCAGACAGGCTCTAAGTAACAGTTACTTTAGAAAACCTCTGCCCCCCCAGTTTTACTGCTGAGCATGATGTTATATGGACTGTAACATCCCTTTGGTCAGCCGAGTCAGCTGTCCTGGGGCTGTGTGCCCTCCCTACCGCCCATTCACACCCAGGCTGCTCATTGGGACAGCAGAGTGAGGAACAGAGAAAGCCTTGGGGCTGAACAGCAACAGCTGAAACATTGATATCTTATCAGCACTATTCTGGGCAGCCATCTAAAACACACAGAGGCTGCTGGGAACAAAATTATATCCACCCAGCTAAAGCCAGTACACTCTCCCTGTTAAATGGTTGAAAACCGATGGTTTAGCAGAAACCTGTCTTGGAAGGAAGGAAAAAAATTCAACAGTCAATATTGCCAGCCTGTCCAAAGCAATGCATTGTTAAGAATCTAATTCTCCCTTTTGCTTTTGTAAGACTATTTTTTTGTTTGTTTTCACTTAAGTTAGCAAAACAGAGAGGAAATTATGTACCAAATGCCTAGATAGTTGTTGGAGATGGAGAGGAAAGGATGCATGGCTGTCTATATTGTGGGGTATGTTGTTGTTTTTTTTTTTTTTTGTAGTGTCTTATTTGAGGTTGCTTGTGGGTACAGATTGTAGATACTTGGTTTGGATGGAAAGTAAAGGCAAAAAGCACATCTCCCATCTCTTTTTCATATTAATTTGTGATTTACCTATAGTTGGAGGCACAACTTTATTTTTACCACCGAAACTATGTGAACAAGTAGAAGTGAAAAAAAAAGGTTAAAGACCATAGTCAGTTACTTCTTCCAAGTTGCTTAAAGCATCTATTTTGCATGGAGTTGTAGACTTGCTCTCACTTTAGTCCCAAGTTTGAAAAATGTCTGAATAACAAAACTGTCATTGCTATTCTTCCTGATAACAGAGAACTAGCTGCAGTTGCACAGAAAATACTGAGTGTGCCTGTGGGCTTTCTCAACATGCAAAATAATTCTAAACTATAGCCTGCCTTTAAAAATATCAAATGCTATTACTGGAGAGGCTATATTCTTTAGAATAAGCAAGAGGGCGTAGGAAAGGAAGAAAAGGGTCAAATTGCCTACAGCAAGTCTTGTGCTGTAGGTAGTGATGGACTGGCAGGTTGTCAAAACACAGACAGACGCTTCTGTAATGTATGAGCAACATGGCATCAGAATGAATGAACAGTGTTCTGCTTTTCCAGCCTCCTTCCACCCCCGTCACGTTATTAGCTGCATTGCATAATTTGTGTTTGTGAAACATTTTATAAAGTCAGTATGGTGCTTGTCAAACTACCTGTCATTATCCCCCTTGTAAAGCAGTTATTCTGTCTGCTCCTGCTTTGGTCTGCTCTCTTCCCCTAGGGAGATGTAGCACAGCTGACTTTGGATTTCAGTTTCAACTGCTGCCTAAAATTGTCCTTTCTGAAAAGCATTGATTGACTTTTGGTGGGGGAGTCATTTGTAGAGCTGGAGATAGATCTATCAATAAACCAAGACTTTGGTGCTTTTGGACTAGTGAGAGAACACTGGCCACATTTTCTTCTTTGCTTGAATGAGTCTATTAACTTCATTGAGTTAATTGAGTGCCAACAGAAGAGATGAGTCTCTCCCTTGATTTTGTATGTCCCTTTTAATTTTGTTGTTTATTTTTATATCTTAATTTTTTAAACTTCTCTTATAAAAGTACTGTACATTTTTGTTTAAAAAACATGTACATTTTATGCTTATGGTTGTATTATTAGGAAATCCTGCTGAATGTGCCTGATTTTTTTTTTTAAAATATTTAAACTGATGCTTGCAAAGCCAAATTTTCATCACTTAAAATTTATAAGACCAGATTTTTGTCTCGCAAAACTAGGAAGTGACAGTTGAGAGAAAACTCCCTGTGTTCTTTCATATTTCAGGTTGTATCTATGTGGAGGGAATGGATGGGAAAGGCTGGTAATTTTTACTGCTGATGAAAAGGTTAGATGTAGAAGATGAGTTTTCAGGTAATGTTTCCTGAGAGCTCTAAGACCTCACCTAAAAACTTGACGGTGTTCAGTTGCAAATATATTCTTGCATCTGTTCTCCTACAAATTACACTTATCATCTGAAAAGCAAAATATTTTTTACTTTCTCCTGAAAATAAAATGCAGCTGTTTAATTCAGAGTGGCCTGAATTGCACAGAGATGGGCAGATTGTATTGTAAAGAATAAAAAGTACAGCAACACGCACAAAAAAAAGTATGCAAAATTAGGTCCCAAATAAATGTACATCAAATTTGCCAGGCCTAGTTGCCTCCATCTTCTGACAGGTTTCAGGAGGCCAACGTCTCAGGTGCTCAAGAATAGCTCCTGTCAGTGATGTAGGCAAGCCTCTGTATGTGTGCCCATGTATGTGCAGGAGGTGAAGAAGTAGCCAGATGCTCTCATTTGAGTTTATACTTATTTCTGCTGTTGCTATTTATGTGTAGGTGGGCATAACTCTCTGCAAAATGGTTGGAAGTGTGTTCAACTTGACATTGCAGTGTATTAAAATCACAGAAATAATTGGGCTGTTACTAACTCTGTGCCTGTAAGAGATGCATGCCAGCAACAGGCAAGGAGGAGGGAGGACGTGAGGGTGTGTGCGTAAGGTCAAGGGGAAGGATAGGTGGTAGGAATCTTCAGGGAGGATGAAGGGACTGATGGGGTTATGCTGCCAATTGCCTGAAACATGAAGTATAGAGCGGGGATATTAGTGGGGAAAAACATTGGGTTTGGATTCAGGGTATGGGGAGAGGAGAGAGGGGACATCCAGGTGCTATAGGGCATTATCAGCTGCAGGTTTGATCTGCTGGCCTCTGCCCAGCTTGCTGTGTCCCAGATTATGCTCTCACTCTGTTTGCTATAGGTAAAAATAGATAAGCACTTCTTGTGGCACAGTCTCCATAGTAATCAAGGAAACAGTTTGATCTTGTTGGGTAACTGGGTGTACTAGACTGGAGGAAAGCTGATTGTTGCTTATGAGCTGAAGCACTGCCCCTCCAAACATGCTGTTAGAGGGACTGAGCAGCTGGGGCTAGTTGTTGCTTTGCGCTGCTGGAGGACTAGTGTTTTACTTGCCTGTTGCAGAGCAGCTTGTCATGGTAATTCACAAATGGGTGCACAGTGCTCAATATTATGACCCACACCAGAAGTTTAAAGTTTAGGTACAGGTGTTCTTGAGAGTAAAACCCAGCTACAATAAACCTCTTGAGTGAAAACAAGACCTGTTAAAATCAGTTTGTGAAAGTGGCCCATCACTTTGTAATGCTGTCCTTAGTCTTTCAAGAACATTCATTAGTCGTCTTCAGCATCAAGTTCATCTCCAAACCAACGTTGACTTTTGCTAGTGTGTGACATTTCTGTTAGTGTGGTACAGTTCCAATTCTCTCCTATAGACAGGATGATTCTCTTGGCAGTCTGTGATACAATTATATGTTGAAGCATGCAGTGAGGGACTATTTTTGGCCAGTGATAAAATGACAATGATTGCACATAATTGCTGAAAACAATTTTGAATTTTATTAATGAGATACTCCAAACAACATCTTGTAGGACTATTGTCTCAGTTAACAGCCAATTCGTAAGAGTTAAGTGTTGTGTAATTTGCATTTATTTCCCCTATTTATATTGAAATGACACTTGCTGTCCATAATTACCCATCCTCCAGATACAAGTTGTTGCTTTTTAGTTGCTGTTTCCCTTAAAGGAAGTGGAAATAAACACAATTTAGAGATTTATTGATTAGTCTCATCCGGGGTATAAGGAGAGTTTTTACTATGCATCTGTTTCCTTATATTTCAGAAGAGTAGCTGCAGCCACCAAGAATAATTCTGATAAAGATTTAAAAAGTGCTGAGGCTGATCACAGGGAATTTTTTTTTTTTAATAGGATGAAATGCTGTTAGAGAGCTCTCTGGTCCTGATCCAACAAAGACTTACATGTTTAACTTCCTATATTGTGCTACCATTGGAACTATATTGAGTAAAGAAAAATGAGTAAAGAATGTACAGTAAAGAAAATGAAGGTAACAAATCTTAGCAGAGGAGAAAGTTCTAAATTGTCGTGTTGATTTAGGGTATAGTTTGGCTCTACTCATGGTAGGGACAAGGAAGCGTGACTGACAGTTACAGTGAGGTTGTTGTGGGAGTTCTTAATCTGGCTGCTTGCATATTAGGTAATAACTCTCACAAATCTGTCAAGGAATAAAAAATTTAGTTGCATGTCCTGCATAATTTCTCCCCAAGCTTGTAGGGATCTTATGGTTTACTTTCAGGGTGGGGCAGAGGGATAACTGCTGCTTATTCTTCACATGTGTCCCAATTTCAGGTAGTAGGGCTTATCAGCAACCCTCTACCCCTCTTCTTTCTCTTCCCTTCTATGGTCCTTGCAGTGAAGGTATGGAACTACGTCAGGGTAGTTCAGCTGCAATTGATAATGAAATCAGCTCAGCTGAGTGTACTCTATCAACTGGCCCTGCTTTGGGAAGGAGGTTGTATCTGAGGCTTCCTGAGATCCCTTTCAGTTTGAGTGGTTCTGTGATCCTATTCTGTGATAAATGCATGCTTTATCCCCATGTTCTAGTGATGCTGAATCCAGTCTGAGAAATAGGAATTACTCTGCCAGGTTATATGTAATGCGTCCCTTTTTCTGTAGCATTGCTTTAGGAAGTTTAGTTTAAGTTGAAGTCCTAGCAGTCATCTGGAATCAAAACACCAGGAAAAGCAGTTCTTCTCTAGTAGATCAATAGAGGAGGCTTTTATGTGCATTATTTCTTCCTATAAATATTTTAAAATATTATAGGTGTGAGGAAATGTAGCCTATTGCAGAAAAATGGAAGGAAGATAAACATTTCCAGTCTTTTTGGGGGGGTCTTTGTTCACCAACACTCTTTGTTTCAGGGTAGAAGAAACATTCAGGTAAACTTACTGTTTTGGGCTAACCCATTGCCCAGTTATTACAGATTTAATAGAAATGCATATGATAGAGAGATTTCTAGTTTGGTTTTGTCCCCCTTCCCATCAAATTGGTTATCTACTTGGGGAGGTATTACTGCCGGTTTCCTGTAGGTGGTGTTAAGTGTTGCATAATGATGATTTATCTGACTGCAGCAGAAGATGAAGAGAAATTTTAATTAAACAGTTATTTTTTCTGTGGTGAAATCCTAATGTTAACAATACCTATCCAGTGCTAGAGGAACTCCATCTGCAGCCTTGATATTACCCTCTACAGGGAAAGAGCATGCGGTAAACTCCTGACTCAGGTCTGTCTCAATTACTGAACCTTCTTCAGATTTCTGTCTGTTGATAACTGAAGGTGTGTATGCTTCTACAAATCATATGGGTCTAAATAGTACCATAAGGTGTAGTTTATGGAATAATCCAACTATTTACTTACTGAAATAAGTGATGATATTCAGAGACTTTTTTTCAGAAGAAATGCTAAAATCTTCTGATTCCCCAGCCTCTGCAGGTATCGGCAGGAGGAGCTGATACCCTAGTTGTTGTGGAATTCATAAGCTGGGTAGTATAGGCTGAGGAAAAAGAAATGAAATGGATCTCTCACTTTCTTCAGTGAGGTGCAAATAGGATGTGTTACTGTGCAGTTCTGGTGAACAGCTATGTAGACAGTTGAATTTCTTGCTTATCTAATGAATTATAGGACTGCTTCCACAGATGCTACCCAGTGCAATTAAATATGGAAGGTACATAACTCTCCCCCCTTTCTTTCCACTCCCATCTGCTGCTGCTAGCTTTGCCTTTGCTGACTTGCTCAGGAGGAGCAGAATTATGGGATTTGGAAATGCATTGCTCAAAATAAAAGCATTCCACATAGTTGTTACATCTTTGAAGCTGATCATAAAAGATTTATTATGACTTTTTTTTCCACTTGTGAATGTGTGAATAAATTTTTTGATTAATTTCTTGTTTGTGATTTCTCCCAACAGTGAGTTTAATGGCTCTTGGCCCTTCTCTTCTCCTTTAAACAGGACCTCAAGAGCAAGTAGATCTTGAATGAGCAAAAATGTAGCTCTTGTAGGGGGCTGAACTGGTGGAAACAATAGACTGAGTCGCAAAAAGCTTGCAAGTCTGACAACAGAATCATAGAATTATGTAACAGTTTAGGTTGGAAAGGACCTTAAAGATCATCTAGTTGCAATGCCCCTGCCATAGAATCATGGGGTTGGAAGGGACCTCTGGAGATCATCAAGTCCAACCCCCCCACTGGAGTG
>JAOXJM010000023.1:38126424-38161687 GCA_026413425.1 Tringa solitaria | reverse complement strand
CCATTCCCTCTTGTTCTATCACCAATTGCTTGTGAGAAGAGACCAGCACCAACCTCTCTACAATGTCCTTTCAAGTAGTTGTAGACAGTGATAAGGTCACCCCTCTGTCTCCTCTTCCTCAAAGTAAGCAGTCCCAGCTCCCTCAATTGTTCCTTGTACGATTTATTCTCCAGGCCCTTCACCAGTTAGATAATCTATAAAGTTTAAAAAGGTTGGCACTGAATAGGAGGGACAGCATCTGAAAACGAAGGAACAGCCCTATTGAAATCTACTATTCCAAAAATAGACTGGTCCCAAGAACTGAAGAAGTTGTAGGATGAGTGATAAGGCATCTACTGTGCCATCTGTGGCCTGCTGCTGCAGGTTACTGTATCTGAGCAGTATAAAATAATAGTTTAATTTCAAAAGCTTTAGTCACACTTTTTTACTATATAGTCTATGATTTTTTCCCTTATTTTATAGATTAAACTACTGAGATTTCTTATGTGGTTTTCCTCAAAATGTAAGTTCTGTGAAGGCTATCATGAAGTGATGAGTCCCTTCCCTAAAACTTTGAATCAGAAATCTTCAAGAACCTAAACCTGTAGTGGAATTGACAGTTTGTAAATCAGTTCTGCCTTTGCATATTGAAATAGTGTTACCTGTTTGTCATATAGCCATGAGGCTGCATACAGAGTACACTTTCCTTCCTTCTTCCTCTGCTTTAGATGCTGCCTCAAGGGAGACACAGCCCTTGAAAAAGAGGGTTTGATTACAGGAGTGAAGGAGAACTTGACCTTCAAATATTGTACCCTCTATAACTGGGAGAGGGGAGATAACGATTTAATACTTGATGGAAGAGGGGAGATAACGATTTTATACTTGATGGAAGAGGCATGTGCAAATCTTGCTTAGGGAGGCAAAACTCTTGTGCTCAGTTACCATTTTACCTGAAAAAAGCTTGATAACTTTATCCCTGCTGTTTCACTCCAGGAACAGTAACTGGTGTGGCAGAGTAATAGAGAGAGAAATCCTTACAAAAGCTTTCCAGAAGGTGAAATTTCATTCTGGGCTTTTTTGTCTGGTAGCAGTTGGTTTGCAAGCTTGCAATCTTGAGCTTCCAGTCTTGCAGCAACCTTCTTTCCAAAACAGATCCTTGTATTCTACCTTGTCTCCTCTAGCCGGTGATGTGTTTCTTGAGGTACAGGCGTGCTTACAGTTGCTGCTAATGGCTGAGAAGTGAGACATTCCCAGGGTGTTATCTAGACATAGTTGATGCTTGAAATGAAGCTATGTGACATCATCTCTGAGTAGTCATTAATCTCTGTGAGGTAATCCTATTTGCCAGAGGTCACCATTGTTTATGTGAAAATGAGCACATGAAACATGGTTTTGCTAGCATACTTTTATGTGCTCTTCAGAGCTGTTTTGATGCCAGTTTCAACCACTTCATGACACTTAATGTCTAGATGTCTCTGGAGACTTGAAATGCTCGTGGTTTCAAAAGTGTGATGGAACTATTTATGTCTGAGCATTTCTGTTCAGCCTGATAGCAGCTCTCTTAACATGTGCTTGGGCCTGGGGAATTAATCTATGTGTCAATACGAGGATCAGCTATTATTAACTTTCTGAAACTTACATGCTTAAGCTTGTTATAAAAAAACATGACTCAGTACTTAAGTCATATTATTGTTACCATTGTCTGACAGAATGATTTCCAAACTTGAGCCTATCAAACATTGGGATTCTTGGAGACAACAGCACGAAGAACAGCATCAAACTAGCAGGATGAGAGTGCTAGAAAGCATTAGACTCTTTCTTCTCTAAATACTGCAAGGCTACTGCTCAAGCACTTGTTCTGCTTCTTGAATTTGAGGGCTTTCTTCTTCCACTTACTTGATCAATCAATTTTTGTTGGAGAAATAATGAAATGTCTTTATTTGGAAATGGAGAAATGGTATTGCGTGTTAGCCCTGCCCTTTAAGCTGCCTGCAGTGGTTCTTCTGGAAGGATAAGTTCCACAAAATCTGAAAGTGTGCTCAGTCTTTCATTGAGTCACTGTTAAAAATGTTGTGTAGTACTTGACACTGAGTAAACCCTTGTAGTGCCATGCTTTACATTCTACTAGCTTGATAGTGAATTACCAAGAACAATTGATCAAGAATGTCTTTTCAGCTAGCAGTGTGCTGCTTTGGCTGTGATTTGATGTAAACCATACTTCCTTAGTCTACTAATTAAATATCATGTGGTATAGCTCAATTATATTCAGGCAATTAAGTTGCACATTTACTACTTTTCCTGCTATCTTTTAAGTCATATACTGACTTCACATTATTTGCTGTCTGACTGTTATTCCTTACATGATTCTAAGTTAAGTTTTCTTCTTTCATTTTGGTATTTTTATGGGTATCAAAGCTATTCTGACCATGACTTCTCATCACTTTCTTTCTACAGATAGCATTTCAGTTTGTCCTTTTGGGCTTTCACTTATCCTATATGAAATCTTAAAAACTACTTTATTCTTTAAGTGGTGTTGGTACATCTTGTTAAACTATGCAAGCTTAAATATATTCTGCGTGCCTATGTATATTGTTTTATCTTTTTTGTTGTTATTTTAAAATTCCTAGTTATTAATTCTGATTAAAAATAATGTAAAGCCTAAGGTAAAAGTAATTCCGTCTGTGCTTTGCCGTCAGGTACTCCTCCACATTCTTTGCTGGTTAACAAAAGACTTTCCTACAGTAATGGATCTGTCTATTCTGCATCCTTTCACTTCTAATTATTAATCTAACTTTCTTATTGTAATTTTTTATTTCCCTTGGTATTTGTAACTCATAGTGTGCCTGTGCCTTAGCCTTTTCTGACTTTTGTCTTCCTCTGCTTGCACTAGTCTCTTTATACTCACCCGTATCAATGTATCTTTGTTTGCATTTTTGTACCACTCCTTTTTTTCACTTTTAAGATCCTGAAAGAGCTCTTGATGAAGCCTTATTGAGATCCTGTTATATATCTTGACTTTCATCACCAGAAGAACATTTGCTGTTGGGCCTTTTAATGCTACCCTTTTATAGAAAAGACAAGCTTTTCATTTTTCCCTTCTGAGTTGCTTCCTATGGGATCACAAACTCCCTTGCCTCTTCTCCGCTCTACCCCCCCCCTCCCCTCAACAATGAGCTTTTCGTACTCATTGTTGCAGGATCACTTCAATCTAAAATGCCTTTTATGCTTGGAGTCTGCAACTAGGGGCATTTGTTGCAAAGGAGGTTACAAATGCGATCACTAATTTTGATATAATTGACAAACAAGAGTGACTAGAGGCTGAGGGAAACTTGAGCCCAGAAGGGCTTATGTTACTCAAAATCAGATTAAATATCTAGAAGGGGAGAAACTCCCATGCATCAGGGCACAAATGAACCCCTAAATGAATTGGTATAGAAGAGATGGATGGACTATTACTGGAATCAGATACAGCTATTTCTGTGTTTTTCTTAGAACCTGAGGGGTGGTAGATTGGTGTATGGTTTGTCAGAAAGAGTGAAAGAAACAATTGTTTCTTCCACTGTTTGTCTATGTGTATATTTTTGGGCTAAGGATTATATAATCTTAAGAAACATCGGTGTTGCTACTGGCCACGATAAGGAATTATGTCATTTGGGTATGTGGGATCAGATGCCAGTATGTCTAATGGTGATGTCTGTTGAGAGGAATTTCTTTCAAGGCTCATGGAGTTATTTCAGATCTACCCTTGTAATAATTAATTTTGTTTATAAATGAAATATATGCAGCTGTATCTAGAAAGTACATTTGTGTGGGGACAGATAATTAAAGACGCAGTAATTTTCACATTGCAGTTGGTCTGTGTTCACCAGCAGGATTGGATTAATGCTTATTGTCTGTTCGATGATATCTATGTCACAGACATCTGTATATGCGTGACTGCTTGGAGCACAGAGCAGCTGAGCTTCAATGGATGCAATTTCTGTTTGTCAGGAGTAGGGATGGCAGCTTCAGCCATAACAGTGCTCTGAAGTTCATTATTTTGTCAAATTCTTTTCTGCTTAGAGGAAGTACCATGACTCCTTCAGCTGCTTGTTTGTTGTTTTTTTTTTTTTAACTGTTTAAATCATGTTCCCACAATACTTAGTCTTTTTTTTTTTTCTTTTTTAAATCTGTTATTTGGTGTATAGTATGGAAACCATGAAATTGCTTTCCACAGGAGCATTTTTTATTTTTGTTTTGGGATTTCTGTTTGATTTTCTTACCAATTAACAAAATAGTTTTCCCGTGTTTTTAAGGGCATCGCTGTGGATGAAGGGGCGTTATGCTTCTTAAGCATGGTCTACTGTGAGGCAGACAGACCACCCATTTTCAAAACATTCCAGAGAACAAAAGATGTTCATACTGACGGATCATATGTTCTGTCATTGTAGCACCAAACTATTAAGTAAAACTGTCCCTCAAGGCAAAGCATTTAATTTATTTTCCTTTGAATGAGTAGCGCATTTATTAAGATGTACTGAGTAAATCTAGATTATACTGCAGGGAAGGAAAATTGATTTATCACAGCTCTTTGATATTGGATGTTTTATATTTAGTGGAATTATCTTTAGTTTTAGATTAAGGAGAATATTTTGATAGGAGATTACCAAGTCCTGCTCTAGAATATGCAATGTGTTGTTCTTAAACTCTTCCAGTCAAGAAGTTATGGTGCTTACTGATGAGAGATTCTGAAAATGGATGCTAGCAGGAGTGAGAGGCACATGAGCTGTATGTGTGTACCTGTCTTCATTAAGTATAAGGACAAAACTTGGCATTCTTATGCAGACACTAGATCTTCTTTTGGGGAATGAAGACAGACATGGTCATGCTGAACTCTGCGTATTCTCAGTAGGCGTCATCTGGTCATCATGGACTGTCATTAGAAGACATGACGTTACTTTTCTTGGGCTGATATTACTTGTTTCACTGAGAGGTCTGAAGAGATGAGTGAGAATATGGTGAACTGAAGAAGGCAAAGAAAGGAATTCTGGGTAAGGCATGAAAGTGTTTGACAAATTATGTGCTTGTGAGTATTGCAGAGGTGGGAGGCAAACATTCTCTGTGTCTGCATTTTCATCTATACATGGGATCTCGATCTGGCAGAAGAAGGGCTTGAAGCTCAGGGAGACAGTGGGCACACAAGAATTAGTGGTAACAGTTAAAAATCAAAAGAAAGTAAAACCCCAGCACCAGATAGTATAACCTTGTGCAGTGCTACTCAGTCATCTTGTGGGGACACATGGTGCTGATTAAGCTTGAAACTGCAAATAATGATATAAATTAGCTGGCTAGTGGTTGACTGTTTATGATCCCTAGCTTTGCAAGATTTTGTTACCTCATCTGAAAAACATCAACTGAGACAATCGTGTCTAAAGCTTTCAGGAGAGAGTTTAAGGAAAGAAGCGGTAACACTGACAATGATTTCCCCACTCCCAGACCTCTCCTATCTTTTCTCTCTTTCCCGTAATTATCCACTGTTACTCACTTCTACATGTACTATAGCTCTTGGTACACTGAAACTGCTCATGGTTTTTTCATTCCATCTGTGGATTTGGGCTTGGTTCTCTGGACTCTTCAAGTTTGGTTTGGGCATGGCTTTGTGACTGAGAGATGCCACTGAGTTTTGGCAGTAAAACCTTCTCTGACAGGCTGTGAAGCTGAGAAAGCCACAGTGATGCTCAGCCACATTTCCTCCATCTGTCAAAAGTTGAAAAAAGGGTGGATTTGAAGTATTACCTGTCTTGGTTTACAGGGATGGCAAGCTGCCCAAGGAAGGGGTGGTCTGTGGCTGAGCTCTTGAACAGTTTGTAGCACATGTGCCTCTGACTTCGCTGATTTCTCTGAAACATGATACAACTGATGATGATAGTTTGTATCCCTTGATTCTAGTAGAGCAACAAGGAATTATCTACAGAGGGATGAGATTCGTGAGTCACTGGGTACAGACAGCTAATATAACCACCTCCAATATTGGTGTAAAATCTTTCTAAAACTTGGACCAAAGTCAACACCCTACCTGCACTGCATGCTATATGTTGGAGCCCGTTATTTCTGACCTGTACTGCTGGGTATCTTGCTATGTAATCCCCCATGACACCTGAGCAAACAGAGATAAAGCCCAAATCATCTGTCTGACCAGGAGTATGTCCACAGCAATTGTGCAGAAATCAGGAACACACTTATTAGTAGCTTCCTATTCAAGACATTCCTCTGTAGCCCACATGTATTTTATTTTTCTCATTTGTTCCTTTGGGAGTGGGGTTGGAGTGTGTGTGGGGTGGTAATAATCTACAGAACTCTCTGAATGTAACTTACTTTTTTCTTCACCCCTTCAAAATTCTTATTTCCCCAGTAGATGCAAATGTAGCTGTGTGGTCTAACTACAAAATAGATTATAGTCAATTCTGCCATCTGCTGATGATCCCTTCTGGCTGCTTACCATCACGCTTATGATATGTGGCTAAATCCAAGTCATTTGAGGACATTACTAGGATTTGGCCTCTGCTATAGGTAAAGAGAGGCAAAATGTAGCCTGGCTTTTGATAAAACAATGATTTTTGTGCTATTAGAATTATTCTTCATGTTCTAAATCAGGATTCACAGGCAAGAACTGTATATGTTCCTGTTGCAGCTTATTAACTGTGTCATATAAATCTCTTCATTTCTGCTGATTGCAAAAAAGGGCAACTGGCCAGTATTTTGAATCTGAACGTCCTCAGTTGCTGGGGAATGTAGGCAAAAAGAGGGGATTAATTTGTAAGAGTTAAACCTTTCCTGTATTGGTCTCAAGACGTACAAAACTTGCTTCTATTGCAGTTTGGATCAGCTAAAATTTCAGCAGTGTATTATTTGTGTGCTGTGATTTGGTGAGAGGGCCCTCCAGAAACAGGGGATCTTGCAGTATTTGTGTTTTTGTGGGAAAAAATAAAGAACAGAGTGGAACTGTATCCAGTTGTTCATTTGTATCTGTGTTCCTCGTCCAGGGTCCCCAGTGCTTTTCTGAACGTATTCCACCACCAAAACCTACCTCTAGAGCCAATCTCTCCCATGAACAACAAAGGTGACAAAAATGAGAGACAATGAGCCAGCAGTAGATGATTTATGGCACCTGTTATAAAGATACAACACTGAAACAATCTGTGAAGATACACCACCTTTTTTAATTTTAGTTTTTATATTAATTTTTCTTATAAAAGGACCTGTTACTGTGGCTGAAGTAGCCGGGATGGAAACGGACTCAAGCTACGTGATGTCAGTCCTCATTTCCTTAGGACAGGCTGGTCACTAGAGGAGGGGGAAAAAGCTTGGTATATTCTTGGTATATTGCACATCAGTCTGCATTTTAAGGATTTTGCATCTTCCTCAAGAAGAGTCAGTTGGTTAGAGCAGAAGTTCTCTCTGGGCCATGTTATTGACATAGCGTTTCTTACATGGTATTTCTAATGCTATATTTTAACTCCTTTTCAATGGCTGAATGTGTATGGAACATACAGAAAGCAAAGCAGTGTCCACTGGAGTATTTAAAACATATATATGCTGGCAGGAAGGGTGTGAGAAAAGATTTCAAAGAAATAGGGAGTACAGTGATATTTCAAGAACAAACTGTAACCAAGGAACATACTTATTGAGGAACCTATCCATGAGATCTGCTTGGAAAGTGATTATCTCTTACTCTTGAATTCCCATATCTTGTCTTTTTTGCTGCCATGCTTTCTTAAAGCATCACTCCACAACTGCAAGTAACTCCTGCCTTTGGAGAGTTGAAGCTAAGACTAGAGATGCTCCTTGAAGCTTTTTCTTTTTTTTACACACTGCAGTTTTTCAACAGAGGAACATGGGAGCTCAGTGACAGGCCTGGCAGATTTTCTTTCCCTTGAAGTCTTCTAAAAGTTGGACTGTGACTTAGCCTTAATTTCCACCAGGTATGCCATAGGTAAAGCTACCAAAGATTAGTGTAGGAGCATAAGGAAGACTAGAGAAAGATCTGAGTAGGATTAGATAATAAAAAAATAATTAGAAATTTTAACCTCCAGTCATGGAAGTACTTAAGCATGTTCTTTATTTTAGACACCATGACTAATTGTAAGAAAAGCAGTTGGAAGTACAGAGGCTCTGATGCAGTGCAAGGGAGAGATGTTGCATAGCTTCCATCTGTAGTACGATTTTGATCTGTTAAGTGGAATCTACTTTTCAAAAAGGTTCTCCACCTTCTTGCATCACACGATACTGATCTCTTTGTGTTTTAACTGAAATTCAAAGAGGACCTGGAAGTTGCGGAAGTAAAAAGAGTGGGAGCATTTCTCCCTAACTGTGGCTTTCCAAATACACTTTGTGCTTATTGCTTTCTTGGACTAGATACTCCTCTTTCTACCTTCTTGACGGGAGAAGCAGAAAGTTACCTATTTGTTAACAGTTCAGATTCCCAGTAAAAAGAACAGATATAAGTTGGAGTGAGGGAAGTGAAGGGAGAGCATGAGTGGGTATGAACTGAAGAGGTTCTTGGGCTTTGCAGTAATTGAAGCTCTGGCTTGGATTGCTGCCAGCCACTGGGGGTTATAATGCTGTGGGAGGAGAAAAGGGGTAGGTATACAGATTTATTTAGCAGTTAATTCAAGTGGTTTGTAAGCTTTTGAATGGTGAGCAATCAGCCCGGTAGGGGAGCTCTTCCACTGTGTCTTGTGATGTGCGCTTGCTATTAAGTGTTTATAACAGAATGAAAGCGTGTTGTGTTAAAACACTGTGTACTTAACAAGCAGCATGCATCTTAGCTAATCTAACAGACATCCTGTATTTGGTTGGAGAAGTCTAAGAGGTCAGCATGGCCCTTTTTTTAAAATTTTTTTTATAATGTAATTTAAATCCTTGTTGACCTCCATCCTCTTATGAAATAACTGAAAAGTTAAACCCACAAATTCAGCAGCTTTTCTTAAAACCTTAAGTGGTTCACTGACACAGACATTGAGAAACAGGGCATCAGTGTCTCCCTGTCATGCCTGAATGTTAGCCAGTATGCATAGCTTTTTATTTGAACAAGCTTCTAAACACAGAATAGTGGCCCTTAAATAACTGGAACTTGTGCCTTTTCATTGTTTATTTATGTTTTCAAGTACAAAATTTTACATTTGCCCTATTCTCTTCTGTGTCCATACTCATGGGTTGTATCAGGAATATCGAGTTTATGAGCTGTTTTATTGAAGCCAGGCTTGGGAATGTATGATCTGGGGTGGCAACAGGACACATTAACTGAAGGTATTAAATCTTAGCCTAACTAAAGTTTTAGTTGTACAGTCATGTTAAATGAATGTAAATAAAAGATAATATTTTTTTTTAAAGTAGTTGGACCTGAAACATCTTCCTTTCTTGACAGATATCTATAGCTGTCAGGATAGATGGTGGCAAGATGTGTATTTGGGTTACAGGAGAGATGCAGTAGGCTTTATGAAATATTTCAGTGGTGAAGTGAGTAGGTGAGGTGCTATACAATCGCACATCCCCAAAGATGGTTGATATGTAAGTTCAGAGACATAGGATAACAGGAAGAGTTCTCTAACTAAGAACTTAAAAGGTACAGCACTACAAGCAATTAGAGAGGTGAATTCATGGATTTGACAGAGTTGGAAGGGACCTCTAGAGATCATCTAGTCCAACTCCCCTGCTAAAGCAGGATTGCCTGCACTACGTTACTCAGGACTGCATCCAGGTGGGTCTTGAAAATCTCCAGAAAACAATAACTGAATTTTTGCTGGTTTGTTTGTTTTGAGCTCCTTCCAGCTATAAGCCAGCCATGCAAAGGAAAGAAGAGTGGTCAGCCCACCACACATCTCTTGTGCTCAGATGGGGAGTTTCAAACTATTTTCATAGACCTTCCTTCAGTTGACTGTAGGCACAAAGCAGTTATTTAGCTCTAAGACTGGTGTTTAAGGACTAGGAAGGTAAAAGTGATTGAGTTTCTCAGAAGGGTAGAAACCTATTTCTGCAGAGGAGTTGCCCTGGCGCAAGCTGGTCTTCCAGCTGTGAAGCTATCAGGACTTGAGTGTGTTGTGAGTGAGGACAGAGGGGCTGACATCCCCTGACTCAAGGCAGCAAGGTTCTGTTTTGCTGTGGGAACAGGCTTGCAGGTTCCTGACGCGAGGGGCACCCTCAGTTCTGGGACTGTGGCTGCAGCAATGTCTCTGTCACCTGATGCAGGTAAGAATTGTATTTGACCCAAATCTTTGGAAAGCACTACTCCTGCTTCGGTGAATGCTATGTGAAATCTGTTTTGCTTTAGAACAGATATGAGGGAAATGGTTTTCTCTTGCAGTCCTTCATTTTCTTCACTATGCAGCAAATGCTTTGTTCCTACTAAATGCTAACAGCTGCTGATAATAGACAGGTATCAGGCCTTCCACTGGTTCCTGTACAGTGTGAAGTATGTTCAAGGCTCCCACAGCACCAACAATACTGTAAAATATTTACCTCCTTCCAGCTGTGTTTTTTTAAGAAATATCTACTTTTTACCTTCAGAATCTGTGTTTGCATCATAGTGAATTGAATGTTTCATAGAATTAAAAAAAAAAAAAAGCTGTTTCAATACAGCTTTCCAAACAGTAGGCACCAAGCCCATTCCTCCTCCTTTTATCTGTAATACTGAATTACCTTCTACAAGTCATTGGTGCCAGTCATGTCTTTGCACTCTTTAGCCTCTGGAGAGGTTATTATTAAAAGTCTTTTCAGTTGACATGGCAGCAGCTGTTAAAGTATGTTTTTCTTACAGGTAAATGAATGTTTACCTGCAAGACAGTCAGTCCAGCATTTCTAAGCCAGAAGAGTCTTGGGTGTTAATAGCAAGAGTTGTGAAATATGCAGCCAATCTCTGAAATAATTCCAGATCAAGGCTGAACATATTGAACACTGTATGTAAACAACAGTATTTGTGTTGGAGCTGGATCAAAGCTCTCTTTTCTTCTGTTTTAAATGGCTGAAGAATGAACAGGTTAGTGACTAGAGATGAACATTCATTTTACTCATTTCAGGCCTGCCTTATTAGCAATGGGCCTCTTTCCAGCCTTCACCTGTTTTATGTGGGGCTACTGAACTGCAGGGTCTGCGGGTTCTGCAACAGAGTTTTCAGGGTAGCAAAAGGCAGCATTCAGCAAATATGATTCTAGGGATTCACTTGCAGGAAAATATACTTCAAAATAAGCTAAAGTCCTTTTTCAAAACTTACACCTTAGTTCTTCAGTAAAATAAAAAATGACTCCTTTTTGCCTTCTTTTCGTGTGTTGGTTCATTGCTGATTCAAGATATTTTACTACTTACTCAGTGATTTAGTTTCTTTAACAACCTTTGCCAGGGAACTTTCCTGACAATGTTTTTAGAAATAGAGATAAATGAGAAATTGCTTGCAATTCATTCACTGTTTACATGCTGAGGAACTTGAACGAATGGCAATAGTAGGCCTTACATAGTCTGTATTGACTAGCATGTTATGCTGTGTGGCTTTTCCCATAGTCTTTCTTCTGCTATGGAACAAATGGTAATGGCAAACACTTGGGTCCATCAAACCAGAGAGAAGTGTTTTCCTATGTGAGTGGAGACCTCCACGTCAGAGGCTGCTAGCAGAAGGTATTTCCATGTTTATCTGCCTTGATCAGAAGTATTTGTGCAGGGCAGATGTGCAGGGCAGCCTCCCATTGCTGAGGCTCAGGATGAGCCTGTCAGTAGAACAGAAGTTGTGAAAGTCATGCAGCACCTATGGCACACCTGTGGATAATGCCACACTGAGTCAGCCTCAAAACCGGGGCTGGAGCCTGGGGTAATGTGTGAAATCTGCAGTGGTCCCTGAGGTAAGGCTTTGTGCACTGACTTTTGTTTTCCTGTTAATAAGGAATGGAAATAACACATGTGGTAGGTTAAACTGCACACAGTAACTCCATTGTAGAGTTCCTTCTAGACTAAACAATGGCTTTACCTGAGCTTTCTGCTTCCTAAACCATTGACATTGGCTCCCCCTTCAGAGAGAGATTGCTCTCCTTCAGTCAAACCCCAGAACTACCATTGCACCAATTCACAGATCTGTGTTTACATTTTATTTTTCCTCAGGTTTTCCTTTCTTAAAGCTAAAGAAAGAAAAAAAACCAAACTATGCCAAACAACAAAAGAAAAAAAATTAAAAGCAAATCACAGTGGGGTTTAGCCCTTTTCCTGAAGCAAACTTGGCATGTTGT
Source organism: Tringa solitaria (assembly GCA_026413425.1). Taxonomy (NCBI): domain Eukaryota; kingdom Metazoa; phylum Chordata; class Aves; order Charadriiformes; family Scolopacidae; genus Tringa; species Tringa solitaria. Next base: position 38,149,460 of record JAOXJM010000023.1, on the reverse strand, counting down.
CTGCCTTTGAGACATCTACATATCCTGCGGAGTCTAGGTTATAGACTTTTATTTTTTTATCAGCAGGATTTATTGTGGTATTGTAACCTGATGGTGCTAAATATAGCACTAATGATCAGTTGGTCATTGATTATACAGGACAAGATTTAGTCCCTTCTATGTTAGGAAAATAGGTATTGACTGCTAAGCAGAATTATTATTTTCATGTGATGTTTTTTTAAAATAAACCCCAAACCAGAACCAAACCAATCTCTGTCCTTAAGTCATCTGCTGTTATTACTGGGGAACATCAGGAACTCGCTAGTATCCCAAAGACTTGCCTGCTGGCATTTGAAAAAGCAAACCATGCTGCAACAGTTACCATGCATCTAGATCCCTTTTTTCTAAAGTAAATAAGACGGTTTGACTTTCATTAGCAGATATAGGGAAAGGTCATCATGGAATTGATAAAGGGGTGGGTTTTAATAGATTTTCTTTCATTGATACAATTCTGTATAGGTTTTTAGAAGGGAGAGAAGAGGAATGCAATGAGTCAAGAGTAACTACCAAGTTGTAATTTGGTGGGAAATGCCACTCACAGATCCATTTCCTTAAACACATAATCTATGCTTGGAACAAATCCTGAGGATAAATTTGGCTTCCTGAAGGAAACTGTAAAGATCTGAGGATCCCGTTATTACAGGGCAGCCATAAAATATTTGAGCTTGTGGGCTTTTAAGTGTACTCACATTTGTTCAGAGATAATTAACAGGTGGTGGCAATGTCTTACATAGAAAAGAACTAGCCAATTAAAAATGTGACTCATGGGAATTCATAAAATATACGTATCTGTTTAGAAGAGTTACTGTTTGTAACCTTTCAAAGACGAGATCATGAGAAGAAAGTAAAAGAAAATATGTTGGAAGTCTGATGCTTCATTTAAGTTGTACCTGTTTTATGTATCTTTTTTAAAATCAGACAGCACACTGAAGGGTATTATGTTGTCTACTGACAATACAAACGCCCACTTGCATGAAATTTTGTTAGATCTGTCTGATAATTAGGTACAGTTTTGTGCTTTTCAGTACTGACTCTTCTTAACATAACTGCTGGGATGTAAGAAACAGGATCATGAAAAGTTGAAGTCAGTTATTTGAAACTACGTTGTTTGTTTTTTTCCATAAGGTTCAGGTGTTCAGAGCATTCTTGAGAAGAGTAACACAAGTAAGGTATGTCGTACATAAATGTGCTGTTATAATGCTGTACCAATTATTGTAAGTAACAAGCTGAAGAACAGATAGCAAGTAGCATGGAAAACAATTTAAATATTCAAAGGAAATTTACGAGAAGTTCTGGTCACAAAGTGTAAACCAATGTATTTCTACTGGTTGTTTCTTTGAAAACGCTATTAACAAGTGTTAATACATAACATTTGTTTTACCTCTTCAGAAGAAGCAGCATCCTATTCGTCATAGAAAGAGAGGAATTTTGACGATGCATGTTGTCTTTACCAGGGTAGAAACTCACATGTAATGAATTGAGCATGTGCAAGGAAGGGTCTCCTAGTTGAAATGCTGAGTCTGCTCAAGCTTGTTATAATGGATTCAGAAAGGTATTTAGATGTATAATTCTCTGAGAACTGGTGAATCTTGGGCATCTGTATGCTGGCAGTTTTAATGGGGAATTTGTATTAGAGGACTGAGCAGATTTTGAGTTTTAAGCTCCTCCTTGTGGCTTGTCCTCTTTTCATTGGAGGTGACCAGCAAGGAGCTGCCAGCACCAACGTCTTGAGAGGGTAAGGTGTAAGTCCTCTAAAGATCATTTACAAGAAGCTGCATTTTGTATTAGTTTCTTATAAGTAACAAAGCTGTTCCGGATCTTTGATTTAAACTCTGGGTACCTTCATTTACTATAGTAAAACCTTTGAAGAAAGGAAACTGAAATCTCCAAACCAGTCAGAAATTTTCTGCTTAGAAATAAGATTTCTTCAAAGTTATGATTTAATTGATTTAGCTCCTGGTCCACACAATAGGTCATTTGAACACTTTGGGCAGAAGAAAACTGTTCCCTAGGTGAAACCTCAAATGTACGAATTAAAGTTTCTTGCTATTTCTTGAAAGCTTCCTGTTCTCTCAGTTCCATATCTTAATATTAGTGATCCCAGTTGATCCCCAAGTCTTTGGCACATTAAATTACTAAATATAATCAGCTCTGCAATGATTTTGCACATGTCCTTATTCCTGCATCTGTCTCGTGAGAAGTGCAGATAGATGACAAGCCCAGCAGTGTGAGGTGCTCCCATGAAGAAAGCACAGGAGGGCTGATTTGTGGTAACTTCAGGCCTACCCTTTAGCAGATTCCCCCCTTCTCCAGTAATTTGTGATAATATGGTATCTTGTGTGTGAGTAAAAAATCTGGATACAACAAAATATTAAACTTGAAAAAAAAATTACTTAACTGGTGGTTTCAGGGTCTCTTTTCGAGTTTTCTGATCGTATCTGGAAGATATTGGCAAGATTTCTGTCACTTCTACTTTTGTAGTTCAAAATCTTTGAGTTATTTATTGGTAGTTTCTTGTCCCAAACAGTGTAGTCCACAAATGACTGCTTATTGAAGGGACCACAGTGTCTCGTGGCTTGTGCTTTCCCAGACTGCTGTGACTTCTGCTTCCAAGCTCTGAATCTCTGTTTGGCATGTACCAGGTGAATTTCATTCTGAGCTTTTATTTGAATCTTAGCATTTCACTCAATGTTCATGTGGGCTGCTCAACTGGGCCTCCAAATAGATTTTTTGGGAGCCAAGTTCCATAGGAAAGAGATTGGGCTGATTAAGCCATGTCTGAAGTCCCTTGGTTGGGATAGCAAGCCTGGGGGAAAGGGCCCTCCCATGAGAATCCAGTCAAAATCGTTCTTGGCAGAAGGTGCCTGTAGACATGCTGTGTGTGCATGGTTAAAAAAAATATTACTAAAGCCTCAGCAAAGGATTCTACTGAGTTGTTGTTATAATGGCTTTTGTAGAATTAACCTTGAAATTGTGTCTGAGAATGTAAGGCTAATTTGTAGGATTGAGAGAGACTTCAATGACCCTTATCTTAACTCAGCTGTCAAAAAGACAAATTTACCCCTTTCCAAAATTTTTCTTATCATTCATCACTTCTGGTTTAGTGTGAGAGCTCAACAACTCACTTTCAGTTGCCTACAAACACACTGTCTGTGTATGATAAGGAGGTATTTGCTGAATCATTTTGGGAAATGAAAGCCAGCAAGAGAAGTTAATTTTGGTAGCCTTTTGGTTACTTTTACAATCAAGTGTCTCTCTCCGCTGCTCCCCCCTCCCCCATCCCACCCTTTCCCAAGTCACTTAAAATACACTGGTTTACTTAAAAAGTTACAATAGTTCTTAACCTGAATGAAATACATGTCAAACTAAATTGAATTTACTCTTTGGAAATTGCATACACCTATTCTTTCAGAGCCTAAGTCTAGTAATAGATTTAGGTGTAGAAATAACGTGTAAAGTTCCATAGCTGCTTGAGTGTCCAACATTGGTCATTACAGGCTCTTGTTGGTTAGTTGTTTGTGTCTGAAGTGGGGAAAAAGAATTCCATTGTATGTAGCTTTTCCCGCTTCCTCTGTTTCTCCGTTATTGGGAATGAGCTGCATTCAAGAACAGTTCTTAATTAGGGGCTGCATACTGCTTTGGTTTCTCATGGACCAGAAGCGGGTGGAGGTGGGTTTTTTGTTTCAATTTGATTTTTTTAGTTTGTTTTTTAACTATGAAACATATTTTAGCCCTGCATAAATATACACTTTTAGATTAATTTCTAGCAAAGTATTAGATATTAGTTTAGATCTCCCTGTTACTATAGGCTGTTTCTTAATCTTTTTAATAGTGTATACGAAGGTATGGTTCTACTTCCTTGCTCCTCTGGTAAGGAGGCAAGCCGAGAGTTGCTTTGTTCTTCACTGTATTTTTTTTGGCTATTTCTGAGCTATGGAAGTTGGGAGCAACAGAGTTTAAGTATGTGGAGAGTTTTACCAGATTAAAACCAGTGTAAGAAGAAAATAAAGTCTTGCAAATTTAGCACGTGAGTATATTTGCTTCTAATTTGAGTGGGGAGAGTGTGGTTTGTGCAAATTGCTTGCTGTGCTTGTACCTTGCTCTTGATGCATCAGAATAGAAGCTCAGAAAAACAGTTTAGAAGAAAAGTGAGATTATTCAAGTTTGAAAAGAAAGGTTGTGTTGGGAAAAATGATTCTAAGAGCATTTTGAGGAAAAAAAAATACCAAAAAATGAAATATTACTGAATTGCAGTGCTATAATTTTTTAACTTACTGCCACAATTTTTTAACTTACTGCATTTCAGTCTTTGTACATAAATTTTAGTGCAGCACTCTTCATATCATTTATGCAGACACCTTTTCAGTCACCCAAGCTGATTTCATTATAGCGGGATAACATTCTCAGTTTGTTCTACTCACTCCCAAATATTCTTTTTTAAAATTTTACTTAGCCTTACAGGTGAAGAGCAAACTGTATGTTTCATGATATCTCTTGCATCTTCATGGTATACTGATGTCATTGAATTTGCTTGCAAAGATAATACTTGTCTGTTTAGAAGCTGCTGTAGGTAAGCCCAGAGCATTTCAGACCTCAGACTTACTCTGATGTTCTTATTTGGATGCAAATATGAAGTTTTGAAGTCAATAAGCATTTTGGATGTGGCTTTAAAAAAAAAAGTGAGGACCCCTGCGCTTAAGTTTGAGAACATTTTGGAAAAAAACCCTGGACTGCTCTATTTTAGAGGGCATAATATGTTCTAAGAGACTACTGGCACAGTAAAGATGCAAAGCTCAAACTCCTGTATTAAAAGATAGATATGAGACAATGCAACAGAGCTTGCATGGGACAAAACTTCTTCCCTGACTTCATTATTGGAAGTCATAGGTTGTTGTTTAACCACTTTTGCAGCGTCCTACCTTGTAACATGAGTGAGAGAACAAATAACGTCAAAAGCTGCTATGCTGTCTTACTTCCTTCTCCATAGTTTCAAGCGGTTGCTTTTGGGTTTGTTTTTATTTTTCATTGTTTTCCTTTTTTAGTATTTGAATACATAGACTTGTTTTGTTTATAAAGTCTTGAATGTGGAAAATATCTTATGTCATAATCCAGAGGCCCTAACTTGTAGCTGACAGAAATTTAAGAATAAAGGAGAAAAAATTTCTTCAGTTTTGCAGTAAGAGAAATATTCTGGACTATTATTGATGGCTGCTTATCTCAGGAAATTGTTAATGGAAGAAGTTATAAGGAAACAAAATCTTTCCATGGCTTGCTGTCATGATGACAAGTACAAAAGTTGCCAAGTTTTCAGAAATAAAAAGGCTGACACCATGAATACCTACATCCATAATATGATACTTCAATTTTTAAAAATCTCTGTAAAATTTTGCTGTTTATCCGTGTGTGTGAGGAGGGGGAGTGGTGATAGTGTTTACCTGTTCTGGAATTTTGGCACAGTGACTTTGAAACAGCTCTTACCAGCTCCTGGTATCATTACCATGTTAACATTTGTTAGAACTTGTCTGGGGCTGTTCACCCCTGCAGCCTCCACGCTGCTCTCCTAGAGCTTGTTGAGATCTCAGGAGGGCTGAGCAGCCACCGGTCTTCCTCCTTTGTCAAAAGACAGGGCTCAAGGGAATTGTCTTTCAGGCAATCTTCCTTGTCCTGCTTCTCTTGGCCTTCTCTGCTGGGCAGAGAAGAGGAGAGCATGATCTCCCATCCTGCAAGAAGGGAAAAACATGCTTCCCAAAACCTTTTTTTTTTTTTTTTGAGGGGGGAGTTAACAATGTGTGTTTGAATGAATAAAATAACTTTTAAAAATCACAGGACAAGTTTACTGAAGAAGTCTGACAGCAGCTAGAAACACTGAGGTACTTTGCTTTACAGTTACCTCAGAGGCTGTTCCTTGTTGGTGGCTTGGTCGGGTTTCATTAGGAGGCTATTAACTGATTTTATAGTGCTTTTAAGGATTTTCTGGTCTTCTGTCAAACTGATATTAAAAAACAAACCAAAGCAACCCCTGTCAGACAAGAAAAAACCCCAAACAAACCAACCCACAAACAACAGCTTTTCTGTTTCACAAAGAAATGAGCCTGTTCTATAATGAACCATTTTAGTTTGTTACTTTTAAAAATAATTTTTCTACTTGTTTATTTCTCTTCACTTTTCTAAGTTAAAAGCAATGTAATGATTGTAGTCAAGAGAGTTTATCCAAGCTTTCCTGAGCAGTAAGAAGATGCATCAATAAGTAGGTGAGCTAGAGCATCAGAGAGCTACTAGGGGAATGGGCAAGGATCTGAAGAATACCAAGACGAATCTTTGCTTATTAACATGAGGTGAAAGAAAGAGAAATCAGTTTCTGAAGAAGCCCTTTCTTCTTAGGCCCTATGTTTGTTTTTGCCTCTATTCTCTGGAGAGGATAATTAACCCAGTCTTAAAAGGACAGAAGTGCCATTAGTAGGTGTTTTCAAGAAAATACTGTGTTCTAGTGAAAACCTAGCAGTGGGTTTTTCATATGCGTATACATAATCCACTCAAGCTATTCCCTATTCACCTCATCTGATTCTGTTCCCTCCTTCCACTTAAGAAATTCAGTGTTCTCTAAAGCCCAGATAGGGGTTATCAATCATGTTCAATATTAGGTTACTTGCAGAAGAGAGTCATTACCTTTAATGTGTAATAACCGTGCCATGAAGATAATACAATAGAATCCAAGAAATGTAATTTAGAAAGGCTTCCTGCTCAAGCTTAAAAAAAAAATTGTTATAATCCCATCCTTAGGGTCACAGAAAATCTTGTTTATTTTATTCCTTCTACTTTGTTTGTGCCTTTTGGGGCTTCTTGCAGAGTAACGCATCATCTGCCTGGGACGGTTCTCAGTGTGGATCTGCTGCGTTCAGCTATTTGTGTAGAAGCACCCAAGAATACTTTCTGTTGTAGTATAGCTGCTGTGCTAAGGGCTGCAGCAGCACAGAGAGTAACTGTTGTGTTGCATTGTGATTTTAACGGTCCTGTGAAAAATCTTATGATTTGAAGAATTACAGGGAATAAGACTACATTGTACTTCTGACATGAGCGTGAAAGATGCCCAAATGGAGGTACTGGAAACATGGAAAAATAAGAAAGCTTTTTGTGTTCCCGATTGTCCCCAGGCAAGCAAATGGCTGTTTTTTGGAGTGACTTCAGTGGGAGGGAGTGTCAGGGTGTGGAGCTGCTGACACTGCTTTTGTACCTTTTCCTTTGGCCTTGTTTTCCAGCACTTACAAGTGTGCCTGGCTGTCTCACCAGAAGGGAGCAAGATAGTGCCAACTTTAGAAGGTGGAAGAGTTATGAGGAGATAAGTAGCAAAGTAGACTTCTCATAAACCACTCTATCTTGGGAAGGGCAGTGTAGCCCAGTCATTACAATCAGACTTCTGTGAGAGATTCCCAGCTCTGACTGGTTTTCTGAGGAATAGTTTAATGCAGTCGTTAAAAAAAAAAGTTACTAGCTCTGTGGTTCTAGACTTCACCAGTATTTCTCCTCAGACATGGCTGGTAGGTGTCCTTGAACGAGGGAATTATTCTTTTCTTTTCTCAGCATATTGGAGTAATATTCTGACTCAGCTGCAAGAATTCTCCCTTCGTTTACTTTATTGACAAATATTTACCTTTCTAAAATGTTTCGTAAACTGTTAATTTTAATTTTATTTCACTATTTCTCTTGCTTTTGAATACGTCCCCACTAGTCTATATGCCATTCTACTTACTATAACCAAATCTGAGCAACATCAGTTTCTGCTAATTTGATAAATTCGGGTTTCTGTGGGGAAGCTCTCAATAGAGGAACTTCCAGGAACTCTCCTCTCTAGAATTAAAGACTGTAGTCTCCAGTTGGTTGTGATGTATTTTGATGTTAAGCTTTTTACGGGGATCCTACTCTTTTCTGTTGGAGTATGTTTCCTGTTGCTGTTGTCTCCAATTGTACATATCTTGGAAAGCAAAGAGTCTTGTTAAGTAAAGATGATCTTGGATTTACTCCTTCATTCCTTTTAGGTGCATACTTATAAGTCAATGGGCAACCATGCAAAGTAGTAAAACCAGTCACCTAAACTCAAGTCCCTTTAGATCTAAAATTATAACTAAGCAGTTAATGGAGTTTACAGTACTGATCCTCTGTATTAGTGAGGTAGTGAGTTTGAGAAGGAAATCTAAACAAGAACTGGAGTACTACTGGGAAAACTTGGTTAAGGATTTTACTTCAGAGGAGGACAGCAGAAAGCATGGCAGCTAACCAAGCTGCTGCCCCATTCCTACATGAAGTCTTTGGTCAGGTTATGTGGTTCCAAGGGGCCTGAGGTAGGTCCCACTGGGAAGGAGTGGGCTGTGGTGGTAAAATTTTCAAGTGTTTTGCCATTTCAGCATATTTGACCCTGAAACTTGATGTTTCATCAGGCAATATTAGGAATTCTGCTTCTTTAACAGTCTTTCTTAAGTACAGTGGGTACAAGTTTGTAGTTTCACTGGATATTTCTTTATGTAAATAGTTTGAAAGAAAAAGGGAAGAATTTGGATTCTCTCTATGGGAAATGTCTCTTTCTCCAAGGCTCTGAAAAAATTGGTATCAGTTAAAAATAGAGGCAGGTGATTATACAGAAATCTCCCCTCTTCCTTAGTTGTATTTCTTCCCACATGCGCAGCCAAAACTTGAAATGAACTTGCTCTTAACTATTCTCATGATATTGATGTTGCATTGTCCCTGGACACTGAAATAATCCAGTAAATGTGCTTTCTGCTTAAGTGCAACTTTAATTCGAAAATCACATCCATAGAAGTTCTCAGAAATCCTATTTGAATTTACTAAGCATGATTGCTCATGCTGGAACTGCTTTAAAAATCAGTCCAGTCAGATACTACATGCTATTTCAAGTGATTCTTCTAGCCAATCTTTGTTACTCAGCATGGGTAAGAATTAAAGGCTCTGTGCATCAAATATAGTCAACACACTGTGATTATTGTGTGGTGTAAGAATCTTGACAAAGCACTATGGAATAAATTATAAAAGGAAATCATACTTGATATTCTGTAGGAAAAACATGAAGTAGATTTGTCAAATTATATCTGTTGTGAATTAGTGTCTTGGCTTGAATTAATAAGAGAAAATTTTCTAGTGACTATTATCTGGATTAAACTTGTTGATGCAATGTGATATTTGATCTTTTAAATATCTTTTTCCTCATACCATACCTATTGCTAGTCAGCACTAACCAGATGATTCTTATTTTTCTGGCCTTAAAAAATATTTCTGAAACTCCAAGGGCCAAACTTTGCTTTTCACTGTAATAAAGTGAATCTTGCTTAAATGAGAGAACAAATGATGCAGCCTGTGTATACTCTTGTGGTTGGTTATCAGATTTGGCTTAACTGGAAACTGCATCAGAGTAAGAGCACTAGTGTTCGGAAAGATCTCACTGTGTGGTGAATCCTGACCCAGTACTGGGGGAGGGGAGTGTGTGCGTGTGTGGATGGACAAATCAAGATAACTCTATTTTGCACCAAATTGAACTAAGTCTGTATTTCCTTCAAAGATGTTCTGAAATTTGACTTAATGGCTTCTTTATATTCGCTACTCTTACTTGTCACAAAACTTAACACACTCTACCCTTAGTTGCAAATCATTTCACTTTGTCCTGGGCTTTGCCTGTGTCAGAGAAGAAGATGCCATCCAGTGTATCTTGCAGCTGTTTGGACTAGCACTGATTTAACTGCTGTTTCCATGGACCATCTTTAAGGTTTCTTATCTTTCATATTAAGTTGTCAACCAGATGAGATAACTCATCTTTCTCAGAATAACTCTCTGCTGAACTGGTTGGAGATTACCAGCATTTAGATGAGTGTCTGTCACTCAGGCCCCACAACAGACAGTTTGAATGGGAAGCAGAAAGCCTTCAATGAAGCTACAAATTGTTGCAAGGTGGTGTGAAAAAGTTTAAATCATGCAGCTAAGCATGCAACTTCCTGCATCCTGATTTCTGGCTCATAGCATCTTTCCATGGAAGCATTCTGCAAGATGTGAGTTCCCAAGGGGGACTGAACATAATCACAGACAGCAAATGATAATTAGCACCACAATTTAGGAGTAAGTTCTGAATTCAGTTCTCCTCTTTTGAGAGAATGATATTCTAAAGTGAGATATGCTGTCATAATACCCTCAAATTGTAGTGGTAACTGGAGATCTTTGCCTTGCTGGCACCCATTTTAGCTCGGACTTTAATTAGGGCTAGGAAAGAAGATGGATGTTACCAGTTTAGATCTTACATCACTAATAAGAAAAATGAGATTAACTATCTTTGATAAACAATGCTGCTCTGGAGGTTTGCCATTTTATGTGTTGTTGGAGAATTTGCCCACTCTAGTTTGAAAATTAGTTTGCTATGTTTTTAGCTTTTAAAATAAAAAAGTAGCTTGTTACAAAAATTATTTTTAAAGCTAACCTTGTAAATAACTTAAAGGGATATGTCTCTTGTCTTTAGGCTGCTGTCTTTCACTTTAAAACTGCATAATAGTGGATTATGTGCCTTAAGCTTTTTTTTTTTGTGGGATTTTACTTACTATGTATAAAACCACAGAACAAACCCCAGATTCGCGTAAAACTAGATAGCCCACATATTCATGTATGTGTGTCTGTGAGCTTTGTGGTTTCCTGTGAAATGGAAACGTGACAGAGATATGTTTGTTCTACTTCTGTAACTGAGCAGCAGAGTGTCAGGCAGGAGAGCCTGTCAAACTTCAGAGAATTTTTCTCTGAAGGGGGAGGGTGGGTCTAGGGCTCTTACTCTTCTGTTGTTTTAATAGAATTCTGCTTTTGCTTTGCTTTAAGAAAATGATTCCATGGTCTGTTTACTGCAGCTGGAACTTCAAGCAAGGAGAGATGGAGGACTGGTAAAATGTCCATCTGTCTGATGCTCACAAACACAGTTGTTTGGATTTGTGATAAAACTAAAATGACACTAAAATCCTAAAAGTACATTTAGTCAAAGAGGATGGCTTTTACTTTGGACTGTTAATGGAACTGCAATGGCATGAGCAAAACTAGTTTAGTTCCATGGTTTAACCTTGTCTCTGCACCTTACAGTTTCTGTTACCTTTGGGTTTTGTTGTGATAGTTTTGCACAATGCTAATTAAGATTTGTACTGTGGATAACGGAAATGGAGGCATCAGTAATGTGAGGATATGTGGGCACAATATAATCTAGGGTAGTCAAGAAATATTCAGTTGAGCTTGTTGTCTGATTTTTATGTTAGATATTTGTGGCTAGAGTTCTGTCAAAAATATATCACACACACAAAGTGGTTCTGCTAAGCTGAGTTTATTATTTTTATGCAGATCTATCTAATGTATTAGTTCATTGTCTTAAGATCACAGGAGATCTTAAACATATGGAGCATGCTTAGTATGACAGGGTATTGTTAATAAGTTCTTCTTTTCTTTTGCTTTTATAAAGTTTAAATTTGCCAGTGGTTCCTGATCTGTTGCTCAGCGTACTTGTTAGAGGGGAGTGGTATGGTTCTGTGGGGCTGATTGTCTCCAGTTGCCGTTCACATTAAGGGAAAGCCACACACATGGTGTGCTTGCCTGATGACAATCTGGGGTTCCTATCATCTCTGGACTGTTACAAAATTATGACTTGCAGAGATATGGACTTTGTGCAGCAGGAACTGGTAGGGACTGTGTCTTCAAGATCCTTCCAGTAAGTCCAGTGAAAGCCTGTTGGAAGCCTTGATTTGCTGTGTTTTATGTTTCTTATGATATGGAGTTTAAAAAAGTAAATTATTCCTGTGAGTTTCCCCACGAGATTTATTTGAGCCGTTAACTGCTGTGATGAAGGTGATCTCTGAAGTCTTCAGCACAAGCTTGGTAACAGATGACTTTGTCAGGATAGTATATTGGATCTGATGAAAGCCAATGATATATGACTTGAACGGATCAGGCTTGTCTTGGATTTTTGTTCTCTTGTAGTGGAAATTTTTTTGCACAGCCCTTCACCAGATTATTTAATAAGGACAGATACACTGGAAGTATGTGCAACACATCTACTACTGTACAACAAACATTAAAGGCTTAGGATTTTTTAATTTGAACCCAGATTTTCATTGAAGTCTATTGAGAGAGGAGTTCTTTACTGGGAGACAAAAAAAGACTTGTCATGCAGTTGATACTGCTGTTTTATTTGTCCCATTTGGCTAATTGATCCATTTCTTCCAAAGATTAGGATGTGGAATGCGCCCTGGGCTCCTTGTTCTCTGTTTCTCAGTGGTGGATGCCTTGTATTTCTCATTGAAGGGAGCCGGCATATTAGAGTGGGCACTACTTTGGCTCTTTGTTACATTTAAAAAACGACAAAACAAGAAAGAAATACTAATTTTCTATTTCTCTTAGAAAAGGGTTGTTTTCTTTGGATGTGTGGCTAGTCCAAGGGAAAACAGCAGGACAGTGTTTGTGAGGCAGGCAAATGGGATTTGTTTTTTGAATTTGTAACAGAAATACTTACAGCTTGAGCAAAACCAATTACAGTATTTGATCTGCTTACAGATTGAGCAGATTTTTTTTTTCTTGATGAAGCAAAGCTTGGAGCAAACAGATGGAAAGTATCATGGGAACTGGAATGAATATAGCTTTTGGTAGGAACCAAAATCTGATTTGATTTAATAGCCTTTCTTTTCTATTATTTTAATTCTCTGTATTGCATTCAAGGAACAAAATGAGTCTTCCTGTGGGTTATTCATCACCTGTAATTTTCCATAAGAGTTTCTCAAAGTCTCCTGGAGTAACTGTTTTTGTTTCACATATCAAAGGAAGTGAGATCAAATCCTGTTATGGTGTTCTTTTCCATCAGGTTAGCTGAGTTTTCTCATTTTAGAATAAACTTATGGGGGGAATGGGCAAAAAAAATAAAGTAGTATCCAACCAGCAATTATTTGCATCTTAAATATTCAAAACAAAATTGCATCTTGTTAAGCCAAAATGAGAAATAGTCTTATAAGACACCCCACAGGTATTATGTGTGCATAAATGTGTTCTATGTGAACATTGCCATCAGTATACTCAGCTCAAGCAAAGAACCTTGCCTGTGCAATAGTATGTAGGTCTTCTAGTTCTTAAATTGTCCATATAGAAGAAACTATTGTTTCTGTAGCCATGAGAGGGCAAACTGCTCATGCACGACCCATCTGGCCCCTGACTACCTGGGGACTGCTGATTTCTTTCCCTGTGTAACCAGAAGTATCAAGTGTGGGGTTTTTTTGGGGGTTGGGGTTTTCTTTGGGCAAACTTTTTGTGAGATAGTGCCATTGTAAAAGCAAACTTGCTGTGGGAAGTGTTTGTACAACCTCCATGAGAAAAATGTTTCTCTGGAGTCTGAGATACATCTGGGGAAAATGAGAAGAGATCCTAGAGAATGAAATGTGTTGTCAACATATTCAGATAAGTACATTCATAATAAATCTAGGTTCAAATCACCTGGCCTGAGCAAAGCAGAATACCCACCACCAGACTTAGGAGAAACTTTGCCCTTTTCAAGCCATTTTATATGAAGAGATAAAACTTTTATTTTCCCTGACCAAGTGGGCAACAAAGTGTATCGCTTGGTGGTTCAGATAGTGGTATTTGGCATAAGAGTATGATGGTAAGAAACAGCATCTCTGCTACCTACAATTTACACAAACACCTGGTCTACTGGGAGGGGCACAGATGACAGAGAAGCAAGATACTGTCTTCTGTATGCATATCATAAAACAAATAATCTGGCTTCAAGTTCTGCAGGGATATTCTCATTTCATCCAATTAGCAGTGACAGAAAGACATTCTCTAGACTAGCAGATCAGATTTTGGTGTCTGAATCTTTGCAGTGTTGGCAGTGGCATTCATTGTGGAACCCGGTGCTCTGTAACTGGAGTCGCAAGCTCTGGTCTTCTGTGTTTGTTCTCCAAATGCATGTTTTACATGGAAAAGTGTTGGATAGGCTTTTTTGCTGGGTGCTTTACAGATACTGATTCTAGAAGCTCACTATCAGGAGGAAGCTGTGGAAGAAGAAATTTCAAAAGAGGGTGTGTATTCCATCAGAAGAAAAGGTGAGAATTTCACTGTTGACTGAACTCTTTGGTCATTGGCATCAGTGTGAATTTTATTACTGTCTTGGATTTTCTGTGTCCTCTTGAGAGACATCCCATTCTTGAGAGAAGCATAGCAGCCTAGATCTACTTCTGGCTCTGATCACTTTTGTACTATTTTTGTGAGACAGCCATGAGTCCAGTCATAGCTGACTAGTAAAACTGAGTGTACAGCTGTATTCTTGTGTGGATCATGTGCTAGCAAGAATGCCTAAAATACAGTCAAATTTGTTCCTTTTTTTCTGCAGCCTGTTCAGAGACTCAGTGTCTGAGAAATACTCAGTGACAAACTGGAGGGCACATCACAAAGTAGAGCTGCATCTGTTTCCTTCAAAGTTCCTCCTTTTTCCCCCTTGCCTCTGATCTGTCCTAGTATTTTGTGCAACAAAAGGAAGGCATTTCTTTGTGAATTTTGCTCCTTATTACTGAGATTTTCAATTTAAATTTTAACCTAGTGAATGGATCCTAAGAAGAACCAGACGGATACTCAGTTGAGTACTGGCCTGTGCATCATAAGATGGCTGTTACAGTTGTTCTGCATTGGAACAGCAGTGATTTCCAAATATTCATGGTTTTGAGAGAAGTCAAAGGGCGAGACCAGAACATGTGAAGTAGAAATGTAGGCACAATTTTAAAGGAGCTATGGCTGAATACCAAGATATACACGGTGGTGGGGGGGATAAAAGTGCAGCTTAACAAACTGTGGGAGTCTTGTTGGCTTTCCTCAATGATTTGACAACTACCTGTTGTCCCAGAGCTAGGGCAAGACCCCCTGCCTCCTGAGGCCAAGGCATGTCCACGGGTGGCCAGGCTGTTTTCTGCATGTGGTAGAAAACAGATTCTGTGAACTCTTAGTGGTGCTTGCAAAGTACCTACTTTCCTCAAAGTTGATGGTAACTCACTGCTGTTTCTTAAATGGCAAAAGACTTCCACTTTAAGTTTACAAGAAACCTTGGAGACTGGCTGTTGGTTAAATACCCCCACCAAAACTCCACTACTTTACAGCTAATCTTTCTGTTTCAGAGGCTTGTGTCTATACCCATTCTTTCTTCCACTTGAAAGCCAGTCAGTAGCTGCCAGATGCTAATAAAATAGTAAGGGATGGAGATGTTGAAATGGCATCCCTTTGGTACAACTAGTGCATTCTAGGGGCAGCAATAAATGCTATTTAGCAGAGGCAGGGAGCCATTTCACTCTAGCACAGATGGTTTAGTGTAGCTAGAGGAGAGGGGGGAGGATAAACTCTACCTGAGGGCCGACAGGGGACTTGTGGGCATTGCAGACTTGCAGTTGGGATGCAGGACAGGGCAGCATCAGAGAGATGTGACCTGCCACAAATAATGCATCTAGACTTTAGGTGAGTTTTACAGTTCTGTATTTGTCTCCCTGAGTATATGATATTAATTGTAAATAGTAGCCTATTGAACTGCAGGAGACGATGCTTGGCTGTGCTGCTTGCACAGGTTTCACAGGAAGTAAAACCCTAACCAAAAACCCAACACCAAAACAAAAAAAAAAAACCCAAACTCACCAACAAGAAACTCCTCTTTTTGTCCATATATGAGGTATAACAACCAATCACAAAAGCAGCTTGGTTCTAAGGACTAGGTTAGTCAGCTCCTAACCCGTGCGTTTTGAGGTTTCTTTACTATAATGTCTTTTGCACTGTGTAAGGTAATTTCTATTTAACTTCGTTAAAAAAAGAAACAAAACAAAAAAGGGAAATTGACACTTTTAACAGGATTACAAGGAGCAAGAACACTTCCTTTTTGTGCCTGAAAGCACTCTTTTTAGCCTGCTTCTCTGCCAACTCAGGGAGGACAAATTAAAGAACATCTACCAGGCTCCATTCACCCTTCTGAGATCTAATTCCTGAGACCTCTCTTGTGACCTCCTGTGAAGGGGCTCCCTGCTGAGAGGGAGCCTGATCGCTTTGCAGAAATTGCTTCATACTTCCAAAGTCAGGTGCTAAGTCTGCACTGCCGTGGGAGAACACAACTTAGAAACAAATGAATTTTTAGTGATGGATGATGGAGACCAGGCTGATGGGTTTCCATTTTTATCCCCACTCCCTCCCACCCTTTCCCCAAATTTTTGCTGTTGTTATCACTACATCCAGCTGGGATTTGTGAACAATTTGGCTGGCTCTCAGCCCACTGTAGTAGGTATTGCTGAAGCCAAGAGTAATGACTTGAAGAGGTGCAATAAGAGGAGAGGCTGGTGTGCATAGAGGTATTTTTCCAGTGGCAGCTATTTCTCCTCTGCTACTTTCTTGTGCCCTCTTCTATACTTCTCTGTTATTTTTGGCACCTAGAGACCTATGTCTTTAAAGCCACATACAAACATGGGCTCTACTCCGGTAGCAATTCATCAAAGCCCTCTTCATAGTGCTTTTTACAGTTCTGTAGATAAACCTCCTTGATTAATTTTTCTATTTCCATTTCATTTGAGCTGCAGCTGGGTATAGAGGTAATGGCCTACTTAGCAACACTTTTCCTTCATCCTTTTCTGTACCTATAGAGCTACTCTATATTAATTTAACTTTGCCATGTTTTATTTAGGCTACACCTAACCCTGCAAATCCCATAAAACACGTGTGTCTTACTACCCTTGTGTAGTACTGGATGTTGCATTTTAGTTAGCAAAACTTATGTGATACTGCTAGGAAAGTGGAGCAGTGGAGCAACTTGATAAGAGTATGCGGATAAGTTCACCAGACAGGGTGGACACATAGGCTGGTTTAAAGAATATATTTTTATTTTAACTTCTTGTTTATAAGTGTGTAGGGCTGTGTATAAAGTATTTGATTAGCAGAGCTATCATTATGGCCAAACTCAACTAAATTTCAAGCTGAGAATCAGAGGGTTCATTGTATTCAGCTGTAGAAGTGGTGCATCTCCTGATCTCCACCCACTGGTTTTTTTGGTGCTATTTAAGCATTGCTGGAGAAGCCCCCAGGGTTGCAGGTATCACACTTCCCAGTAATAGAGGGGAGCTCTGCATGTAAGCACAGAAGACGTGAGATCTTGGGCTGCTGAGCTGGCAGTAAAACTTTCCCTTAAGGAAGTGGTGCAGGTTGCTTCTTTCTGACTTTTGTAGTACCTCTTCCTTACGCTTCTCAGCACCATTCAGGTTGCCCTGTTGCCACATTTGAAGAAATGTGGGGGATAGTAATTCTAACTTCCTAAGGTTTTCTAACCATGCCATCTGTCCATAAGGACTTGAAGATCTTGATTCTTAATGTTGCTGTGGGTCACCTTTCCGTTCTTCCTGCTCTAGTGTGGCAAAGATGATAGGCTTAGGTTGCAATAAGTCTGAGAGTGCAACACTCATCTCTCTGTAGCTAAATATGCCATTGCACACAGACAATTTCAGTTCTAATTCCTATTCATCAGGTGTTTAATGGTGCCCAATATTCCGTAGCATGTGTGGAGTTTTTTGGTGTGTGTGTGGTTTTTTTTTTTTAATAACCGGGATTCCCTGGTTATTTTCTATCTGAGTATTAGCTAGGCCTGCTCTGTCTCGAAAATCAGATAAGTTGGTGTAATGTACCCAGCTGTAGGCAGCACTGGGTTGTAGGCTCTATATAAAGCTGCTTATTAAATGTCATTTTTTCCCATTTCTAAATGTATTCCACTGTGAAGTTGAATTGCTGAACAGATGCATATAGTCTAAGAAATGACACCCAAACTGTAGAAACAAAACATGTAGGAGATGTAGGTCAAACTTCAGTAGTACAGCATTTTTAATACGAGGATATTGTGTCACTGTAAAAAGACTGAGTGGCTATTGGCTATTCCTTTCAGTTAATATCCGCCTCATATTAGGGGATTATTACCAGTATAATGCTGTCTCCTCTTCAGAAGTTGTCTAGTTGGAAATGTATTAGCTGGGAGCTCTATGGGCTGGTTGAAAGAATCTGACTTAGTCTTGCAGAATGTATGTGCTGAGTGGGTCCTCAGAATTGCTTTGGGATATGGGAAGGCTGGTTTGCTTTACAACTGTGTGGGGCAGGTCAATTAAAACTGGATTTTAATTGAAGCTGTACCAGCTTGCCCAAGCAGGACCTACCCCTGCTGCCCCATACTTACAATAAAATGAAGGTTTACATAATGTTTTACATCATGTGCAATTACCAATATCTGTATCAGATTTGCACCAAAGGGTGACAGTGTTTCCAAATCAGAGCGGGAACATGGAAAAATCTGCCTTGTCAGTCAATACAGAGGTGCAGAGAGAGTAAAAAGTCTAATGTTTCCCAGAAAGCATCTTATTTATTCAGAAGCTGATAAAGAAGGTGCCATAAATAGTCAGCTACTGAGCAGAAACTGGGAAATGTCAGTATCAGTCAGAACTGTGGTGCCAGACAGGAGCATGGATGAGTTTTTAGAGCTAGTTATTTACCTCTCTCTTCTCATTCCCTTGGTTTGGTCTTAGTCTGATCTCTCCTGTCATGTGGATTCCTACTTTGGCATCCTGCCTTTTGAGGGTGATCTAATCCTCCCATGACCTAAACTTTCCTCTAATCTGTATCAGCACTGTAGCTGTCAGAAACGTGTGGATGCTCATCTTTTAGAAAGCTTTTGAGATTAGGATCCAAACTTCTGGTCAGAAGGACATCAGCCCTTAGTGGTATCCCTGCTGCACAGGCACAAGAGTGCTGGCATCTGCTTGTGCAATTCACAGGCTGTGTGGCTCCCAGCCACACTTGCAGGTTCAGCAGCCACACAGAGCAGAGAGTGATGTGCAGTAACACAGAGAGGGGCAGGCTGGCTGCACCTTTAGCTTTTTTCTCAGTCTGGGTACCACTTGAACTGCAACAAAGGACCAAATGTATTAAGCCAAACTAAGTCTGTGGCTGTACAGTGAAAAAAAGACATAGCTGTGTTAAAAATGGTGTACCTGCATTGGCTTTGAGCTAATAGCCTGGAAAATGATAACCAAGAAGAAATAATAATATGGACTTCAGAGGTAATTGCCCAAAGACATGGGAGATCCTGTTACGTGCTTGGCCTTATAACCCTGATTAAACACTGCTGGTCCATTAATCATACTAATTTGAGGTATGTGTCTGCATTCTGTACCTGCATTAGTACAGTCTTTTTACTGGCTTTCTACTGTCAGTAGGGAGGAGCACGTCTGTTGAATAACTGAGTTTAAGGCACCTCCTGACAATGATACAATGATTTAGAAGACCTCACATCTCTGGGGAGCCTGAAATGATGACGATCAGTATCTCAGTGCTCACATCCAAATTTGACAGCGTGAACTTTAGCTGAAGTTTGTTCCGCTGCACCTTTGTTACAGTGAAGGCCTGTGCTGTTATCATCAGGGCAACAGAAATACTTGGTTTTCATTGCTATGAGCCATGTGAATTTTAAGTAGGGTACATATGCTATGAAATACAGCAGCTTACGTTTTTATCAAGTGTTTTGTGAATGGCTTCACTTTTTACAACTGGGACAGGAAATTAAGGGTGGCTGCTAAATTTGTGTTTGCAGGTTTGGTGAGGACAAGCAGCTGATTAATAAATTTCAGATCAACGCTTGTCTTTCTCTTTTCTTTCTGTAAGTAAATACTGAAGTTGATTTGCTGGTCTTACAGTAACAGCCAGCTTCATAGACACTATAAATCTTACTCTAGATTGAGAAAAGTGGATATCTCATCAGTTCATTGGGGGAGTCTTGGCAGGGAAAAATATGTACTCACTCCACACACAAGTGCTAGTTGATTTGCCAGCTGGGCAAGATCTGGCTTTCAAGTGAGGTATAATTGCTTCTAGCTTTGTGTTTAGTATGATCTCCCACTGTCTCCCGATGTCTGGGCTTTGGTCACTTGTCAAACGCAGTGATGATCTGTATGATAACACAAGAAAGAAAACCTTGCAGTGTACCCTTGCTAGTCTATGGATTTGTGAGACACTTTGTAAGATCAAAGCAGAGAACTAAAACTTTTTTCTTAAAACTGTGATTGCTAATCCGGTAGAGGAAATGGAAGAATTTGAGGGGTATCAGTTAGTTTGTGCTGTATGGAACATAGTTTGAGAGGCATATATCTGTATTTTTCAGCTTTTATATGTACCTTAAATCTTTAAGCTTAGGCTTAATTTTCTTCAGACTAAAAGTTGAAAGGGATATGCATAGAGAAGTGTACAATAAACAAAGCCTTCAGTCTGATATATTTCTGCTACTGCCAAAGCATAGCTCCTGGGCAATGCAACCTTTCATCCCTTCTTTGTAATGATTTCTGATAAAATACAGTGTCAAACCTTGAGTGCTTAGTACGTGGTCTTAGCATAGCTAAAACATTGATTAAAACTCTGAAATAGAAATGGAAGTTCCAAGACTACTCTTTAGAGTGAAATTACAAAAAGCTCTTGTTTTTGATGGAGACACAGCCCTCGAGCATCCATCTTTAGGATGTCTCAATAAAATTCATTGCAAGTCTCCCTGCAGCCTGTTCCACATACAAAGTAATTTCTTTTACTTTTTTTTTTTCTAATGAGTAAATTGTGATTTGCGTGGTTGACTCCTATTGGTATAAATACCTGGTCTGCCAAAAGAAGTGTTCATCCTCTTTCATGTGCTTCTCCATCTGGGAAGAAGAAAACTAACCCTTTAATTTACAGCTGAAAGATGCTTGCATACTGCTGTGGTGAGTGTAATGGAACTTAGAACAAAGTATCCACTCTCATGATGTCTGCTCACTAGTGCTTGTGTTTCACTTGGATGAACATCCTTCTATTAATGGTACTGTTTCTGTACCATATCTGAAAAAATTACCTGTTAAAGTCTTCATGACAGGCACAGCTGAGCTGGTGGAATGTTGGTTAGAAGCTCTGTTAGTAAAAATTAAAATCTTGAGCAGCAGCACTTCCAAAGTTACAGAGCTTTTCAAACTATGGCCCAATTGAGAGGTTGATATTCATGAGCTGTTTTGAAGAAACAGACACTGAGAAAATAAATAAGTAACTGGATGGTATTAATTTGCTCAGATATTTGATCAAAGGTTGCTTATTTAAGGAGAACCTGGTAAAAGTGAGAGTCCTAGGAATTTCCTTTTCTGTTTGTTCCTTTTGGAAAGGGAAAATAGAATGCTTCAAGAACTTCATTTTTCAAAATTTAAACTTCTCTAATTTTAAATGAGAACATGATTTTCTTCATTTTGCTGAGAAAGCGGAAAAGGGAGTTAATTATCAGCATGCAGTGATCTTCTTGCATTTCCTTAGTGCTAACTGTTGTGTGCTGTGTTCACTGATAATAGTTTGAAGTGCCATATACAAAGCAATTCATGAAAGGCTGGAAAAAAGTAAAGTTGTTGCATATTTATGCAGTACTTATAGAAGAGCAGAGGAGTCAAGAAAAACTTGGGAACTATGTGAAGGGAAAAATGGAAAGAGACTAAATCCCAGAATTTGGTCCTAATGGAATTAGTGTGAGCAAGATCAGGCCCTGAACATTTAAAGGATATAGAGCACTAAAGACCTGATCCTGTTGTCTGACTGCAGTGCAAATTGTTTATAGTTAGAAGCAAAAAATTGGATTCTTTCTTGCTCTTGCAAGATTTAGTTTCTTTCGGTTAGTATTTTACATTAAAAAAGCCTAATGTGTTTCAAATCAGGGTAATTGAGGTTTTGGATAAGAGCTGTCTAATAAATGTAATCAAGAAAAGATGTTCCATGGAGTAAGTCAGATAATAATAGGATTTGTTACTGTGCTTTTCTTCCCTTTTGCCTCCACCTGCCCAATACAAGAATAGTCTACAGTTATTTTTAGTTTTATAGGGTTTCTATTTTATTTTAATTTTTTTTAGTCACATACTGCAGCGGTATCTTGACTTCTGAAAAGTTTCTGGTAGCTGGAAACCTTGGGAAGCTCAGAGGGGTGGGAAAGTGTTGGGGCACCTCAGCACCCACAGATGTTTGCATGGTGCCTCTGTGCTCTCTGAGAGCAGAATTAAGAGAACAGGACAGCAAATATCTTTTGAAAACTGAATCTTGTACTGGTGTTAAGGCTCAGTGATCCAAGTAAGGGAACTCTACAGTTGTAAACAGGGTGCCGTGGGTCTGCAGTGTGGGTATTTGGGTACCATGCTCTTTGGTCAAACCTTTCTACAGCCCAGTGGTAGGTACAGCACCCATTTTTTCCCTCCTGTGAGGTTTTCCGCACAGAGGTCTGCTGTGACACCAACTTATTATCTTGGCAGTTTCTTATACTATTTACTTCTGTTTTCACAGACTTGTTTTAGTATGAAATTAATAGGTCTTTGCAGTAGACAAAGTGACAAAATTTCTGAAGGTTACTGGACATTGAGCCATTAAAGCTAAATTCCCTCCCTGTGGAAGTGCTTTACAAGCCTTGTATGGCTATGTGAGGAATCACCAGCCTGCACACTACTTCAAAAACAAAAAAAAAATACTTTTTGTTTTAGACATTGCACATAGTCAACCTGTTCCTTGGATTTATCTTATGAGTGATGTGCTAAAAGCTGCAAATGAAACATGACATAAGAATTACTTTCTGGGGATGAGACCTGAAAGACATTTTAATGCACTGAATCACGAATAGGCGTAAAATTTAAAGTAGTGTCCCAAATCAAATGGGAGCTCTCAGCAGGATGATGGGTGATTTCCCAACCAGGCAGAGTATTTACCAAAGGGCTACAATGCACCAGTTTGCACATTTGCTCCTGTTTTGGAGTGTGCCACAATGTATTTGACAGTAGACATGATCGTATGTGTTCTGAGCCCAGTTTATACATGTACAGTATATGCTTTCTGCTATGTCACTGTAAATGAATCATAGAATCATAGAATGGTTTGGGTTGGAAGGGACCTTAAAGATCATCTAG
>JAOXJM010000023.1:38107720-38125309 GCA_026413425.1 Tringa solitaria | reverse complement strand
AACATGAGGAAACTAGCTAGAAAAGAGTTCAGAACAGAGATATTTCAGTGCTTATCTGTGTGTAAGAGTGCTGGGAACACCTTACGTGTCTGACATGGCTGACATTGCAGCCAAGAATAAATGTGAAAACAACTGTGTACAAAGCCTGGCTGGGAAAAGGGGCAGGAGGCGTGGAATCAGAGGTTCACATTTGTTATGGAAGATGGTGTAAAATGTTCTAGCTGTGCAGGTATAACTCTCCCTAGAAATAAGATGATGTTAATATGCAGTAGTGTATTCAATGTTTAATTTAAAAAAAAAAAAGCCATAAAAACTCTGAATGTATATACACACATCAAACTTCGTTACAATTATTATTTGCACTGGATATACCAAGTAATGTCGCCGTAATCCTCTTTCTGTGTCCCTTAACTTTCACATAATAAATTCACAAAATGCTATAGAAGTGGATGCCAAAAAAGGTCTCTGGTGGAACTTTGTGAGAATGCCGGAAGACATTCTATGGATGGTAACATGGCAGAGTGAGTTAAATTACAATGCTAAATGCAGGCTTTAGTTGAGAACATCAGAAGCAGTTAAAATTGGGGGAAAAGGGGAGGGAGGGAGAGTTGGACTTCTCAGTAACTCCAGACTACCAGTCCCTATGGTAATCGGTGGAGTCCTCAATGTATACTCTGTAAACATTAATAAAACAAAAAGGTCCCAGTGTTCTAGTATCGCTTCTGGAAAAATGTTGAAGATCTTAGATGTAGCTTGTGTAGTGTTGATAAAAATATGTGAAATAATTTCAGAGATTGAGCCAGAGACACAATTCTCTTTATTAATATAAAACTGTGCAAATGGTTGCAAAAATAGCTAAAATGCTTGTAATTAAAAATATATCAAGCTATTTGATTGTGACATGCAACTACATTTCCACCCGTAAACTTGAGGTATGGGTAACAAAAAAACCCCTCCACCTTAAACATACTAAGCAGTGCCACTGTATATTTCCAAAATGGTCTGTTGGCATATAGCAATTGGGTCCTTACGTACAGCTCCCAGCTTGCAAGTGTAGTTTGTTTTTCCTATGGAACATATCTACTATTCCTGCTACCTTGAGTAGTGCTACATCCTAGGGGTCTGGTACTTGTGTTACTCTACTCATAAGAAAAAGTAACTATAAGGTAATGAGTGGAATTTTGTAGGGCAGTCTCTATCCTTTGCCCAGGTCCTGAAAAGGGCTGGTAATGGAGATTCTGTTCCATTTTTTTAGTATTTTGGTTACTTGGTGGCTTCTTTCTCCTTTCTCCCCTCTGTAACAAAGCCCATATGATCTTTGAGGAGAATTTATCTCTTCTAACTTAATACATGGAATATCTAAAGCTAAGCCTCAAGTTTAGAGGTAGTGGCAGTGAATTTAAAGAAACTGTATAAAGCAGCAATCTTTGATTTTGAAGGTCTTGGGTCTTGAATGGTATTAAATTAGGTCAGTTGAATTGGGACACTTGTCTTTGGTTGTGTTGATGTCCCATGATAATTGATCATTTCCCATGCAAGACTAGTCATATTCAGAGGTGCATGGCAAGAGCCAAGTAGATGACACTCCTGTGCCAAAATGGGGACTTGTCCTTCTGACAGATGGTGCTGCTGCGCTAAGCAGCCTTGGCATAAAACAATCTATACATGATGGTGTCCAGCAAGACCTGGAGAAACTCAGGTTCTCTGCTCAGGCCACTGCTTTTTAATTAAGATGGGTTTGTACCAGACAAGTGGATTAAGGCCACAACATCAAGGTATGCAGAGGGTGATTTCTCTCACTAGGTTTTAGCACTGCAGCTTTCATACTTGCCTTGCTCCTCGGGAACTGTCTAACTTCAGCTGCATGGAGAAGGAGAGAAGGTGGCAGTGCTCACTTTAGCTGATCCAGCACTCCTTCATGGCGCCACATCTGTTTGTGGTGAGCTGGACTTTGGGTCTAAAAGTAGCACAGTGATGGCTGCTCAGGAGCACATCTTCTGCAAGAATAATAGATAGTATGCCTTATCTTGCCATGCCTGAGGGTAGGCAGTGCAGCTTCTGGGGAGATGGAGGTTTTAAACTCCAGAAGACTGCTCTGCCAAGTACTGTTGGCCTAAAGGGATGCAGCCTTACTGCTATGTGGAGTGTGTGATGCAGCTGCCTTAGCAGCTGGAGAGGATTTCATGGGTGAATCCTAGTAGAACACAGCTCTGGGTGTTTATAACCACAAGATACAACCTCACGTTTGGCAGCTTTTCTTTGCAAGGTTACGTGGTTCCCCTGCTGGGTGTCACTGCTCACGTCTCCATGTTGCTCCTCATAGCTTATCTAATGGCCTCAGGAACCAAGGTCCAGGTTTCAGATGGGAGCTTGCTGCAAAGGACAAGCACAATGCTCCATATTGCTATGCTTTGTGAATCTAGCCTAAAGCCACAGTGGCACCTTTAATCACAGCTGATCTGCTCAGACTCCTGCTCTCCTGCTCTGTCTCCATCTCATCGTGGCTCTTCTACTACAGCATTAGAAATAATGAGGTTTGGTGCTAATTCCAAGACACTGTGCTCCTTAGCCTGTGCCCCATCTGCTTCAGAGAACAAAGTAATCTCTGAAGGAACTATCCAGGTCTGTGTGAATCAGATGTATGAGAGAGAAATAGAGACTCATATTAAATTTAAATTAATGAGACCCAGACTCTTGAAATAAAACTAAGGAAAATAAGGTAATGCAGTGGTAGGAGAGCTTTCTGTCTTAAAGTTGGATTTCCTTACTCTTTTCTTTCTGGATATGTAGCTTTCAGCTATTCAGACAAAAATAAATTTAAGCTAGCACAATAACAGCTCCTTGTTTTCCCCCTTCCCAGCACTGTTTTCTTTGAAACATCTTTCCAGGATTATGTTGACAGTGTGCTTTTATTTAAAAAAGAAATCTAAATCCAGATGTTAGCTTGTCTGTCAATAAATAACAAAAAGTAGATATATTTTTTTCCCAGGTTGTACGAATTATGCAGGTATGTAGATTTTATAACATGTTTACTTAGTCAGATGTTGCTGAAATTCTTACAAGGTGTTCTAAGGCAACAGTGATTTGTTCTACTGATCATAAATCATTTTTGTTTGAGGAGTTATGTGTAAGTTTTCTTAAATTTTGTTTGATTTTTGAATCTATATTAGTGGAGAACCTGGAGCCTGAGTTTACAGAGGGTTGCTCTGTTGATTCATTGCAGGAGGTGCCTTTGAGTAGGGACAGAGATTGGGTAGCCTTATTCAGTGTATTTCAAAAGTAGTGCCATAGTGGCAGTGGCTACCTCTAGAACTAATTGCTTAATCCTTTCAGATGCCACTCCCATTTCCCTATTGATTATGCTGTGACTGGGTACACAAGGAGCCCTGTATTAATCTGAAGTCATGAACAGCGTCTTTAATCTTTACAAAGGTTGGAAATCCATTCTGTTCCCCAATCGTTAGAGAGCTTTTCAGCTGACACTGTAACCTGAGGAACTTTGTATTTTGGTTTGAGGCTGGCTAATGTTACCGGGCTCTACTGGAAGCTTTTTCTTCCCTTCCTTATTGGTGTGGTGTGTAGGTGTGGTTTTTTTTTTTTTTTAATGTGGTTCACATGGGGACTATTTGGAAAAAGATTTGTAATCTTAGCCTTCATCAGACCACACAAGTCAAGAGGCTGATCCCCTCTTGGGCTTGTCAGCAGTCAGCTTATTCAGGACAGAACGTGAGCTGTGGTGAGGGTGGGGGAGGCATGTTTTTAGCCCACACGTGTAGATCAGTGTCATAGGGGGCCAGCAACACCGTGCTGTTTGGCAGTGAGGGCTCATTATGTGCCTGTCCCCTGAGGTCCCACAGCAAGGGCTTGAGGCTTCTGTTTGCAGTGAATGGATGTGGGGAGGGGAGGGCTTGGCCTCCTTCTGCTCTGAATGCTTTCATTGAGACCTTGGTGAGAACGCTTTTTAACTGAGCCCTGTCACATCCTCCAGCATTTGAATTTCTTGGGATTTTGTGGGGGTGCAGAGGATGGGATACAGGCTGTGGAGGTTGTGACAGTCTGGGGTTGTACAGCATGAGTGAGTACTTTTTAATAAACCCAATAGTCCTGAACTGAAACGGTGCCTACTTTTTGAGTTTGGATGTTCTTTTTTAATAGGTGACAACAATAAAAGTGGTGATTAGCTGTACTCCAAAGCTCCTCTAATGTCACAAATCTGACTGTAAATATATGTATTGAAACAGAGCGTTTCCAGCCTGGAGAAGTGCAGTGGTAAATGCTTGTTCCTAGCTGTAAGTGTTCAGAAGCAGCAGTGTTACCAGGGAGCTGACCAAGGCCAACAGAATTGTTTTGTCTTCTACACCAACTTCAGTTGGCCTCACATCCTTGAAGGTTTCTGCTATACTCACATCACCAGATGCCTGGCAGCAAAGCGACCCGTCAGCTTTGGGATCCAAGCCAGTACCCTCCCTCAGAGCAGCACGCAACCATGTCAGCTTGAGTCAGTGCTGGTATGGTAGATGCCTTCTGGATCACTTTGTGAGGAAGCAGCCACAAGCAGGTCCTTTGGCATTTGCACAAGCCACAGTGAGTGGAGTTGGAGCTCTCTTATGTAAAGCCACACTCAGCAGCTCAACAACTTCCATCCTGACCACAGCTTCTTATCTGCCCCACATACATTCCCACACTCACCAGCCCCTCGAACCCAGTCTCTGTCACTTACCCTTGGCACAAAATACCAAATCCTGTGCAATCCCTGCCTCAGCATATGCAGACAGTCTGCTGAATTGGAGCTGAAGCTTATGCTGAAGTATACAGATTAGTTTATAGTTTCTGTAGAAAGTCATGCACAGACAGTTTAGGAAATTTAGTAGGTATGTTTGCAGCAGACTTAAGAGAAAAAGGCTGTGTATTATGGGCTTGTCATAACACTCATTCTACCACTGCGTTGTCATAGTTAAACAGTGCAACTGCTCCAAGGCTGGAGAACAGCTTTACCTGGTGAAAAGGTGTCCCATGCGCTGCAGTTTATCCTCATACTGTATGTGAAACCGTCATGACAGTGTAATTCTGTTTCCACTGAGATTCATGTTACTTCCGTTAGTTTTTTTTGGGATCTGTTTTTTCTTCTTCCTTCCCTTTGCATACCCTGAATATTTATACCATTCTAGCCAAACATAAGCTGATCTTCCAACTGGAGCGGAAACCTGCAAACAACTTTGCTCCTGAATTTATTCCCAGCTGAAAAGATGAGGTGTGCTCCTGCTTCCTGTCCCTGTATACTAGGTGAAATAAATGTTCTTTCATGGCTGCTCTAATGCTCTTAGACTTCATTGGCTGCATGGATGTTGGGGCCACTCAGCATCCTCTAAAATAAAGATTTTAACTTTCACGGTGCATTTTTTTGTTTTTTCTTATGTCTAGTATTTTTGTACAAGCATAAAAATGGTATAAATTTGTCTAAACTATTGTAAATGAGAAATGTGTAGAAGGGCCATCAGAGTTGACAAAGTTCTAGAGAGACAAGTGCATTTAAATATAGAAATTTTACTTCCAAAGAAAAGTCTTTGGTGTGTTACATCTCATCTTGATGTAACCATGTATGCATGTATTCCATGCATACAAAAGAAATTAAGCAAAACCATAATTAGACAATTTGATAATAATATCATTAACAAGCTCTTAATATAACTGTGTTAAGAGAAACAGCTATAAATACAAAACTATGGCTGTTGTTATATCAAAGCTGATATTCACAAATAAGCGTAATCCATCCTGAGATAATGTGAAACTGTTAGAATAAAACTGGGCTTCTTTCCTCAGTTCATGTTATTAATAAGCACAAAACCAGGCGCTAATAAAAATCATTAATAATGTCATACACATCCAAAGTAATAATCATGGTATCAATTAACCTAAAGCTAGGATCGGAGCACAGAGTGAGGCAGGGTGTCACGTCTGAGAGGCAGGAGAAGGGTCAAAGGGTATCTGCTGGTTTTGGGAGCTGTGCACCTGATAAGCCTTTAGAGCCAGAAGCTGGACTGCAAAAGGCTGCACAAACCAGGGGAGGGAGCATGAGCTTTGTATTGCTGGCAGGAAAGGAACAGGGTGGTGGTGCTTTTCCCACTCTGGGGGGGAGAAAAAGGGGGATTTCCAAG
Source organism: Tringa solitaria (assembly GCA_026413425.1). Classification (NCBI taxonomy): domain Eukaryota; kingdom Metazoa; phylum Chordata; class Aves; order Charadriiformes; family Scolopacidae; genus Tringa; species Tringa solitaria. The sequence goes on along the minus strand of JAOXJM010000023.1, from coordinate 38,119,154 downwards.
AGACTGAGTCACTGAAATGTAGTTTGAACCTGGATACGATGGGAGTTTGAAGAATCCTGAGGCAGGAGCAAGTAAAGCCCTTTTGTAGGTGAGTGACGGGGTGAGAAAGAGGTGGTAAATAACTGGCCAAATGTTACTGAGGGGGAAAGACTTAGCAGATCGAAGTGAGACTGTGAGAGCCTGTATGGCTAGACAGCAGGGGACATTAGCAGCCTGTGGTGCAAGTGGCTGTCAGCACCTGGTATGTGGCTACTATTTAGAGCATCGATCTGCTGCAGGCCTGGTATGTGTCAAGGAGGATGTTTCAGACAGGTGCTGTCAAACCTCAGAGCTGCTTGCAGGATGATCTTCTGCAACTTCTGTCCCCCCAAAACACAGCATAAAGTCTTTTGGGAAAGCAGGGTGGCGTACAACACTTTAATAGAGATGTTGTGATCTTCCTCTAGGTCAGCAATTCTGTATCTTTGCTTACCTCATCTGTAGACCTTCAAATTATTTCTATCAGGAACAGGTTGGAAAAACATTAATCCTTTCACAGGTCATTGCCTTGATTTCTCCTCTCCCCCTCTTTCATCCTCCCTAGTTCACACCATCTTCAAGTAGGTGTCTCATCTCTCTCTGCAACCTCAAGGGTTGCACGGTGATCTGGGATTGTTCTCCACAGTCTTAACTAATCCTCCAGCTTTCATGATGCCCACTTGCTTGATACTGGGTGCATCCACAGGAAGGAAATGGCCCTAAAAAAGGCAGGTAACAGTTCTGCAGATGTTGAGGTGCATGTTTCTTTAGTCCAGTCAGGATAAAAATGTGGTAGAAATCCCCAGTTAAAACTAGTGTGAGATGTGGCTGCCACTGAGTGGTAAGAGCAGGTTTGTATGCAGCTTGGAATGCTCTGCATGTACAAAGATTGGAGAATTGGTGCAGAGGGGAGACTCACTCCAATTTCCAAATTACGTGTTTTTAACTATGTTATCTATCTAAAGCAAAATGGAAACATAGAGAAGAGGCAAATACATTTCAGTTTTTCATGGGCCTCTGACTGTGAATATGTGTGGGAGAGACTTATTATTACTGTGAAGTGACTGTTGTCTTTGATATACTTTCCCAATGGTTAGGAACAAAATTCATTCTCTGTTTCCTAGATGGCACACATATATACTCCATCTGATTTGAATGAAGTGGGCAGGATTTTACTTGTAGTTTTACTAAGATTAAGGTTACTTGGGTTGCCTGGTGTTTTCAGGTTCAAGGACATGAAAGAAAGTCAATTTAAGGTGTGAATTTCAAATGGCTTTGTTAGACTGCAGTAAAACTGTTAACTCTTCAGGTTTTAACTGACCATAGTTAGTGCTGTGCTAAGGCTTGCAATGTTCTAATTCTAGTCAGTCCATATCTTTGACCTTCCCAACTCCTCTTCAGTCGAGTTGAGAAAGGTGGAAGTCTGATAGTGACAAAAAAGAAACCAGATAAGAGACCCTGAATGAGTGTTGCTTGAGGAGAGCATATCCTAGATGAATGAAAGGTATCTCTGCTGAGCCAGGTTGGAACCTCAGTGTGAAGTGGAGAAATTGGTAACATTGTTCTGAAAGCTGAGTGAATTAAAAAAATCCAAAAACCAAAAGGAACATCGCACATGCAAAGGCAAAGCTCTGTAACCATTGTAAAAGTCACCAATAACCTGTACCAATAGTGTTTGGTTTTTTTTTTTAAATGGGTTTATTTATTCTTACTCCAGAACAGCTATCTTGCATGTTGTTTAAAGATACTAACATTTCTTAGAGTGGAGAGAAAAGCCTAAGTGTGAGCATGCAGAAATGGTTTAAAAAAACAGCATAAAAAAGGCTGAATAAGACAGAAAATTTTTGATTCTGTGATGTCAATTGTAGATGTGCTGAAGTTGGACAGTTTTGATAAAAATGTTACATACTGAATAGTTCTTTTGAGAATGCTAAGTTGTGAAATAAAAACCATAACAATCTTCCTCATCACTGTTTGCCTAAAATAAAAGGGATATGATTCTCATGTTGAAAAGCAGTTACAGGAGGTTTTAGCTTGCTCCTTTTTAAATCAGGAGAACAGTAGGTATATAGGTGTCACAAATACTGTCCTGACCTTCACACTTGTGATGTTTAGTTACCAGTGTTCAGGTATGACAGCTATTTGAGAAATCACTGGTTACAGTGTCAATAGTAGCTCAGTGCTGCCATTCATCAAAGAACTGTAATGCTCTTCTCACAGGAAAAGCAAGCTCAACTTTGAAAATGTGGAGGTGTGTCAGAACAGTAATTGCTACTGTAGCCTGGTTACTCAAAGAGGTTCAAGTGATCTGTTGATTTGATGTTTATAAAACTTGGAATAATGGGGAAGTTTGAAAGGATCAAAGAAAAACTAATGTTATTCCAGTATTTTAACAGGTCTGGCCCATGTAATCATAGGTCAGTCATGCTTCGTGCTTATCCCAGATGGGTTTGAAAGGGTGGGTAACAGGATATCAACAATAAAGAACAGTTTCTATGTGAACGGCAATCAGAAAGGTTTTATGAAAAAAGGTATCATCACATTTACCACATTGGTGATGAGTAAGGCTAAACATTTTGTTGGTAAAGCTAACCATTTGCAAATTCTTGAAAGCATCTCATTCTAACAATAATTAGAAAGTTCAAATCAGTAGCCAGCCCCTAGTTGAGTGAAGAGGCAGCAACAGCAACTGAGTTCTGTGTGGTGACTGGAAACCTGAGCCAAAATGCATCTGTGATACAGCTGGGTTGCATGCGTGACACAAGACTGCTTATAGAGTGATGCAGAAAAGTACTAGAGGGTCAGGTGAATAACCAGTTGAACATAAGCCCATAGTGTGCTCTGGTGGCTAAGAAAGCAAATACATCATTTAATGTTCAGGCAGGAAAATACAAAGCAAGGAGAAGAGAATGGAGCTGCTGCTTTTTTCCAGCGTAAGTGGTGAGGCTTCGGCAATTCTGTGTTTGTTTCTATTCTTTGTGCTATAAAAAGGGTGGTGACAAATTCTGTCTCTTTGGCAACAGCTGAGTTTGTCTACCACGTAGCTGTAGAAGCTGCTTCCCTCCAGGATACCCTATGCATGCTGTGGCCACAGATACAGTCTGGATTGCAGAGCAATAGACAACTGCGTAGCAGAGCTGATTGGGCAAAGCTTGGATTTGTACCACTGAATGTATATTTAGGTTTTCCTGCTTCTATTTCATCTCTTCTTCCCAACCCAATTAAAAATCTGGCTTCTGTCTTAATTATCAAGTGCTAACACAAACACCTGTGTTCCAGATGTGTACAGCTGTAAGTCCATCAGTGCTGATCCATTATCAGAGCCATAAGCCAATCCACGGAGCAATTGGAAAATGCTTTTTGCTCTTCTTCTTGTGTCCCTCCTCCCCATTTTTAATCATCCTATTTTTCCAGGGTTTCCTCTCTTCTGCTGCCTGCTGCTGCAAGTTTATAAGGTGAGCCTTGCTCAAACTTTGTTTCTTTCAGATAAGAAAACAAAGAACCTAAATTCAAGGAGCAAATTTTTCTGGCTGCAGAATGTAAGTTTAAACTGACAAATGTTGAATTATAAAAGTCCAAATGTCAGTAGTATGTGCCAGCTCAAGAAAAACACCTTGAAATAAGTAATGTTGTGAGGGCTACACCAGACATGATTAAGATTTGATTTTTTTTCCTTTCCAAACCCCACCTCCAAAAGAACTGGTCCCAGTGGTCTCCCAGATATGTTCTGGAGATACTGAGTGTAGTTCAGCCCACTCATGGCCTTTTTGAAAGTGAACACTTGAGTCAGCAGCAGAAATCAGTTCTTCAAGTTTAAAGAACAACAATGATAATAGTTAAAGGTGGGATATGATAACACTGCAGAGGTTTTTACTGCACTTCGTAAAACAGTCTCTTTAGAAGGGCTTGCTGGAAACAGGCTAATATAAAAAGCCTCTTCCTTATTCTACTGTGCTTCCCTCGTGACCTCTGTCTCTTCTTTTGTCTAGGTTCTCTACTTACTAACTCTTCTGTCCTCTCCTCTCCTCTCCCCAACATGTAGTAATAGTGCTTATGGGGGGATGTTCCTGCTGGGGAAAAAAGAGAGTTTCAGAAGGACAAGAGGGAAATATGTTCTCCTTTTCTAGCAAAGGAGATGAGATAGTTTCATTTACTCATCTGGGAGTGGTAATGGATGGCTTATGTGAAGAAGACATGTTGGGTGTGAGGGAAGTCTTCTGTGACAGAGAAGGTAAGACAGTGTGGTCTTGCCCAGAGCAGGTGTTAGTTGCTATGTACCTCGCTGTCCCCTGATCTTGCTCATGTGCAATTTTGGCTTTCACTTAACAAAACACTGCTTGTGCTAGCAGAGATCCTGCCACCATAGTTAATTCAGATGATTCAGTCTTTACTTAGCCAAGCTAACTGTTTTTTGTCCAGGGGTTCCTGGCTCAGTTTGATTGTACAGCGCTACTAATTTATAGTCATAGTGTGTATCTCTGTCATGCTTATTTGAGGAAAAACTCCCATTGACTTCAGTTTATTTGAACATACTTGTGCTTTAACATAAGTGGTGGCATTGTAACAGTGAGGTTTTTCAACTGTTGGGGCTCTGGAATGCTGAAAACAGCAAATTTCTGAAATGTGGCTGTGAACATGATAGGATATGTTTTAAGTTAGGGTGCAGAGACACTTGGGAAATAACCCGAGTGCCTCTGGAAAGTAAATTTACAAGTATAATCTCTTTATTGGGCTGGAAAGTATACCTTCAAGAGAGAAAGGAGACTAGAGGAGATTTTTTTTTCCTTCCCCTAGCCATGGAACTAACAGGATTGTGTTTAGAGTAGAGATGTTTGCAGAGTCATGGAAAAACATGTGTTTTTTATCAGGGTTAAGTCTTCTCTCCTACTAATGTTTCTTAATTAGTTCTTTTACTCCCTGCCTGTGGAGAGTGAGGGTCTAGAAAACACACTTCTTCCTGGGCAGAACTTTGATCATTGCTATCCCCTGCTTCTCCCCCTCACCTTGTGTGATGGATCACATACCAGCAGTCATTGCTGCCTGGACCTTTTCAGAAACAAAAGAACTCCATGAGGCTTCTGTGAGCATCTTCAAGTGGAAGCTGACCTCTGTGATTTACTTAGTGTTGACTGCTTTGTTTTTTCCCCAAAGAGGGATGGATAATATTGAAGAACATTATTTGATAAGGTCTTGAGATCCATTGTACAGTTGAGTTTTCTTTGAGGTAATGACATAGGGTTACAATGTCTAACTTGTGTAGGCTGTAGTTGAGCTAATCAAGTATTTGTGCACAAAATCCTGTATTAGTGTCTGTCTGTAGTATGTTTACAAAAAAGTAGCATACGTATGCAGTATTTGTATATGAATCTGTGATTAGCTAGGTTCCATGTAACATGTAAAAGCGCAAATTGCTTATCCTGTTTCTTGCCTGCTTCTGTTCACCAGTTGGGCTCTGCCTACTTTCATCATATCTTCTTGTAAGCTTTGTGTAAATATATGTACAAAACAGATTGTTGAAGAAGATGGGCACCCAGCTGGGTAGCAGGAAGGGAAAGATTATTCTTGTTGTAGTCTGCTTTCTTAGTGATGGAATTAAAATGTTATGCAAACTATATAGCAAGGTATAGATTTACAAAGGGAGATGAGAGGAGGATGCTTCTGCATTATCTTACATGATCATACAGTAGTGCTGTTTCTTCTCTTCTGTGAGGTCAGGACTGCATTTACCCTGGTACAGCTGTCTGTGTACTTCAGAATTTCTTAACTAGTGCCTGTTTGCTGAGTATGTTCATTGGGTAAATCAAGAATTTCTCAGCATACCTGTCTATGATGGGCAAAACTTCCTTCCCTCATCTGTCTTTCCCTTGTGGGTTTTTAGTTCAGGATCAAAAATGAAGGATAAATTACTAGTTGGTTACTGTGGAGAAGATGAACAACTAAACATAGCTGGGATTGATGTTTACTTGAGCTTGAAAACTCTAATGTGAAGAGACTCCTTGCAACTTAGTGTGCACTCTGTTTAGTTCACTGCTTGCCTTGTGCATTTATGCTATGGTCTGTGTTGTGAATGGTCTCCTGAAGCTTTCAGACCTCTTACACGCCTTCATTTGTTTATTATAGGAATAAGAGTTTATACTAATGCTGTTTATACTAAAGATGGGTGAACCATTACAGCAATAAGAGAAATCATCATGAACCTTTGCCCTGAACTCAAACCAAACTCTTTTGTGACTTTTAAAGTTCTGTTTCAGTTTTCAGCATCACTGTACTTTGTTCTGTCAGTGGAAATGAGTGCCAAAATATAAATGGTATTTCCAGTGTCAACCTCAGATTTCACAAGCAAATCTGCTCTCATACCAGTGAGTGTGGAGTTTCTTAGACCTCACAAGTTTCTGTAGTGAGTATAACCTTTCCAACTCCTGCTGCTTAGTGCAGCTAGCTCAAAGCTCTTATCTTGTGAGGCTTGCCTATCATTATTTCATATGGGACAAGATACTGTTTATTGAACTAATAAGTAATCCTAAGGAAATGTATACAGATGGTTGCTTGCAGATGAAATACGGAAACAGAAAATGTCATGAAGCTGCATTTTCCTGCTATTCAAGCAAGGGTGTAGTAACTGTCCAGTTTTGGCCTCCTTCCTGTTAAACGTGTTTCAAGGCTGTTAGCCGATTCTTCTGTGAAATTACAGTGGAGCTGCCCAGTGCAGAATAAGAAACTAAACTCTCTTTTAAGCTCTATCAGATTTTTTTTGAGAACAAAATGTGACTAATTGTTTCTGGAACCCAAGTTTCTCCAAATTTATTTGCTGTCCTGTAGGGTTTTGTTTCACATTCCAGACTTGGACCTGGTGTTGGGCTATCCATCTAGTAGAGTCTGACAGATTAGCAGGGCCAATCTTGGGAGTAATCAATTCAGGTTGTGCCTGTTTTCCTCCTTTCTGCTCCTGAGGAGGAACAGTCTTCCTTCTTCCCTCCATCCGTCCCTCCCTCCCTCTCTCTGTGTTTATTGTTGTATCAGAAAATGATCTTATGTTTGTTTTAAGACTGAGATGAAGCTGAATTCACTGCTGTCCAGCACTCTTTAAAGTTGGTGTGCTACTTGAATATTTGTATCATGCTGACATTTGCTTACTTTAGAGAAGGCTTTATTTCCTTGGAATATTTATCATAGTATCCAGGAATTTCCATCTTGAACTGCTGCTGGATCTGAATGTTGTATATAATTACCTGGGTTCAAGCCTAGTTGCCTAAGGGAAGTTAACTTTCAAAGAACAACAACTAGCTCTGTGGCATGAGCTAGCTGAAGGAAAAGCTGGCAAGGATTTTTCTGGGACTGACGTGGAGCAGCCTGGAAAGAAGACTCGCACCTCACTTCAGCTGTATAGGTAGATTTGTTTAGCTCATTACGGTAAAAATAGTCTTTCCCTGCCTACCTGGCATCATGGATGGGGTGCCTATATCTGATGTGATCTCTTGACCTAGTTATGGTCTGGGATGGAAAATAAGATTTGACATCTTTTGCATTCTGTTTTTTCCCCCTGATTTCCACTGGTCCCTTTCCCAAAGGTTAAGGGGGGAGGGTTGGTGCCGATTGCAGTTCCTGTCTTCCTGACACACTTTGATGCTCTGACCCCCTTTGTGCATAAAATAGGAATGACCAGCTTGAGGCTTGATCAGATCTCAGCCTCCTGTTGTTTCTCATCAGCTTATATGACTCTCTTGGGCTTCTGAGGCTCTAGAACTGCTCTTTTGCTGCTGTGCATAAAGAGGCACCATGATTTATGAATCAATTAATCACTGCATGCTGAGGAGCTGTTCACGGTAGTTAAACAGTGAAAATAAAATGCTTGAGTATATAATAAAGACAGATCATAATGAATATGACCCTCTACCGATGAATTCTCTCTCTATATATATTATACCCCCTATCCATTCTTTCCCAGCACAGCCAAACTATCAAGACATGAAATTTGTCCATCTTGGATGGCATGGTATTCATCAAATTACTTGATAAGGGTGGTGTCTATTTGTGTGATTTCCTCTGTCCACTGCCATGCACTCTCCTGGACTGATTTCAGTTTGCTGCTAAAGCTGATAAAGCCACAAAGCTTAAGAGGAGAAAAAAAAAAAAGATATTCTGATTATACTGATTGTAAATCTTTTTTTGAGTAGTCATAAGAAAATCCACCAGTAAGTCTCCAAAGCTTAAGGAGGTGAAGTCTGCTCTGCCTGGTGTGTAAAACCACAAAAATGTGGTTTAAAATTTCCAAGAAATATTTCTATCACCTAACTGCCATTGTTCTGTGTAACACGCATGTTTTTGTTGTGTGTTTCTGAAACTGATACTGTAGGAACTAGGCAAGATGGTGATAAGCTCCTGCTAAGACTGCTGTTTGACTTCATCACTTACTGAACCACTCTGCAATTTAAGTCAGCGTTCAATGACTGTAGTCAGATCAGGGTGCATATTGCTCTGTGGAGAGTATCACTGGTACTCAGAGATCTACCCATGAGGTAAGGATGTGAGATTTTAAACCTGATCACATGGTTTTGCATCAAAACTATGCTTTCCAAGAAGAAAATTATTATCAGCAGATAACCAAAATAGTGGTAAAATGTTTGATTACCAGAAAAAATTGTGGTGGTTTTTTTGTTGTTTTTTTTTTTTTTTTTTTTTTTCCCAGATGAAAAGTGTGTTTCTGGTAAATGAAATGCTGAAAAGCTCTTGAAAACTTTGTCAAATATCCATCTGTTTTGAATTCTGGAAAGGATTTTGGGAGAGTGATGGTACTTCTGGTTTTTCATTTTTCCTTTCCAAGCAGGCTTTGAAATTTTACATTTTTGTTGCAGAGTATTTCCTGGATTTTTTGAATACCAAAAACTGGCACTGATAAATAGATGGATTTGTGAACCTTGCTGCAAGCCCACTGGTTTTAGTAGAGGTGCTCTTGATTTCACCTGTGTAACTAAGAGTAGATTTCATTCAAGCCAGAAATTAGGTGCACTGGTGTGAAGCAGGTTAATTCATTTTCTCTGTCATGCATTGAAGCTTGCAATGAAATTATAATATTTGCCACTTATCAGTAAAAGTAAAAGAATTTTTTCTTTCCAGCACAATCTAGTTTCTCATTTTTGTTCAGCTCTACTGCTGGCATATGTTGACTGTATCTAATGGCCTTTGTTTGCATTCTAACCTTATCTCATAAATTGGCTTTTGAAATGCACAATCAGCAGTAATAATGTTTCACTGTTGTGACCATGGTTAAACATTTCTCTCCTGTTCCCCCCTCTCCCTTCTCTGTTTGATTTTTTTTTTTCTTTTTTTTTTTTTAGGACCCAGGTTTCTCTTCGGTGATTCATGACAAGCTGCAAGTTCCCAATACCATTCGTAAGGCATGGAATGAGAAGGACAATAGATGTGATGTTTGTGCCACACACCTGAACCAGTTGAAGCAAGAGGCCATTCAGATGGTGCTGACCTTAGAGCAAGCTGCCAACTCAGAACATTATGATGCCTCACCAGGCTCTCCCCCACCTCTCTCCAATATCCCCACATTAGTGAGTCCCCGGCACATGGGCAGCCTGCAGCCCAGGGACTGGGCATACATGCCTGCTCCTTATGCTACATCAAATTATACAGGCTTTGTTGCCAACAAACATGTTGGCAAACCCAACAGTCTAGGAATTGTCAACGGGGTGGAGAAGAAAAATGGCTCTCCTGGACACCAAGCCAAGGTCAGTTTTCAAATGGCCACCAGCCCCAGCAATGGTAATGTTCTCAACTCTGTAGCAATCCAGGCTCATCAGTACCTTGACGGCACCTGGTCTTTGTCAAGAACGAATGGTGTCACTCTATATCCCTACCAAGTAAGTATTTTAATGTAACAAACCTGTTCATTTTCTTCCCGTTGAATCTTGTGTGGGCATGCTAACACTGCTTGCTCCTGTTGGGTAGAAGAGTGAAGAGTTAGTGAGCACTAGAACAAGGAGTGCTATACATTCCTGTTTCCCTGATAGGGGATAAAGTTGGGGGAGACACAGATCACAACCAGTATTAATTGGAACACATTTTAGTAATTCAGCTGTTATTAATAATAGAACCAAGCTGTTTTTTAATAGCAGATAACTATTCATACAGTATATGCAATTATTCCCTCACACAGTTCTTGCTCATAATGTTTGATTGGAGCAACAGCCAACCACACTAGTGCACCAATGACTTCTGGGTTGGTATTCAGGAAGTACCCAGAAGGTCTTTTGGTTCATCATGTGTGCATATGATCTTATAGTCTTTGTCTACGTATAACAGGAATTGCCTCTGTGTTCCAAGTTACATACATTCTTATTGATGCTAGTGTGTGCACTGGTGGCCTTCTGCAGATTCAACTGATCTGATTCTTGGTGTTTTGATTTTTGTCAGTTCTCATGGATTCAACCAGTTCAGTAGTCTCCAGAGCTTAGCAGTTCTGGCGAGACTTTCCTGTACTTCTCACATATTCTTTTTCTCCTCTGGTCTGCTGTTTTCTGGTACACCATACCCATAAGTACCTGTAGACCCCATCCACACCAGCTGGCACAAAAGGGCTGTTTATGACAGGAGGGAGGCTTTCCTAATGCACTAAGCTGCAGATGGTGCGATTTTCAGAGTGCCCAAGCACTTGCAGATTGCAACACAAGCCTATTCTTTCTGAATTCTTCCAGCTGCCTCTGTTGGCATCCTTAGGCACATAAATCTCTGGAAGTTGGTCTTTTTACTAAGTTATGAATGGATTGCAAGATAAATGTTAAATATTAATTTAGGAATCTATCAGTATGAATAACTGATATTACAGACAGAAAAAAAAGTGATGTTATTTATAAGCATTAAGATATTGTTAAATACCAAAGAAGACTTGGTAAAACCAGAAGTGAACTGCAGTTATTTTATCTGGAAAATATGTGACTTTATAGTTCTGTGGATTTATGCTCTAGTGAACCTGAATCCCATTTGGGCAGGTCAATATGTGATCACAGTTTGATTTAAGAAAAAAAAAATCTGATATAAGTTTGATCTAAGAAAAAAGTCTAAACAAAGAATGCATGTTAAGAAAACTGAATAATTATTATTTGTATTAGGAAAATCAGTTTTATTGATTCACAGTCTTTTAGGTCCATCTTCTATGAAAATGTGTCTTGTTTACTTTTTAATAATGTTCATGGTTCCTAGATGTTTCATTTTGTGTTAAAGATATTCACTGAGGAGAATCTAACATTCAAAAATTTCCAGTCTGATTCTATAGTTTGGCTCCAGTTAGATTAAGGACTGTTCCTTACCATTTCCTTCTCCTTTCAAGAACCTTGAAATAGAAGAGACTGTGTCCCCCTATCCTGCACTACACCCCCCTCTGCCCACTCCCACACACACCCCCCCCCAA
>JAOXJM010000023.1:38095330-38107687 GCA_026413425.1 Tringa solitaria | reverse complement strand
AACAACCAAAAAAACCCCAAACAAGCCTAGCGATGTTGGTCTGTGATAGACTGTAAGTCTTATATTCTTTTTGAGATTCTGCCTTCAGATGTTAAAATTCTCACTTTACTCAAGTGTCACATTTAATTGTCCAGTCAAGGAATAATAAATGATAGCTTTTGTCTTTAAACATGTTGAAAGGACTTTAGTGTTTGGTTATGTAGTATCTGTATCAGACTGGGAATTAGTCAAGTAAGAAGAAAAGCTTTAAAAAGTAACTTATTTGTAACTTGAAGTAGCAGGAAGATGCAAGCTTTGCTTTTTCTGCTTTTGTGTACAATATTACTTGCTACTCATTTTCAGAATGTTTTAGATCTCTCTCTGATATATCTTTTTGTTATGCACTTACAATTACAAAACTCTGCTGGGGAAGAGTCCTAGGAAGATGAATCTGTTATCTCATTGTAATTAGAACCTTTCTTGATTTGAAGATAAATTGAAAAAAGAGGCACAAGCTACTTACTTGCGAATGTCTATATATTAATTAAATTTTCTTGCTTTCCCTTAAGAACAGTGCTTAGTAAAACCTCACTGTGCATTAGCTAAGAGGAAAAGAAAATAATTTATAGGGATAAAAAGACTTGCACTTCAGAGAGGTACAGTACCCTTCTACATCATAATCTTGTTAAATTGATGTCCAGGGAGAAGTCAGTCTCATGGCTCTAGACTTAATGGCGCCTGTTGTAGACACCTCCCATTATACATTAGCTTTTGTTAGACAGTCTCGATAACTTGACAGAAATGTTGGGTACCTTTGAAAACTGACTGTATTTTCTTCCTGGAAGTATCACCAAAAAGAGAAAACATTAGCTTGAAAGTGATGTTCTGTGGCCAGATTTGACTCATGGCAATTCTAGACATCACAAAGTATTTGTACTATCGTAAGTGCTAGGAAGTTACTCCCTTCCTAGCATCTTCTGTTCTGGACTGCCTGAAATTAAAACCTCGTTATGGGGAATGAATGATAACTTTCAGGTTTGGTAGAAAAAATACGATAAAAAAATAAAGTGAACGTTGAGATATTGTAGGTCTTAACAGCTGCAGTAGTGTAGGGTAAGTCTTAAATGACATGCCCCTATTCAGATATTCAGTAATTGCTGTCAGAACTAAGTGGGAAAAAAAGTCAATTTATACACTACCAGATTTAGTAATGTATTATATGTTCAAAGTCTGAAAAATAGAAGCAGTAATACTGTGTCTCACTGGAGATGCATGTCAGATGTAAAAGAAACTTTCTAATAATTTAATGGAGGCATTATGGGAACTCATCAATGGAGTCTCCTAAGAATAAGTCAGAAATAACTGCTAAGAATTGTCTAGGCAAAACTGGTCCCATCTGGAGATTAGGAAATGGCATAGATGACTGCATCAGTCCCTACCAGCCCTGTTTTATGCAATTCCATATTTAGCCACTCCTTGATGAGACAGAAACAGAGATTGGCTTCCAAAAACCTGTGATGTCCTCTAGGCCTGGCTAATTAATGAGCAGCTGATGCTCTGTTCTGAAAGGGGCTGAATCAAATTGTGCTGGTAAACAGTCCTCTTACAAAAGAGTAAATCAGAGGCAAGGGAGAGGGAATTGATTGATCTTAAAGAAAAGGCATGGCCCGTTAAAGCCCTCCTGTGAACACCAGAATGCTGAAATGGTTACCTGCTCAAGGTAAAAGGGACCCCTTTCTGTTGAATACATATAGGAATACAATAGCCAAAATTCAATAGAATTTGATCCAGTCTGAAAATCATGTTCTTTTAGTCATCGGCAGGTAGCATTTGTATGCCCTGGGGATACAGTCCTGTATTTAACACTTGTAAAGACTTCTGGTCATCTCCCTATCACTCAAAGAGATTTCAATCCCTGCTCAGAGAAAACTCATTTAAATTGGTGAGGTTTTACCTGAGAAGTGCTGTAATTATTTGTGCAGCTGGTAATGTGAATTACAGGACACCACAGTGTTAAGTACATTTCTGTTCCTTACTGGTTGTTACATTAACATTTCTAAAGAAACCTTTGGGTCTGGGGTACTAATGTAGGAGCCAAAAGTCCGAATACCTTGATGAAATGATTGCGTCTCAGAATTTTTATAGAGAATGTGGTACTAAATTGAATACATTAAATTTTTATTACTTTACGCTACTTTACCAGCTTTGCATAATAAATAAAAACAGCACATTAAAAAATGAGATAGATTTGTGTCCTTGGTAGTTCAGACTGATTTCTGGATTTGCTTTCAAAGGGAAAGGAGTTGAAAATAGTGACTAGATTAATCTGGTTACACTAAAATACTTTCTGGAGTAAAAGGGCTTCATTATTTAGAAGTAGTTATTCCTCTTTAGAACAGGCACTCTCTTCTAGCTAAAATCAACTGCATGGTTCTCGCATGTTGTTGTGCCTCTAAACCAACAGCATGGCATTAACTGCATTGTTGTGTGAGCCACAGAATGTAAACCAGTGGTCACTTCCTTGGTCCTCTATTTACCTTCCTGAATCCACATAAGAATCTTTTCATGTCTAAGCAGAATATTTTAAAAAGCAAAGGTAAGAAAGGTAACAAGACAGGAAGGTAAGAAAGAACCAGAGAACTGGAAAAGGCCAACTGTTCCAGGAACAATGTGGGCCATGAAAGGGATGGGTTGGTGAAAGAAAAGGTGGCTGTTCATGCGAGTAGCGTGAGCACTTCCTGCTCCATACCTTGAGGTTGTAAAATTTGAATTTGGTAAGTAAAAAGATGGTGCATGTAAGAATTTGAGTAGGGGTGTTGTGTACATAATGCTGTTAAAGGAGAAAGTGTTCCTTTCTCCCTTGCTCTTAAAAAGACCCTTTTGACCAAAAGTTTGGAAAATGAGATCTTAGACTACTGAGAGCCTCTTGGCCCCAGACATAATGATCTCAAGCGTATTCAGAGAGTTATCAAAGGCTTTGTTTGTGTACAATTGATGAAAGCCTACAGTATGTGCTTTCTGTTTCTTCTTTATGTATAATGTGTGTTTAGAAGAACACTGTACTCTGAGAAAGTACCAGCTTGTTCTGGAGTTTTGCAGTGATGAATGATTTGTTTGGAGTTTACTTAGGTCACGGCTGTCTCATAACATATCAGCTCTTTCAAGCACAGGCTTTTAAAAAGAAACTGGTAATGATTAGAGTTGGGCACGAGATGGAGAGTTCAGATACAGAGCCAATGCCTGTGTGGGGGGTATTTCCATCCAGGATTTTGATTCCAAACTTCTTTTTTCCAAGTCTCTGCTGTTTAATTTATTTCTCTTCTGCTTGCTGCTGTTTCTGCTGCTTCTTAAAGCGTTCAGCAGAATAAAGCTAAAATTTTAATGATTGCTATAACAATGCCAGAGTAATTTAGCTAGCTTCTAAAGCATATAATGCAAGGTACAGAAATCAAGTTACTTGCTCCATCTGTAGACTAGCAGGTGTCTTCTATAATTATTCCATGCTTCCTAGAGTGGGGCCTATTTTGCCAAAGCATCTTAGCAACTAAAGAAAAGGAGATTTGTATACTATGTCTTCTAGTACCATATTTGTATGTGACCACACACGATTCAGTATGAGATACCTAACGCAGGAGGTATTTTGCCTTTGTGCAGTTTGGTTTTGATCTAGAATTGTTTTGATTGGCTTATATTTCAATAGCAATTCAGTCACTGAATGTATGAGATCCACATTTGAGTGTGATGGCTACCTGAACAGAATAGAAAACTTTGTTCATATTGCTGTGAGCTCATGATTGATGATGCTGCACAAATGTGTGCGAAATCTTGCACTGATGGTTTGGTTTTTTTTTTTTCATTTGTGGCCTGGACTCTACCAGCAAAGTAACTCTAGTGAGACTGTAGCATGAAAGTGCAGGAATTTTATTTCCAAAGTTTGTTTGACTGGGCCAAGAAACATTGTCAAACAAATTCATTGGCACTGAAATGATATCTCTGTTGCCCTCATCCCCGTGCATTAGTTATCTATGAAGTAGCTCTCCTCTGACTAAAAGCCTTTTTAAACCACATCACTAATAATTAGATATGACCCTACTAAAGTCATTGTGTGTCATCAGCTGACACTTTGCCATGATTGTTTGATCAATCAATTTGTATATTACAAGAGTTGGCTATTTGTATTTCATGCCTCCTGTCTACCCCCTCAATTAACAGCCAAGTGGTATACTGATTCTCTAATATCATCCAGAGGAGAAGCTGAAATTGTAGGAGGGGTTTTTTTTTCACATTACTCTGGTGTGATTTGATCTCTTAAGCATTTTTATGCATGGCTTACTGACCTTAGAATCATTACTTTTCCCCTTCATGATACTGGGGTGACCAAGGGAAGAAAGAGGTAGAGGGTATCCCATGGACTGAAAAGAGCTAAGTAGGCTTATCCTATGAGTATGAAAACCCCATGACTCAGCTGTGATGTGAAGAAGAAATCTGTGGATTATTAAAAGAGTGAGTTAATCCTATAAATTAGCGAAAGCCAACAGATCACAATTAGTGAGGATTTGGAGTCTTGGTTTCCTCCCCTACTCTTTAGCTTAAGGATTTTGTCCATGTGTGAGATTAGGTTCTTTTCTGAGATAATAGCTATGCTGATTGCTTGCACTATTAAACAAAGTATAAACTGTGAGGATGGGAGGTGTTTTAATGGTTGGAAAAATGATGTAGAGATGTGACGGAGAGAGGGAAAAGACAAACTGGTACATTGACCCAAAATTGTCCCTTTGTTTCCTATGCTATTAATAAGGTGGAACAGAATCAAAGAAACATGGTCAGCTTCTGCTTTATTTCATAGTTCAAGAACATAGAAAGTTAAAAGATGGCCAATTTGGAAGTGAGAAGAGGAAATATACTTTTTAGGCAATGTACAGTTCTATAGAACTTATTGCTGTAGAAATAGTATTGAGGCCAAGAGCTCAGGAAAATTCATAAAAGAATTGTGTTTATTTGGCAATAAAAATTCTCTTCTTTCTGATACTAGGTTAAAAAAAAAAGTAAGAGATAAATTTCCATATAGCATAATGCAATTGGTATCTTATATTCAATGGAGGAGACTTCCTTTAAATACATCCAGTACATAGCTAATGACTAGTATTCCTGAAACTACTTCTGAAGCTTTCCAGCACTGGTGTAACTGGGCTGATTGGGAGGATACTGATGTACTTAGTGCTTAGACTCTTTGTCCCTCTATTTGGAAAGTGGCCCTTGAGTGGCAGCTCGAGAGAGCCTAGATTAGAGCTTGAACATGGTGAAGGATAAACCCCAGATGACTGATGCTGTGGTTTGGATGGAGGCCTGTGATGAACAAATTAGTGAAGAGTGCTTTTCCAACAGTTCCAACAACATTTTTTAAAATTTCTTACTCAGGTGTATGAAGATTCATGGCTTCAAAAAACTCTCTTAGGTTGACTCACCCATATAAGTGACATGTTGGTCTTTAAAGCTGCAAACATTCAGTCCTGTGGCTGATATTCCTCCTGTATCTTGCTATTGTTCAACATGTGTTGCAAGAAGAGAGGAAATAGACATGTATGAAACCAAGGGAATGATGGTGACAAAAAAATTAGAAAGCAAATTTTTAGGAGTTTCCCTTTAAATTCCCAAGGTTTGCCACTCAAGACACAAATCAGTGTATTGTCTCCTTGACTGAGACATTTGTTTCTCATGTTACAGAAATGGGACATAGAACTAAGATTAGATTTAGGAACATAATCATCTGTATTTTTGCTTGCTTTTTGTAAAAATCCTGTTCTAACCTTTGATTTTGCTTAGAGAAAGATTTGGGCTTTTAAATATAAAGAATTGCATTACTGTGCAAAAAATAAATTGACAAAGCCTTTTTATTTGATACTGTGCTGTGTTTCTGGGAAGCAAGGAATAAATAGCTAGAGGCTAATGTAACTGAAATGTGATTCCACGCAGCTATCATGTAAAACCATTGTTTTCTTTTCTCTAAAGTGTTTCTGAAATGGCATCTGAAATGGAGCATCAAGTTCTCTGTTGGGACAGCTCTCTTTAATTCAGTGGATTTGCGTTAAATTGGTTGGTGGTTCCCTTATATTTCAGAGCATTGCACACTTGAGAGGTGGGTGTTGTCAGATACATTTGAGGCCAGACTCTCTTCTGTCTCACTCCAGGACGGTTGCTTTGCAGTTGACATGGCTACATTGGTGTAACATAAATAAGAATGAAACCAATGTGAAGTCTTTTAAGAGCTGATCAGTCAGAATGTGAGAACAGCTGTGGTGATGGGAGTGAATATGGCGATTTGTACTCTAAGTGGGCTCAACTTCCCTTTGGGCAAGACGGGGATGCTTTCTTTTTCCATACACCTCTGGTCTGACCCCTGCTGAAGAGTCCATTGGAACTGCTCCTCTTGACAAATGAAAGCAGAAGGATGATCGTCCAGCAACTTTTGAATGTGCGTAGCTGTATTTTATGAAGAATAAGGAAAGATTGCATCTGTACAGGAGTGAGAGAAAAAAACCCCTCCCAGCTAATGAAACTATCTTTTTTGTTTATTTGTTTTATTTGTTTTTTTAAATCAACAAACTGCTCTGAGGAGAAATGAAATTGCACTTCATCTTTTACTCCCACCTAACCCCTCTTGTTAAACCTTTGGAGCAGTTCTGAATTTAAGGGGAAGGAAGAGTAATGAGCTCTCATCTTCCAAGGAGTTGATTGGTGCTCATTGTGCTTAATGTCATTAGCAAATCTCAGCAGAAGCATCTGTAGCTTTTCCTTGCATGGGAGCATGAAAGTCACCATCACACATGTCATTAAGGTATCTGTGGACTTCAGTTTTATAAACCAAAAAAGTCTCGGGTCTGACTGGTAGATATGAATGTGACCAAGTGACTAAAATGCAACCAGTGCAAGGTAATAGTTGTATAGGTGGGAGTGCAAGTGAAGTGTTTGTTGTGACAGCTCTTCAAATAAATACATGCATCTGCTATGCTTTATTTCAAATTGTTTGATTCTTTTATGAATTTGTGAAAGTGGCATGGGTATGTGTTTATTAAACAGCAGGTTAAATTTGTGCAGAGGCTTTTGGCTAATGAGAAACCCAGAAAAAGAACTAAAGGTTTGAACAATGCTTGATGAAATCACTCCTGCTTCCTAACTTCATTGTGGCTGCATTGATCTACAATAAGTACAGCTTGGTGTCACTGGATAATTATAAAGCACACCTGTGATGCAAATTTTGCAATTTCTTTACACCTTTTACTGCACTATCTATTACTTGGCAAGAAAGTCAAGGCTATTATTAAAAGCAGGGTTCAGGCCTAGTTTTGAAAAATATTTCTATTTTAAAGCACATAGAGTGGTATTTACTTTCTTGTAAGAGACAGAGAGCTGAAAGATAGTGTTTATTATTGCTTGTCTTCCTTCCTGAAAGGTTTTAGGCTACTGGAGCTAGGCAGTGTTGTGGGATTTAAACACAAACCATAAGCATAATCATCTGTTTTATTCATGTATGTTTTCTCAGTTACTGCAGTGCAACACAGAACATGAAAAATTAACTCAAGCGTTATTAAAGAAATGATACAGAATGAATCAGAAATTATACAGAATGCATCAGAGGAAAATGTATAGTAATGAGATAGCATCAGTTCTTAATTGATTAGTCTCTCTGATCCCTGAAAACTTTTTGTGAAGTTCACTGCCAATGTGCAGGAGTATAAAATGGATGTGACACAATTTTCAATTGTGTCATACAGGTATATCATGGCAATGATCACAGAACTGACAGAGAAAATGTGCTCAGAAACCTTTGTCAACATTTGGACCAGCTTCTATGAAAGTCATCATGAAGTGTCTTGCAATGTTAGGCAGACTTAACTGAGGCTTAGTTTGCAAGTTTGTGGAAGATTTCTGATTTTTTTTGCTTTAAATTAATGTAAATGAAAACATCATTGTCCTGTTCAGCAAATCATATAATCAGCTGGTGACTTAGGAGAACAGCACAGCTAAAGGTTAGAATCATAGAATGGTTTGTGTTGGAAGGGACCTTAAAGACCGAGTTGTAACTCCCTGCCATGGGCAGGGATACCTTCTACTAGACCAGGTTACTCAAAGCCCTGTCCAGCCTGGATTGAACGTCTCCAGGGGATTTGGCATCCACAGCTTCTCTCGGCAACCTGTTCCAGTGTCTCACCATCCTGACAATAAAGTCATCATAAGAGTCGTCTCTCTAATCCTAAATACCATTTAGTATTAGAGAAAAAGTGCCATTTGCAGCCAGGATTTAGTAGTGATGCTGGCTATCTCCTGAGCGTTGTCTTGCACTTCAGAGCCTTTGTAAAGATCCTTTTAAACATTGGCAGAGAACAGCTTATCAAGATTTATTCTGCTTATATAAAAATAGGTGATATGCTAACACCTGACCCCTTATGATAGCTAGGGCTAGATCAAGATTTCTGGAATGGGGCTTGAGACAGGGGTTATTGTGCAGGTTATGTAGATTATGAGACTTTTCCAAGCCCAGTCATGTGGGTTTCTCTGCTGCTTTTTTTTATTTACTACTCAATGACTTGAATCATATATTGTGAGTGTTTGCCTCTTCTCCCTGCCCATTCAATGCTTTGTCTGTGAAGCAGGGACAGTTGGCAATGATGCAAGAGGCCATTAGTTCTGGGACCCATAGGCATTTTATGATATAATGAATATGAATAATAATGAACTTTATTCCTCCTATGTTCTCCAGTCAAGGCAGTTTCAAGTGTGGGAGAGGAAGCTTATTATGGCTTGGTTTCCTTTGGAGCCTAAGAGAGCAGGTGGACTCCTATTTGTTAAAAATGCTTATAAGAAATACTGGAAAACAACTGATTGCTCCTCCATATCCCATTTTATGTGCTGGACAATTTTATATCAATTGTGCTAAAAAGAGATTTTTGTTAATGTTATTTGCTGATTGTATTCTTGTGCCCAATTTGAATAAATTGAGTAGAAATGCCTCTTTGTAATTTCCTGGAGAATCCATAGCGGGTACCACAGAAAGCCAAAGGACCTGTCAGTAGCGACAACACTACTAGAGCAAGAGAATGGTTTCTTCTTAGATGATTAAAGAATTTGCTCACAAGACTTTTTAAAACTTGCGTGGGTGTGGAGTAGGGAAAAATGAAATTCTGCCAGGAAGCATACAGTGTAAACTCAGCTGAAAGAGAACTGGAGCAGTAACTGTATAATATTTTGTAGACTTTAAGGTCCATTCCTGTAAAAAGACCTAAAATACTTTGAGCATCAAACGCAAACCTTCACAGTACATTTGAAGGAAACAAATCTTGTCCCATGCTTTACATGTTAAGAAGCACATGTACAGGAGAGTGAAGTGTATGCCTGAGATGGTTACTGTGCAGTTTGCAAAGAGTTGAGTAAATAACCTTTTATTCTGTTACAGTCAGGGCAAAATGGGCCATCTTGGCATTTCATAAGTGGAAGTTAAATTCTTCTGTGCCTGCCTGGAAGAATCAGTATCAGAGAGGATTATGAAACAGAGAAATTATAAGGGTTCACAACAATTTGGAAAAACTCTGGAAACAGAAGGGACCAACTAAAAATATCTTCCTGGTTGATTGTTTTTTAACTTCAAATATGGCTTAAACTAGAATTTTTATCAACTGCACAGAGTTCATATGCTTCACCGTTTATAACAAGCTGCTACTGTGCTTTCTGAAAAGAAAAAACTTGAAAAACAAGAGCTTTGCTTTAGAGAGATGTACTTGAAAGCATGCCCTTGGGAAAGAACAGGACTACAGAAGTTTTACATTGACCTCTGAAGTTTTTTAGGTTTTAGCATTCTTTCAAAAAACTTCTGAGTCCAGGATATATTTCCCTTTTTGTTTAATATGCTTTAATTCCTAACAAAGGTAGTTCCAGCAAATACTAAAATCCTGTCATCCTTGTACATTGCTCTGCTTCCTCCTATGGAACTTTCTGTAATGGTCTTCTGCTGGAAAATTGGGCTTTGAAACTGTAAACTTTTTTCCTTGAACTTTCATAACAATCTGTTTCTGTTGGATAGGGCTGAACCCTGTGCGCGTGAAACTTGCTGTCGGTAGGAGATGCTATGCCGGAATGGGTATTTTAGAATTCTAGGTCTCTGGGTTGGTCATGGAGTAAAACGCACCCGTTTGATGGGGCTTCTGTTGCTGTGGCCACTGTGCGCAGAGCAACTTAGTGGCAGGAAGTATTTAGAGAATTATCCCTGAATTTTGGTTTAATGCATGAATAGTATGGAGAATTTAATGGTTTAATGCATAAATATATTCATTCCACTTCTGATTTTTTGGGGGTGCTTGGTCTGGTTTCTTTATTTGTGTGTGCATGTATTTATGTATATACACACACAAATATCTTTCTGCCACTTAATTTCCTTTAGGAAGAGTCTTATGCTGTTTTTCCAAAGGAAATTGCTGATAAACTTCAGGATAGATTCTGATCTGAAATCAAGTTGACTCCACTGGTGACAGAGCATCGTCATGCTTTTTGCTTTTAGTAACTCTATGCCATTCTGCTGATATTAAGAAAATCAAGGAATCGGAGTATACTGAGTTCTGAAAGCTAGTAGAAGGGGGAGTGTTTTAGCTCCTCTTAATGCACACTAAGCAGCAGTACTAGTTTTAGGATTGGTTCTTTATTATCCTACATATGGAATAGTGCTCCACCTTTTGGAGCTAGTTCATGCCTTTCTTGTATTCCCTTTTTTTTATTCAGTTATACAGATTACAACATTGTGCTTCCATTGACCTGTAGTCAGTGATCCTTCTTTTGGCATGTCACTGTGGAGCAGAAAATCAGTCCCTGATGCTCTATTAAAAATTAATTAAAATGGATTAAAGCCTTCCTTCCAAAAACTGATTTAGAAGTAACTTCTGAGACTTTTACAAATCCAGTAAACAAGTTGAAGGGGAAAGACACAAAACATTTCATGTGAAAATAAAAATTCTCTGTGGAGTGCTGAAAGCCAAAACGAAAACTGAAGATAACCATGAGGCATTTATTATGGTTCAGAATGGTTTACTAGAGTTTAGGCACCATTTCAGATGATGAGCCTGTTTGTTGTTTTTATATTTGGACTTCATTGAATGCATTTAATTAAATCTATTGTAAATCTGTTTTATTCCCAGGCAGGCAGTTAATGTAATCTTGCTGTTTGCTTACAAAAAATATTAACCAACAGTTCCTGCACTAGTTTTAATCACTGTTTATTTTTAGACCCTAGTGAAGTGTGTTTTCTTAGTTTGGTTTATTGTGCAGACTCCTTGGGGCAATAACTCTTTGTCTTTGTGTCCTATGTAGAAGAAAGCATATATTCATTGTTGCTATGTTTAAACAAAAAAAACAAAACAAAATAAGTAGAGAAATGACGTTTGAAGTTTTTTTTTTTTATGCTGACTTTTATGAGGAAGAAATAAATGTAGCTCTATGACTTGACTGTATACTTTGAGACAATTTTCTTAAGCTGAAATTTTCTTTTAACCTTCTGGCTTTTGACTGTTAAGATCTTTTAAGTTTTCCAAGTAGTTTGTTTGTTCTCTCTTGCCTCTTAGGCTGCCAACAGGAAAAGTGATCAGGGTGTGTAACGGAACAGGAATAAAAATTAGCAAATGTGGTAAAATTAGGAAATAATAAGCCCACAGGGAGGCAGAAATCGAGAAAATGACATGGGCCTTAGATAATGTACTGAGATTAATGTGCTATAGATGCAGGCAATAATTGTACTGTGAACAAATTTTGCTTTGAAAATATATACCAAGTCTACCTATGAGTAAAGAGTAAATAATTGGCAGTGTTTACTGTGCGTGCTGCATTCCAAAGTTAAATTAAACACATTAGGTAGTAAGATGCATAGCACTTTGCATAGAACTGCCATTTCTTTGTCTTTTACAGCCTTCTCCTAAACAGGAAATGGCTGATACAAGATCATTAAAGCTATATGGAGTCTACTGTTTGTTTGATCTAAGTTCTGCTTTACTGGAAAACAATTCTTGATTAATCAAGTGGTTATTTATTTGCCCATTGAAAATTCTCATGATAGGTTATGCTGATGGAATTTGAAAGTATATCCTTTTTTGAGGAATGGTTGCCATCTCTTAGCGCTGCAGGTTATGGACATTCAATTGTTCCCTCTTCTGCCTTTTCAGAAAGGGCTGTAAAGCATAGCCAAACTAGAACCATTGTGTCTTTTGCTCTATTATTCACTTTTCATATTTTTGAAAATATGCATGTCTGTAGTTCATACCATCCAAACTGGTCACTGATTTTTTTTTTTTTTCACTGAATTTATGGAGTTGGAAGGGACCATAGAGATCATCTAGTCCAACT
>JAOXJM010000023.1:38056148-38079647 GCA_026413425.1 Tringa solitaria | reverse complement strand
TGCTGCCCTTTTTTATTTAACTGCAGACCGTTTAAATTAAAATTGCTGAATGTACTCATATGGTAATATCTAACTGGAGTGCAGATTGGGATTAGCACATATTTTAGCATGTATTAGTTTATGAAGATGGCTCAACTCATTTGTTCTTCATTGTTTCACTGTTTTATGCTGAGAGAATTCATTTGTTCTTAATAGACTCTGCTGAAATGTAGGAAACTAATTAAATTTACTCAAAATCCCTAGTGTAAATCACAGCATTTTAAGTAGAACTTTGTTATTTTCTAGCTGATGGTGTGAATTCTTGGGTATGCTTGGCCCAGCAGACTTCTCATGTTTAGGCTGTTTATTTTTAAACTGTATTTAGCAAGACAAAAATGCCTGGTTTAGTTTGAGCTTAAGCATAATTAGATTAACATAACTTCTAAAAGTCAATTTTGTTCTGGACTTCAAGTTATTTCATCTGCTGACAGTTCAAGGAGCAAATCCAAGTCAGGTTTTAAATGCTTGACCTTTTAACAGAAAAATTCACAACTTGTTTTCAAAATATGGATCTCATTAATTTTGGTTTCCATCTTTGTGTCTATTCACATTTTTGTAAAGTTGGGATAAGAACTGTATGAACCCACATATATGTGTATTACAAAATATGAGGTAGAAGGCAGCAGTTGTCAAACTCATCAAGAGGGTGCAATGTTTACAATATCAAAATTGTGCCAGGCTCATGAATTCTAAGATTTTTTTTTTTCTGATTTTAAGTGACATATGGAGTAGTGACTACCAGCTTTGCCTGTTCTTTTAGAATGTGTGTCACACATGGTGCTTTCATGGTCAGTAAGTAAGAAATTATTACACAGCCAGGGCAATTTGCTAATGTGAACCTGAAGTTGGAAGTAGAAGAGTAGAAAATATTCTTTTGAAATTTGAATAATGTGCTACAGTATTTCACTCTAAATTCCCTAACAAGCAAAGCAATGCTCATATGAAGCTCAGATATAAAAGTCATCCATCATCAGGAAAAAACCCCAATTAACTTGAATGCTTTAGTCTGGAGGAAATGTCAAAGCATCCATGGGAACTTCTGGTTGTAGTTACGTGAGGAACATCAGTAGTGGAATACTGGGAGCTTGTAATTTTTCTGTTCTCAGACACTGCTAGTCCAACAGTGATACTCACTTGACTAGCCTACAGCCGGCATTGAGTGTCAGAGAAGTGTCTGAAGGCCATACTGACTCTCAATCTTCTGGAAAGCCAGGAGACTTTATCAGTTGTTTCAATACTTGACTGTTAAGTTTCATGATCTATAGCTGATAGGTTTCCAAGCCAGCTAAAAGGGCTGCAACTTCTGTGAACTGTCATTTATCACAATTTCGCTGCAAGAGAACTTGTATGTCAGGATTCCCATGAGACAGTAGGTGAATGTTCTAAAGGAACAAATATTGAAAACTGTCCAAAGTGCTCTGATGGTGGGTTTATAAATATTAGATGATACAGATATGAATAATTAATTTCTAATGGTGATTCTGACACAGAAACTGAATTAAATTGATTTCACTTTTAATGACAAGCACCAAATTTACCTTTCTGTTCAGGGCTATCATTCATTTCTTTTGTCTCAGATATCCTCCAGTCCATACTAATTTAGCATCATCTTCCTTCTTACTAGTACCTACTTGTGATGAAAATAATTCATTTAGAGAATGCGAAATAATGGTAAGATTCTTTACACAAAAAGAATAATTTGCAGAGCATGTTAGGATACTTACATGAGTTAGCTTTTGCCACCATTTTGGATCTTTGTCATAAGAAACACTGCATTTTTGGGCCATTGCAGTCTAAAGTGTACTAGCCTCTTGTGTCCTCCAAGGACAATGTTGGAGTGTGCAACCTCCAGCCAAGGGAGAAGTATATGCCAGTGCTGATGGGGCCAAAGAACTGAAGGAAAGACCTTCTGTCTCATCTTCCTGATGTCTCTGTGAAGCTCTAGCAGGTCAAGGGGCATTGTACTCAACCTTGCTCCTATCTATGCTGGTTTCTACATGAAGACAGCTTCTGGGACAGACTTCAGCTTTGGCCTGACTACTCCATGAATAAACCTGCTGTTCTGAATAAAACTTCTCTTTTGTGACTGGGCTGTAGAGTTTCAACAGTCTCTCCAAGGGTGACAGCACAGTGCAGGAACTAGAAGTCACAACTGAACCAAAGCCTTTCAGTTGTCCTTTCAATGCCTAAAGGTTTTTGGGATCTTGGTGCTATTCCTTGTTTGCCCCGTCACAGTAAACTTGCTTTCTTGGAGAGGAAAAACTTTTATTGCAGCAGGACAGAGGAGAAGCATAAAAGCCCATTTCACTTTGGAACTCAAAAAACACATAAATGTTTGAGAAGGAGATCTTTTTAAATGGTAGACTTGCAAGTTGTTTCCTGTTGCTGGTCAGGAATTGTAATAGTGTATCTTGAACAAAAGCACACCCCCGTCTGATATAGTCATATTTTTATTAATTGAGCCTAATGGGAAAATAGGTAATGTTGAAAGTAGCCTGAAAAATCTGTTTGAGGGATCATTTTCCATTTCTTTATACAGATTAAAACACTAAGCAGGGCCACACAATGCTACTGTTGTAGATGTAGCAAGGCATGTTTTTTAAATGAAATGCAGAAATGTCCAGATTTCTTAAAAACTACTTATTTTGAGACAAAATAAGAATAGCAAACCTTAGCTTCGCTTCACATGTAACTGACACGTAGCTACTCAGCATGGGGTAAGCTCTAGTTACCTCCATTCCTGGAAAAACTGCTGGTGACCCTTTCCACACTCATTCCCCATCCCTGTGTGGTTTGGCAGCTAGCGGAAGAGGAGGGGAGGCAGTGCCTTACTGCCAAAGGGTATTGAGAATCTTGTGTTCAAAATGCTGCTGAATGCTCCACAGATTTCCCTTCCACTCCTGAAAATCCTTTTTTGAATATTTTTTAAAACTCTGGTACATATTGCATGAAGTATATAGCTTATATGAGAATGAATACTATTTGTGGGACCCTCTTGTTAAAGCTGTTGTGCTGTTTTGATGACCTAGTGCTCCAGAGACCCCAGAATCTTATGCCTCACTGTTTTTTCCAGACATGGTAAACTCTCATCTTATCACACAAATTTTGGTGTTTGTGTTTTTTCTGTATAGGTGCAATACTATGTGACTTTTGTTGAAATTTAAGGATCTAGTCTGTGCAATCTTTTTACTTGTGGGGAAAATTTTTAAAGCCCAAAGGGCTTAGAATCAAAGAACACCCAGGGCTTTTCCTTAAAGACTGTATATTGTTTTAATTTAATCACACCATTTTAAGCTCCTGGTTTGATTTTTTTAGAGATCCGGTGGGAGTTCACAAAAATGGACTTCTCCTGGCATTGCATTGCAACAAAGGTTTTATTGGAATGTGTAGCAAAACCAGGAAAGAAACAGCTAGTAGAGAAGGAAATGGGTTGGAGTGGGTATTCCTGTAGTACAGAGCCCAGCTTTGGCCTGGGAAGTTCCATTGAAGAAAGACTTGATTTGTCCTAGTAGTCCAGATGTGCTTGGTGTAGCTGAAGCATTACACTAGCAGATGTGGAGCCAGGTCAGGAATCTCCTATTGATACTCCTGTAACTTGTGCAGGTGCACAGCAGGCTGTGCAGGCACACCCAGGATGTTGGTGCTGCTGAGGCCTCAGAGATCTCTCAGGAAAGCACCTGTGAACATTGTCAGGTAGTGAACATTGTCAAGGCTGCTTGTCCTGAGCTCTGTGCCTTTCCAGAGAAAGTTCTGTTGGGGTTTTGAACGTTTTTAAATGGTCTGAACTTCAGATGACTCAGAGGATAATGTTTTTTCATGCTGAAGAGTAGTGGACCCAACTGCTTTTTCAAGCCATTCAGTCGTTCCGTGCTTTAGGCACTGCTTGAGAAGACCTTGATAGCGGTGACCTCAACATGCCTAAGAGAAAATTATTTTCTGAGACTTGGGTGAAAACATACTTTGGTTTCTTGCTGTCTAAACTATGCAGAACCTAACAGGATTTTCTTTCATGAGCTCAACCAACTAAATTTAACAGTTAATTTGTGGTCAGTCTCTCAAACATTTTGAAGAACTATGTTTTAACAACTCTGATCAGAATTTCTACTCTTTTCCCTCATCATATACTGCATAAGAAATACGTAAAAACAAGAACATTAAGATGAAAGATCCATAGACAGTCTTTCAGTAGGAATGCTGGCAGCAAGTTTTAAAACATCTGTAAATCATTTTCATAAATACTTCTATCTTCAAGGCCTGTCTTGGGGGTCACTAGTGGGGGAAATTTCAATCACAATGATCTCAGTCAACCTGAAAGACTGTGAAACAAATATTTAAAATGGACACTTAAGTTTGAGTGCACAACTTCAGGGGCTGATTTTTTCCTACTTGTTCTACATGCATTAGAAATGTAGGAGATCTATGTTCATAGTCACTGGTTTTCTGTGCTCCCCATTGCTGTGAGAGCCCTAACTGACAGGCCATTTCTACATCCTGTTACTGGTGTTATTTCATGTGTATAAAGTAAATGTCAATCAAAAGGGAATCTTGACTCTTCTGAAGCCAAAAAAGGCTGGCAGGTGGGACATAAAGAATGCTCTTTTCCTGTGGTGTAACATAAACAAAATAAAAATGTCCTGTCAGGAAAGACTGTGAGCTACATGCAAGAATAGCCAGGGCCTAGTGGTAGAGGCAATGATCGGATATGCAATAAAAAAAATGAGGACTTAGGTGGCACACAGATGAGGGAAAACAAAGGTATTTGAAGGGTCTCTAATTTTACATGGTAGTTCTATCTTGGTTCCAAAACAATTTCTAGTGCTGGGTTGCTTTTTTTTTTTTTCAAAGCTGACACATTCTCCATGGCACTTTTGTTTGAATCAGTTCATATCTTTTGATTACAAAAAATTTTAGCAACAGGATTCCAGACTAAGTCAATTTCTAACAGGAATTGTGTGGGTATGTGTCTGAAACCATGGTGTTTGAATCTTTGGATATTTGCATGCTGATATTACTTAAAGAAAAAATTTAGAAAGTGTATGCACTTTTAGACCTAGGTTGGAGATCTAGTCTTGATACATTTAATTTGGCATTGGGCTGTAAACAGAAATAATTTGGACCTTCATGCCACTATACATTGACTGCAGATTAATTACTTTCATTTACACTTAAAGTACAGACAGTGGACTTTGCTTTTTAAACAGGATTTTAGGAGTGATCCATAAAGCTATAAAAAGCAATAAATTAGAATTGCCCTTAGATTATCCTAGAATACTATAGTTGCAGGGGTGTGTCATCTGCTTAGCCTCAAAGCACGTAACTGGTAAAAATGGTGTAAATCCTCCTCACGACCCTGGTATCAAAGTCATCCACTTCAGATGTACAGGGGCGTTTACCTTAAGTTAACAAATATAGTTTTCAGGACTAAGCATGTTTTAAAATTAATTATTTAGAACCATTTAAAGTAAAAGATTACCATCCAGGAACAATTTATTGACTGTTGAACAGAGAAATTAAAATTCCAATCCACAAAAGGTATGTTACTTTGATGTTATGTTGGTATTGAAATATGCTACACCTGCTTCTGTGCACTGTGCAAGGTGTTTTCTGATCTGCACTTGCCCCACATACCGTATGCCTTGTGTTGATGGTAATATCGATCACTGAATAAAGTTGTTATTGAAATGGTCATCAAAACTTGGAGTTCCTTGTGTAACTAGTCTTTCACAATCTTGAGAAATCTTGATAATTTTCTAAGCTCCTCTTTCCTCCCTTTTTCTTTGGAAAGCTTTGTGGTGGTAATATGTTGTTTCTCTGTGATGCAACCTCCAATTCCGTTTTATGGATATCTGGTTCTGTAAAGCAAAAGACGCATACCATGGAAGTTCTTCTGCTTAAGAGATTATTTTAAAATGGAAGTCTTGTCTTGTAAGTATAATTCAATATATTAATTATTTCTAATATATATTGCCTGAAATCCAGAATATTAAAGTTTTTCTGATTTATAGAAGAACTTGTGGTGTTTAGTTACAGCTTTTTGATTCTGTAAATGTGTGAGTTCTTTGCATCATTTTTATTTTTACTTTATGTATGCAAATGTGTGAATTTGTTTGCACTACTATTTTTTTATATAATCAGTTATGTTCAATTTTTAAATTTAAAAAATTCATGTGGGATTACATTTATATGTGCTTTTCCCTCTTTTTCTGACTGCTTATTTTCTTAATTACCACTCTGAAAATTTGTGGTAACTAGGGTCTCTGTTAGCTAGTAAGCAAACACTGTCCATCTCTCAGATGCTAGCCAATAACTGATTAATGCAAACACCTATGCGTTGTGGGGAAGAATATTGGATGCTGGTCATATGGAACTGAGGCACTTGTTATTTTACTGGTTTACTAAGGAAGGGGGTAATTTTTCATGGATATGTATTCCTAATTCTCCTATGTGATTTTGAGCATTCAGTGCAAAAGTACCTACGTGTATGGAAGCCGAACTCTTGCTGCTTTCCAAATACACTATGCTAAAACAGAGGCAATTACTTTTCTACTTCTCACCACATCTAGTGATTTCCTGCTGATTTCAGTAGATCGAACTGAGGAGGAGGTTAACTAAGGATAGCTTTGGCCTTCCAATTTCTAAGAGGGCTTTTAGGGTACCAGAGTACTTGCTACATGAACATCTCCCCACTGATTTAGGAAAACTTTAAAGGAACTGAGGCTATTTCCTTCCCTTGGTGCTGCCTTTCCCTGCACCTGACATGTACATTGAGAAAAATTGCTAGCAGCATATGCAGTAATCCCTCACCACCTGTTACCAAAGACTCCCGGTGTTTAATCTTGTGTTTTACTTTTAGGGCAGTGGAAATAAAAATGGACAGCATTAATCTTCTGACTTCTAGTATAGTTGTGACTGCCAACTATAGTACAGGCAACCTCATGTTGATTTACTGTTTTGCATATTTCTTGCTTCCTTTAAACCTTGACATAAGAGTTCTGATTTATAGTGTCTCTATTTTGGCTTGCAGACAGAGAAAGATGAATTGATGTAGTTGCACTGTCTATAGCAGAAAATTATATGCACCACCAGTTGTTTTTTCCCTCTGTTCTTAACACCATCAAACTAACCTTCACTCAAAGAAATCATAAATCCATAGTAACAAGACTTTTTCCTAAACACCTGGAAGTTCAGTGGCAAACTTTTTATTCTGATTACTGCTTTCCTGTTATAAGACGTACTGTTACAGTCCTGCCCCAGCAGCCTTGAAATTCTAGCTGTGATTTACCCTGTCTGTAGAGTTCACCACCTGCGCAGAGTCAGTGTTTTCTTAATCTTGAGAGCAATCTAATCAACTGATGAATGGCTTTTCCTTACAATTATGAATGAATACAGACCATTTTAGTTTTCGTTGCTCATGGAATAAAAACTTGTAACAAGAAAATGGGTTGAAATACTGAAGTATTTGTTTATTGCAAAATAATTTAATGTTGGGTAGATAACTGCCAGTTGAGCTTGTATATATGCATCCCTGTGATGTGATTATAAAATAGGATAAGACCACAGTACACCTGTATACATGACTAGGTGGACTGTAGCAAATAAAGATTTGGAACCTCGCCTCTTTGGCCTGCTGTAAATTGAACATAATGCCCATGTTACAGCTGCTGTCCATTGGCATATTGCAAGTCAAAATATTGGTTTGGTCTCTTCTGAGTCACTCAAGCTCAGGATTACATGTATGTATTGCCTGTAGGATAGGGGTTCCAGAGTTTTCTACCACGCATCTTGATTTCACACTACTAGTTGCCTTCTTAAAGGAGAAAGCAAAAAATGAATGTACGCATTTAGGAAACAAGTAATTACAGGAACATTGCAGCTAACAGAGACAATTTTTCCTGTGAATCCATTTCATGGCTTTGGGATATAGCTTTATAGGTTTTCTTATTGACTGGAGAAATCTAGAGGCTTTTCCCTCAAGTGTATTATCTGGTGTTTGATAAAGAATTGGCAACGATTTCTTCAGTGAAAGTGTTGACAGGGTCTGCCTCTTCTATTCAGCTGTCTATTTTCAGGAAATCAGTTGAGACTCAGTTTCTTTAAGATCTCTGTTCTTCTGGTTAAAATTGGTCAATGGATTCAAATGTCCTTTTTGGGTGTAGTCAGAGAGATTCACATAGATTGTATATTAGTCATCCTCATTTCTTTGAACAACAAGACTAAAACTACGGCTGGTAATGAGTGAGGCAGTCTTTAGTCTTATTATCCCAAAAGTCACAAGATAAAGGAACCAAGCTAGTTACTGTGTTGTGAGAATTATAGCAAAAATCTCTTTGTATCTATGAAAGAACACTGAATAAGTGAAAACTCTGGAAATCTAGGCAAAGACAGAAAAGACAACATTAGCAGAAATTATTTCTGTTCCTTTTCTATATATTTCTTTGTATGCAAATACAGGGGTAAATGTCAGCCCTTCATTAGAAAGGGTATGTACATAGAGAGAAATGGGACAGAATTGTGTCTCTTGTTCAAGCCATCTGTAGCAAGCTGAGTTACTAACCTGTCCAGGACGGAGCATATCAACACTGTATGAAAGTTCAAAGTTGCCTAATTGTGCTTTCACTTTTCATTACTGAAAGAGAACAAATTAATGTGAATCCAAGCTTTCTCCTTGCAATAGCTATTCCTTTTCCAGCTCTCATCTTCCACAGTGTTTGACCCTTCCCACAGCAGCATCAACCTTTTATTAAGACTGAACTACTTTAATTCTGCTATGTGATCTTGTGGAAATATCTGAGTGGTTGTGCAAGGCGAAAGATGGCTGAGTTATATCCAATGATGTATTTCTAATATGTGCAAGATAGCACTGTTCAGAGATTCCCAAGGGCCTCGTGACCTTTAGTTCAGGTCAGTTAACTAGCTTTGGACTTCCTGTTTGAACTTTGCTTATTCTGATTTATTTTTGTTTTCTCCATCGGACACTATGCAGTAGGGTGTGTACACCAAACAAGTCATGGAATTCTGAGAACACCAGAGAGCTAACATGCCACTGTTTAAGGAGGGTTTAGTGGAACAATCCAGGTCTCTAGGAACAATACTGGACATGACATTGATTAGGGCGTCATCAGGGCAAACAGGAAAATGCCTGCAATGGGATACAATTGGAAAAAAAAATTAAATATTGCCAATGAGTTTAGGATTATGGAAAACAGGTGTTGGTTGTACTGGCTTGAAATGTTTTTCCTGAGGTGCTTACATGTTCAGTTGGTAAAGTACAACTTTATATACATACAGTACAATCTATGTGGATTTCACTGAGCTATTTGGGTTAACACTCTGAATTCTTGATTAATACATTGCAGCAATGTGAAACAAATTGGGAATGCTTTAAATTGACTAAACTAGGTGAAATTATGTATTATGTTAAGTGACTGATCCTGTTGGGATCCTGTAGAGATACAGAATGCCTTAGGGCACTAACTGGAAAAATATTTTTAAACCTTTCAGATGGTGTTGGGAAGGTTGTTAGTAACAGATCGCTTAGTTATGTGGGCCAACAATAGGTGTTACATATAATATTGTATATCTAATAGTAAAGAATGTAGACCATGCTTGCAGAACAGGGGCCTATGTAGTGAGAAGCACTTACTGGAAAGGAGCTGTCTGTCTTGGTTGATTAGTTGCACATGAGCTCAGAATGGGGCGCTATGGCCAGGAGGGCTAATGCAATTCTTGGATATCTTTAAGAACAAGAACATATGAAGAGAGACTGGGAAGTTACTTTAACTCTGCATTAGGAATAGATATGACCACTATGCTGAAAAAAATAGAGAAGTATAAGAGAAGAGACAATAAGATGGTTAAAAGTTTGGAAAACATGCATTGCAGCAGCTTGACTTAAGTTTATCAAACAGATTTAGAGAGAGATGTGTTGACAGTGCAAGAAACCTCTGCGGGGAACAGAATCGTGATGGTCAAAGACTCTTCAGTCTAGCAGACAAAAACATGTCAAGATGCACGATGTAATGGCAGGAAGTTGAATCTAGACAAACTCAGAATCATAATGAAATGTGCATGTTTAGGAAAGGGCAATGGCCTGCTGAAATGAAGAGTAGCAGGGAGTTCTCTTTTAGGGTACGTTTTTTAAATTGAAATTGATATTTGAACAAAAAGGCTGTAGTTAACCACAGTCTGAGGGGGCTTTAAGATTTAATGTAGGGAAGATCCATAATTTTTGCTATGTGGGAAGTTATGTTAGAGAGTCATAACAGTCTCACTTAACAATTTGGGAAGACATACTCACTTGTGTGTAAAGGTATAGCAACAAGGTATGTATTTCTGTTACTCTTTCAGACAGCAATGCTGTAACAAAGCACAAGAAAAAAATTGCTATGGAGTAAACTATTCCTGTTCTTAATTTAGCTCGGCAAGATTAACAAGTCTTTTAATCGATGGGGTTTTTGTAGATGAACTTCAGAGGTTTTGTCTTGTTTGTTTTTTTTTTCCCTTCACTTTTTTAAAACTACCAGTATCTGCAATTTTCATTTTTGCCTTTTTATGCAACAAGATGTGGGAATCTGTTTTTTTCATAGTTTCTCTGGGTGCACATCTGCTATAGTGGTGCAATGTTTTCCTGTTCTTTTGAGATTCCATCCGTCTCTTGTTGGTTTCGGAAAGCACATCAGTATATATCACTAAAAACCAAAATAAAAATAATAAAACCCCAAACCATAAAAACCTTTCTAAAGTTATAAATGCTTTACTTCTTCCTTTGCCTCTTGGGTTGAGGATGTCAGTAAGCAAAGATGATGGGTGTTCATTGCTGACACAAGTAGATCAGTAAAAATCATATGACTGAGAGAAGAGCATCCTAATGATTTGATATATAGATTAAGAGAAGTTAGCAGCTGAAGCTGAAATAAAAAACATTGTATCTGAAGGCAAAGGCTTTGGGGCAAATGTCTGTACTTTAAAATTACTGGGATGAAACCAGTGTGCAAAAAAAAACCCAAAAAAACAAACCACCAGAAAAACAACCAAAACCCTGAAAAATCCCAGCTGTTCCACTTGATGGCTCATAAAATCCGAATAAAGTCCTTCAAGGGCTTTTTTTATTAGATAGAGGCTATTTTTTGTATGCATAGTTATGGTAGCATCTGGTTCCCATCTCTGGGAATTCAGAGAATCCACAGGCACTGACATGCTGTCTGCTGCAGAGCAGCTCTACAACACAGATAAACGCTTCAGACAAGTGCTCAGTATGTAATGTAATTGTCTGCAAGCTGGAAAGATGTAGGGGTTTGCTGGGAGGAGGCAAAATCTGAATCAGTAAGTTTGATTAACATAAGCAATAGAACCAGCCTTTGCATAAAATTTCTTTTTTTCACCTGTGAAGAGTGGAACTGATAAGCTAGCAACACCTGAGTCAATAGGATTAATCAGTCAGAGAAGGTAAGCAAGGCATACCTAAACCGAAAGGAGGTGCTGGATTTTCACAGAGGCTATATCTTTCACAGAGGTTTCAAACAATGGGATCAGTAAACTAATTGTCAACAAATTTGAGCAGGAAATATAAAGGGCTTTTTATGAACTGTCACATTGGGTTTATTAACTGTGGATTGACAAAGACAAGGAGAATTTGCCTCAGTTATTTCTGGTTCATCACATTTGTCATTATAAGACCTTATCCTTTCTACAAACAGGATTTGAGTGTAAGAAGTGGTCACATTGTTATCTTATGTGAAATTCTATTACATCATGGTAAGAATTTGTTACACGTTATTTACATCTGGTATCACAGAAAGCAGAACCTTCAGGGTGCCTTGAACATGGGCACAGATCAACACTGCTGATTTTCTGGCTTATATAGTGCTCAGCACATTGTTTTTGCTTAGCAAGTAGTATGATAGAGCAAATAAAGAGGACATGTACAAATTTGGTTCCCTTATGGCTGGAGATGGAGTCAACTTCAATAAGAGTCAAATATGAACTGCATTTAAGTACATCTTGACATCCCTGCTTATAACTGCCTAATGCATATATATATGCAGAAGTGATAGCAGATATCCTTAGGGTAGCCACCTTTGTACTGTGTGAGCACGCCTGACTTTTGTATAGTAACCTATACAAAAAGCAATATACAGGAAACCGGATAACTGGGCTAGGCATCCCTGAACCTGAAGAGAGTAAAAAATGACAACCCAAAGGAATGTCTTTAATACACAAAGGTGGAATAGGTCCTTGCTCAGATAACATCAGCTGAGGATGCTCCACTGCACTGGGATCCGCAGGTCCACTGGCAGCAAGTGAGAGGAAACAAGCCCTTTCCTAGACCTGGAGAGCAGGGCTGGGTAGATGCTGTAGCTGCCCTTCCTTCCCTCCAGCAGCTACAGCTAAAGAGAGGAGAGCGGCCAGCCATTATGTGTGACTAGACCCAGAAAGAAATTTGGGACTGTGACTCCCTTTTTGGGTGCCTAGTTCTGTGATACAAAAGGTCTGTGGTCTAGGAAAGAGACATTATTTAAGAAATGTCTTAAATACTTCCTATGTGTCAGTTTATATGTTTGCAGCATGCCAGGCTGGGATGATGTTGAGCCAAGTGCCTCGATCTTCCTATACTCTATCTATAGAAATTAGATGCCCAATCTGAGGTTTTGACTTTCCCATTAATAGAGTTGCTAAGAAATTTCCATGCCTAAGAATCACATGGCTGAAGTTTACACCTGAATCTGTAAAGTGTGTTCAGACTAAAAGTTTCAGGTTTAGTTTGCATTAAAAATAAAAAGTTCATTGTGAATACAAGAACCATATATTCCTATAATAAAAATTTCAAAATTGTTAAGAGACCAGGTTTTCAGGAACACTGAGATGGGAATGATTCAGGAGCCTAGGTCCCATTTTCAAAAATTATTGACACACTTAGGAGCTTAAGTAATAGTGACTACCAGTTCAGTCTAGATTCCTTCACATCTAAGTATCTTCTGAAATTGTACCTGTGAAGCGATTACAACATTTTTAGTACTTCCAGGAAGCAGATTTTGTAGGTGTGTTCTGATTCGGATTTATCTCTTGTTCTGTCATAAAGCACTATTCTTGTACTTTGAAAATTATGTTTATTTTTAATTCCTAATGAATAACTACACTTAAACCCCAAACACATTATATAATGTTAGCTTCAATGGACAACATACTAAACTAAAACTGATCCTTCTCTTTTTCTTCATGCCAGCTCTTTTTTTAGCAGTATGGCAATTGCACACACATATCCCAGATGTTCATGGAAACAAAATTCCTCTTTAATTTACAGCAGAATCTGGTTTTATCCATTGTTGGCTTTGTATTTGTCAAACACATATGTTTAAAGCCTTATGCTCAAATATACTATGGTAGTATTTTTGTGTGCTGCTTAAAGTGAGTGTTTGTCAAATCACAGAGTGATTCGTATTAGAAGGAACACCTGAAGGTCATCTAGTCTCACTCCCTGCTGAGAAAAGGTCCAGTTACATCAGGTTGCTCAGGGTCGTGTCTCATGGAGCTTTGAATACCTCTGGAAGCAGTTTCTACAACTTTTGAGTCCCTGTTCCACTGGTTGGCCATGCTCATGGTGAGGGGAAAAAAAGGATTATATAATCTGAATTTCCTATATTGCAATTTGTGTCTTTTGCCTCTCCTTCTCCTGCGCATCTCCAAGAATGAATCTGGCCTTATCTTTCTCTAAACTTTTCCATCAGCTGTCAAAAGCACTAAGAGCTCCCCTTTACCTACTGAAGGCTACATAAATCCAGCTGTCTTAGCATCTCCTAATATATTGCATGCTCCAGCCTCTTACCATCCTGGGTGTTCATCTCAGTGGGCAGAGATCATTGTCTCATTGGAGAGAAGATCATGGAAATATGCCTTCAGTGAGACACTGTTCTGGAGATATAAACTGCTTCTATAGGTAATCTAACTATTGTGCAATTTGGCTTTTGCTTGGATTGGTTTTAGAGATCACAGTCAAAATCTGAACTTTAAGATTCAGGTTTTAATCTCTGAAGTTGAATATACTTTCTATTGTTTTCACCTGAGCAATATGTAGTCAGGAGGGACTGAACCAATTATATATTTGGTAAGATGATGTGTGATTTCAGATTTTATGTGTAGTAATTTCTACAGCTAATGTTTTCTCTTCTCTTCTTGTAGTGAATATGGGTAATACTGTGTAACACCCACAGTGGTTCATTTGTATTTGCTTTGCGAAGTCGTTGAGTGGGATTCAAACAGCATTGACAGCCTCAGCCACTGTTTCATATACTCAGGAACTCTTAAATATCGATGTTTCATGGAAAAAGCCATCATGGGGGACATAGTTTTGTGATGGTTTTGTTTTGTTTTGTTTTGTTTTTTTGGTCAGAGTTAGGTTGATGGTTGGACTAGGTGATCTTGAAGGTCCCTTCCAACCTAGATGATTCTATGATTACAGACTGCTGACTTGGGCAGCAGATGATTGTGGAGAACTGCCAAAGGATTTTTCCATGAAGAAATTTTTCGTGCAGGCTGCTGCTGTGGACTAAGGGCAGATGGAGGCTCAATCAATGTCAAGGTATTGTCAGGTGCTGCTAGGCTGGGGGGCTCCCCATGGTGGGTGGCAGGGCAGGGTCAGGCAACCAGGACCTGTCCCATGACACAGACAGGAGTAGCTGGGAGGTACCAGGCCAGCTCCAGCTCCGGGCATCAAGCATCTCGCTGGGATTGGGGTGGCTCAGCAGGGCCCACGGCTGGGCAGGGCAGGGTTGCGGGGATCTGGAGACTGGACCTGCTGTGGCATTGCTGGGACAGGAACTGATGGCCCCAGGGGCTGACGTAGGGTCCTAGGCCCTGGGCAGGACCTGCAAGGCCTGTGGGTACCCTTAGGGCCTTGACAGACCTGGAATCACGGAATTGTCAGAGTTGGGGCTGGGGTTAGGAGAAGGGCAAAGCCTGGACCTGCAGCATGTGTGAGTCCAGAAAAGGGGTGAGAAACAAGAGCGCAGGCTGTGAGAAGGTTTCTCACCTGTGAGCTTGTTGAAATGGGCCACAGCGCTGGGGGAGCTGAGGCTTAGCCAAGGCCTAGCATTAGGGTTAGAAGGTGAAAGCCCAGAGCTGCATCTGGTATGGGGCTGACAAGGGGCTGCAAAATTACTTCTCCCTCAGTGATTTGCAGAGGGATTTGGCTGAATATCTGATTATACAGGAGAGGGTATTGCTGCATTGTCTGCAAAAATTACCAGACTGTAAGCATTTATCAGATTCTCAGAGTACGTCCCAATCCCATGTCTGCAGCATGTGAGAAACAGGCCAATAACTAGACCTCTCTGAACTGTAATTTTTGTTGTATGGCTCAGTTTGTTCAACACTTTATTTTTACTCTGGAACTAGTGTGATTTCAAACTTCAACTCTCACTATTGAGGTCAGCAGAGATGCATAAAGGAGTGCCATTCATCTCCATAAGCCTTACTGCATTGGCAACTACTTTAGCTACTAGTGAAAGGGGGAATAGAGAAGAGTCAGGAAATTCAGCCCAGGCACAATTCATTTTGCACACAAGCCACAGAAAAACAGAAGCAAGTGCTAATTATGGTTTTTAAGTTAAGCATTTCCTGTTTATGTGTCTGTTTGCAAACAGCAAATTTCCTCCACACCCACATAGTTGGAGACACAAAGATGATACTGGAGCATGCAAATAATTACTTGTCTATAAATTTATGTCAGACTTTCCTCCTTAGTATGGGTATCAGAATAGGAGATTGTTTAATTTGCTCAGTGAGTGTCTCTTGACCAACTGGATCTGCCTGGTTTTACCCAACACTTTCTGGCCTGGCAGACACAGGAAAATAAGTGCAAAGTGGTGGAATGCTCACAGAGCATCCCTATTCACCCTCAGTTCTCTTCTTCACTTTGGAGAGGTTGCTGTCTTCTGGCATTAGCTTTTGCAAGTGAGCTCTTTATGAGCTCATGAGTCTTTAGACGGTGTTCCAGTGAGCTGGAATTTTATTCTGGAAAATAGTGGGGATAATGTTGTTTAGAATTTCTCCCTTAAGGGAAAAATTATTCTTTTCTGTCTTCAGTGTGTTGCTTCAAAGTTGATGTTGCAGCAGTTGATAAGTTGTAGTCATGCCCACGAGACCTGGATGACTGTCTCCTCCCCATGCCCTGGTTTCTCAGGAAGAAGTGAAAGAGCATGGAGTGCTCCTAGCAGGCTACTAGTCTGGATGCCAGCACAAAAGGTTGAGACAGCTGGAGAGATGAACTGCTGGTTTAGGGAAAGCTACCTGACTTGGTCGTCAGGTGAATCAGCAGAGGATCTGTGCTTAGCTGTGTGAGGACTAGTCTGGTACCCCGCAATCCATGTATTCTGTGGAAATGTGCAGGGGATGTTCCGATTCTCACTCCCTTCCCACCAGGGAAGATACAGCTCCTAAGAAATCATAGTCTTCTGGCCATGATATTCCCTGTATTTTACCAAAAATTCTGATATAAGAACAAAGCATGGTCAAGTCAAGGAGATCTTTAAAAATCCTTAGGAGCAAACAGAGGATGTGGTATTTTGTGTTTTCCTGTGTAAGCTAGGTCTTGAGGATTCAATGGGAAAGGAGCTCTTTAGTCTCTAATGGTTTCCTCTGTGCTTTGATAGGCAGAGAATATTTTTTTCCTTGGTGCATTTGCACTGCTGTCAATACATTGACTTGAATTTCATAGTGATGTGGCCAACAGCATTTCATTGCAGCGCAGTACAGGTGTCTAATGGTCTGATCTTTTCTGATTCATATGATAGTCCCATTACATAAATCTTCCTCTTCTGAAAGGATTTCCCACCTCTGAAGTTTTCCTGTGGCCTGTGGAGATTCTTGAACACTTTGTGGTATCCCAGTCATCTCTCCCAACTCATCTTACTATTTGATCCTACTCTCCTGTTACCACTGTTCCTTGGCTCCTTTGGTGGTATTTGCTTCCATATGGCTCTTAGTTCACTAACTTTATGACACTGAGGAACAATTTTTGCTGTGTAATCTTTTAAAATTCCTATCCCTCAGCTTCCCCAGATGCTTACTCTTGCCCTGGTTTGGCTCTACACCTTCCCTTTTATTGTGCTAATGAAACTGTGGGCCTGCCCAGCATGCCCATTGTTAAGGTTTTTGGGGGTTTATTTGTTTGTTTTTGTTTGGTTTTTTTTTTTTAACCTGAAACATCCACTGATTTGGTTTACAGTATTGTATTACAAGGTTATTTCAGCACAGCTGAAAGGGGCAAGAGGTTGTGGTGGGGGCTAAAATGAGAATCTTGTAGGAGAGAAGAGGGAGTGTTATCTGTAACTGCATTCTAAGTTATACTGTTGCTCCTTTAAGGCATGAAGATGGAGAGGTACCACATACCAAACATTATTTCATAAAAGCAATACAAACATTTGGGTAGGTATTTGTATGTCTCAAACTGTAAATGTTACTTGTTTAAGTACTGAAGTGTAATAAAGAAAACACTTGGTTTTTAAATTGTTGATGCAAGCCATGCCAGAAAGGTTGAAACTACATGCCAACCTCCAGTTTAAGAATTGGGTTTATCTAGATCGTAAAGTAACTGAGATTTGAATCCCACAATACCTAATAATTATATTTCTGTACAGAAAGGCTGCCTTGGCTCTGTTCAAAGTAATTCGTAAACCACTGTAAACAATAAAAGCTTGACAACTGGTGCTTTGATTCATATGTAAATTCTAATGGACTTGTTAAAATTTATGGTTTCTAAATATATGCAAATTATGATTAGCAAACAAGTCTCCAAATGATGGCTGGTGAGACAGAAGAATGAGTTACTATCTTTATAGAAACATTCATGGAGCTTATTGAAGTAGTCATTATAAATTGTATACGTGTCAAATGTTGAGTTTAATTCATCAGTCAAGGCAGTGTTAACCTGATTGTTGCTAAAAAAGCAATTTTAAATGATTCCTGTGATGTGCCAAAGTAGCCACAGGAAGTGTTGAGAGTGGCACCAAGTGCTTTGTGGGATCAATTTTCCTATCATTTAGCACCAGAAATTAGTCTTTCCCTTCTTTCTGAATTTTTTTCCCCCCTTTCCCCCCAAATTCAGTAGGATTCCACCAAACAATAGCAAAGCTTGCTACATCACCACGGAGTCCTTCAGGTCAAGTTATGCATGTGCTCAGTATTCTGGTGGGTTTTTTTCTGCAGGGACATGGCCTGGGAACAGGAATGCAAATTGTGCCCCAGAGTTCTCGGAGGCATCATAACACTTAGGCATTCTGCAGGCTGGCAGGGATTCACCCCAGTTATCTTGGTGAGGGACGCTTGCCTGTTCCTCACATGCTGTGAGGCTTCTCACTCCTGTTTTGCATCCTTCCTCCCCCTCAAGGTCTGTCCACCTAGCAGCCATTTCTGCAAGAAGGTCTCTGCTCTGCCAGGTGGGCTTGAGTTGATTTGTCAGGACTGAACAGTGAACTTAAAGGTAGATGTTGTTTCATTTTGAACTGCAGCTTCTAAAATGCAGTTCTTTGCTGTTTTCTCAAACTTCTCTACCATTCTGAAAGTACACTGTTGCTCGTGGAGATCCAGTTATGCACCCTGTAAAACAGAGCAGCATATTGAAATTAATAAAGATTAATAAAGAAATAAAAGGTGATATAATTAATGCAAATCAGCATCAACTTACAGAAAATGGCTCTTGTTGAAATGACTTGTAATCTCATCAAAAAGAAATATCAAGTAGAGTTAATTAAATATAATTGCGTTGATGTGAAATTTGCTAGTTGAGGACTCTTAAGTCTGCTGGGTGTGTAAAGAGAGGCAGTGGCTAGGACTTAAGGACTCAGAGTTGAAATAAGGTCTTTACTGTGAAGACAGTTATCCATTGCAGATTGAAGACTGGTAAAAAGCTTATTATTGGGGACTTCTATGAATGTGTTTCTATGATTAATCTGTGGCTTGTTATATGAGGGCAGCTGTGGTGATCATGATGATCTTTTCCAGCTGTATAAACCACCAAATCTCAAAATGGGAAGGTACTGAATGTAGGCTGGGGGAGGGTGAGAGGATGATGAGCTCATCTTGCAGAAGTGGTAAGGAAGTAATAATTAGGAGTCAGGGATAGGGCTGGGAGAGCTGAACTGAGAAGCTGTGTACTCTGAGGGACAATGGAGCGATGTGTGTGCTTTTCAGTGAATAGACATGTTAAAATTTGTGAAATACTCAGTTTGCAAACATGTTTTTCTAAATGTTTCTTAATTGTATAATTTCTCAGTTGTAAAATTATGGATCTCGTTCTTCCACCTACTGTCATGATACATAGATATTCTATTTGACCATTTGACTTCTTTTTTTTCTTTTTGAGTGATGCTATTTGTTTAGAAAGTTTCTGCTGAACATGAACAATGGACATACCAGTTGCACTAAAAAATAGAAAAAAACCATGTATCTAAATATTTGCTTACTGTCATTTTTTATCTACATTAAATAGTATCTTCTACTACTAATGCACCATTCAGGTCTATGGAAAGATGTTGATCTGAGTAAGACATGGTATTCAAGCTTCATCGCTTTGAGAACAGCCATGGGGTGTTCTGCCTTACGATAAACTTTAGTGAAATTGAGCTTGGGAGAGCTATGGAGATTCCTTTTGGGCACAATTCCTTCCTTTCTATGCCCTTATTCTAGGTCATATTTAATAGCTTGCAATTTACTTCTGACTAACTTCCAACATCATGTTTTGATATCCCTTAAGGATTTCAGTTGCACTGACTAACACAAAAGAATCCTAGAATCATAGAATGGTTTGAGTTGAGAGGGACCTCAAAGATCATTGAGTTCCAACCCCCCTGCCATGGGCAGGGACACCTCCCACTAGACCAGGTTGCTCAAAGCTCCATCCAGCCTGGCCTTGAACACCGCCAGGGATGGGGCATCCACAACTTTCAGTGCCTCACCACCCTCACGCTAAAGACTTTCTTCCTGATATCTAATCTAAATCTTCTTTCAGTTTAAAATCATTACCCCTCATCCTATCACTACACTCCCTGATAGACAGTCCTTCCCTATCTCTCCTTTAGGCCCCTTTTGGGTATTGGAAGGCTGCTATAAAGTCTCCCCGGAGCCTTCTCTTTTCTAGGCTG
This sequence comes from Tringa solitaria, assembly GCA_026413425.1. Taxonomy (NCBI): domain Eukaryota; kingdom Metazoa; phylum Chordata; class Aves; order Charadriiformes; family Scolopacidae; genus Tringa; species Tringa solitaria. The sequence continues at coordinate 38,059,473 of JAOXJM010000023.1, read as the reverse complement.
AACAACCCCAACTCTCTCAGGCTGTCTTCACAGGAGAGGTGCTTCATAGGAGAGGATCATCTTTGTGGCCCTTTGCTGGACTCTTCCAACAGGTCCATATCCTTCCTATGTTGAGGACTCCAAAGCTGGGTGCAGGACTCCAGATGGGGTCTCACCAGAGCAGAGTAGGGGGGTTGAATCACCTCCCTTGACCTGCTGGTGGCACTTCTTTTGATGCAGCCCAGGATGTGGTTGGCTTTTTGGGCTGCCAGTACACATTGCTGACTCAAGTTGAGCTTCTCATCCATGAACACTCTCAAGTCCTTCTTCTCAGGGCTCCTTTCAAGCCATTCTCTGCCCAACCTGTATTTGTTCCTGGGATTGCCATGTCTGGCACTTGGCTTGGTAGAACTTCATGAGGTTCATACAGGCCTGCTTCTCAAGCCTGTCCAGGTCCATCTGGATGGCATCCCTTCCAGCACGTCAACTGCACCACAAAGCTTAGTGTCATCAGCAAACTTGCTGAGGGTGCCCTGTATCCCACTGTCCATGTCTCTGACAAATGTTGAACAGCACTGGTCCCAGTACTGACCCCTGAGGAACACCACTCGTCACTGGCTTCCACTTGGACATTGAGCCATTGACCACAACCCTTTGAGTGTGGCCATCTAGCCAGTTCCTTATCTACTGAGCGGTCCATGTCTCTCCAGTTTAAAGACCAGGATGTCATGCGGGACAGTGTCAAACACTTTGCATAAGTCCAGGTAGACGATGTCTGTTGCTCTCCCATTGTCTACCAATGCTGTAGCGACATTGTAGAAGGCAACAAAATTTGTCAGGCATGTCTTGCCCTTGGTGAAGCCATGTTGCCTGTCAACAATCACCTTCTTATTTTCCATGTGCCTTAGCAACAATTCCAGGAGGATCTGCTCCATGAGCTTGCTGGGGACAGAGGTGAGACTGACCGGCCTGTAGTTCCCCAGCTCTCCCTTTTTTCCCAGGATAAGAAAAAGGGATAAGAAGTCATGGAAATAATCCCTTTCTTCCACCTTCCTATCTATTTCTTGCCTACCTGCTCTGGTGCAAGAGAGTCAGTTCTGATAGAGACAAATTTTTATTTTTAAAATGTTCCCAGCAGAAGTTGTATCCTGTACTGAATCCTGACTTTGCATCAGTGTGAAGCTAGTTAGATGACCTGCCAAACACAAACCCAGCACAGTTGTTCTGCCCTGACTTGAAACTGTACAAATTGAAGACTGTCTTAGTGTGGCCAGAGGAATCTGAAACACAAACTATAATGTCTAAAAAATGCAAATTGATAGTCTTACTGTGTTGTTTTGCTCAGTGTGATTGCCTTTTAGTAAAAGTTTCTGAGGGAGGGGAGTCAGCTGGGTTCGCTCTCTGTTATGCACTCCAGCTTTTAGCAAGCTCAGCACCTCAGTGCCACACTTCTCTGGATGGTGTGGGGGAGATTTTTTGTTTGTGCTTTTTTCCCCTGCTGTGATAATAGATATAGCTTCTACTCATCTGTAACGTGAGCAACCTCATTCAAAGGCTCAGAGACAAAAAAAATATATTTGCCTGTCAAACAGTTAAAGTCATTTTGGAATCTAGAAATGGTGCAAAGGTTTTCTTCATTTCTGTTTTTAACGGACTGAAGTACCTCAGAAGTATCAAGCCTATCTTTAGCAAGGCTTTCATGCTCCTCTTGTTTCCAAATGTCTTTCATGTCACTGCCTGTATTACCCAGTTGGCAGAGTGCCTTCCACAAGGACCTCAGCAGAACCTGTTTGTGCGTTGTTTCTTGGGGGAACCATGGCTAAACAAGGTGACTAACAACACTGGCTTTTAGCAGTGGAAAGGTGATGTAAAATGAAGTTTGTTATTATGGCTCATTCACCGCATTGTGAGCTTTGCTGCTGGAATCAACGAGAAGTCAATGGAATGATTAAGTACTTCCTTGGTATTACCTCAGTTCACATGCCAAATTGCATCTGTGTCTCTTGCTGCTGAACTTTATACTGGTCTTGTATTATTGCCATCATTGCCCTGCTAATAGTAGTTTGATTCAAACGACCTCCTGTAAAGGCAGGTTTTCTGAACTTAAAAGGATGTGAAACATGCAAGGTAGTCAAATCAGTTCTGAGATGGTTTTGATTATTTTACCAGCTCCCCATTCGCCTCTACAATATCTGTAACTTCTTTTTTAACTGAACAAAATAAAATAAAATCATCAGTAATCAGGTCAAACCTGGGCTGATTTTAATCTTCTTGAATCATCATAAATCTTCATTCTTGGTGTTTCCTGAGTAAAATCAAGAAAATTAATAGTTGTGGTAAAAGGCTTTTTTTTTTTCAGATATAGCCATGGACAAAATTGTACCTCTGGAATAAATGTGCAGTTTATCCAATGGTATTCCATATTTGTCTCCAAAAGAAAGGAGCAGAAATGTTACATCTGGGCGCTGCAGTTCAGGAGTTGCAATAAAAATTTATACTATTCTAACCTCAATCTGAAAAAGTAAATATGCTGCGTAGCTCTTCAAAAGCTGTATTTTTTAATCTCTTGGTAGCATAGGCATATAGAGACATTCCTGACATCTGTGTCAGCTGCATTCTTTTAAAAATATTAAAATGCTGAAGTGTTTTTTTTTTAAATGCACATTTTAGTTCATTTTCATAAATAACTTTAGTATGGGAATGTTTTTTCTTTATAGGAAAAAAGGTATTACTGGGTTTAGTATTTCTCTTTGATTACTTTTTGATTTATTTGAAGGTTTTTGTATAATTTCAAGAATGTGGCTTTAGACATCTGATATCAGGATAATTGAAAAGCTATAACAAAATTTGAACCAAAATTCATTTGTTTCTGCATAGTGTATTGTTGCAAGCACAGACATTATCATCCTGGAGTTTTGATCATCAGGATGAAGAGGCTGATTCAGTCATCTTTGAATCTCATGGTTTGTAAATGGCAGAACATCCTTTAGTGTGGCAGCCCACCCAGTGCGTTCAGGCATTACTTCTGGTCTTTGACTTGCATGAGCATCACCCCAGAAGCACCTTTTACTGAAACTTTCAGCAATGAAACATGCTCGAATTTTCATATTTGTGTGTGCTTATGCTAGGGATGTGGGTGGGAACAAATGCATTTTGCTTCTGTGGAAAGTGAGTAAATGTTGGTTTACTTTTTAGTGTAGATTCAGCGTTTTTAATCGAACACGTTATTTTTGGCAGTACGTGGGACAGGTAGAGAGAGTGATCCAGTTCCTGCTGAAACCAATAAAAGTCTTTCATAGAATCATAGAATGGTTTGGGTTGGAAGGGACCTTAAAGATCATTGAGT
>JAOXJM010000023.1:38033953-38056048 GCA_026413425.1 Tringa solitaria | reverse complement strand
GGGACACCTCCCACCAGACCAGGTTGCTCAAAGCCCCATCCAGCCTGGCCTTTAATGTGATGAAAGCTGTGTCAAGTTCTTGGTAAGGTGTCTGATAGCTCTTAGGGATATTTATCACTTTTAAAGTAACATCAACAGATATTGCACTGCTTTGGATAAGGTAACCTCTTAGCTCAGGGCTTCTTTCTGTTTTAACCTACATGGAATAAATCTTTCTTTACTTGAAGAGAAAGAAGGCTTTAACTTTACAGAAACTTTGTAAAAGAACACTCTGTTGAGGCTAGAGCTGATAATTAACTGGATGCCAGACAAGGTAGTTTAGATAATAACATAAGAAGCATTTGTACTCATTAACTCCATATTCCTATTAAAATCAAATTTATTTTCTCTCTCTATTTTTCTTTTTGGCATTTGGATTATAAATTGTACACAATGTCATGGGGCACTGGCCAGTCATCTGAGTGCAGTTTGCTCTGAATAAATGATGCTGAACAGCATTAGACAAACCTCCTTCCTTTACAGAAATAATTCTAATTAAATTTCAATTGACCTAAAAAAGGAAAGAAAATAATTAAAATTATTAAGAGGTATTTGAGTTGGCGTAATCTGTCAGTAAGAAAGAGAGAAAATCAATCTGCCACAGAGTTTTCTGATACCATTTGTATTCAAAGCCTTTGCGTTATGATCTTTATTGACAGCTGGAGGGGAAGGAGTTACCTAATCAGTAGTATCAAATCAATACTTTTATACACAGAGCAGTTCTGAATAGCTTTAATGGAGCACCTTTCTCTGTTAAAGAAATGTTGGCTCAGTGTTTTCTTAATGCATGGTTTTCATCACATATATATTTAATCTTGTTGACACAATTCTCTTTACTGTTCTTATGCTCCTCCTAAATGTCCCTGAACTAGTGGCCATGGTAACCCTCACTCACTGTAGGTTAGGTTACCTCCAACACTGCCTTACTAGGACAGGTTGTTAATAAGGATAATTTGCTGGTTCACTTGTATAAGGTCAGTCTTAATTTCCTTCTGGTTTTACTATCAGCTTGGCATCAAAGAATCTCAGCCCTAACATCCCTAGGGCGTTGTTTTTTCACCTGGGGGGAAAAAAAAGGAATATATGTCTATTTAAATATAAATAGTGCTTTGTTTAGTCATCTTATCAGTTTGCCATTTATTTATCCATCTTTTTATTGTTGATATATGAAATTGTACCAATTCATGGCTCTGCACTCTATGTCTGGGGTATGTTTACATTCTAGTTCTGCAGATAAGATCTGAAAAATGCTATAGATTTATTGCCGTCTGTCCGCCTGTAGGCTAGAGTGTGGTAAATAGAGTGCTATTTGCATATGATTATGTAATTCTATCCTTGTTGTTAATACGTTAATTGTACATCATTGCTCTACTAACTGACAGACTCCTATCTGACTTCTGCAACTCTTTCTGCAGGCTCATCTAGGCAGCACTATCTGTATCAGCATGGCTTTCAGTGGAGCCTCCTTTGCAGCTGGGAGGTGACTTATGGAGCAGCAACAAACCATGGCCAGAACTGCTGAATAGTTAGGCATTGGTTGCTTTTTAAAAATGCAGTGTTTTTGAATTAAGACTAGAACTCTTAGCAGTCGTCTTCTTCATTGGGAACTCAATTCCAGTTTGGTTGGTGAGGGCCTTGCTGTTCAGCCATTTGAAATGGAAATTAATGCAAAGCATCAGAATTTGGGAAAACACCGTGTTATTTTAAGGGTCACTTTTCCTCCCAGAATCAAAAGACTTGCAAGTTGCCAAAGGGAGATCACTTCAGAAAAGGACTATTTCGCCCTTTTCTATCAATTTACAAATATACAATAATTTCATGTAATTGTGAGCCTGCAGGTCTTGATGGTCTTAAAAGATTGTAACTTTACACCAAATAAAAAATCTCAGATTTGCAGAGCAATTGTGACAGAGGCTGCTATTGTTTGCCTTGTGTGATAGTGACTTATTTTATAAGTCAACATATTTATCATGTGAAGTAACAACATGATTCTCTGTCCCACATGAGTAAGATGAGTGCTTTATATTAACAAACTTTATTCTTGCTGGACTTCATCTTTCTCTTTATTGGTGTTTGCTCTTTCTGTTTATTCTCACTTAGAGCTATTTAGCTGTAAAGAAAGAAATAAATTTTTACAACTTTTAAGTATCATTAGCATTACAGAACCCATAAAGCCATAGGAGAGAGAGTTTCTTTGGCCCACATATTTCTATTTTCCTCCAGGAAGCATAGAGCTGTGTGCGCATCCTCCGCATGAAGGCAGAGTCACAAGGCAGTTCACTTACACCAGCTCCCCTTGGCACTGAACAAGTGAGCCAGAAAGGACACAGTTTTCTTTCAGCTTCAGCATTTTGGGCTGACAAAGGGAGAAGAAAAATCTTGTGAATTTGAAAGCAAAGTTAATTTGCTCAGGAAAATTGAAAGACAGTGAAAAAGGAACCTCATGCTCTCTTTTAGCAACATTTCAGAGTGGAAACAGCTGGAGGGCTCAGGGCTTACGTAAATAATACATAAAGAAAATAATAATATATAAAGAAAATTAAATGGTGTTTGAAACACCCTGGGTTGCTTGTCCTTTTGCTGTACAGGATATTTGTTTGAAAGTAACGTATTGGGATTCCTTCTCCAGTCATTTTAGTCCCAACTCAAAAATTTAAAGGGAATAAGAAATCAGTTTTGGAAATTAAATTCCTAAACAGCGTTGCAAATGGTTGGGTGAAACTTTTTGAACCCCCTAGTTCTGGCTAGGTCATTAAACTATTTAATATTTCTGTTGCAAATGAAATCTCAGATGGAGAAAGCAGAGCTGAAAAGCAGATTACAGGTTAAATATTTCTTATCCCTAAACATCATGACAAACCTGCAGTAACATGAAGTAATCAGGCTGGGTTATCACAACTTTGTGAGAAATAGAAATGTGGTTTCTAGAGCAAAGAAGAGAAAGACAGATGAAAGGTAATGTTTAGAACTGTTTTTATTTCTCCTCAAGAGAAAGCTGCAATTATACATAAAAAGTAAAAAAATTCAGTTTAATTAACAGCAGAAGCTGATTCATGCTTCACCATGTCCCATGGTGGTGTGTATGCCATGTGCAGTCACCATAGTTTTTAGTCAGTGACCTTTGATCTTTAAAAGTGAAAAGATTGAGTACAAGACAGTGAAGCCTGACTGGTTTGTGAAGTCACTTTGCAGAAAAGTGGCTAATTCTCTTGACAAAGAAAGGGACTTGTTTTGGTATATATATTTTGTCTGCTCAAAAAAAAAGACTGTGAAAAACATGTCATATTTGTAAGGATGAACAGTTTCTGGAATGGAATGTCTGAAGTAGTGATCCAAGTTTTTTAAAAAAAAGGCATAAAATGGAAAAAAAATCCAGCATGCTGCTGCTTTGTGGTGTTTTCCATCCATAGATGGTGATGGAATACTTCCACAATATGCCAGTGTTGGCACAGCAGCATATATCATCCCCCTTTCAACCACCATTGAAATAATCAAAATAAGTATTTGATTCAGTGTCAAGCGATGGTTTGGAAAGAATTTTCTCTATGTCCAGGGGGTGTCCAAAGATTAGTTTTAGATGCCTACAGAAAAACCAGAAATCTATCAAGTGCTAAGCCATAAATAATAAAAACTGTATTTGTTTCAGGTTAATGAGTCTTTTAATGACAGAAAGAAATCACAGAATAGCTGGTTGGAAGTACAAAGTACTGTGCTCATTTCTTTTTCTAATGGTTGCTGTCTTAGCGTTAAGCTGTGTTAGCAGAAAACTATTGACTGGATTTAGTTAGGTCTGCTGGGGAGTGTGAGTTGAACAAGCACCGAAGTCAGTGCTAGAGAAGAGGAGGAACTACAGAGCTAGACTCAGAGGAAGGAAGAAAATAATACTTAAAATCTGCAGTGAGGGTTGGTGAGGGCAGTTGTCTGTTATGAAGTGCCCAGTGTCAGGTGACTCATAAAAATGGTGACAAACATGGCATCATTAACCCCTCCTCGGGGTGCTTCTTCGATAGAGGCCTAGCTGCTGCTGCCTGTGACAGAGGGACACTAGTTGTATTAGGTACCAGAGAAGCATCTTCCCTCTGAGAGCATAGGTTGACTGTGACCCAAAAGTATCCATTAAGAACAAGTATATTGTTCATTCGCTCCAACATAAATAGCAAGAAATGAGATAAAACAGCAAAAGGTCTCTAACTGTGTTCTTATAGAGATCTCCTTTCCTTTCAAATCTTTTAAACTTAGCAGCTTATCCTCCTACTCGTAAGACATGGGCCAAGCTGCTACTCTGTTCACGTGATGATATTAAGATCTTGCTCAGGCAGCTGCTGCATTTGTCTCTAGCTCGCTCTCTCTAGCTCAAGGACTTTCATGCTTGGCCTCTCCTGCATCCTACATTCTGCGTTTGCTAAGGAAAAGAACCTGCATCTAAGGACACTGGCATTTCTTCAGTAGGTAGCTCCTCTTTTCTCTTGTTTTACTATAGACGCTGATATTCTTTCTGAAAGCACCTTATTTCTGTTTTGTTTCCTGCTTCCTTGCATCATACAGCTTCCCCTGATTTAATTCTGTAGGGTCAGATAAGTTGCCAACTCCATCTACCTTCAGTATAAAACCCATATGTGTAAAATGAATAGCGATCAGATTGCCCTTGTTCTATGCAGGACAGCTGTGGAGAGAAATGTTTCCTATAATAATGCACTCTGTACAAAACAGAATGTGGTTTTAAAGACTGCTCCAAGTATTATGAACAGAGGGGTCTTGATAGCTAAAGTTTGAACTCTTGTGTTGTCCTACTTCTGGGTGCTTTAACCAGATAACCCAACTAATTTTAATGTAGTTTTTAAAAAAACGAAATATGCTGTATTATATATTTCCTACCTCTCTCAGTGACAGCTGTCATGTTCCCAAGATAATTCAACAGAGACAATAAATTGCTCTGTCAGCCTGCTGCAAGGTGGTGCCTTTGGATCTACATGTGTTGCTAGAACTGTGTGTGAGCTAAATTACTCGAACTTCTATCTCTGTGAGTTCATATTTTTAGTTTCCATTAAACAGATGAAATCAGGGATATGTAAGCGCTGCCTCTGCAGTTGTCTTACCTTGCGGCTTTGTAACAGTTTCAGACTGGAGTATCTGTGTTCCTGGTGTTCCCATTCTCTACTTAGCGTGTGTATGAGAGGTAAAGGAATAAAAGCCAATTGCTGTAATAGTACTTTCATAGTGAAGCAGACTCTGCGTTACTCAGGTGCTACTTGGTTTTTATACCTCAGGCTACTAAGGCATGAGCTTACATTAAGCACTTGTTGGAGTTTGTAGTTGGACTTTAAAATGTTGAGCGTGTACTTCAGTGATTTCTGAACTGGGATCTTTCAATATCAAAAGTGTTTCTTTCAAGGGGGGGGCACCAAGTGAAAAAAAGACATCAGGCAATGGTTTCATGTTCACAAATTGGTAAATTTGTTTTAAGGCCATCCAGAACCAGGTGAAAATGACCAGGTAAATGGTGTGAATCAGTGAAATGATGTCAAGCCATTCTGCCAGTGCCTGTTTGTTTAAGGTATGTGAAGGGCTAATTTGCCCTTGTAGTATTTTTCAACCAGATTGAGTATAATCTGTTCTCCCAGCATTTGCAGAAATGCCAGCATGAACACTCCATCTAGTGATGTAGCTAGGTCAAGCAAAATAAAATTGTATGCTTTTCACCAGTTAGAGCAAATTGTACTGCCAGGTAAACTGGAAATATGCAGATGTAGTATTAATGGTTGTAGAACTATTACTGTAATCTTTGAGGATTAGTGTAAGAAAATATGGATGCTCAATTATGATGTATATTACAGAAAAAAAAATAACTTGATGAGCTGACTCAAACTTTTTTGTTCACCCATTCCCAGTCGGGACTGTATGCTGTCCTGGTGGTACACACCCACACAAGAGGCTGGATATGTAGCAAAGCTGGGCTCTGGATCTGCTGGATTTATTAGCATGGGCTCTACAGTGGCACTGCAGGAGGCAGCAGGAGGGATGCAGGGGTAAGAGGATACTGATGAATCAACAACATGACTCTTGTGAGATGAGGAAACATCTGTGAAGCTTTTTTGAAAAAAAGGTGAGAAAACCAATACAGTCGTGGATATCTGCTGACATTATAAACTTTCACACAGCATTTTGTTTTTTCTTTGGTGTGGGTCATGGTCTGCTGCTATCACAGTAGGGGTGTTTAACAAGTCCTAGTAAAAGAGAGCTGTGTTTGTGGAAGCTGCTGTGCAGATTTGGTTGTATGTTAGAATGGAAAGGCAGACCAATCAATACACTGAGACATACCATTAGGCAAAACCGAATTAAAGATAAATATATTTTTTCTCTTTGATACAGAGTGAATCTTTGTACTGGGGAGCTCAGCTGTCAAATGACTTGCATTTTACTTCCAGGATAATGTCTGCTTTTGACCATGCTGGTTTCAGAACAATCTCTTTAATATACTGTAACACACAGTGGCTGAAAGGCAGTGCTAAGGTAACGGTAATCCTCTCTGAATTGCAGCTCTACTGTGTTAGCAGTTAGCACAGTGCTCTTGCTTTACATTTTTTCCTTTGTAATATATGCTTCACTGGATTTTGAAAAATGCAGCAAAAGCTTTGAAGATGGGCAACACAATTCCTTTTTCACAACATCACAAGCCTGCATTGTGGATGCAAGAGGCAATGAAGTATTCAAGCAGGAAACACATTTAGTGGATTAATGGGCAAGAGATGTGTTCAAATGTATTTCTAAGAGTTGTCCAGAAGAAGGTGGATGATAGAGCCATAGTGCTGAGACTTTTACTGCTGTGAGACCCTATCCTACAGGGTTACATCTGGTTGTTCACAGTGGCTGTTTGACTCATCAGCTTCATGGCAGCCAGATTAGTTCTGAGTAAGGCTATGAGAAATTGCCTGTGGTGCCACATAGATTTTCTGGACTCAGCCTTGTGAGTTCAGCACAGACAGGGATGAACACCACAGAGAGGGGGCTAGGCCAGAACATCACAGAGAGGTTGCTGAAGGTTGGGTTAGCAGTTTCAAACACCAAAACCAAAACTGTCAGATATGGTTTTTATATTACAATATTACAGTAATTTTATTCACAGTTTATTTAAAACATGAGTTAAAGACTGCAGTTTGATTTCCAAAGTCACAGACTAAAATGAGAATGCTTGATCATTTTGTCAATTTACATGAACGCGTCAATTATTAATATATGTGGAATGGAGATGTAGACATAGAAAAATATACTTGTACACTAACTGAATTATTCCCTTCTGAGTTCTTTTTGGTGGGAAATTATACAAGATGCAATGAAGTCTTGGAGTGGAAATCAAAGAAATGTCACCCTGTATGATTGGGTGTAATGGCACCAAGGGAGCCTGAAAGTATTGTCTCAATTTATCATTTCCAAGACAAGTGCCTTGCATTTTAAATGAAGCAATAAAGCCTTCAGAAATATTCTTTCAAACAACTCCACTTCTGCATTTGTTATTTTCATACTGTACTTGATTTCTTGGCTTTTAAAATATCTTTTTTGTTGCATCGACTCACTGCTGGTCAATCATATTTTTCCAGCTACAAAAGGAAACTAAAAATTCCCTTCCCAGTTCCCTTCACCGCTCCACCAAATAAAACTGCTGACCAAAACTGTTGATTTTTCCTTAAGAGTTTTGTCTGATTGAGACCCATAAAATAAGGGTCAGCATTAATGTCTCTGGTTTTTTTGCCAGCTTAGTATTTTCTTATTCTAATACACCTCCTATCTCATTGCGTCCTCCTCTTCACTGGTACTTTTCCATCCTGTGGTCACAGAATGACGTGGGGTTAGAAGGGACCTCTGGAGATCATCTAGTCCAATCTCCCTGCCAGAGCAGGTCTACCTAGAGCATGTCACACAGGACCGTGTCCAGGCAGGTTTTGAATGTCTCCAGAGATGGAGATGTAATGGTTCATTATAATAGGAATATTTAAAATTATTCATTCATTTGCTTTCTACTTCATCATTTCCTATTGGCTACTAAAGTGTAAAAAGTGAGCTTTCACGATTGTTTTTTTCCCTGCTTCCCTCCTGCCTTCATTTGCACTCTTCTTCATAAAAAAACCTACTAAATAGAATTATTTTTCTGAAAACTTTCCACTGTGTTTCTGCACATTCTCCTCTTAGATCGCTCCTGGGGAGAGCTGGGATATTTGTTTCATTGGTTAAAATGTCCTGTAGAATTTGGTAGAGGGCTATCTCCTATTCATAGACTTCTTAAAGCAGCTCATGGGATTTAAAAGGGTAATGCCTCTCTGCCATAGAATTCAGTTAGTTACACAAATATTTTTTTGAACTCTCCTATGACCCATATGTTGTTTAGAGTAATTTCTATAGAGAGTTTGTTTCATTTCTTTCCAACTTCTATTGGTTTCATCCTCATTATATTTGATGGGAATTTCCCATGAGAAGAGGGTGAAAAACCCAATGAAGTATGACTTGAAAAAAATACCCTCTAGTTGTATACATTCTTTATAGAAGAAATGTAGAACTATGTCCTTAATTGGTAACATAATAAGTTGATGTATCTGCCTGAATTCTCTTAGGCTTATACTGTATCTGGGAAAAAATGCAAAATCAAAAAATGTTTTTCAAATTATACAAAGCTTACTAAAAGATGGAGTAAAAATTTATTCTTAAAAAAAATTAGTATCCATAATGTAACACTGAAGTGCCTGCACTGTTTTCCTCTACTTCCTGAATTTCAAATTTATGTCATGATATTAAAAATGCCACAGTACAAACAATATGTACTCTGCAAGATAGAACATTATATCAGAGTAAGTGAACATCACGATAACAATACAGACTGTAGCACTGTATCTGTAGTATCACCTGTTGTTTCGTATGCATTTCTGTGTAAATGTAAATATAGAAAGTACCTTTTCTAAAAGTGGTGAATTTTGTTGGGTTTTGCACTTCCCTCTCAGATTCTACAGCACAGCATGCAGTCTCTTATCCCATTTGAAGCTACTACTAACTTCTTAAATTTAGTGAGAGCTGTGGATTGTGAATGGGAGCACATAGGAAAGCTCTATCATACGGCCCCTCTGGCCCTTGATATAGGTACACTGTGTCCTGTACTGGTAGCTTATATTGCGCCTTTGTTGTACATTTAAGTAATACATGACCAAGCTACGTCTCTGGAGCTGAAAGTGCAGGGTTATCTGTTAAAATACTTCACCTATATTCATGTATTCCAACCAGTGATACCTGTGACACAACAATTAGCCCTTTTCATTGATCTAGGATATGGTAGTCACATTTTAAAATACTGTTAACATAAAAGCATAAGTTTTTTGGCTTTGCTTTCTTTTAAAGAGAAGTAATCTCGGGTTGCTGTAACTTTCTTTGCATCTTGAATATTCTGCAAAGCCAGCCCCTTGACCACGCATGAGGGCTGAGGTAGAGCTCAGTATGCACATACTGACTGGTTTGAACTCTAAGTACGGCTATAACAGGTTAAGAATTTCCAAGGCAAACCTGAGCACTGAGGTCCAACGACTCAAGACTCCTTAGAATTGTCAGGGCATTCAACAGTTTTTGATATCTTCTATAGAAATATATCTAGGAGAGGAAAACACACAAACTTTATACTTCTTCCCTGTGTTTTCTGTTTATGTTGGGAATCCAAACTCTGTGCTTCTCAACACACTTTTTGTATAACACATAGGTGGTTTTTTCACATAATTTACAGTCCCTTCAAGTAATGTATTTCACGGCCAATTAATCTGGGAGGGAAATGAAGACATTTACACAACATTTAACACCATAAAACTTTACAAAATCTACATGTGTAGGAGAATGTTAAGATTTCTCAACAGTTAAGATACAGATTTGATAAAAGTGTAGAAGACAGTTTTGTATAGGTCCTATATGGAAGAACCAAGAAGAGAAAAATCAGCAGTTCAATTTACCCAACTTCTCTGATAGAAAACAAGGCCTTTGAATAAAGAGAAATGCAGTGATTGCAAGCCATGGGTCAAATGGGAGACTAAAATGAAAACATGCTGGTATCTCTGCTGGTTGAAGTTCCTTTGCCTCAGGCTTTCTCCTTTGACAGGATTTTGTTTCTGCCACCTGCAGTTTACCCACAGTACTGCAGTACAGCTGAAGATGTGTGCCACATTTCACTACTTGCATTTCCAACCTAATTATTCTTGCGTGATCGGAGAAGCTAGAAATTGAATTGGAAACCTCAAGGGTCTCTAAAGTGAAAAGTCAGGAAGAGATGCTAAGGTTATCACTATCAGCTCTGTATGCTTAATTAGAAGTTGAGTAGCAGATTGTCATTTGCTTTACCAGTGTCAAAACCTTCATTGGAAATGAAACTGTGATGAAGAGGAGCATGTGGCAAACAGTTTATGAACCATAACTAAGGCTTGTTTATCTGGGGCAACCATTGGAGAGAATCAGAGGAAAGAAATGCTGGGGCTGGCATTATGCATATAAATGAAATAATGAATTTAAGTTGGTACTTCTAGGGATCTGTTGAAACCAGTCTTACAGGGGGTAAAAGGTTTTCAAGACGTTGTGCTTTTCAGTTGCTGGTATTTCCTTTTTCCTTAAAATGAAGAACTTAAAGATGGGACAGAAACAATTGGAGTCCAATGGAAAGCCTGATATAAACAGTGGGATCAAGGGGAATAATGTTCTGTATCTGTGGACCATGGATGGGATTGGGTTATTTTCCTCCCTAGAGGGATGCTATGTTACTTTGGAGCCTTTGTTTTAAAACCCTGCTCCCCAGACCCCCCAGTACCATATTTGTAGCTGACAGCTATTGAGCTCCCTCCTACCTGTTCATATCACCTTAAAAAAAAACAAACAAACTCATCTTGAGCTTTAATTGTGAAAACAAGGTGCGCAATCTGCTGGGGCCTGATGTTACAGAGCATTCCCAAGTCTCGATGAGCAAGTGATCCCAATGTGCATGCCAAGCCTTGCAGACAGGCTGGCTCTGTTAGTTCTGATAACCACAGCATTTGCATTTTCACCCTCAACTGCTGATTTACTCCAGTGCTTTTACATCAGATAACTTATTTAAATAATGCTAACTGACAGGTGAGGAGCAGTCACTAAGAAAGCTGTAATGGCTTAGGTGGGCAGAGGGAGATTTGTGGGTAAAGATATTCAAAGAAAACAGATTTTAGTTAAAATCTTTAACCACTGGATGCAAAAGAGGCATGCTGCCAGACAGTTTTCAATGTGTTTTTTAGTGTCTCTTCTATCAATGGCAGATCTCTGGTGTATGTGAGCAACAGCAGGAGATTCCCATTTTCTCTTAGCACAGGCTGTTATATAGCAAAGCAATTCTGCACAACAGGAAGTGCCTTTTCAGAATAATGAGTCACAAGAGTTGGGTGTGTGATTTGGATTTCAATTCTTCTCCTAATGCCAGCATTGCTACTAGCTTTAACCAGGAGCATTTTAATATGGACCAAAATAGAGGAGATGTTTTTTCTGAATGGAGCAGTGGAAGTGGATGAAAGTCTTGTGGTAGTGTTCTGTGAGTGGATGTTGCATATTTGCATTAGGCAAATGGCCTTACTCATTCTTATTGCTGCTTGTTCTCAAAAATTAGCCTTTCACCTGGGTACTACTGAGATTACTATTAAGAAATGTTGCCCCAAAGAAGCAAGTATTTGTTATCCAGCCCTGTTTGGGGATTGCCTTTAGTTGCTCCCAAAGTAAAGTGAATTATCCTTGGAGCTGTGGAGATCTAAGCTTACTATTTTTTTTCCACCTTTTTAGTAAAGCAAGTAAACTTACTAGATTCATGAAGTCCTTCTCTATATGCTTTTGTTCCCAGAGAAGGCTTTGCCTACAAATGTATTGAGAATATTAGCTGAAGCCTGTTGACTTGCAGAGATTTGCTTGTTTCCTTTGCCTGTACCAGAGTGAGGAAGTCTGAGAAGAGCAGACAAAAGCCTGTATGCAAAAACTGTCTCGTGTCTTGCTTGTGCCTGGATAGCAGCGAGACGCATTCTTTTTTGCAGGTACCTGTGGCCTGATGTAGTGTCTCCCCTCACATGACTGAACATGTTTTCATCCCAAGATCAGCCTGTAGCTTGCACCCATCATTTCACAAGGCTGACCTGTGTCCTGTTCATGTAATGGATGTGTGTCAGGCCACACGATAAGGAGGCAACAGAGCCCTTGGGGAAGAGAGTGGCCAGGAATTGGCTGATGATGCCAGAACAATTCATATTCCTACAGCCCACTCCCTGCCCCTGGCTGAAGGCCCTGCAGGAAAACAGGGTGGCAGGAAATCATCTGTAGGTGGATGAATTGTCTTGACAGCTTGGCCCTTGCCTGCAGTCTGTAGGTGTGGTGTATGCTGATACCCTGCGATCATTCCTTTCTTAGGCTTTTTGAACTTTCTGGATTGGTGGCAGTGGTGTGATGATGATAATGCTGATGATGCCAGTGAGGGGAAGAGTATTTTTTGCTGAACTCCAAATAGTATCAACAATAAGTTCAACAGAAGTAACGTGCATAGCATCTGGTCTACTACCTGTTAACGTATTGAATGCCTTGAGCATGTTGGCAGTGCTTTTGGTATTATTACCAGCAGCTTGTCAATACTGACTTGATTTTCTTTCAGAACCCTCAGAAAAATCTCCAGGAGTGCCTTGTGGCTTATGTTGTCCTCAGACTCCATCACAGCAGAGATGGGCTCCTGCCCAGCTCTGAGATAATGCTGAATTAGAAAAGCTAAGCTGTTACATTCTCAAGCATCTGTGAGGTCATGAAGGTGCCTAAACATGATCTAGCCACAAGCGATACAGTAGGTAATTGCTTCATGCTTTATAACCATGTCCAGTAGATACCAAGGATGTCAGCTTAGCTGGCATGCCCAATCCTTTATTTATTTGTTTATTAATTTTTCTGTTGTTGTTGTGACTGCATGTTGTATAACGTGTACACAGCTGGGACTACTAGCCATTTTCCTTAGGATTAGCTGTAAAAGCAAGCTCTTTAATGAAACTTTAAATTAAATTCTTGCTTTCCATTGGCAAGTTTTTCAATTTTTCCACTTAATGAAAAAAAGATCCCATATGTGGAGAGGAAAACAGTCTCCATGCAAATGTATTCAGTATGTTTTGTTGTGGACCATATAGAGATGGCTCAAAAATTTTTTCGGACATAGATACTTTGTGGTTAAAACGATGAAATTTTTGTCATATAAAATGTCTTAGGCAAATATTTGAGCATGCTTAAATGTATGTATAGTGCATTTTATGATTTATGCCCAGTAAAATTGGGTTTTACAGTCATCGGCTGTATTGAAGTAGATACTACTTGTGCTTGTCGGTAGTGTCGTATTCTGACTGACTTGTTTTTTATGCATATTAATTAGGTACCTAGTAACATATATATCCCATCAATGCTCTGAGCAGCTGTCTAGGGTTTAAAAAATGACACTTGGAGCTGTTAGCCTTAGAAGACTGGAAGAGGTTTCTGCAGTGAATGATTTTTTTTTTCTCTAATGTATTTAAACAATACATGGTATCTCAACAAAAGGTGTGGGCTTGTAGCAGTACTTGCTGAATGGGTTTCTGTGGCCTGTGTTATTCAGGAAGTCAGGCAGGATTGCAGGATGATGCTTTTCCCTTTATTACCAAAAACCCCTCTTCTATAATATAGCTTCTTCAGAAATTTACTCAACTCTTCCCTTGTCTTTTGCAGAATTTCACAAATTAGGCTTATATTATTGCATCCCACTGTTTTCATACAAGCTCTAAAAAGGCAGATTCAACCACAGACTGTGCTTTGAAAGGAGTGTCTGTATGCTTTTTGTACATTTGGCAGTTGCCATTATTAGTTATTGTCAGTATAACTTAGTTTACAATATAGTGAACTATTTCTGAGAAGATTCATTTGCTGCAGAACATGAGTAGGTGCATATGAGCTTGCGCACATGTGTGCATGCCAGCACATAGCCATTTACACCCACACATGCTCCTTTCCCAAACATCCAGTTTTAATGATAAGTTCATTGAACTGGCCGGTTACTGTATACATATGTGTTTTGAAAGGTGTAATATTGCTTGCTGTATTTGGACACTGTCTCTATAATAGAGCAAGAGGTATTATGTGGCTCTTGAATGCTTCTGTGTTTAACATAATTCTATGTTATAGTTGATTCTCAATTGCACAAGAAACAAAAGCACCTAGAAAAACCCAGATAATGCATAGATAAGGGGAGACAGATGAGTGACCGTTATGCATAGCCAACCCATCCACCATTTGGATAGCTTTGTAATGGAGCTCCTAATCCAGTGCTGACTTCTGTGGAGCAGATAGGAGGCCAGGGTTATTTGCTCAGTCAGAGTATCCATCTGTGCTGATCTTCATTGCAGCCAGGATGATTTCCAAGAACCTACAGATATAGGAAACATTGCCTGTATGGCTCATGTGGAGGCATGTCAACTTGGGTCTGGCTTGTCTTTTTAGCTCTAGGTGTCCTACAAGAGGGTCCAGCAGGAGCTAATATCTTGTACTTCAAGAGTCTCTGCACGCGTGATACTGTTGATCTGAGATAGCTAAATTGTCCTGAAATACTGAAAGATTGAACTTACAGAGTGGTGATTAAGCAGTAGCAACTTTGGACTCAGAAAGCCCAATTTGTTGGGTGAGCTAAAGCAATTAGTCTGTTAGCTGTGTATAAGTAGTAGGTTTTAATACTTTTTTAATTCAGGCACTGGAAGGAAAGATATGATCTTGAGCATTAAAGCAAGTATAGTACATAAAGATTGCACGTTGGACAATTTGTAGCATGCCTTTATTTCCATAGCAGCTGTGAACAGGTCTCATCTGAAAAACATTGTGTGTACATGTTTTTGATGAAAATTTAAAACATTTTATTGCTGTCTAAATTTTATATTATGTTTTAGATTTTATAAGTTATATATTTTATATTTATGTTTTTGTAAAGAGGAAGTAACCCTTCCTCTCTCTTCCTTTAAAAAAAAAAAATTGCATGCAAAAATTGTTGCTGGGAACTAATTGGAACTTCTGTTGCCTCAACAGCATTGCAATTTCTTTCTTAATCTTTTATGTGGGCTAAGTTCTCTACCTGGACTGGGTATTACTGGTGGTACAATGCTATGTGTGCCTTCTGTAAAGGAAAGATGGCCTGTAAAAGACCCCAACCATTTACATTTCCTTAAAATAAAATTTTGTGTTAGATCTCTTCCACAAGAATTGTTTTTCACAAGCCATACTTAAACAAAAGACATGGAAAAAAATTTAGATCTTCCCAGGAAGAATTTCTTAGTCATTCCCTGACTGCAAGGAAAGCTGAAGGCATTGTACCAAATAGTGCACAATTGCAGGAAAGGGGTTAGAGCCCTATTTTTAGGATCTCTTGAGTACTTCAGAGGGTTGTAGATGTTATGTCCTTGACAGTCCTTGATATTCTCAGCACACACAGCCTGTTCTGGAGAGCATCCACTCAGTGATAACTGCTGAGGATCCTAGCAGTATTGTTCAGTGGAGCATGGCTTCAATTTGATCTGAAATGAAATTTCAGATCATTTCTCCATATGCATATTATGGATCATTCCACTGTATTGGTTAATTGTGGTCTAGCGATATAATTGGAATTCTGGAAACATAAATTAGTGTCATCCTCAAAAAGAACCAGAGCAAAGTGACATGTTTTATTGGTTATTCCATTTAGATGTAATTTCAGGTACTTGTAGGATTATAACATTGAGGGCTAATATGACAGATTCTGTAAGTGGCTAGATTTGGTGCTTGATAAAAATTAATATTGAGGCAGGCCTTTCTTATTATTATTTTGGTCTGAGACAGGAAAGGTCCTCTCAGAATTATGCCTGAAGATTCCCCAAAATACTACTATTATTACTTCACCGATCATTTAAATATAAATCAAACAGTATTTTAAAACTTGAATAATTAAGAGTAATACAAACAGCTTAAATAAACTTGTGGGTTTTTCCACTCTTTGTTTTCTTATCATGGCATGTAGTCTGTGAGCTCTCAGTGTCCACTGGAATAGAACCCTGTGTGGTTAACATAAGAAATAGAAGTTGTCAATCCTGCTTCAGATTCCAACTCAAGTTAATGAAACAGATGCCAATTTAAAGAAAAATATAAAAGAGAAGTGAACAAGTAGATAATGATGTGCTTTCCTCCGATTAGTTTCCCTGGTTCCCTTTCTACAGTACATTTGATTGCATTGTCCATCAAGCATGATATGAGAAGAGGAATAATTGGAAGCAAGAGAAGAGGGGGCCTGAGAGCATTGCATGGAAGGTGACTGGGAGAGCCAAGGGCAGGGAAGTGAGTTCAGTATTTTCTTTGTGTACTTTCTGTCAAGCAGAGTTCTGCTTAGCACGCTGCTGCACTCCTGACAGCTCTGAGGATTCTGCTCATTCTCATCCTAAATTGGTTTCTGCAGTTACAAATCCAAGAGGAAAAGTAAAGCTACAAATTGAATGTAAAGGCTTTCTGACTTGGCTTACAGCTTACTCCAGGGCTGCTGAGTGTCTACTTGCAGGCCATAAGGAGGAATGAGTTTTCTGTTTATAAACAGTACGTTTGGCCTGGCTGAGACTGCCCATTTGAAAAAAAAAAACCCACAAAAAAATCTCTGGAGGTAACACTGAGATTTTACCACAGTAGGTTATGCTGCAATCTAAACTGACAGTGCTTGCTTCATAGGCACATTACCAAGGGAAAAGATGCAGAGTTTATTTTAATCTTAAGAGCAGCAACTGTTTTCTGCTTTTAAGATTTACTGTCTTGAAGCCCTGAACAGAGCAGGTAGTATTTCCAGAGTTAAAACAGCTGGCTTAAAAGAATAAGATAACACTCCAGAAGTGGGAGTAAGAAGAAAAACAAAGAAAAAAAATAGCAATGAAAAAATAAGACATAATTAAGGTCTAATTATTGGTTTTAAGACTCCCTCTTGCCTCCATTGAAGCTTTCTTGGCACTTAGCGTGTACTGCTGAGCCCTGTGTCCTACCATGGACACACAGGACTGGTGAGTGTTGGTGGGGCAGCTGACTCTGCCCCCTTCCTCACTGTCCTTTCCTAGCCCTTCTAGCAGGAGCCACTTTCTTCCTACTTTTTAGACAAAAAGAGGCAGCATTTAGTGCTGATGCAGGCATTCCCTTTCTGCCAGGTTGAATTCTCTCTCTAGGCTGGGGTCATGCTGAAGAGATTTGAATGGAAAAAAAGCGATATTTTCACATGCTAATAGACTTTGTCCTTCTTTCTACTTTCAGGAATGCATTTGCAAATCTTTAAAATCTCCTGTCAGCCCCATCTCTCACAGCCTTCTGTTTCCTTATGGACCTCCTGACTGTACTGTGGATAGGTGTGGGCTGGATCAGTGCCTGGGAGTCATCTGTGCCATTCAAGAGTTAGTGTGGGTGTTTGGCACTGTCTCAGAGAAGACCTAGGCATAGCTCACGTTAGCATAGACCAGAGATCATCCCCAGTGCCTGTGTTTAAATACAGGCACCTTGTTTTTAGGGCTGAAAGTGTTTAGCTGAATGCTTTACCAGCTGGTCTTGAGGCCAAAATACGATTCCTTGCCCATTTATGTACAAGCATAGGCACAGCCATGGGCTTCAGCTATCTAAGTGCCAGATGACACTGTAAGACTTGCCCTGATGCACCATCTGCATGTGCTGCAGGAGAGGACTTTTGCTGTGGTCCTGGTCTGACTTGGCTCTGGCTGAAGTCTCTGGTGAAATTACCTTTGCCTTTGCTGTGGAAGCAAAGCTGTACCACAAAGAAAAGCTTAAAACAAAATATCACCTTCGTCTGCCATGTTTGTTACTAGATTTTTTATTTTTTTAAAATTCCAAAGGATTGTCAGGGTGTTCTTCAAGCATGGGATAAGTACACTGAAGTTAATGCTGATGTTCAGCAAAAAGTCTGAAACTGTCTTTTGGCTGAAAGATAAGCAGCAAACGTAGACGTGTGTGTCTTCAGCATTTTCAAAAAAACCACACCACTTCCATATTTAGTGCCAGTCACTTTTTACCTTTTGTGAATTTGAATATGATGGATGTGTTTTATTTCTGTGTGTTTACAGTGCAGTGGGGGCACAATAGGGCTATAGAAAAAAATTAGTAATTATAACTAAACCTTTGGCAATAGTAAGGGTGGTCTTGTGTCTGGGCTCTTTGCTTCCAGCAAGAGGTGATCAAACTGGAGAGAGGACAGGAGCATGGTGAGAAGGTTCATACCTAGAAAACATAATCTGTAAGGATACACTGAAAGAAATAGGACTGTTTAAAGAGGAGACTGAGGAGGGATTCGATGATAGTCTAAAAAAGTGGAAAAGAATGTTTCCACCATGTTTATGATGAATGTGACAAATTATAACAAGGATGTTTCAGACTGGACATTTGAAAAACTTCCAGTAAGGATAACAGAGCACTGGGGTAGATAGCATAGAAAGGTTGTGGAGTTGCCATTGTTGGATATATTTAAGAGTAGAGTGGGCAAGCATCTAGCATAGGTACAGTCAGCTGTGGTTGGAAAACTCGGATGTGTCAGTACAGAGAAGATAAAAAGTTTTTGAACCAGGTTTTCACAATACAAAATAAATAAATAGGTTCTATCCACAGAAACGGTTATTCATGTACAAAAGTGACTGGAATATAAAGATATAACTGAGGGAAAGTTGTGCTTAAAAATAACATTATTGCAGTTTTATTTGACTTTGAGTGGTTTTACATTGTGGCTGTCTACAAAGAATGATTTAGATGATGCAGATAATTGCAAATGGAATTTTCTGCAAACTTTTGTCAAATCTGTTCATTCACTGTGGATTTTGCTGCTGAAAGGTTTTTCCATGTGCAAAGGGAGTTTGTGATGAAAGATTTCTGTGTGAATGAGTTTCTTCAGAGGGGCTGCTCTGTTTTTCTGTTTTGAGAAAGCTCTGCACAGAAAGTGTCCTCTGACAGTGAATTGACTGTGGATGCAATATGCATTAGAATTTCAGCACATAAATCATTCTGGATCAGGCAGGTAATGTCAGCTCCAGTGGATAGCAGGATGCTCAACGATGAATTGCATTTTGACACACTTTCAGTGCTCCTTCATGATTTCTTTTTCAGTCAGTTTCCTCTATTTGCCTCTACTGTGATCTGTAATACACATCACTACACTTCTTACCCTTATTCTTTTCATGTGTTGTTGTTGCTTCTTTGCCTTTTTTCCTTTTCCGTGTCCCCAGAATAGTAGGCTCTGTGTCACTGGTGTACCAGATGCCATGATGTCCCCCTCTCCCTACGTTTCCTCTGAATACTGCTTTATTCCAGCACTCACAATCCAAACCTCAGTGGGACTGGACCAGGCCACGAAAAAGCATGAACTAGGTGAAGAAGACCTTTGTAGTTATTTCTGATATTCTGAAGTTATCAAGGACTCATTTGAAAGTTGATTAGTTAGTTGTCACTGGCTCAGGAATCGAAGTACTAACTTAACTAAGATCAGTGATTATGTATTTTCCTGGTGGGTGTGCTTATGAATAAATATTTGGTTGCCTAATCATGAAAAACGAAGTATTTTACTTCTTGTGATGTGGGCATACTTTTGATTAAGGAGCTGATATGAAAGAAAAATTCATTTTCAGTGAAGAAAAAACCCCCAGGTTTCTTGGAAGATGGATTTTTGGAAAAACAATTATAAAGAGCAGCAGATACTTAGAGGTGCTTCTGAAGTTGAAGATGTGGAGAAGACCTACGTGTCCAACTAAGAACAGAAGTGATTGTGATTTTGTGCCTTGTGATTTTCTGCAAGTATCTTGAAGAGGCCATACCCAACGTATGATGTATTATTAAACTGATGTCTGTATAATGAAGGATGTTCTTATTAAACCAGCTGCTAATATTCTCAATCTATGGAGAAGCTGAACTCCTACAGATGTCAGCTTAGATAGAAACCTAATAAGATGCTCTTAATGTATTTTAGAAGAGTTGTCTCTCTCCACAGACTGTATAGAAGCTCTAGAGATACTCTTTTGTTGGACAGCTCATAGGACAGCTCAGGTTCATGTGGTTCAGCATTATGTATACACCCATTGTTTTCTATGCACTTTTCCTCACTGGAGGTGACAGAAATGAAAATTTATGTGGAGATCTGGGAAGAGAAAAGAAAGTTACTGAGTCAGAATTTGGCACTCTAATTATTTTTTACTGCTGTCAGAATTACCCTTCTAAAAGGAGCCTGACTGTAACTTTTGCACTTGTACTTCTTTTTGGGTTAGAGCATGTCTATGCAGCCTGGGGGATGCCCCAGGGCCCTCCTCTAGTTATATATAAAGCCCTTGCTCAAACAGCACTTTTCCCTTTTTAAACTCAAACATTATAGTGAATTGTGTGCATTTGGTGAATTTACTAATAGGCCAACCCAGTCTAGTCATACAGCATAGCTGTTGTTTTAAACCTAAGGCATTCTCAATTGAAAATGTTATCAGTTTTAATGAAAACTCTTAAATAATGTTCTCCACAAATTGTAGTTAGAATAGTCGCCTCTAAACAGTCTCCACTGATTGTTGTTACATTACTCATTGTAAGACTGTTTTATTTTCCTATATTCTTTTCAGAATGTAAATTAATTTAGATTATAATAATTTGCCTCAGATCATACCAATTAAAAAAAAAAAGAAGATGGAATAGAAATATTGTTTTGTAAGTGACAGATATCTTGCACTGCCTCAGGTTCTATTTCTAGTGGTTTTTTTTTTTTCCTAATTTCCTTTGAATACAGTTTCACATTTCTTTTCACTTTTATCTTTCAGGGGAATTGTCAGCAGAAAATTCTAATCTAATTATTTGTGGATCATGTTCTTGCCATGGAATGCCTTTCTTGCCACAAATCCCTTTGATAGGCTCCCTGTGGTGTTTTTGGCTGACTTCTTCCTAGCTCTGGAATTTTTCTAGTCACATCCTGGTCATGTTATTGAGGAGAAAATGTAAAACAACTCCTTTCACTGAAAGACCTTCAGGGTCCATACACGTTAGCTTTAATGTGGCCTAGTCAAGCCATTCCACGTTCGTGTTAACATGAAATGCTGCCCCCATGCAATACAAAATGTCATATGTTCCGCTGTGGACTGTGGCTTAGAATAGCATGTCTGAATAGCCAGGTGGTGGTCACACTGTCACAGCATTTTCATGGCTTGCTAGATATTGCTGTGGTTGTGCCTGCCAAACCAGAGCTGCACTCTTATGAAGCAAAAATTGCATCAGGTAAAGAAGCATTGTTACAGGAAGCAGAGCCAAAGCAGTATCAAAAGGTAAGAGCTTCTGTAGAACACAACGCACACTGGCATGCCAACAAACAGTGGTGAGTTGGTGTGTGAAGCAGCAGTTTTTGCAGAGCAGAAATAACTTCTGGATCAAGTTTGTGCTTGTTTAATTCACTGTCCTCTTTATAATGAGCAACTTGCAGCTTCTGAGGAAATGCAAGAAATTCTGTGGGGGCTAAGCCTGAGTACTTTGTCTGATTACTAGTACAGCACTGTGTGCTTCATTTGATCTAGGACTCTTGAGTAAGTAGCAATCTGTGCATTGACAGCTTGGCCAGTCAATTGGTGCACAGTGTCTTCCTGGCTGAGACAAGTGGCTGCATGCTGTGACTGTTCCTTAACAGACCAGGGCAAGGGAACAAATACCCTGCAGAAATGAAGGAAATACTGTGCATGCAGTCCCCAGATAGGTTGGAAAGGCATTTCTTCAACAATCTGAAGTTAGTACCAAGATTTGCGATTTTAGTAACTCAACTGTAGAGAACATGTTAAGCTGTGAACAGCACTTAGCTGCCTTTCTTCTTGTTGTTTCTTATCATTTAACATTCATTATTCAATATTCTAGTTCACAATAGATTTTCACCAAATCGAGTATCCAAAATTCATAGAATCATAGAATGGTTTGGGTTGGGAGGGACCTCAAAGATCATCTAGTTCCAACCCCCCTGCCATGGGCAGGGACACCTCCCACTAG
>JAOXJM010000023.1:38005475-38030545 GCA_026413425.1 Tringa solitaria | reverse complement strand
TTTAACATCTGAATTTTATGCAGGTGTAAACAATTAATGACTTTGCAAGGTAGTGAAAAATCAGGCCTTGGGTCCTCAGGCCTGCATGGTGTATTATCAACCCTGAGTAGGTTCCGTTGTTATTTGAATAAAGAGACATGCAACAGTGATTCTAAAATCTCAGGAGAGTTTTTGCAAACATGTTTAAATCAGACTGTAGTTAGAGAAATGAAATTGAAAGTCATGTTATGGCAGCAGCTGAGAGAACATTAATGGGATGTGCCAAGATAAAAGAAAGGGCCACTGTTTCACAGAAAAAGAGGGAGGGGACACAGGGAATCACTCCTCATCACACTTCTGGCTACACCTTGATTTCATGCCACAGTTTACTGACCCCTCTCCCCCTTCCTTCTCCTTGTTGTGCCAACATAACTCTGTGTGTCTGTGTTGTAAGCTGGATCACTGGTAGGCTAAAAAGGCAAATCTTCAGGGGTGTGCTTGCTCTCCCAACATGACAGTCTGTGACCAGCAGGGCAGCAGAGGTAAATCCAGTTCGTGTTGGCTGTTACACGTGTGCCTTGGCTTTTGCACTGCCATAATTGGACTTGCCCTTTCCATCAGCCGTTCCAACAGCTCAGGTTTGCATGTATACAAGAGAACTATGTGCTACAGCTATTTATGTTTATATGTACTTTGCTATGTAAATTATATTTAGCTCATTTAATTACAGAGATAAAAAGTACATTTTATGCATGTGTATATAGAAAAAAGTGTACATTTTAAAGGCGTAACCTCTTTAGCTTTCTGCAAGGGAATTCTTGAGTTACAGCTTAAATAGAGTCCCAGCAGGTGTTTGCATCTCTTTCTGCCTCTCCCAGTTACGCACATGCTGTGCATCTTTCTCTTTCACAGCCACACTCACATGTTGGGTAGCACAGAAGAGAGAAACAGATGCGGTTTCTTTCAGAAAGCTGCAGGGAGAAGTTTATAATGTGCTATTCAAAACCTCCTATAAATGACAAATGTGTTACTAGAACAGGTTCTATGTGGAGTGGGAAGTTACCCTGAAATTTAGTTGAAATACCTTCTTAGATGAAGTCTGTTTGGCAGTGGTTGTGTATGCCTGGGGAACCACAACTCTTCCATTCCTTTTGGCTTTGGACCATCCCTGTGGATATGGGGATCTTTATAGCTGGCTGTCTTTGCCTCCATACTGTTGCACTTCCATGAGGGAAGCTGCAGCTCTAACCAGGAACATTTGAGCAAAAAGTTTTGTTATCAGAAATAAAGAAAAGTTTCTTTCATTTGATTATCAGCCATAACGTAGTAATGATAATGATGGAATGGAAGGCAATGTAAGTAATGTAATTATAGTTACTTGGATGATGAATTGGGGGAGTTTTATTACCTTCTTTGCTTCTTTTGTAACTTTCAATATGTCCGTTTAAAAAGTATAATCAAAACAATGTTTCCTTGGTTTATGTATTAGTTGCTATGAAAAGTTCCTAGCATTGAGATATGCAGATATTTTTTCATGAAGGGAAAACTTAGTATTACATGTGAAAGACATACCCAAATGGGTCCTTCTCTTTTTGAATCAGCATACCAAGAACTAAATGGATAAAAACCATTACATTAACCTTTAGTAATATTCACTTATTGTAATTTGCTGTATTTACTTATATTTTTATTAACTGGCCTCACTTTCATCCTTTCATCTCTTTTAACAGTCTCTTCATCTATTTTAACAGTCATTTGTAGATTAGGAGTCCTTTAGTTTTGTATCTGATTGGGATAAAGAGTGGGACAAATTTCAAACTCTCCATGAACCAGCTGCTATGAAATCATGGAGAAGTATGTGGAATGACGCTAATTTAGATTTCCTGAAAATTTACCCCAGATGTTTTGTGCACAGCTATATTTTAGTGCCTAAATTATGGTTTTTTCCTTTAGCTTTGGAAGGTTTCTCTATGGCATTGCATTTCTGGATATGTACTGTTTCTGATCTATATACCTGAGCAGCCTTGGGAGAAGCAGGCAGTGGTTGGTTGGGGTAAAGATCCACAAGCCTGAGTAGTGTCCACACAATTCCTCCTTTAGTTCTCACCAGGTTAATAACTAAAGCTGTATAAACAATTGTTTTTTGGTTTGGCATCAGAAATGAAAGCAACAAAATTCTGGTTTGAGTTAGACACAACATTCTTTTCAATCTCATACAGAGAATTTTAATTCTCTTTCCATGTATGCTGAAGCTTAAAAAATGATGCATATGTGGTTTTAAGGCACTGAAATGTCTCACTTGGTCTTTTTGAAATTCTAGTACATCCCCTTGTCCTAAACACTGTTTGTGACCAAAGCTATTAGCAAAATTCTAACACCTAACTTAGAAATCTAAAAAACTGAGGACCACATCCTGCTGTGTGTTACATATCTGTTGGTAGAGGGAGTGAGTAAGCTCTATGCACCAGCAGCTCTGGGCAGCACTGGAGCACTTACTGGCTAAGCTGAGGTAGCGGCTAGTGAACCAGTTGGTATACCATTACCTTGAGGGACCCTCCTAGGGTCCCAGCTAAATTGTACATAGATAGCTGATGCTTCACTCATTACCTTTTGGATAGAAAAGTGCTCTTTTTTTCAAGGAACAACCACATGTCGCCTGCCTCCCTGAAAATGTATTTACTTGCCCTTGAAGAATTTAGACCAGTGTTAGTGACTAGTGCCTGTAAATATGACATACTGACTGCCACCCTCATCTCTGAGTTTACTATTTGCAAGGAAAGACCTTTTTTCCCCTTAGCTTTGGGATTATTTAGATAGCATGTAGGCTTAATCTCCATGACACTTTCTTCCTCTAATTCAACCTGCGAGGATTTATGTAACCAACATTATTACAGACTAATTAAAACTAACAGTCTTCAAATGGTCACACATACTTCTTTATACTTCCTTTGCTTGTGGCGATGTGACAGACGGTGTTCAAGCATCCAGAATAACTGTGCTTGCTTCCTGTTATATAAGATGACTCCTTAAAATAGACTACTGAGAGACTTTTTGTGTACGTTGATGCTCCCCCCCACCCCCAACCAGCCTGACAGTATCACAGCACTATTCTCATATAAGACGGTGTGACTGCCCTTCTGCTTCTGCTGTAATCTTCTTTAATCTTGGTGGAAAAGAACACGAAAACAAGCTTTGTTTTATTTTCCTTTGGTATCAGATAGAGAAGGGGAGATGGCATGGTCACATGCCCTATATTTATGTTCCTTTAATTACCAAATGTGTTCTTTAAGTTCTTGTGATAGTTTATCTGGAGCAATGGCAGCCAGCCTCTCTGTGCTTGCAAGCCATTTTTACTCCCAGCCAGGTGTTCAAGGGCTGATGCAATTCAGTCATGCTTGAAAAAATTCTGCATCTTGCTTGGTAAATAATGATTGTGTAATCATGTCTTGCTCTCCTAACACGCATTGTGGTAACCCCAGTTTGGCTGGCAGCCCCACCAGTCAATTTTCCTGAGAGTCTCCTCTACCAGTCACATTGGCAAGCTCCATTCATGAACTGGTTGTCTTCTGTTAAAACATTAGGGCTTTCTGTAATATCCTCCTTCCAGAGAATGAGAATTTTCTACTTCTGCTTCCTTCAGCAGCAATACTGGCCATACATCACGGTGTGGATTCAGGTCCACAGACAGGAATCGCTTTAATAACTCGGAAAATGCCTGTTCCTGAAATTTGTCCAGCCCCTTACGTCTCTCCCATTAGTCTCAGTAGGAGCTAAAAGCATGCAGCACACATCACAGGAGGTGCTTAGGTCCTTGCAAAACTGAACTAGCACAGCAAACTGATCATACATTCAGAAACAGGTGATCTGAGATTGGCCTCAGTGAGCTTCAGAGCACTATCTTAACTCCTGAGATTCATTGAAACTCCCCCTAACATTACTGGTTTGCACTGAATGTGATCAGAGCATGTCTCCATGCAGTGTTAGAGATGTGAAATATAACCATGCAAAAAAGCCACGCAGATAAGCTGTTTCACCAGGTACAAAATGCTGTCTAATTATGTGTCACATAGCCCATGACTCTTCTTTCTGTATCTTCATTTTCAGAGGTGGATATATAGAACAGAAAATAAATCCAAAGGGGAGGGTAAGCATGCTCTAGCCTGGGGAACAGAAGGGCAAATGAAAGTCTAACTTAATGCAGTGAGCAGGAACTAATAATAGACTAAGGACTGTAACATCACCCTGAGTGACCATCAACATGTTAGTGAATCAACACTATCAACACCATCAACATGAATGCACTTCATCTGCCTGCTGTGTTTCCAATATTATTTGATTAAATGAATTGATGGGGCAATAACCAGACAAAGCAAAAAACAGGTAACACAACATATATGTAAAGTAGCAACAAGAGCACATAATTAAATGAAAGAGGAAAGAATTCAGTGATACAGTGATACCTCCCTTACTGAAGGAGGGTCATCAGTGATACTGATGATCTATGGGCCAGTAGCTTTGTCTGGTGCAGTGTTCTGCTGTCCCAGCTCAGGTGTGAAGCAATGTGATGTTTGCCCAAGCTAACAAGACCTCAAATTGACTCCCCATCCTGTGCTCCACAGCATTTCTGTTCTTTGGTTTGTGCATGCAGGACTGGTGCGGATGTTGATGTCTGCAGGGGAAAGTGAAACAGCTGTATTGTGTGTGTGTGTTCACATGTATATAATGCAGTAGTTTTTTGTTGTGGGGCATATTTCCTCTTGCCAAAATTTATGTTTAGAAACTTAATGAAATACTTTTTGTGCAGTAAAAAAGTTGTGTTATCAGCTACTTTAATCATCGCCCAATAATTGTGGAATTCTGATTTGTAATATTCAGTCTTGAATAACTGCTTGAGTGAAGCTACTTCAGTGATGCCTACAGTTTCTGGTGATGCTACAAGTGGACAAAACTGAAGATTTAGTAAAAATGGCCTAGTTTCTGAGAGCACAGGAGGCTGTGTGGCTGTGTGCAAAGCTGTGCAGATGAGTCCCTTGGCTGCTCTATCAACCCCACTCTTCACTGTGAGTCTGATGGGGGCTGTTAAAGCCAAAGGACTGCTTTTAAACTCTACAGCTCTGTGAGAAGGTGCAGGGTGGGTTCTTTTGGTTATTGGAAAGGAAAGTGCTACGGTAGGCTGGTATCTGCAGGCAGCCTTTTAGAAAGGGCTGATTGCAATCTGTATTTGTTGGGTATTAGGACACAGAAGAATTGGGCTGGGAGGATGAAGGGAGAGTCTGCCTGAGGCTCCTCAGAGAGTACTGCACAGTTTTGTTTTGAGCCCAGAATGCCTAAACTGATAAAGGTAGGCAGCTTAAGTAAGTCCCAAATGGATCAATTCCTTACATATAGAATGAAGTTTTCATTTTGATCTGAAACTTCAACAGGAGAATGTTTTACTCTGGAGGACCTGGAGATTTCTTTAACAGAAGGTGGCAGCCCCAGATGTCCCAGATCAGCCGGACAACTTTATTTTACCCACACTACCCAGCCGGACAACTTTATTTTACCCACACTACCCACTCAATAAGGTTTCCATCCTCTCTTGTTTAAATCAGATAATAACATTTCAAATGAGAACAGAGTCTTGTGACATTGGAAACTAAATTCCAAGTTCTATTTTCTGGCTAGCCATTGTGTTAAGGAGGTTATGGTTCTTTAAAATGACCAATATACTGGATGTGTTGAGGTGATCAAATTTTCAGAACGGAAAAGGGCTTCTCTTGCCACGAACACAGGGTTAGGGAGCATTTGGACTACTTGTGTCTTGCTGCAGGTAGCTGAAGTAGGGCAAAAGGAACAAATTCTTATCTCTCTGTTATCTTCTAGTCTGGAAAGCAAGATGTACTCAATTTTTTCTCTATGCAGGATGTTCTTTTCCAGATAACCAACAATCCAGACTGCAGGGCATCAACATATACAATAGATTTTCTCAAAAAAATGTGTAAAGCTATACTGCTATAATTCTAATATCACCTGATGGGTTTTGAGGGCCAAACTGATTCCCTGTAGTACTCTAGGCAGTATATACTCTAGGCCTTCTTCCATAAAGCCCTTATTCTGAAAAAATGTACTAAAAAGATGAACCAGCATTCTTGATAGGAACGACAATGAAAGAAGTTTGACTAGAAAGCTCTATCCATGGAAAGATGAGGCAACCTGACCTTAGAAGATGGACAATTCTGGAGGAAGATTGCATCCATGTGCCTCTTGTAAGTAAGCATAAGCTGACTTCCTCCAATATTTCTCTAATCTGAGGTAGTCCAAAATGTTCCTGGTATGACCAAGGTTTTCCTTTGAATGTGTTTCAGTAGTGCACAGAGACATCTATGAAATTTAGAGTTTTCTCATTCTGTTACATAGTGCTTGACAACAGTGTCTAGCTACAGTACTCAATCAAGGGCCTTTAATGTGGTGCCTAGCCAATGTCCAGTTGTGTGCTTACTAACAGAAGAAG
Organism: Tringa solitaria; assembly: GCA_026413425.1. Lineage (NCBI taxonomy): Eukaryota > Metazoa > Chordata > Aves > Charadriiformes > Scolopacidae > Tringa > Tringa solitaria. The sequence goes on along the minus strand of JAOXJM010000023.1, from coordinate 38,024,073 downwards.
ACACAGTACCTGACTGATTTTCAGAAATTCAGCTTAAGTGTTTTTATCTTTGACGTTACAGAGATACTGTTTTCTGCACCTTTATAGGTGATCTCTCTCTACTTTTCCTGCTTGTGCATTTTCATCTTCAGTTTCAGGAGCTAACTTCTACAAAATGCATCATTGTACTCTCTTCATTGCAGAGGGCTTGATTCACCACCATTGAATTCCATGCTTCTGTTGATGTATTCCTTTCAAAACAGTAGAGACTTACCATTTGAAATGAGTATCACAGTGCTGAGTCCCAGGTACTATCTTTCTCCAGTTCTTGTGTCCTTTATCTCCTATAAAAGAAACACAGTAAGAAATACAATGTTGTCTTATTGCTATGTGGTGCTATGTTACAGGGGACAAATTGCAACTGTTTGTTGCAGAGAAGACAGATGTTAGGATGTGACTACAGGCTGTCCTGCATCTTACTCCTGGAGTGCATAAGCTTTTCCTATATAGCAAATGAGAAAGCAGGATAACTTGTATAGCAGAATGATTTAGGTGTACTTTTGCAACTATAGAAGTTTCTGAGGGAGGCGTGGATAGAAAGAATTACTGGAAATGTTTTCCAAGTCGAACAGAAAATGCTGCCCATAAGATTCCTAGCTTACCATTCTGGTTTCCTGACTGTGAGATGTTTATTATGGAGGAGGTAGATGGATCAGTTTTCCAGATCTTCTCATCAAAGAAAGAACTTCACAGAGAAGTGATTCTGCTCTGATGAAGGCAATGCAGTGCCTTGATCTCTTGTGTCAGGGATCAGCATTATAAGAGGTCTCTTGGAAGAGTTATTTTGTTCCTGTTTTTTCAAGTATTCTCTGAGTTGTTGGTAGAGGTAATTTTTTGCCTACTGTTTACTTTGATGATGAGGACCAGGATTTTTAGAAGAATATGCTTTGTAGCAAGATGCTGTAACATAGGGGATGTTCCTTTTTATAGGTTTGCAGCAAGCAGTAGGTGCTGTGGGTCAGGAACTTATGGGTCATTGGACAGGGAGGAACCGAAAGGCCTCAGTGCTGAGAGAGCTCACCCAGATTTCAGGAGGCCAGCTGTCCAGGAAGAAAATTTTCAGATGCAGACATCTCTGGGAATGGTTCAGGTGTTTATTGAGCATGGTTTGTCTTATGAAAGACAAGAAAGAGTTTATCATGCTATCATGCATGACTAGAGAATGGTGGAGAAAGACAACAGAATAGCAAAGGAGAGCTCAGAGTTATGGCTGAATGTCCCCATTGGAAAATGAGGTTTCATTCTGGCTGTACCAGCCGAAACATTCATGCCTTGCTGTCATTAGAACAAATAGCAATATTCTGGCCTGCAGATGACAAAAATATATCACAACACCAAGGTCTGTATCCTAAAAGACAGAAGAGGATTAGTTTTATATGCATTTTAAGAGGGAAAAGATTTTTTCTGGCTAATATCGCTGCTTGTATTTGTCATACCTACCATGGACCCCTGGGACTCAGAGACTGCAGTCCCTCTGGTGATCTGGAAGAACAGACAAGACCCTTGCTGCTCCCCCCTCACACCCATTGGTCTCTACTGTATTTTATCAATATTGAACATGAGTTATTGGCATTTATTCAGGTGGAACAGAGGTGCAAGTATGGGTATTATCAACAAATCACAGAAGAGGTTGAGGTCCAAGTGAAATCAAACAACAGATAGATTTCTTTGACATCTTTACATGAGACAGGATGCATTTAGAGAAATGCTTTTGGCATAAAATTTTGAGCCATGGTAAATAACTTGTTTTTTCATTTTTAGAGGTATTTTCAAAAATTTACTTTTTGAAGTACAAAAGAAACAAAAATACATGTCAAATACTTGTTCAGTTAAATACTTGTTCAGTTTAACAGTGAGCCTGACTGTCTGAGTAGTGCCCTCAGAACTGAAAATTAATTGGCTTTCCCTGCAAATGGCAGGATATGAGGACATTTAGTGTTCTGTAGAATTGCTTCCTGAATCTTCAGTAGATAGAGATAGAAGGTTTTATAACATAACATTGAAGGTATCTTGGGTGAAAATTTTGTCTTTTTTTTTCCCCAGCAAGAAATGTGGATTTCATTCAAATTAAATTTCTCCATCAGCTTCAGCTGATTTAGTTTTTGTCCCCCCAGAAAGTAAATAAGAATCAAGGAATTTTTAATGTGTTTTGGTTACAACCTTCAAAAAGTAGTTACTAACGTTTTCCATTTGGAATTTTAGTTTTATATTTGCTTCCATTATATTTAAATTAATGTCCTAAAAATGAAGAATTTCATTTTGGACTGAATAAATTACTGAGATTGATGCTAAGTGATTATGTTGAAACTTTTCAGTGAAATGCTATTTTGAAAGAAAAAATAAAGCAGAATATTTTTATTGTTCTCAGAATTGCAGTAACATTTCTTTCATGGTATCATTGCATCACAGAGTCTGGAAGGGACCTCAGGATGTTTCTAGTCCAACTTCCTGCTCAAAGCAGGCTCAGCTCTGGGGTCAGACAGGTTGCCCGGGACTTCATCTATTTGGGACTGAAACTTACCCAAGGACAGAGACTGCACAACCCTGCTTGGCTGTCCTCAGTGTGAAAAAACTTTTCCTTATACCCTGTCCAAATCTCCCTTGTTACAACATATGCCCGTTAGCTCTTGTTCTCCTTCCATGCCCGGGTTTGAAGAGCCTGACTGTCATCTTGGTACCCCCTCATAGTTACTGTAGGGAATGCTGTTAGGCACTTCCAAAAACACCATAACTATTTGTGTGAATCTGCAAGGAGATCTAGATTAAATTACTATTTGCAACTGATCATGAATTTCTTTGTGCTTCAGCATATCTCTGTGAAGGTGAGATCGTAACATTTTTCTTTTGTTTTTCTGTTTTTGCTTCTAAGCTGTTGCAGCTGGGCTGATTTTAGCACATGTACAGTCTTTTAAGAGGAGGACCTCAGTCTTGGACCTTAACATATTATACATAGTAAGGGTGATAGTCTCCAGTAGTTTGAAAGAACTTGTCTCAAAGAATTATCACTATCTCATGGTGATGACTTAAATAAGTACAAGGCAAGATTACAGGAACATTTAGAGGAAATATTTTTGACTATGACAGGAGATTGCTTGTCAGAGCTGGGCTTAAGTGCATTGAATTTCAGTGCATCTGTGTTGTCAGAATAGTTTACCATTTGTATGCTGGTGTTATTTCAAACATTCTGGCCTCCAAAATATTGATGAGGCAAAAAACCCTGTAAAGCTTACCTGCCTTTTTTTATGTGTCTGTTTAATTGTTCTGCCAACTGGAAAGTTAAACAATGACAAAATGGGCCGTGAATCTGTGTGCTGGCTGCTTTTCCTCCTAGTGTTATGAGAGGTTTTTGCTGAATGGGACAGAGATGAAGCAAAATAGCTTTCCACGCAGTGTGTGGTCAGACTTTAGCGTCTAAGGTAATAGAATAACTGTAATTATATAAGCTCCATAAAATTTACAGTTAAAGAAATTACTTTGTATGATTTTAAGGACTGTTATTAAATGGCCAGCAGTTTGTAGGCCTCTCATTGCAAAGCTTCTTTTCGTCACATTTTTGAGTTGTCATAACTGTCATTACTTCTTGGTCCTGAGGAGAGACAGCAAGGGTCTGGCTAAGCAGGAGTCCTGTCCCATAGTTTGAAGTTTGCTAGGTTGTCTCACACATGGGGAAAATCTGTTTGCCAGACATCCCTGGTGGTATTTTCAGGAGAAGACAGTGTAACTGTAAATCTATGCCCTAATATTTTCCAGCTAACACTTGAAAACTGACAGACCTGCGTGTGTTTCTTGTTTTACACAGTAACAGTACAAATATAAAACAGTGCATGTCTCCTTTCTTATTACTTAGTGGCAATGCCGGTGTCTTACCATCTAAATCTTTAGTATATACAGGCAATACTTTTTAATACCCAAAACTTGAGCTGAACGGAGCTTGTTTCTGACCTTTCCTTGAAAGATACTAGTGCTCTTGCCTGTATTTCTGTGAGATTAAAATTAAGGCTACTCTGGTCTGTGGTTTTCAGTCATCTGCCTGTGCAGTTTTCCCATGGGACTTGGAGATGCATTGCCAAGTAACCATGGCAGTAATTGGTAAGTGCTTACATTTGAATTCATTTGAGTTATAGTAAATGTAACTGTTTTTCTTCCCATACTAAACTACTGCTAAACATCTGATTTTGTTTTATCCAAGTATAATGGTTCAGCTTGCTTCATGCACTAAGCATGCAGCGACACGTATCCAATTTATCCTCAGAGCTTTCCAAGGATGGGATAATGCTGTGAGCACTGTTATCTGTCTGACTACCATTTTTAAGAGAGAAAAATAAGATAGATTAAGAATAAAACCAGCATCTACCTACTTAAAAAAATTGACTAGTGATTTGTCTTCTGCGTTTGAGTGCTGAACATTTTTATTAGAGTTGGGTTCTTCTGCTGGTCACCAAAATCACTCTTTTCTCTAAAAATCCGGGTTGATTATGTGTGCCTGCAGTCAGTTACACAGCAGGAAATGTGAACCTGGTCATTTTTATAGTGTGTGTGGTGATCTGGATTAGTAACACCTGAAATTTAGGAATGGCACTAAAAGGATAAGAGAATGAGGAGAAAAAGATTTGGAATGAAAGGAAAGCAAGCAGAAATGATCTTTCTCTAGCTAAATGTATCAAGCTATTGAGTCAAGATGCAGTTTTCTTGACAGATATTATTGAAGGATAAACATATGATTTCTTGTAGGAGTTCCAAATGTGATAGTTCACATATGATTTGTTACTTTTTTGGCCAACGTTACCTCTATGCATGAGACCTAATTAATGATCCTGTTGCCAAAGACAGAAGGACATCTGTCACTGAATTAGGGTTTTTCAGAAACTTTTAGGTTAGGTAAAATGATCTTTACCAGAGCACAGTAAAGAAGTGAAGACAATCTTGTGGATCGAACAGTAATGACATGAAAAGTGTTTTGTTTTGTATCTTGTCATATCTTTGTCTAAAACTGGGAGTTTAACCAAAATAATAGCTGTGTAGAATATGAGCCCACTGTCCTGAAGTATGTACTTGAGTAGGACTTTGAGCTTCTCATTAAGCTATTGGTCTTCAAGCATATTCATCTTCTTCATTTCAGTGCAACCTAGGAGCAGGTCCATTGCCAGTGATTTACACAAAATTGAACTTGATGTAAGACCAGATCTGAGCTACTAATTTCATTAAGATTGCCTGTGTGCAATAATGCTCAGGTTTTGTAAGACCTGTCCTGAATAAAGTTTGAAGCCCTATTTTGACTCTGTTAGAATTAAATAAGTTAAAAATAATGAGTTTCTGGACAGTTACAATACAGTTCCAGGAGAGAGCACAGTCACTAAAGCACTGTGGCCAAAACGTCTGAATTAACCACCCAAGAAGTGAAAGACTGGAGCCTGGGACAGCTTTATTGCTGCTATGAAATTGAATGCATGCATAAAAATAAAGAGAACAATAAGGGGCAAGTGTTTACTGGGCATTAGAGAGATGTTTATTATACCTTCTACAGCATAAGCAGAAAGCTCAAATTATCTCCAGATTTTAAAAGCATTGTAAAATAATTAAACACAAATACTAAGAATCTTACTGGAGCTACAAACCCAGTAAATGTTCCTCTGAGGATTCTTATTCCATTTTTTACATAGCTTACTAGGCTGCAACACCACAGCCCTGGGTTTGACCACACAGAGAATTAAAGTGGAGTAAAGTTGCCCCGATTCTTATTCGTAGCTCATAAGCCTTGTTGGAAGGCAAGGAATGTGGGTTGGGAAGGAACATGGCAAGCCAACTACAAGATTTGTCACTGTCTTTTTGCTTTCAGTCTGGATGAGAAAAACTGTTCCATGTAGAGGTATAAGAAAAAGCCCTTGGAGGTTGTTCTCTCTGACATGGAGCATGTTTCCCAGGTTGTTACCCCTGGTTTGCTGCAAGTGGTGAAAAGGCAACCTGGCCCCTTGCAACAGAGCCGGGGCCATTAGCTTGTTGGTTAAAGGTCCTGTAAAGCATCTCTGTTCTCTTTGCTTTAGAAAATGCAAAGAAAGGCATGGCACAAAGGCGGCCATGGCTCCTGGCCACATCATTGCCCTCCACATAGAAAGATGAGATTTTACATGAAACCACATTTAGTGCCATGTTTTAAGGTTGGGGAAGGGCTTGCTATAGTAATTCAGGCATATTAGCCATGTCAAGTAAGTATGATTTAGACCACCCTTTGGTATGAGCCAGTTCAGAAGGTTAAAGCAATAGCAGCCAAACCAAACTAAATGTGAGGAAAGAAGCAAGGGAGGTAAAGGAATATGCAGCTAGGGCAGTGGCAGGTATGGGGACTCCCCTGTTGGTGGTAGTACTCAGGTCAACTTGGCTGTAATTTCGTCTTAATGAGCCTGTGTCACCTATACAGGTGATTAGGAGAAACTGAATCACTTTTGGTGATGATTCAGAGAAGCTAGGATCCCTATAATTAGAAAACGTGAACATTCCATTTAGTGCCCTGTGTCCAGTTTGCATAGGCAGCATATAGCTGATATAATTCAGTAAGTAAATATCCTGGAGAAGAAGGCACTGTTGAGTGACCCTGTGTAACTGAAAATCAAGGCTGGCTTTTCTCACAGAAAAAAAGCCTGCATGGTTGAAATTTTGCTGTATCCCATCAGTTTTTACCTTACAGCTACATGAAGATCTATATGATATGATAATTATATGAACACATTTACCCAAAACAGAAAATAAACTGTGAACCCATATTTGCAAACATTGCAGTTGGAAGTAATAAAACTAATGGCAAGCTTCCAGAATATTTTTGTTTGACATTCCATCCGTTAACTAGAATACTACACAGATTACATTTTACTTAGTAGGTGACAGTCAAGTATTTCTACTCTTTCTACAGGAAGAATTATAGCCAGGTTTTTTTAAAAAACAATAAATCAATAGGCCTTTTGTGTTGAGAGTTGGGCTGGGAAATGGTGTCTTTCAATTTTGGGTGCCCAACCTGAGACCATAGGGTATGAGTGTTTCAAACTGGGTAACGAACACTGTGGTCACAAATGTATTTTAAACTGTATTTTATCACTAGTGATACATCTGCACAGATTAAGCGCATCTGTTGGTTCAGGAGACCAATTTTTAAACTAAGCTTCTATCTATTTTCCAACCCAGCACTAAGATACAGCAGACAGGGCAGTTTTGGCTAAGTAAAGATAGTATTTTAATTACTAGGGAAGACCATTAATCTCCTTTGGGCTTGTCAAACCAGCACATCCTCTGGTAAGCCATCCCTCGCACATATAAAGTTTATATCTCACTCTGTGAGTGGTATGCCCAGCAGAGAGTATTTATCTTATAAATGAAATTTATGCCTCCAAATAGAGAAGAAAAATAGATTTTTAGTTTTAATGAAAATTGCGAATGTTTACATTAAAGTTAGCTAGTATGTGACTGTTTAGCCTCCACAGCTTGAGAGACATTTTCTCTGTGGAAAATATTACATGAAAGTGAGCGTATTTTCAATTTTTATTTTGACACAGAAATTGATATGCCAGCTCACTGGCCCCTATGATCTGGAATTCTCTGTCCAAGGATGATAAATACTGGAGGCATTAAAGTGTAGCATGAAACTCCACTAATGAATAATTATACAGAGATATGCACTTAAGGAAATTTCTTCAGATGTCAGTGGTGAAGGGGCACATCAGGTACTGAAGTGTGAGAGTCAGTGTTACTTATCAATGGTGATCTTTGCTGGCACAAGTGTGAATAATATTTTAACTATTCACTTAAATGTCTAATCTCCTACTGTATCTAATGAACCTTCTGGCCTTACTGACCTCTACTTTGACAGTGAGTCCTAAAGTTTTAATTTTGCCTTGGATGATATGTTGGGTCAAAAATAATTTCTTTTATCAAGCTAAATAGGTCTCCCTTGAATTTTATCAGCAGTGTCTGTTTTCTAAGTTAAGAGAGGTGGTAAATATGCCATGAGTTGGCATAGCTAGGCTCTCTGAAATTCACAATCTTATATGGATTTATGCCAAATGAGGTCCCAGTCTATTCTGTTGGAGCTGGAGGCACATGAACATTACGTATTGCAGGGAGGCTTTAGTTATCCTTCTTTTCTTTAAGTGTGGTATTGCACCATTTGTGGTTTGTTGTGTTATTTTTTCTCCCCTGACTATTGCTTAGCAACAAGTGAATGTATAGGTTTGTCTCATTTTCTGAAGTTGTTTTTTGTGAGAAGCCAATGTTAATTAAGAAGCCATGAATTTTGAAACTGTTCTTCCTGCAGTGTTTCCTTATGTATGTTGTACTGTAACCATTACCCTGTGATTTCTCAAAGCAAGGTATTTACAGAGCTTTCCATAATGCCTTATATCTTTATCTAAATTTTCATCAACTTCATTCTTGTATTGCTTATAAGTAGTATGAATAACTTTCTTAGCAGAGATCTTTGCATCACCCCTAGCAGTGCCTTTGTTCTGTGTTAAAAATGGATATTTGATCCATTTCTGTTCATTCATCTCTCTAGACAAGTGTCCAAAGACCATACTTTGCCCCCTCATGTCTCAAAATTGCTTCTAAACTGGTTTACTTCCATTTCTTCAGTGAATCCCACAGAAGATCTTAAGATTTCAGAAAGTTCATGAATTGGCTTCCAGTGTAGGGGAGTTAGCTGTACAATAAATGTGTTTGAAAATCCCAGCCTGCACCTGGAGTTTTAAGGGAAAAAAAAGTATTGCCATTTCTGCATAGATGGGAGGTGAAAAGTATTCTAACTACCCAAATGTATACACCTTATTAAAATTGTATTTTAAAAAACAAAAATTAGAGAATGTCTTTCAGGAAATGACCTCAGTCTTTGCTATGGATCAGGTAGACATTCAAAGCAGTTCTCCTTTCCTGCCAGCAATCAATCACTTTTATTTGGATTGAACTTTAATCAGCTTTTTAACACCCCTTCTACAATCTCAAATCTTGATCTTGTGATTATTTCATCTGCCACAAATCTTGTAAGCTTTCAAAAAGTCTCTGGCTGCTTGCTTACATAGGCGCTCTCAGGAAAAAAATAATCCAAAGTAACTGAAGGTGTGAATCCAAAGAATATTAGCTACACAGGATTAAGTCTGCGTTATTTTGGAAGATAATTCAGTAAAATGACATTAAAATCAGTTCTGTTGTGAATGAGTGTGTCTACAGAGTGGTCTAATAAAGTTTAAATTATGCCCTTTGAAAATTTAATTTGGATCAAGTTCCTTGTGTGTCGCTGTGGACACAATCCCTACCACAGCCGCACTGCAGACAGCAGGGAAGTGCTTTGCGTTGCACTGGAGCTCACGGCCTCCCCTGCGTAGTTCTTGCTGATAGCACTCGACTCGAGTGGCGTGCGATGCAACTTGGAGTACCATCAGCTTATTCTCAATACATAAGGCCATGCTGCCGTCATCACCGTTACCCTTACTGCAGTAGCATGCATAGTCTCAAGTGGAAATCGGAGTCCTATTATACTAGATATTAAAAGAAAACAAACTAGCTAGCTCCTGTACAAAGAGCAGAGTCTAAACAGCTGCTGGCTGGGCTGGTCAGCCACAGCAACATTGGGTCTCCCATGGTCCGGCCTGGTGCTTTGCCCGAGAAGTCTGGCTGTCCAGAGAATCTGCATGGGAAGGCCAGGCCTCTGACTTGAAAAGTAAAGTGTGAGAATTTCTAACCTCCTGTGCTAGATCATAGGGCCGAATCAGCATCAGCTGGCATGACTTACTGTGTTCAGAGCAATGCTAGCCACCTAAGCTGAACAGTTTTACCCATGCAAATGCGCTCACAAGAAAGCCACGGTGTACCTGTTTGTGTCACATTGCAGTCTACATCTGGTTAAAATATCCTTCTTTTCCTAGTTAAATGGTCTGGGAATTACCTGAGGTTTATTGCCTTTTTGATCCCCATCAAAATTCAGTCAAGTCTGATAGGTCTTGTAAATGACCTTCTAGTCTGCCATGCATTGATTTTTTTCTCCTTGGGGAAAAACAGAAAACCCCATGAAGTTTTGAGATAGTTCATTGCTTTTTCATACATTTTGCCAGTTGTAGGCCAAAAATATAAAGGAAAATTCAGGTTATTCCATTTGAATGTAATCTCAAATGTTATAACTGTCACACTAGAATATAATTCCAAGGTTTTGAAAAGGCCAAGTACCTCCAACAATGTTTTTTCTTTAAGAAAATGCCAGCTATGGGCTTGGTTGGGTCAAGAAGTGGTTTGTATTACACCATCAGCTTTGCTGGAGAAGCATTTAGCGGCAAGAGGGATAATGGCTCTGTCAGTCAGCTTGGAAAATGGCTTTTAGGAAATGTATTTTCACCCAAGGTGAGTCAGTGGCACCAGATAGAATCAGGGTGGAACCACTGCCTATATTTAAGACTGGGCTACTGTGCTTGACCAAGGAGTAAATTTTTCAGTGTGTTTGGCCAACATTTGTATTTTCAGTTGCCGCACATAAAACAAGATTTTGCTTAGAATTATTTTATAATGAAGCTAAGACATACAGAAGATCTTGATTAAGCATGGAAAACTTGGTAAAAGCATTAGTGATAGACACTGAATTAGCATGGAAGCTGAAATCATGGATCTTTCTCGAACAATTGAAATGTTGCTGGGAAAAGGAAAAATTGGTGCTTTTTGCTTTTGTTTTGACCAACACATTTTGATTATGTTTTCTGTGGAAAAGCATGCAGACTTTTAAAAGAGAGGGCCAAGTCATAAACTACAGCCTTCAGGCCAGAGGGAAGGGGAAGGACAAGGACAAGAAGGTGGTACAGAAACTTCCGAGTTGTAATTTTGTGTCTGGTCAATTAAAATCTCCTAGTGTTTTTCTTTTATTAAAAACTAATCTATCTGGAACTGCTTTGCACTTGCCATAGGCTAGAAGATTACATACTGGCAGTGCACATAGTGTGCACATAACCAGCTGACATATGGCACCTTCATGCCCAGTGTTAATTGGTTTATGTGTCTTAGACATCTGATACAAACACAAGGTACTTGCATACTGAAATCAGTGTACATATATATATTCAGTCTTTTTTCCCTGACTGCTTGGGATAAAATAATGTCATGACTTTTCAAAGTTCAGTGTTGGATAACATATACTGATACCAGTGTAATGGATCTAAAGCTTCTTAAAACTTAGGAGGATTTAGAATTATTAGTCTTGACTATCACACATCAGCAAAGTAAGGAGAGCTACTGTCAGCACAAACTACTTTTATACCTATCTTAAGTCATAATTTGTCTGCCAAAGCAAACAACATGAAAGTAGCCTCATGAATTGTTATATCCATGTCTCCTTTGAGATGGTGCTCCAGTTAACCTGCTCTGTTTAAAGTGCCCCTTTTACAAAAGGGAAACTGTGGGACGGTGTGATTAATATTAACATTATCCCTGGGCAGTGCAGAACGCACAAGTGTTGGAACAACACAGCTGCAACAAAGGTTGAATGTTGAATTGTCTCTCAAAATAAAACATTTTGCAAAACAAAAGTACTGAATGTTTCTGTTCCAGAAAAGCTTAGCTTTTTAATCAAAGTCTATACAAACTCCAGCATTCTTATCTAAGAATACTGTAGTATTAAAAACAGTCTTCATTGTTTTCTCTGCTTAGTGGTTAATGAAGCTATAGTTGGTATAATTGTCTTCATCTCACTGCAAACAGCAATATTTTCATTGGTCACCATTTGTTTAGTTTATACTGGCTTATGTTTTAAGAGGTGATAAAAATTTGAAACAGCTAGTGCAAGGCTTCTTACACATCAGCAAATTCACCTGAGCATTTAATACTAATTAACTTAACAGTGACTACTTACATTCAAACATTGCACAAGTATTCATTTTCTAATCAGTGACACAATTCTGTGTGAATCATTTGGTGACTGAACTTCATTTTAGAACAGAAATTGCCATTGATTTAATTGGAGGCTTTGGAGCTTTCTTGCAGGCTGAATTGTTTCAACAGATGAAATAGTGACGGAGACCTGATTGTGACCCTACTTAATGCAGACTGTCTAAATTTGGAGCAACTTTGTGAAGTCAGTTGCATTAAGCTAGCGATAATGAGTTTAGAACAAGAACTGTATGACTGTTGGGATCAATGACATCAAAACCAAGATCCTACTTAAACAGTAACCTGATGAATATCTTTCTTTAGTCTTGACTGCTTGTGTTGATGAGTTTGGGGTTGTTTTAGCTTACTCTTCTAATTTTTCCCACAGAGCCGCTCAGAAATTGAACCTGTCTTCCAAAAAGAAGAAACACAGGCCTTCTGCATCATCTGTTCCTGAATCTCCTCTCTTCTCCACCAGCTTCAGCAGCATCCTTCAGACTTCCCCACCCCCTGCACCACCATGTTTGTTAAGGGCAGTCAGCAAAGTGAAAGACACCCCCGGTCTGGGCAAGGTAGGCCTTACAAATATCACTAAAACACTTGTTTTCTTTGGGAGAAGATTTTATCCTTGTGAAAAATATTAAAGGAATGGGAAGACCATGTCCTTTCTCAGTTGGCTTTACTGTAGTTGGTCCCTGAACACATGTAAAAAGGCCTAACAGTGTAAGTTGCTTAATTAAAGTTGAAGTTGACTTGACACAGCCAGACCTACTTGTGCAGCAGTAATACATTTCAAGGCCCAGCTAAACACGCCTGCATTGGGACCACCGTGCTACTACATGGTGATAATGTCCATTCTGCTACGGTTTCTAGAGTTGGCCTCTGTGGCTGTGTTTAAAACTGCATAGCAGTTGCTTGCTGTGGTATATTCTGGGTTCCTGATGTCCTTGTTGTCCAAACTGTTGGCTGGACACACTGTAATTTGCTTCTGGATCATGTTTCCCGTCTTTCTTCCAGTACAGTCAGGACAAGGCTGAGCCATGTACCTGAACAAAGCCTGTGTTGATAATAATGAATTGCTCCTTTTTCTTTTTGTCATGTTATTTACTCCCATTCTCCATAATCATACCCTCTTAAAATGCTGTTTAGGTGCATACTTATAATGGAAAATGGTTGAGGTGAGGGAGGGAAGTGGCTGTATAGTTTGCTATTGTTTTTTTGTTTGTCTGAGTGACCCTTCCTTTTTTCCTGTCACAAATGGAGAACCTAGCATATTACATCTGGGAATACACGCATGCAGTTGCTGAGGACAGCAGTTTGCTTTAATCAAGGTAGTTTCTTATGCAAGCATCTGTGTGCATGGCTTTTCCATATTAATTGAATACTAAGTAGTGACAATGAATTTGGTGAAAATCTGTGTAAACAATTTCTCAGAAGAGAAATTGTAATGTATAATCTAGGAGTGCTGAGCATAGGAACGGCTTCAAAATTTTCTTTGCTGATTTTGGATACTCACTTTCCTATACTGTGCAGTTCCAGAGTCGGTTTGGTTTTTTTGTTTGCTTGTTTTTTTGCCAGAGAACAATGATATTACTTTTATGGATGATTTATTGCCTATTTGAAAAGGGATTCCCTCTGCATAGGGATCCCTCCCTTTCCTCTGGCCTGGTAGGTGGGAAGAAATGTACAAACCTGTCACAATCTTATAAAAGTTATTCGTAATGCATACTCTGAATTTAGTGGGAAGAAGAGTAAGCTTGAACCTGTTCATTGTTTTAAGAAGCTGCTATGGAAAACGTTTACAATAGAAGCCATCCTCCCAGGATTCTTACTTTTTTGTGCTTGGGACAGGTTATATCTGAATAAAAATAAAAACTCCATTGAAGAATTATGAAGGGTGTGTTCACTAAAACAAGGGACAAATTTCCCTTGTTGAACTGTGTGAGCACTTTCCCTGACTATTGTTTTTCATGCTTCCCAAGAAGAGGGTCTACACACAGAGAGACACAAATATAGCTCTGTCAAAACACTGCAAGCTTGATATGAACCTTTTCTGCTCCTCTAATCATTGGTTTCCAGAGGATAGGGCTTGGGAAGCAGTTTTGCAATATGCACAAACAGACCTATGATTTGCTTCTTCATCAACACCATGTAACAGAACAGGCTCCAGACTTTCAAGCTAAGTAAAACTGAAATATTGAAGTCCAGTTGATGAAGGAGGTTATGTTGTGGTTTATCATCCTGTGGCTATCAGAGTATATAGAAAGAGCTAAGAGGTTTTAAAAAATGTTGTAACACATGCTTGTCCAAAGTATTAAGCTAAATTAGGTTAATTCATGTAGTCAAAAGAGAGAAATTTTTTTTTTCCCCACATTTCCATTAGCAAAGATATGTCAAACCTGCAGTTTCTGGAATTCAGTTTCATTTTTCACCTCTTTGGTTTCTCCTAGGGGTCACCTTATAATTATGACCTGAATCTTTCATCAAAGTTTCCTGTCAGCTTACCTCTGTAGCATTTTCATTTTAATGTCAGAAATAGGTGCGAGGCATAATAAGTAAATAAATGCAGGATAACAATGTAATTTATCTGTCGGAGTGGGAAAACTCCAGATGAGGTAATGGAATTTCCAGCTTGTTTGCTTTTAATTTTTATTGTTATTTATACATGTTCTGTTCAGTTTCATTGATATTTTTTGATAGCAGCATGCTAAAAACTGTTACTTTTTTCAGCATTTTCTCTCATATAGTGTTTTCTGTAAGGGTATAAATCTATAAAATGTGGACCCATGTGGAGGAAGTGGGTTCAGGGAAGCTAAACGTTATTTTCAGTGCCTTAGGGTTTTTTCTGGTTTGTGTTTAAATAGCATTTTGCCAGGAATCCCAGTGTGATAAAACTCTGTTTCACATTGGATTTGAGTGGGCTGGGCAATTTCTAGCATGACACTTTGTTACTGGAAATTCTGGTTCACTAGAACTGGAAGGCTGGCTGTTGCCAAAGATTCTGGATTTCTGAGACTGCCAGGGACAGTTCTGGGACAGGCTTCCTGGCAGGCAGGCTCTTTGCTATAGGTCTGAGAGCCCCAGCACAGACGCTGGGTGTTGCTGGCTTGATGGCAGCTTGAGAGCTGTCAGTTTGCTAGAGCAGGTGGGTATCTGAGACACTGCAGGATAGGAAGCTAGGTATGCTTTGAAGCTTAGACTTTGAGGTTAAATATAATTTCAAAGTTTTCTGTAATGAACTTGTCACCAAACAGTTGCCACTTCTACTAGAAATTTCAAAGATTCTACTTCCCATTGAAAAAAATTATGACAGTGATTTATTTAAAATTGTCGAGTTTCTCAGCTGTCATGTGCAGGCAAATACTTTTTGTGAGCTAAACTAGAAAGATTTGCCTATCACCAATATATTTAAAGTTAAAGGTACAACTGAAGAGTCTAAACTGAAAAAAGAGAAGAGAATTAGAAAATATATATTCAGGTTGCATGCTTCACTCCTTTTCTTACAAAAGACCTTGCAAATCAAACTGTACCAACCTGGCATTTGGAAGAAGTATTATTTGAAAGTTAAAGTTCAGCTTCACAGAAGGAGGAAGGTGATATTAATAATGAAATGTTGGGACTGCATAATCATCATTTTACTTCAGTGTTAGAAATACCATTGACAAAAGCAGAAATACAGCAGCGTCAAAGTGAAATAACATAGTAAAGGATCAGATTCTCTGTTGCACTCATTTCCAAAAAACTCTCCCCGAAGTAAAACAAAAGGTTTGTGACCGTGTTGCAAATATGTTAACAGTTGTTAACATCTGGGGTTGTATGGGTCGTAACATATGCACGTGCCTTGGGTTCGCATTTGCTGGCAGAGGGAGCTGATCCTGGGTGGTAGTATGGTATCCCTACAGTTGTTTCTTGAGAGTTTTCTTTTGGGCTGAGAGACAGTCCTGCTCCATAAACTGCTTCAGCTTGAGCATTGCTTTGCCTTCTCTCTCTACTGTCTTTGAATCATCGTATTCTGAAAGTGGCAGATCCCTTTCGCTGGGTTTACACACAGAGAGAATGCCACTGTCCTGGATGACTGTATGTGCAGTTTCACCAAGTCCCATCATTTTCCAGAACATACTTTGTAATTCTGTCTTGTCCTTTCTCGTAATGAGCCAAGGCTTTCCACGCAAAAATAACAAATTATTCCATGCCTGCAATCAGATTAACTATTAAAAGGGCATTCTAGTAAGGTTTGCTTAGATTTGCTCCCCAGTCTGCTTCCCTCCTTCTTCCCCCTGTCCCTCTCCTTCCATTTTCTATCAAACAAAACCAAAACTAAACCAATACTTTTTATGAAAATATGAAATGTTAGTTCTGTGAAAGTTGTTGTGTTGCTGAATCCCACATTACGGATGAAAAACACCTTGAACAAAAAACTTTCTGCCAGCCTTAATAAATAGGTTGTTTTCATATGGCACAGGGGTTATAATGAATGGTTGTGGTCTCTGTGCTCGCTTTCATTTATTATTTTTTGTGTATAGTCTTATAAAACTCTGTCACTGAGAGGTATTTGTTATGTTTGTGTGGAAATTAGTTTACTTTTCCTTATATTTTATTTTTGGTGTGATTGTTGTTTGTTGGCACTTGCTAATCTCATAATAAAATAGCATTATTTGTGTGTCAAAATCATCCCTATGCAAAAAGTTTCTACCAGGAAGAAACAAGTCATCATTGAACCTTCTTGGGGTAATCATTTCAAGCTATTAGCAAAATGGACTGTAATTTGTGATACTGTGTTTACTTCTTCATTTTTCTGTAGCACCAGGACTCCTATTTGCAGAGCCTAGCCCCATTTTGCTAAATCATGTACAAATTCAGGTTAAAAAACCCCACCCTGTTTCTGTCCCAGAGCACTTATGATCTCAGTGCAGAGAGGAAGACCAGACAGACAGAGAGACAGGAAGCAAGAAGAAACAATGAGGTATTATCAGTCATCTTGATAGCAGTGTCCTTAACCCATCAGCAGTCTAATATTAGATACCCCTTGTCAAGCTTTGGTAGGTGTTGTTGAAGAGGAGATTATTAAAATCTTTGAAGAGAAAGTAATAGGTTACACTGCAGATGCTTCTGAGGAGCCTTTTCTAAGTGTGTAGAGCAGGGTAGGAAGCAGCACAGAGAGGGGTTTGGAGAGTCTAGTAAGTGAGGTGTGCAAGAGCTGATCTGGCAGGGGCTGAGGATGGAGCCTGACTGGGAAGGGCCATGAATGGGAGCTGAGCCATGGCCAAATACCCAGAATGCCCACAAAACACTGGTAGGAGATTGCCGGTGTGATAGACACTCCTTGAGTCATACACCGTTCTCCTAAGAATCTGTGCCACATACTAAAGAAGGTTCAGTTAAAAATAATTTTTCAGTGCCTAGCTGTAAGAATTTTTCACTTCACTGCCATCTTGAAGGTTTTTTGGAAAGGATCAGAAGAGGGTCTCTTTCCTTCGTAAAGCAGAGGTTCTCTCCATCACTCGGATGTATAGGGGGAAAAAGTTAACCATTAGATGACAAATGCTATTTTAAACCCTTTATCACAGAAAATGATTTCTGAGGTGAAAGCTGGTTTTGCCCAAAGTTACCATGGTTACTAAAATGGGAAAAAAAAAAGAGAGGATGATCCCTTGAGGCATTTAAAGGAGACATATGTGTTCATCTTTGTTGTCAACAGGATTGTTGTACAAATTAAACGGTTAGTTCTGCTTGGAATGAAATCCAGGTGTCCTTTTGCCCTCCAGATAGAGTTGCTCAGAACTGGTATTTTCCTCACTAAATGTACTGTTTGGACCTGGAGGAGGCTTTCCCGCTCCTTGACTAGATTCCTGGTAGGTGGGCTTTTCTGGGAGGAGCTCAAGCTGCTTTAAGAAAAAGGTGAAATTAACAGAAGTTGGAAGAAGTGTTATAAACAATAATCTCTTACCTCTCAATCATATTTTCTAAGTGTGCTTAGTTTGTCTTTCTCTAAAGTAAAGCTTATTCTGGATGTGGAAATACCAACCCAGGCATGCCAGGAGTATGTCAGATTGCATTTTGGTTGGTTGTGAGGTTTAAAGAAAGACATATTTTAAAGAAATTTCTATGCAGTCATGTTTCCATACGGCTGTAATTTCTGTTCCTTCTCTGTGAAGTGCAGAAGCTGCTACTTCATGGGAGCTAGGAGCACATATCAACCAAGCCTGCTAAGGGATAACCTGGTCTGTTGCCTAAACTTTACACCATGCAAGAGAGAATTCCTGCATGGAGAAGTAGGGCTGCATTTCTGCACAGTTCCTGGCCTGACTATCATTCCTGACAATGGGATTACTAAGATCGGTTGGAAAGGAGCAGATCCCAGACAGAGGAGCTTGTGGCAAGTGAATGCCAGTGTAATGGTTTCCTGGAGCAATGCAGAGGCAGGCAGGCAGGAAGGCAGGCACCAAGGAATCTGAAACGGGAAAATTGAAGGCAGAATACCATTGCTGTCCTCACATCTGACTCCACTAAATGGAACAGTTCTGCTGTATGGCATTCAAGTGCTCCACCAATCTGGGAACCATGTGGCCAAGTGTGGTACTAAAGTATCTCTCTCTTCTGTTAATTCCTTCGCCTCTGCTGATTTTCTATAAAATAAAGCCATCCTTCAAACTAGTGGACATCTCCCTTTTTACTT
>JAOXJM010000023.1:37983459-38005375 GCA_026413425.1 Tringa solitaria | reverse complement strand
CCCCCCCCCCCCCCCCCCCCCCCCCCCCCCCCCCCCCCCCCCCCCCCCCAGCGAAAACAGCAATGCAGAAAGTGAGGTTTTCTAGAGAGTAACCTACAGTTCTTAAATGAAAATCTTAGCTTTGGGGAAAAAAGGCTTCTCTTTCTATGTCATAGAGGAAAACTGCCTTAATCTGAGGACCAACTATTGGTGATAGCACATATGGGTAAGAGACTGTTGCTCAGTAAATTCCTTTTTTTGCCTCAAAGAATACCAAAAATAGTGTTCCTCCCCTTAGTGACATCTTCCTATATGTATTCAGAAATTGTACTAATGAATGAGCTTGTGAGCATGAGAAGTGGATGGAGGAGGTTTCCATGTGGAACAGAACTGGACAGACAAAATATGAAAAGGGCTGTATCTCACTTTGATAACATTTCTTATTTCTGTGTTAGAAGAATCAGTCCTTTCTGTGGTTCTTTTATAGTACATTTCACCCAGGGAAAGAGCTATAATGCCCAGTTTTGTATTGTTTGGTCTGTTTGGATTAATTTTCCTGTAAACATTTCAAAAGAAAATTAGCTACCTCAAATCACTTCAGGCTGGTGCTATTAGGTTTTGTATATTCCTAAAGGGACTTTATTTATACAGTGCTCTCTGCATTGTCATAGATGCATGATTTTATTCCAGGCAATTTACAACTTTTAGGTTAGTTGACTGTTTTCTTGATTGAAGTCACTTAGTGGCGTGAATGACCATGATTTGTAGACAACTGGTTGGCTATAAACCTTATGCAGAAGGTCCACAGGGGTCAATTAGTTTGTTTCAACATTGTCAACCTAATGAAGCTATGGAAATCTTTAGTATTGGTCACCTAGTAAGTAGGCTTTAAACATATTCTCCTGTTGTTGAAATAGCATAACAGTATAGCGGCTACATTTTAAAATCTCTTAAACATTGAAGGTTATGCAATTTGAATGAAAATTACTGGATTTATCTAGAATGTAAAAACTCACTGGTTTTAGCACTTGGATTTCCTCAAAGTTTTTCTGAGCCACGGTATTTTTATATCCTTTGCTTTTCAATTTAGGTTGTACTGCTGGTTGGCATTTTTGGGCATTGTGACAGTTCTAGTTAATCACTTCCACTTCATTTTTAAGACTTTTAGTAGTGCTTTTTGAAACGTCCCCTTTTTCCCTGCTCTCTCCCCTATACCTCTCACCCTGTTAAATTCGTTTTTAAATCCATGAAGAAGTGGTTAACATAAATCGGGAAAGTCAAGATGAAAGAAGCTGAAACCTACAAGGGTGTTTCTCATACAATGCTGAGGAAGAAATTTAAATGCTGAATAGTTTGCTAAACCTGGGATCATGGTAAGTTTTCTGAGATCTTATGCAAATTGTAGGCACTGTCCTTTAAGCACTCAGCTGTAGGCCTTATTACAATTTTTTTTTCTTTAAAACTTCCTAGAGGTCTTCCCAGCCTTTTCCTTTTGTGTTTGACTCCTCTCAGCATGTGTTTGAGAGCAGCGCTCAGTGGTGCAGGCGGGTTGGTAACACTGCAGGAGGCTCCACTATAGCACTGCTGTAGCATCATGGGCTAATGATTCGGTTGAGCCTCTTGATTCAGCTGAAAGATTGTTCTGCTTTCCATTATCCCAGAGGTCTGGGCTTTACCTCATTTCTCTGGTACAAAATTGACTTAAAGAGATAACTAGCTCAGCTGAGGAAGAGCCTAGTGTGAACTCTTATTTCAATACTGAGTACGCCATTAGATATATCTCTTCTCATTCACTGTCTCCCATTTTTGCCTTTTCCTTTAGGAATCAAACCCATTTTTGGGTATCTCTCTGGATACATTTATCCATTTTTTGTGCTTTTATGAGAAGCCTGTATCCCAATGCTCCAAGTCATTATCTTCATATCTTTTTCTTCACTTCTTCCTGCTACTATTATTGCACTCCCTTAGGCTGCGATTCATGTTGCTAGCTGAAATGAAATGATCACTAGCCTTCTAATCTAGGCTGGTCATATGAATTTGTCCTATGGAGGAATGGAGAGGCGTGCTACCTATATTAGGATGGGTTGACTTGCCAACCAGATGTTTCTTTCTTTTTCAGTTGATTAAAGAGACAACCTAGACAGCTGCTTTAGAATGAAATATCTGTATTTTGGCTGGCTCAGGTAAGGTGAAATGAGTCTCTCCCTGACTAGGAACACAGACTTTTCTTGTGTTCTGCTCTGAACTTCTCACTTTAATAGAAAACCAGCTACTGGGAGATACAGTAACAAGATGCTTGCAGAAAGTTCTAGATACTTTCGTTCTCTCCTTCAGATGGAAGTCTGCATCCTCTGCTTTCCAGTCTAAGAAACATCAGAGGGTCACTATATGGTACTCAGGTCTGGTCAAGCAGACCTGCATGCAACTGAGCAGGTTGCATAAAGCAACCGGACCTTCAAGGAAAAAGACCAAGCAGGCTTTTGCACATTTGGCCTTATGCAAACCAAAGATCAGAACTGATCTTTACTGATTTGAAGACCAGAGATGTTCAGCTGTACTTATACCAGGATGGATCTGTAAAGCTGGTCACAATGTGCACACCCATTAAATTAGAGCCTCTGGCCTTCAGATGTCCAGATTCTCATTGCTGTGCAATGGGACCTGTGAATCACTTCAGAGTGAGGACTGAGTGAGGACCCAGAAAGGTAGGCAGTGTGACTCGGGGTGTGGAAATATTTCTTTAGTGCATCTGGATTCCTAATACCCAAATGCCATTTCATTTTCCAAATGTAAATAGACTTCTTCTTCTATATTGTTGCTAAAGTGATTAGCAGTTAAAAGATCTTTCATTGGATAGTGAGATATGAAATGCCAGGTAGAAAAGCAATACTTTGATGTTCCCATTTTTCTTTAGGAAAGAATCTTTCCATATAGCAAAGGTAAAAACAAAGTTTGAAATCACTGACCTGTTTGATCTTAAAAATTCAGGAGGTAGGTTAATAAGTTTTTAAGGCCTGTACCCCTCAAAACGTCTCCTGTAGCACTGAGAAATAGAGTGGGTGCATCTGTGATGGGTGAATGGGAAGGTATATGTGTAATACACACTATACATATGGTATGTACATTTGTATCTACAGACATATATAGGTGTGCATATATGAGTGTATAAGCATACTCATCTATACTTTCCCACCAGTACAATGGGAATATATTGCAAAAGTTACATATGGAATTTCTGAGCAAGTTATCTGAAAAAAACCTGAGAGGCTAACTAACTATAGACTTGCTTTTATTTATAAACTGGCAGATTCTTTTTTTAAGAGGGAGAATTCAACGTTGCCTTAAGACACTCCCAGTAACCTCTCATGGATTTTAATCAAAAATAATAATCCTTCTTGCTTAGCTCAGTCCTCCCATACATTGCATGATCTTTTTTTCTCCTGTGAGGTGATTGAAAATGCTCATACAAATAGCAGCATTTTACATTAAATTCTCTAAGTATCTGTGTGGTTCTGCATTTCTGTAGATCCCAGTTGGTCTCATCCATATTTATTGCTGCTGGATTTTTCCAGAGATCTGCTCAATTTACAATGCTAGTACTGAAGGGGAGACACTTAGTTAGAAAAAGATGTGGTGTCAAAATGTGGTGTGGATTAAAATGCCAGGAGGAAAGCTGTACAATAACCTTTACAGCAACACATACTGAATTACAGAAATATAGATGTGGGAAAACTTAAAAGCTGTTGATCCTTTCTTCCCTGCCCCCTTTTCCCACAGAAAATATGACATGTATTTCAAACTGTATAATGTGAGCATAATTATCTTTGCTTTAATGTCTTGCCCCCTTCTTTCCACCATTCTGTATTGCTGGAATTTTATCCAAATACAAATCTTGATTTGTAATAGGAATCTGTTCTTGGCTAGCTTGGCCGCAGCCCCTAAACCCAGAGTCTGGAAGCAGTGTGGCTAGAAAAGCTGCTCTCCCTTACCTCCACTCCCTTTCCCTCCCTCCATCCCCAAGAAAATACCTTAAACGTTGCATTTTTGTCAGCTATGAGGAGCAGTGCTAAGGTATGTGCTGGCACAAGATCTGACAGAGGCACCAAGGATGCGTATCGCCTGGCCACACAGAAGGAGAAGGCATGCACTCTGATTGATAACAGCGTGTGCAGATGTGATAAATACAAGGAGGCCCAGGCTGCTTTTGGGAAACGGAATAGTAATGCAGAGGAGGAAATGGGATTCCCTCAGAGCCTGGTGCTCCTTGAGTGGTGGGAATCATGAATCTCCTCAGATTCATCATAAAGACTATTATGCCATGCGAGACATTGCTGAAACAGAACACCACCAAGCTATTTCCTATCTTATCAGGGTGTATTAATAATGCACCAGTAATAATAGAAGTACAAATTAAAAATAACTGGATGGGCAGATAAGCAGAGTTATTGAGATTAAGGGGATCGGGAATTGCTTCAAACAGTTAATTGCAGAGCAGCACATAGAGGGAAATTTGCCTTTGCTTTTTTGCCTTTATTATTTTCTTATTCTTCATCTTATCTCTGTGAGCATTACTTTTTGGGCTTTTACACAGATACTAATAGGCACAATATTTCCTCAAGATTTCAGACTGTTCTTTTTTATCTCCACAGAGATGTAGTATCTTTTGCTGATCCATCTAATTCAGTAGGGACTAATAATGCTGAATAAGAAGAGTATTCTGATTATTAGCCTTCCTCTACATAAAACTCTTGTAATTTTCTCCTCCCACTCCCAGCCCACAATATAAAGGCAGACAAGATGTCAAATATTCAGGTTTTAGGATAAATTGATGCAAAATGTTCCCTGGAGGTTCATAAGCTCTTTCTGAATTGCAGTGGCATGAAATCCCCAGTGTCCACGAGTCTCTTGAGGTGTAGTAGCTGGGCTGGGCAAAGAGAAAAGTGAGTATCTGGTTCTCTGGGACTGGACTGTGGAGCCCCCAGTCACCTCTTGCACAGCTTATATCTATCAGTCACTGACCTGGCAGGACTTCACCTGATTTGGGGCTTCTGCGTGGTTCCTTTCAATAGAATTAAAATAATGACTCAGAACTACTCTTTGGTCCCCTGCAGGGTACCAAAATGTGCCTTACTTAGGGCGTGAGACTGCTGTCACTTTGATTTCAAGTCCTATTTGCTAAGCAATTTCCAGGACACTCAAATTCTACTCCCAATGAAATAGGTATTGGAGCTGCTGCAATGTGCAGCCATTTCACACAGCTCCATCCAGCAGCACTAGCCCACTGAGAGAAAAGGCTGTCAAGGGGAGGCCTTTTGATTGAACACACCATACACTGAAGGAGCGGAAGCTTAGCAAAGAACTGCAGCACAACTATTACTCCAGCATTTTTCTGGAAAGCAACATCATTTGTGATACTAGCAATATGGGAGCTCAGTGTCAAAGACTGTAAATTATATGTTATTCTGCTTTTTACATGGTTTTAGTAGTTTAGCTTCGGTATGTAATATTGTTATTACTGAAGAATTCAATCTAACATACAGAATAGTTCATCACAATTGGTTGTTATAGGAATATCCTCCATGATTTGTCAGATTAAAAAGGTGGAGAAAGCTGTTGCTTAAATATTGTTTTCTTCAGTAACAGGAGACAGAAGAAACTCCTTTGGAGGGGAGGGGATGAGACAGAACTTGGAAAGGGGTAGGTTGTGGGATGGAAGGATGAACATAGCAGTAGGTGAATTCACCAGCTTTGTGGTCAAGGTGAAGCAATGAAAGCAGGTAATCTATATTGGCCAAATGAGAAGTGGGCAGATTCCATTTACACGTGCTTACGCTTGACAAAAACAGTGTGTGAAACATTTTTATCTTGTGAACTAGATGACTGAAACACTTTGAGTGCATGAATTCATGCAGATGGTGAAACTTTCAGGGTTCATAGGCATTTTTACAGAAAAATTGAGTATCCATGATACTCATTACTCATCCTAATAGCTGCTGTTGTGCTATTGAAGTCCAAATCCAGATTCTCTTCCCTTTGTTTCCTCCCCAGAAATGGTTCACAAATGTCATCCACCTGCCTGTCCATGTCTCTGATCTGCAACTTATTGTTCCTAACTGCCACAGGTGTCTCTTGTTTATCTCAGTTTTGCTGTTTCACCTCCATTAGCTGGGACGCTTTTCTCACCATCATTGCGCCCTCAGGTTGTCTCTCTCTTGAATCTGTGATCCTTCTACCTGTGCCTGTTCCGGTCTGAGCACTGCGTGTTAAATGTCAACATTTCTTCTCATTCAGGAAGGCTTTTTTTTTTTTTCTTGATGTGATTTACATATGTATCAGTAAATGGTTTGGTTTTTTGTTGCATCTAAAGGAAGGAAAAGGGGAAAAAAGGAAAGACATGCAGCTAAAGTATAAAAATTGAAACTGCCCTTTTCATGTGTCTGGATTTCCCTTCACTATATTCTCAGGCAGTAATCACAAAACAATGATTAATGAGACAATCCTTGTTTTAAGGCATTGTTGGCATCCACTATCTCTCAAGGCTACACTGTGGAGATTTGGTCAGGGGAGTAAACAGATCCGGAAAGAGTACCACAGAGGCAGGCTATTAATATTTTCTTGCAGATTTCCCAGTTACTGTCTAAACAGAAAATATACAAGGTGGGCACCTGCCCTGCATTTATTTATTTTGACCTCACTTTTTCAAGGAAAGTTTGTGCGAGCTGAAAACACCGTCTAGGCTCTAAGAGTTTTCATAGGAACCCTTTAAATCTCAGTGGTGGTTTTGTGATTTTCTGGGGGTTTTTTTTGGTGTATTACACAATGATTTATATCAATCTCCTCCTACAGGGTAGTCGTAGACCATATGGAAACATGGATAGAAAGGATATGTTCTAGCTAGCGAGTCTAAAATACCAGACTGTGTACAAAGCTCAGCTTTCCTTTCTCTGCAAGTTACACTTATCTTTACCTCTCTCAACCACCTTTCTACTTCTATTTAACTTGCTCCCTCATATTTCAGTTCTTTTTTTCCTTTATTTTTAGGTTCTTTTTCTACTCTGAGATAGAAGAGTATTCACCAAATTCTCTGACCCCCTGGAAAATCTTTTAAAACTACACTACCAAGTAAACATGTCCATTACTTAGTCCAGGATCAAATGATGTGACAAGACAGATAAAGCAAAGCTGCGATAACACACTTTCTCCCTCCCTTGTTCCCAACACCTTAATTCTAGAGCATTGCCACCCACCAATACCCCTTGTTCATCTGCTTGGAGGAGTGTTAGCATCTTCCTCCTCATTGGCAGAGGCAAAATGCACACAGCCTTACATTGCAATGTGCAAGTAAATGAATCAAGTCCAAAATTTTAATGGTTGTTCAAAGTCCAACTGATGAGAAACTCAAGCTGTGAGTGGTTAAAGGCTGGTAATTGATTTCTTTAATTGATACTTTCTGGAGCCTGGCCTTTCATACCTCATAATGAGCTGTGTTTTAGCCAATTTTGGAAATACAAAAAATAACTAATATCTGAATCAGAAGCCGAGTTGAGAATTTGTCATGTAAATGTTACCATCTGAAGCAAATTTCTTTAACACTAGATACCAAAACAGGCTTCAATATGGAAAGCAAAAGGATGTAAGGCTCTGTAAGAATGATTGGTTTCTTAAACAATATGAAGCAAATTCTGCTACAACTCTCATAAGCAGAAGGCAAATGCTGAATTAAAACGGCTGTTTAATGAACACTGTGTGTTCCTGCTGCTGGGATTTTAAGAATGGAAAGATAAATCCTACCTTGCTTTTGCATGGCTGTGCAAGCCTGGGGGTATGGTCACAGATCTGCTGCCCTTGTACCCACCCAGTAACGCCACATATAACAGCAACACATGTGGTAACTGGAGTTCAAGGATTATTTAGGACAGCAGTCACCCCACAGTGGGAAGGGGGCCCTCCGGCAACTGCCTTTTCCTGTGTGGGGATGTGCGGGAATTCTGTTCTTTGGATCCCCAGAGAGGTGTTATGCTGGAGAAATCAATTTTTCAAAGAGGCCATGAGTGCCTATTTCATTTTAATAGTTTGTAATATATCCAAAAATGGAAGCAGAATGGAAAGACACTTTCTTAAAAGGAGAATTTTAGGACCTGGTATTTTCAAAATAGAGAGATTCAGAGCAGTGGAGAAAAAGCTGTTGGTGGTCTCTCAGTGAATAGACAAATAGATCAGGAAAACCAGTATGTGAATTAGCAGTCTTGACTGAGAGCCCAAGATTAAACAGGCACAGACACTAAGCAATCCTCTTGCCCCCTGAAATGGCCCTAATCAAATCGACCTGAGGTATGTTAACAGGTAAACTGATCTGGATATGGTTTATGCAGTACCTGGTCTGTTTAGAGAAAGATTTTGGCTTCCAAAATTGTCAACATGGCATCTTCCATAGTTTTTAACTTACTTCATTTAAAAAAACAAACAAACAAAAAAAATCAAACAAACCCAAAAATAAATCTTGATTTATGCATGTTGGGCAGGCTGTCCCAGCAATCGTGTCTTCAGTTCACATCCCAGCCTGTGCATGCAGAAGTCAAACAAAAACACCTCTGTCATACAGTGTTGCCTTTTAATTTACACAAACCAAATAGCTGCCAGAGACCACATCAAGTTCAAGAGTACAGGGGAGGAGGAGGATTTTAGACTGGCAAGAAGAGCTTCATATTAAGTGAGATGTTAATTTCCATTTGTTGATATTTAGTTGAGCTTGAAAGTAAAGGCTGTTGCAACCCTGTAATATAAAAATGCTTTTGCTTGTGCTTTTTTCCCCCATTAAGAAGCCAATTTGTCTGTGTTTTACTGATCTTACAGATAACACAGATAGGGAAAGAAGTGAAAGTTCCTTTCAATTCAGACTAAAAAAAAATCCAGTGTTACTCCAAGCTCCACCTAGACATACCTTTGTCATCTGGTCCCTTTAAAGAATTTCTTTTGAGTAGATATTAAAAATTTCACAAAAGAATAAAGGAAGGAAAGTAAGAATGAACTGGAAATTCTTAGGTGTGGCCTGGCTCAGTTCTTCGCCTTCACAGAAAGTACACAAGGTGGTAGATAAATCATTATCGCAGAGTAAGCAATAATTTTTATGTTATTGTGTAAATTGTTTTATTCTATCAGTTATATTCATTAGACCCTTATATTTGTGTATCTGTAAGGCTGTCATCTGCAATTCCTGGGTTTTCTTTCCTTTAAATTTCCAGGGAGCACAAGCAGATGGGACAATACTAAAAAACTTAACTGATAATAGAAGGTGGTGTAATTTAGTATAAATCAGATACAGAATACAGCTCAGAGATTAAAGCAGTATGTTTCTTTTCACCATATACTTTTTTTTCTCTTTAAAAATAGTTGCAGTTAATACAGCTGATGAGGTGCAGAGGGAATAGAGGCTAAGTGAAAGAGACCAGTAGGAGCTGTATAAAAACTGTAAATGGAGGTGCACAAGGACTGGTGTGCTGGGCTCATTTTATTTCTGTTGTTGTTGTTTTTAGCTGCTCCATATCACAAATAATGAATATTTTTTTTGTTCGGTTGTAGAGAGGTTACAAGGATGCTTCTGATGTATTTGCATTGATTCTGCTTTAAGCCACTGAATATTGTTCTCAGCGGACATTCATTGCTATGTGCTTCTGACAGACAAAGAGAAATAATTTCCAACTGAGAAATTAGGTGCTTCTGAGGACTAGCCTTTTAGGATAGTGTCTGCAGTCAGAAAGGCTAATTGTCCAAATGATAGACATGCATGGCTGACTTTCCTCTTTATGCAGCCTTGATTGAGACACGATGAGCATGCTGCTGGCCTTTGCGGTGGATAATTTTGTTAGAACATTGTCCTCCGGGAAAGGCTTTTATACAGCAAGGATGACAAGTGTGGCAAATTGCTTACAAACCTCAGACCTAGAGGCTTCTCTTCCTGAAAGCTGCCAGCACATAGTACAGCAGCTCTACAAAGCTGGGATTCAATAGCTGTTTCTGCTGCTGTAAAAGGTGTCATTTTTTTCCAAAACTCTTTGCTTATTTTCTCAGAAGGCTTGTTTTCACAGGACCAACAGGTTTGGGAGGCCTGGAGTATGTGAAAACAGAATCAAATGTTCACAGTGAGCACTGCTGGTTTTTATACCAATAACAAGAGAAGCAATCACCTCCTGATGAAGTGAAATAGGGCACTATCTTCTTTCCATTCCATTTCTGATAAAGAAATTTTGTCTGTTGCAACTGCAGTTTCTCGCCCTCTAGTTCTCTTCCTTTTTATCTTTCCTATTTCTGTTGTTAACTGACAGCAGCCGCCGAGAACATTGTATCCCATTGCATTTCTTACATACTTCATAGTAGCTGCACCACAAATATATAGTTTGTGATGTGCTGGTCTTCTGATCTGTGTATCTTCTGATACATTTCATTGTTTTGAGGACTCTTATTCTAATTGCTTGCAGTCTCATCAGCATAAATGGCCTCTGCAGTGAAATGAAGAGGCAGGGCATCATTACCACAATGTGTGACAGAT
Source organism: Tringa solitaria (assembly GCA_026413425.1). Classification (NCBI taxonomy): domain Eukaryota; kingdom Metazoa; phylum Chordata; class Aves; order Charadriiformes; family Scolopacidae; genus Tringa; species Tringa solitaria. Next base: position 37,994,850 of record JAOXJM010000023.1, on the reverse strand, counting down.
CTGAAAGAATTTATAATCTAATTTCAGTTTATTAATGACTGTGATATTTAACTCTTCCAGCCTGCCCTTTTACTAGCTGTATCTACTTTTCTGGCCTGTAATACCACTTTTACTGTGCAAAATACAGCCTCTGACTATAGCTTGCTCCTCATTGCTTTATGTCTTTGCTTCCAGGAATATGGTCCTTCTATGTTGCCTTCCTTAGTTCCACTTTTTCACCCTCCCACATTCTTCTCAGCGCTGCCTTCCTCATTGACTCCCTATTCTGGAATCTGTCTTTTCTCTTACACCAGTCTGTGTCTTCACTTCCATCCAGCTTCCCTGAGCTGTCCTGCTGACCTTACTCTGTTATAAAAGGAGAAGAAGATGCTGGCACCACAGCAGAAGACAATGATCAAATAGATCGGGGCAGAGTTCTGTGAGAGCAGCTCTGCTGATCAGTGCTTATTTACATCTGCTAAAGATCTGGTGCCTAAAATCTTAGGAACTTGCACTTAATTCATCATGTTTTATTTTCTTTATAGGTAGGAGAAGCAGATGAGTACTTGGGTTTACTCTGGTTATGTGAAAAGAGGCATACAAAAGAACTGTAATTGGTCCAGATGCTCTTACTGCAATATAAAAAGTCTATTAGCTTATATTTGAGATATTGCTTGCTAGAAACAGCATTTTAACAGACTTATCAAAGACAGAAGCTTCCCATTCTCTTTCCTCCTGCTCAGCTATTGCTGGTGCTCACTCTGTGTGGGCCAGAGTGGGGCTACCAGCTCCCCCTTACACTCCCTTCCTGACCTCTCTCTGCTGCCTTCTAATGTGAGGATATGCTACTATTTCTCCCATAATGCTTTTTATTTCTGCTGATGCCATGATCTTTATTGTACCTTTAGGAAGTATTTTTATGTTATGAATTATATTTTACTCCCACACTGGTTTCTCTTTTCATAAACTAGCCTTACAAAAATCTCTGTGTTGGCCAGTTACATATAAATTTGATCCTTTTGTTTTGTTCACAGGGAGGATAAGGTAAATGATGGATTGCATTAATAAAACAAAAGTGTATTGCTGTATGTAAACTGGTCCTGTATGGTATAATATACCTCTCTTCAGCCCTGTATCAACAATATGTTGAACAAGGCATTCATTTAGAAAAGGGAAAAAATATCACCTAGCCTGAAAGCTCAAGCCTAAAGTTAGTACAACATGAGGGTTAGTGAAGCATACAGACGCTTCTTTGTCTAAACAGTGTGCCAAGGAGAAAAAAGCCAGAAACAACCCACCTGGAATGTGGAAACTTTGGGATCATAAATGAAGAACCCCATTTTCACTTCAGCAAAGAGTGTGTTTAGGGGTATGTTCATTATTTATTAGTATGTTCACCCAGAAAGCTACACAAAAGCTGAATAGGCTGTTCTGGCTTATGCACCCTGTGGGACATGACAGAGTTCTCCTGCTTTTCTGTTGAACATAACTGTAGATGTTGTGTCAGGATGCAGGCTAGTAATTGTAGAAAATAATCCAGGCAAATCCTGGCCTCTCCCAGCCCACCCCTCCATCAAGAGAACTGTTGTCATGTGGAATTAAAGTACTCCTGAAATGACTTACCATGGCTGTTACATCATGTTCCTATTTGCAACTCTCAGGAGGTTATCAGTGCAGTTAATTCATGTGTCATGGATATTGTTGAAGTTAACAACACAAATCAAAGTATATTTATAATATTGGTTTAGAAGTCAGATATTTAGAAATGCGTATACATATTTAAAAAAGAAAACCCTCATCATTCAGCCATAAAAGTAACGCTGGATTTTCTGTCATTAAACTGACAGGATGTTATAACTGCTGTAAATAATACTGACTGCTAAAATCTTTTGGCCTCCCCAGTGTACAAATCAACCAAACATGGATTAACCAGTTTCCTCTGAAGTGGTTTGCACTAATCCAATATCCTCTGATAACAGGAGAAGGCCTTTAATTAGAACATTTTGGTTTCTCTTCTATGCATGCTATGACTTCTCAGAAAAACACTATTTAGCTTTATGGAGTTCAAAGTCAAGTAAACTTTAAAAATCTATTATCTGAATGATGCCTGGGGATATCTGTGTAGGGCTTTCGCTGGGACACTGGGGTTGGATGCATGTGCCTTGTGGTTTGGAGGAGAAGTAGTTTGAACATTACCAGAAACAAGATGGACAGTTGCTCCTTCTCCTTCCTTAGACTGGAAAGTCTGCAGATGGGTGTTATTGGGCCACATTCTCAGTCCCCCATGTGCTTAACTTCATACAGGAATGATGTGAGGGATAACAAGGGTTCTAGGTGGCTCCTGACCTTTCTTGTGAGTTTGCACTGTCTTTTGTTTTCTCAGTTGCAAGAGATGACAAGCTGCAGGGTTGCTCGCATGTACTTTAAGTGGCCCTGCCAGCAGCCATTGCTTTTGCCTGAGAGTTACTGGAGTGGTGCATGCTGCTGCAGCATTTCCCTTGCTTATTGTATGCCTTTGACACACCAATTGTATCTGGGGCTGTCCAGTGGGAATACAGACTTCTCAGACATGGGAAGCCCCTTCTACATTGTGTATATTACATGAGTATTGGCTCAATGACTTTTTTTGTGCTGCTGCAGAGAAATGCAGAAACCAAATTGCTCTCCAAGGCTGACAGGCAGACAGACTGGCAGCAGCCATTTGAGGTGAATGGTTTCATTTTCATGTTTTAACAAAAAACAAGAAGGAAGTTATTAAAGGTGACAGTAGTAGAAGAAAAGTTCTTTGCCAGTTTCTGTCCTAGATGTCATTATGTTCTTTAACCGATCACCACTTTCCTTTCTGGTAATGTCACCTTTGCTCTCTTCTACCCCTTTTGGTCATCAAATTTATAGCAAAATGATTAGGGGTTGGAGGGAAAGAGATGGTGAGAGGAGAGGCTGAACAGCAGTACTAAGTTATTTTACTAGACTACAGACAGGTTTGTGGATGAATAACTTCACTGAAATTTTCTTGTAACAAAGCAGAAAACTGCCCATCAACATGGACGCCTGAAATACCTGTGAGTTCTTGCTGATGGTGGGGAAATGTTAAGCATGTAATAGCTAACATGTTCTCAAGAACCTCAGAAGATGACTCTTGCATAGCTTGTGTTTGGGGTTGTTAGGATTTTCAGTGTGTGTGATCAGGTCAGTGTTCTTCCCAGAAAATCAGGCTTGCTCCTATTTACAATTCTACAGACTTTCTCTACTTTGGGGGAATTAACAGCTGGTCATGGAGAACCTTAACATGGTTGCAGAGATGCGTGAGGAGAGAAAAGAAAGTTACATCTCTCTCTTAATGAACACAGCCTTTTTCAAAGACTTTACTGGGGAGAAAAGTATTTATTTGATACACAGTTATTTTGCAGTGTAAACTGTCATCTCAGACGAACTGATGCTAATAAATGACCTCCCCATTTCTTCTTTTTTTTTCCCCTTTTTTAAATACATTTGGAACCTTTTGAGAAGGCTGTGTATAAAAGTATTAAAATTCACAGCTCGGGGGAGAGAACATTGATTTTATCTTTTTGTGTAGACACATACATGCACAGACAGAAGTCAAGACACTGAAACAGTCTGTAACGAATGGATCTCATCCAGAAAAGGCTATGTAATTAGATTAGCCTTTGGCCTGGCAAACACTTCATAAAGTTCTGTTAGTACAATGTGAGAGAGGTAGTAAAATAAAGAGTAATTTATAATGGGCTGAAATTGGAAAAAACTCCAACCCTATTCTTTTTTAATTTCATGGCAGTGAATTCACTGGATAAATATATTTATCTGTTGGTCACAATAAGAGCATTGAACTAGGAATGCTCAGCCAACAAGCTCCCTGGTTTTTTTGAGCAGTATTTTAAAACCTTTACAGCTCTCAGTTGAAACAGATTTCCCTTCCATCATGCACTGAAAGATTGACCTTTAGTGGCAGTCATTGCTGTTGTTTTTATCTTTGCCATCAGTTTGTTCAGTGTTGTTTCAATGATCTTCTCTTCTAAATCAGACTGGAAAAACAGATGACATATAGGACTAGGTTATGGACCAAGTCCAAATGATTGGAGAAAAACAGAGTCTGAGCTGTGGCATAACACACGGGTGAGAGAGCAGAAGCTTTGGCAGAACACAAGAAGGGCCCACCTCTGCTCCTATTCCTCTAAAGGCAATTGGAATTTTATCACTGGCTTCAGTGGCAGCCTAATTAGGTCTCTGAAGGCTTTTGAAAGATCCCTCTTGACATCTGATAACTGTTCCCTGCAGTGTCAGTGCATGTTCTGTCAGTGCAAAGGATGGCTCCACGTGAAACTTTTTTAAAACTACAAATTAATATTATAGTACTTCTTTTGTTACTGTGTATCTGAAGAGAAGTGCAGCCTTGTCCATGAAATACCACGTGAGTTTGTTACAAATGCAGAGAAATGGCACAGTAGGTTAATGAAATATTCTATTTCTAGACATCTGGGTTCACACCCCTGCTCAGACCTTGTGTAAAAATGAGTTTGTAGTCCCAAAGTACTCTTTAGCACACCTCATTCACAGTATGCCTGCATGTTTTGGCAGCTTTCCATCTCTGGGCAGAAGAGGCTTAGGACTGGAATAGCAGTAGAACTTTTCCAGGTGAGAAATGAAGAGTGTTGATAGAGGACTGCAAGAAAATCATTCAGACTGTGTCTGTGGCAGATGAATAGAAATACCACCAATCCAATGCACAGTTTTTGGTGCTTGTTTCGACACTTCCACAGTGCCACTTGTTCCAGGCAATCACAGTTCTGCATCTTTATGCTTTCCCTGTGTGCCTGAATGATACTGTAAGTAAGGTGAGATCCTGCAAGTTCTGGGACTACTTAACACTCTTTCAGTAATTTAGGGAGTAATGTTGAAATTTGAGGCTATTTTAAACAATGCCTTACTTTTAAAAAATTCACTCCATAGAATTTATCAGGAGAAAGTAGTATTTAGCTGGATGAAGTGTTGGATTCATTGATTGTCAGATGCTGAGGACAAAGCAACATCTTTTCTCCTCAAGATACTAGAGTATCTTGCAAAGTAATTAGTAGCATACAACTAATGAGTCACAATAGTAAGGCCCAGAGAATTGAGTCATGTAGGAATGTATAATGGAATGAAGGGAAGGAGGAGAAATCCTGCTCTTGAAGGCATTTAGCTCAATTGGAGATGCCAGGACATCAAATAGATCCATACAAACTCATGAACGTGCCTACATGTATTTGGCAAATATTAGGCCAGTGGCCTATGTAGTGCAGTCTCCTGCTGCCTCTACCAAAGGCCATTGCCAGGTGATTTAAAGGACATCTTAAACTAAATTGCAAACTGTGCAGCAGCATTGGCTGGGGAAAAGGAGAGGAAGGATTCTTTCCTAACATCTGTGGACAATTAGATGACACGGTGTAGTAGGTGGTTTGGTTATTCATAGCATCCCCTTGGGGCCATAACTGCAGAACAAATCCCGTTAAGGTTACACCATCATCCAGATACTAAAAAAAAATAATAATTCAGTTACAGTGTTTACCTTAATAGCCTTATGTAGTTGTGAGTACTGCATATTGAAGGGAAATGCTTGGTATTATCATTCCTACAGTTACTTTCCCTGCTTGGGAATCCAAAGTGATTTTTTTTTTAAAGTGTTTATCATGGGATGTCAGAACTAGAAATGCCAGCTTCATCTTCCTGTCATTTATAAACCTTTCCCTTACTATAGTCTCCAATATCTCAACAGCAAAGTTCCCTGTATATGGAGGGTAGCTGAACCTCAACATAGGGATGATGTCCCACTTGTGGGAATACTACAACTGGCCATACTGATGCAGAAAGTGTTTCAAGTGTTTGGCTATGCATAGGTTTTCTTCCTGCTCTTCACCAAGGGCATCAGCAGAGTTAAAGTAATTGGCTATGTTCAAGCCCCAGGGGAGATATTCAACCCTTGGGGCAGTGGTGGTCTGCAGCCAGCTCTTCTCTTTCTCTTCTGAGGAAAAAGGTGGGGAATGAGGTGGAGGAGACTCAAAGGCTAAGTCCAGTCTCTGGTCCCCAGCCCCAGATACAGTCTTTCCAAACTCTTTCCAAAGAGTTTGACTATTGTTCTTAATAGTTTTCTCCATTGTGAGGGACCCACTTTTTGGGCTTACTCTGACCATGGTCTCCCTTTCTTACTTTTGTTCATTCCCTGTAGTAAAACCTTTTCCTACCAGCCTGAAAAGATCCTATTAATCTTGAAGACTTCAACAAGTTGACATCCTATGATTACGTATCTGTCTGAAAGATAGTTTGTGGATAAAGTCAGTGGGCCAGGACTTCATTTTGTATATTTTGGCTTGTCTGTGGACAAATATTGGCAAATATTTGAAAAACATTTTAAATATCTATCCTTCATTTTTCTTCAGAGCAGTTCTGTATACTTGTCCTCTACATTTTTATTCTTATGCAGGACCTATTTGCAAAGGGTTTATGATACAGATTTCTACATGCTTTTCTAAGTTTATATGTGAAAAGCAATCCTGCTTTTACTTTGCAGACTCTTTGGAAAATGTAGATTTGAGATAGTATGCCATGTATGCCTACAGAAACTTCAGTTTTCTGCACAAAAGTGTGTTGGATTTTAGGCTGGATTTTGGGGTATCTTTTTTTTAACTCATTTTGTTTCATACTAAGATAATGAATTGTTTTTATTAGTGGTCAAATGTGGTGAATGTATGTAGACTTTGCTCTGAGTGTGCATCTTTAGAGAGAGTAACAAAGTGCGGATTAGCTCTACAAAATATGTTACACTACTTCAAAAAGATAATTGTGTGAGTAGGATATAGATATCAGTTTACTCTGTCTTTATTTTCCTCAATTTTGTGGAGTCTAATATAAAGGTTTTAAATTTCTTTTTTCACTGGTATTGTCTTAACTCTTTCAGTACTTAAGTGTTTAATGCGTGCCCAGTTACTAGGTCTAGTTCTACTAAAGCAACAACTTAATTATCTAATGTCATTTTTTGTTTTAGTAGCAATATTTCAGGATAGCTGCTCTCTGACAGGTCATTCTAGTTCACTATATTAATCTAATCGGAATATTTAAAAACTGTTGAAATTGATTGAAAGTTGAACTAAAAATTGAGCCAAAAATAGCTGAATTTTTTTCAATCAGTTTTTGTTTGCTTGGGTTTTTTGTTTATGCTGGGTTTTGTTTGTTTGTGGGCTTTCTCCCACCCAAAAAATTTACAGTACTCTGTAAGTATGGAGTATTTTAATTTCAAAATTACTTTTTGTTTGTATAATGCATCATATAAACTACATTTTCAAAGTATTTTTAAAGTCAGTGAGAGGAAAACATTTTTTTTTACCATCACAGACTTTTTAAATTAATCCAAAATAATTTCAGTATTTCTCTGAAAATTTCAGTCATGGGGATTTTTATTTCTATTCAAAACAAAATCATATTTTGAAATATAAAAGTTTCTGTTCTGACAAAATAGAAATTCCGAGTATTGGATCTTTAAAGATGTAATTGAAAGTTCTCAAGCTAAAATGTATTTGTGATTTCTTGTAATTAAAAGATCTCTAACTGTATGTGCTGCAACAAGACACAAATTTTCAATTTAGATATATGTGAGAGTCCTCTTACCAAGAGAAAAAGAAGGCTTCTTGCAAAATAGGCTGATCTGAGTTTGGAATTTTAACTTCAGGGAAATAAATGCCATGTTGCAGAGGTTCAGCAAGACAGGCTTTGGGTTAATCCCTGCCCTTTGAGGGAGAGAGATTACATTTTATGACTTTTGTAGATATTTGCAAGAGTGAGTGTCAGTTGCGAGAACTGAGTGGCTTGATCCAGTCACATCTGTGTGGTCTATAGGGGCTGAGCTCCATAAGATCCAGAATGCCTTCTTTGCCTGTAGTATCTAAGATTTCCTATCTGATGAGGTGAGGTTTGCTCCAGTCTTCAGAGGTAATTAAAGGTGATTAAAATATATCCAGATAAAAAGTTTTGGATTCAAGTGATTTTTTGAGGGTCATGTTAATATAGCAGTCTAGAAGTAATTACCTAGGTATTAGAAATCTCACTCCTGTGTTAGGGTTATAGGAAATAATGGCATCCTGAAACAGCAAATAAATGGCTTTTTTCAAAAGGAAATCACTGGAGAGCTAAGGTAGCTGATGCATAAAGCAGATTCCACATAACATATTCAGGCATCAGTGTACCTCGTTAATGGTAAAACTTTTCTGCCAGGTGAGCTAGTAGGAGGAATTCTGAGTTACTCTTATCTGGAAGTCATTATAGATTAATGACAATTTCTTTCTCATGCCTTTGTCCATCTGATCACTTGCAATATTTCAGAGGAGGTTGCAGTCTGTGGAAGTAAGAGACATAGACATGCAGTAAGAGACATAGTAAATTAGACGTACTGTGCATGTCAGTGAGCTGTACAGAAAAGATTTGAACCATAGACCAGATAGTTTGTAAAGAGTTATTATGATCTGTCAAGTCAATAATTCACATTTTAGAAAAGTCCTCAGTATAAATTTACGCCTTGGATTAATTTTACAATATATCAGGCCATTAATCAGGGCTTTGTAAGGTTCCCTAATGCAGTTTTATATAATCTGTATTTTTATGTTTTGACATGATGGACTGTAACAGCTTAATTAAAATAGTATTAGGAGGTTTACAGAATCCCACACTATCCAAGGGCATCCAGATATAGTCTCTCCATTTAAAATGTACCCTGTTCTGTCTTGCTGTTACACTGTGAATGGCATATGTCCTGAAGCATCTTGACAGAGACCACATTTCTCACAACATCTGCACAAAATGGTAGAAGTTAATGACAGAATGCTTTTCCTTCACTTTGGCGAGTTCATATGCAATATTCACCTTACTGAAACTTGTACTGAATATTGGCTAATGCGTATTCACATGCAGTCAGGTAAGATGTCCAGCACTTAACAAACTTACAGTAAGAGCAGTGGTATAGACAAAGCTGCGTGTGAACCATGACATGTTACCATTTATTAGGCTCTGTGTTATTGAGTAATCTGAATCAAAAACCAGATGTGAATATGCCTGAAGTTGAGATGCACACTATTCAAACTAAGATCTATATCCCAATTTTTTCTTTGTATAAAAAAAATAAAATATGTAAGAATGAAAGATACTTTACTATTAAAGAAGTAAGGACAGAGCTGCACGGTTTGCAACACTCACAGATGAATGTTGCTTTGAGGACAGTCCTTAAAAAATTGAAGGGCTAATGTACAGCTATAGTACTGGACAAGAAGTGATTAAGGCAGCTTTAGAAATGCAATTAAGAACCCACATTGTTAATTTTTCACTGTAACAGTTGTCATAATGCCTGTGTCTGTACCTGAGGCTTCTCAGCCAGACAGATTTGCAGTCCATTCTCTCTAAAAGCGGTACTGTAAATTCCAGGAACTATTTGGAAGAATTTTTTGTACTGAAAGAAGTGAGGAAAAACCAAGTAGATCCAAGTTAGGACTTTGGCTCCACCAGTGTAAATCTGAATATTGTTGTGGTTGGCATGAATCTCATTTGGATCCTGGCCCAACCCTGGCCACACTCACTTTCTATGCTTCTCGCATTTCATACTGATGCCTGTACTCAGGAAGTCCCACTTCAAGACATACCTTTTTCAGTTTTTGTGGTATAAAACCATCCTGGACCAGACAGGCAGGTAGTATAGCTGTCTCCTTCCCTACCACACAGTGCTGATTTAGGATCATGTTTAGATTTGAAGTTTGAGTATTTCATCAAGCCTCATTCTGTGCTGCACATTAAAAATCACTCTGTAAGTGCTATTTGTTGTAGTATCTTCTCCCTTTTATCTTTCCGTTATATTTTACCTTGCTTATTTGTTCTGCCTATGCTCTGATCTACTGTGGGAAGATGCTTCTTAAAAAAAAATTCAACCCCTGCCCCTTTTTTTTCTTCATTAATTCTCTGTATGTTGTGATGAGTGACAAAATGTTACAAGGCATCAAAGATCATTTCTTCCCTCAACTAAGCTACAGTAGTGACAAGCATGGAGGATGAATTAGCTTAAAATGAAAGATCCCTTTACTGCTCCTTAGAAGGCTAGTTGCTTCAATCATTTATGAAACCTATGCACTAACTGCTACTTTCATAGCCGTTGTCTGGCATGCAGGGCCACCCATGACAAATAGCAATGTTACCACAGAAATTTTCATAGTAGGTGGAAAAGGACTGTTTAAAGAGATGGATTTCTAAATAAATTCATTGGTGTAATAGCTAGGATATCTCACCTCTAGTGTCAAAAGAGGTCTACCAAGGCCTTTGCTGAGTGATCTTAGTTTTAAGAATGCTGGATCTCATTGTTAACTCACAGTGACATCATTGCAACCAAACTGGAAATCGTAAGATTTTAGACGAGACGAAGCAGCCACCTCTGTCACCCACCTTTGAGAGAGTGGATGAACACACAGAATTGTTGCCTGCCCAGCCTCACTAAGACCATCCACGTGTTCTTATCCACCATCAGATCACTCTTTCTACACCAGAAAAGAAAGAAATCAAATTGTCACTATAATTCAGGCTAGCTAAAAGTGATGTCTTCTTGAGTAGCTCCTAAGTGATTAAGAGCTTGATCTTTAGAAAGGAAGATTACATGGCTGATGCAGTTCCCGTCCTGGTGATAGGTGCACTGGAAAGAGCCTTGCTTCTATATGTAGAGTCCAGAATGAGATTGTTCTGAGTTATTTAAATAGCATGCCTAGAAAACAGATCACACTAGGTTTAGGATTTGACAAGGAGGGATCACTTTGCCACTTACAATGAAGTTTTTTAAGCCATGCAGGACTGAAGTGAACTTCATTAAACCTCTGTTTTCATCATCTTGCTCATATTTGTCAAGAGTGATTATAGCCCTTAACTATTGCTGCTCCACTTACTGCTGGATGCAAATTATCAGCAAAGGAGCTGGAGTTACCCTGTGCTTCTCTGTTCGATCTTTTATTATGCAAAATAAAAGCTTCCCATAATAGTCAAAACTGCTTGATCCTTTGACTGATGCTTCACCTAGATATAAGGAAGAGGTAACATGCTTACCATTGTCTTGGCTTGTAATGTTTCTCCGATTACCTCATTAATCTGAGATTTTGAAACCCAAATATAAATGCCTTTTTGCATTTGTACTGAGCAGCTCAGCCTGTCTAGGCTTACAATAAGGATTGTTTTAAAGGTGCACCTGGAAAACAAGATAAAATAATCATATATAACTAGCAGTTTAGGGACAAAGTATTACTGTGGCAAAGTTTTGCTTTAAAAGGCTATTGCGATGACTATTGCTTTCATACTCAGTAAATCCTTATTTTGTGTCTTGGTCATGGAAAAAGCTAATTACAC
>JAOXJM010000023.1:37965887-37983448 GCA_026413425.1 Tringa solitaria | reverse complement strand
AGACAAAAAAACCATATTTGCAGAACTCAACAAAGTTTGTATTTATAGTTCTTGTGGACAGCAGCTGCAGGCTATCAGCTTGGACCCTTGATAAATGATTTTGACATTTCCTACAGACACCCCTTATGAAAAAGGTTTTTTATTTATTCTCAAATGTTGAATTCTGCATTATTGATCAGATGCCATTCATTAAAGGCTGCTACTTGCTAGAAAAAATTACGGAGTCCCTAAGCTACACACAACATAATTAATTATTCTGTAGACGAACAGCAACGTTAAAGGAATGTTAAGGTTTCATGGTTAAGCACTCAAAAGTCAGGAAATGGCAGCTGAGGCTGAAGACAATGGGAATTTTGCCTGAATTAAGATTGCAGAATTACAGCTGAGGGCATTTACAAAAATACTACTAACAAGCACTGAATATTCATTTTAGGTCAAGTGGTTAGTTACCTGGTCTATTTACAAACACTGCTGTTACTTATTACAGCACTTAACAAGACAGCAAGCAGTGGATGAAATCATTAGTGACAGGGGTCACTAGGCAGATGGGCACTTTGTTGGCTGGCTCTCATTGCTATAGAGTTGCATTCCTCAAGGAAGAGGCTCAGTTGCAATGTTATGCTGTAACTACAGCTGAGGGTAAAAGAAGTTAGTGGCTCCCTGTGATATGAGGCAAGTGCCACTTGTCAAAGTACTGTTTCCATTTAGTTCTCACCCTGGGGGCTTCTGTTTAGTTTTGTCTTTTTTGCTGGTCTGCATCTTTGATTTGGTATCAGTTTGCTTCTGTTATTTAAGTAGTTATGTTCAGTACAAAAAACACAGGAAAGTATTACAATCCTGATATCTTGGTTCTGTGATCAGACAGACCAGGATCAGTGCTAAGCATACCATACCATCCTCCTTGCCTGCATACCTGGATTTCTTCCCATGGAAACACAGGAGGCAGTGGAGATGACCTGCACTGTACTTGGAGTCAGATGCATGCCTAGGAACCAATATTGCAGGTACAACATAGAGATCATTTGCACCAGCAGTGTGGACTTAGCTAGTATGTCTTGGGATTTTTCCAAGTAAGGGCCACCACTTGCACCACCAGAGTCTGTGTTTGCTGATCCACAGCTTTTAGGAACAAATTTGCTCAGACATAGGACTTGCTTGGGTTTGTTTTTCTTCAGGGGTAAGAGTCAGCTTGTAGTGCATTATAGAGGCTACTGAAAATCCCAACACAACGTTCACTACTGCTCAGAAAGCAATTGTATGTTAGGACTGGGGAAGGCATTAAAAAAAAAATAAAAATTGAGGAAGGGCAAGCAACCAGAACCTCAGCAACAGATTCTGGGGGAGCTGGGAAAAGCAGCTTCATGTACTGTGTGTACCTAGAGGAGACTCTTCTGGGGCACTCCTCTCCCTGCCCCTGAAAGCAGTGACATCCCACAAATGGCACTATGAACGTGCCCAAGCCCAATAATATCCCCAACAGTCTGTAGATTTGATTCAGGTTACAAGTTGGCTTATTGGAGCCTGTGGCTCTCTCCTGATAGTGTAAGTTCCCCCAGTTTGTGTAGGATGCATGTGGCACGTGAGCCATGTGGATATTGGCAAAGCACAGCTCAGAGGGGACTAGTGGGACATCAGTGCAGCCCAATGCAATGGGAGGCTCACAGGGCAGACTGTTGGGTCGCTGTTGGGGATGGGATATTATTGAGCTATATGAACCTTTAGAGGCATCTCCTATGTGTCCCAGGCACAATTAATAATCCTGTTAGTTTCAGAGGTATGCAGAATCAAGCCTACCATAAAAATCAGTTCCACAGATTTCTGTTAAACCTCAAGAAATGCATTTTTAGTTAGAGATAATATGTAGCATTAAAAATGGATCTCATTAATTCTAAGTGAGTGGCTGCTTGGTCTCTGTAGTTACTGTGCCTCCCTGTATCACTGCCAAAGATAGAAACATGCAGGTAGTATTAAATACGATACAACATGAAAGAAAATTAAATTTAATAACAGGTTTATGCCCTTGTAAACATTATAGACTACAGTTATGGGATAAGAAAGGGAAGAAGTAGAGTTCAGGTAGTCTGTTTATGTAAAGTAAGCTGTTCCCGGGATCTTAGGTGATTCATTTGTTCTTATGCCTTATTTCTGCAGTTGAAAAATGAGCGTAATTGTAAATATACATCTTAATCCTGTCAGAAGCCTTTACAAAGCTCTCTAGGATCTTCAAGTGAAAGTTCACTGACAATATAGATCATATCATTGCTTGGATCCAGGGTTTATCATTTCCTCCTTTTTCAAGTTTCCTTTTATTGGTGGTTGCTCCTAACTCAGGTAAAATTCTCATCTCATATCCTTGCAGGTAAATAAGGACTTATTGCTGAATTCAGTGACATGATAATATATTAAATTTCTCACTAAAGCATCTAGCTGTAATCCCTGAGGTCTCAGCTGATTGTTCCATGCAATGTAGGGCACTGGAGGCTGGTTATACTCCCCTTCTGGAGACTGGATTTCTCCTCTGAAAACCCAGGCACATATTATATATTTCACTACATTGCCTAATATGATAATTGTACCTCCTTCCATTTATATAGACTCTCTTTAGCAATGTGGTCCCTTGCTTTCCTTGGAATTCTTTTCCTCCTCGTGAATTCTCAAATCTTTTTACTAGTCAGTAGCATGAATCATCTCCTTATTTACTGGCTGTCATTACCAACTGCCACTCCAAAGCTTTACTCATCTTTTTCCACACTTATCTGCATTAAACTGCAATTTGTCACTTCTTCTGGCTTGGCTTAAATAATGTAAATCCTTCTTATCTGTTTGCATCACTACTCATTATTTATGGTGCTATGCCATACACTGTTATATGCAGACTGGGGAATCTTCTTTTATCTGCAGTCATGGAGATCATCTTTATAAATAATGGAAAAACTTACAATTGTGATTATACATCTTCTGTGCAATACCTGTATATCCTTTGTTTCTCTAGCACTGAAAAGACATCTCAAAGGCATGCATAAAGGAAACTGTCTTTTATCTGCATTCTTTCCATAGAAATTCTTGTTTCCTTAGACAAAAAAAAACAACACACACACACAAAAAAACCAAACAAACAGAGAGCCTTTTTCCTCTGGGAGTTTGTGTTCTCCTGAGAATGTATAATGTAAAGCCCTCACTGCCACCCTTTCTTTAATTAGGGGTAAGATGACCTGCCTGCTTAAACTTACCAAGCCACATCCTGTACATGTTTTTCACCGCTTCACAAATGGGAAATGGGTCTCTTAAAAGTAATATAGCAGACATAATTATCAATGAGCATGTTTGAGATACTGCTACTGTTGATATTGCTACTGCTTTCTATCACCCTCAGTCCTTGCGGCAGCTGAAGCAGTTCAGTCCCATTTTGCTAGAAGGGCAGGTTTCTAAAATGAAACTTTGAATGAGTGATTCAAAGTTCTCTTCAGTCTTTCTGCATTTCAGCAGGATATGAACGTGGCCTATGAGAAAGAACCAAGTGACTTGCCACTGCAAGAACCCTGATGGGATGATGGCAACTTTATGGTGTAGCAAGAACGACAGCAGCCTTGTCATCTATTATGAGAACAGAGCAATTCCTTTAAGGAGGCTTGCCTCAGGGGTGCTGCAAATGCATTTGCTGTGTTCTGTGAATCTGTCTGTAGGATCTGTAGTTACTGCAATATCCAAGTTTCTTGTGTTTAACTTAAAGAATGGAAAACATAGCCAAGCTGTGCAATGTTCTGTGGCTGGGACTATGTCATGGTTTAACCCCAGCAGGCAGCTTAGCCCCATACAGCTGCTTGCTCACTCACTCCCAACAGCATGTGTGAAAGAATCAGAAGGGTAAAAATGAGATAAAGATTGTTTAATAGAAAAAGCAAATGACATGCATGCAAGCAAAGCAAAACAAGGAATGAATTCACTGCATTCCATCAGCAGGCAGGTGTTCAGCCATCTCCAGGAAAGCAGAGCTAGATC
Organism: Tringa solitaria; assembly: GCA_026413425.1. NCBI lineage: Eukaryota > Metazoa > Chordata > Aves > Charadriiformes > Scolopacidae > Tringa > Tringa solitaria. The sequence continues at coordinate 37,979,449 of JAOXJM010000023.1, read as the reverse complement.
ATGTGCAACAGTTACTTGGGAAAAACAGCCCCATAACTCTGAACATCCCCCTTTCCTCCTTCTTTCGTCAGCTTTTATTGCTGAGAATGACATTATATGACATGGACTATCCCTTTGGTCAGTTGGGGTCATCTGTCCCAGCTGTGTCTCCCCACAGCTTCTTGTGCATCCCCAACCTACTTGCTGGTGGGGTGATGTGAAGAACAGAAAAGGCCCTGACTCTGTGTAACCACTGCTCAGCAGTAACTAAAACATCCCTGTGTCATCAACACTGTTTTCAGCACAAAATCCAAACCAAAGAACCACAGAAAGTAGTACAAAGAAAATTTCTTATCTCAGCTAAAACCGGTACAGACTATAAAATAAACTAAGGAGGAGCAGGGCTCCTGGGCACTGGCACTCAATCATTCATATACCTGCATTAACAAGATCCCTGGCATGGTATTGGGCCACTAGACTGCTCTCCCAAACAATTCCAGGCATGGTTTTTAAATTAGCATGGGCAAAGGACAATCTTGGTAGACCATTGAATATGGCCACACCATAGCACAGGTGAGAATTACAAGGAAGGATGCTGGCCGTTTTGTGCCAGGGAAAAGTTTTTGCCTTGTTTAATTTACTAGATAGATACTTTCTGCTAAAGAACCTTTGGAAAAGTTTGTATGAAGTAGAAAAAAGGAAGGGGGAAACTCTCTAAAACATCACTGAAGTGAAGCAAAACGGGGAGCTCTTGAAATTCATGGCAGCCAATTGTACTTGCTCCTTAGAGCAGAAAAATAAATTCTTATAGGTATAGGAGTGAGGGAAGCAGAGAAAATTTTTTCAGTAGTGTGTTAGAGGCTTAAGTAAGGTATCTGCTGGCTTTACCAGTAGGTGTATGCTCACATATCTGCAGATCCACTGCAGGGAAGATAGGACTTGCTAGCTTATCCCATGTTGTTCGTTCTGGGATTGTTGAAGGCTGTTTTGGTTTGTTCAGTTCTTATGAAAATGCCACTAACAGTCATGTTTAAAGATATTCACAAAAAAACCCCAACAAACAAGCTGAAATTTCATCCCCACACACAAACTGAGTTAGGCTGTTGTTGGCCCCATCATAAATGCAGGTAAAGTTCTGTGGATGCACATGCAGCTATGTGATGAGTGTCAAACGCTGGGGAAAAATCCTTGTCCTGCTTGAGGCAACATGCAGACTGCCCCAGCTATGTGGGTCTGACATGCAAACTTCCCTCAAAGAGATCAGAAGGAAGCAAAAGGAAAACCAGGAACGCATAGTCCGTTTGTTGCATGTGGGGATTGTTTCTGTGACAGGATCATCCTTATGTCTTTTTTATTAATTTTTTTTTTTAAATAACAGAAGAAAGTTACAGTGCTCTGTGTTAATATTGTAAAGGCTGAAGTAGCAATGAGACAGCTGAGTGACTAGGCTGAGGTGCATGCTGGTTTCAGACAGTGTCGGTGCTCAGCACTGTATTTTGACCGTACCAAATTGCAGTGACAAAACTCAAAGCTACTGCTGACTCTAACAAGACAAGAACCGTGGCCTGTGACCTGACCATATTTCACACCGGATTTTACTAATACAGTTACATGATCCAATTGAAAAAGGGTACAATCCCAAGAAGGGCAAGTTCTTCAAATAATGTGATTGGTGTTTGGGTGCACTACACTTATACTACTTCCCAGTATTGCTCCAAGTGCAAATTAGTTTAACTGCTGTATAGGAATGGGGTTGATGAGCTGGTAAAATTTTAGCAATTACACAAGAAAGAAACAGAGGTATAGTTATAAAAAAAGGGTGACCTGAAAGCCCTAATGGCATTTTTTTCAATTGTTTTCACCTATTTTTCCAAAGCAGCAGTAGCAGTAACAGTCATTTCCACAAAGAATATGAGTGATCAGGCCTGAGCATTTTCTCACTGGTGCTGAAGTGAAGCATGAAGCCTACATGAATTACCTTTGTGAAAATAGAAAGAGGGGAGGCCTGTTTACACATGCTTCCTGACCAGTTTACACTGGCATAATTTGCGTGTTTGGTTTGTTGTTTGGTTTGGGGTTTTTTTTGGTTTTTGTTTGTTTGTTTGTTTTCTCAAATGTGACCAGGACACTTCTATTAAAACAACATCCACTCATTCAATTCTATATTTGTCTGATTCTGGCTCAGTCTGTTTAACTTTACGTCCTAGATTTCATTTTAGCATGATCAGTTAATTGTCTCATAATCTGTAAGAAAGATCCTTTTAAATGCTTAATAGACTGTTGCTATATACTTTGAGCGCTAAAGAAAGGCTAGCTTTACATCCACCATATAAAAGCATGTATGTGCATAATGTTTGGAATGTCATAGATCTCTTGTGCTCTAGTATTTTGTGGCTGGGTACAGCAAAAATGCATGCCTGCCACTATTATTTACAACTGTAACAGTGAGAAATTACAAACCCCACTCTTCATTAACCTCCAATAAGGCTGTTCCTGCAGCCAGTGATTGCCATTACATTGATGGAGTGCTAATACAGCTCAATAGCCCCGGCTGGCCTGTCTCGCCGTGACTGCACGGCAGCTCCTGCCTCCCACCTCTACCCAGCACACGTCCACCAGAAGCTGCTCAAATGATTGATGAGAAAAGCAGCTCATAAAGGCAAGCACAGTGCCCAAAGCAACAGCTGTCTAGCCCTGTCCCTGCAGTAATTAGATAAATGAACCCCAAATGAAATCTTACAGGCAGGAATAGAAGGAAGTGATAATATTCCCAGTGTTAATCTCCAGTGGCTTGTGTTGCCTTATTCCAGCCTCTGTTTGTAGTTATTCGTTTTTGATACAGATTTGACGCAGCTTACTTCTCCCACCTTCCGTGCTCTTTTCACTGCCGGTCCTCCAGACAGACCCCTGCAGGCACAGGAGACACAGGAGTGTCAGTGGCTGGGGCTGGACTCTTGTTTTCTTTTTTTTTTCCTATGGCACCAGTTCTACTTTGCAGAGCCTGCTGAACCTTTGTCCCTCTCCACAGAGTAAGAACGTAACAAAAGGTCCATGGTAGGTCACAAGTTGAGTTTAGCTGGGGAAAAATCCTGCAATTAGCAAATTCCCTCTTCAAGAAATAGTTGATGTGTACATAGGGGTGCACTAGATAAAAAAGAAGGCAAAGGAACATGGTTCAGACAGCTGAAATTGTAATAGACCTGATTAATGATCTGCGCTTAGTTTTACAGTACAGAAGCATAGTGATATTACAGCAATTCCCCTATATCTTCCCTTCATGCTACTGAATGGTACCTGTGAAGGAAATCTTCTGTGCCAATAATTATGATTTAGAGATAAATTAATGAAGACTGTATATATATTAATTTTTTCTTTATATTTGGAAAATTTATATCCATTTAAAAAATTGCATATATAATTTCAACACACACAAACTTATATATACATAAAATAAATACATAGACAAAAATACAAAGAAACCCTGTTGAGGAAACCTGAACAGTGCAGCTCTGATTCTGCTTTCATTTGTGGCATTGCACGTCAGGAGTAATATTGTGGAATTCAGCGACTGTAGAATGCAGTCAGGAACAGAACAAATCTTTGTAGGCAGGAACGAAAATTCAAATAAGTAAATGGGGGTCCTGTTGAATAGTTGTCAAATGAAATCCTGTGTACTCACAGGACAAAACACATTAAAAAATGTGTCCAGCATGAGCAGAATTAAGAGGTGAAGTTATATCTTAGAAAAGGCACAATAATGATGCAGAGCAAGTGGCCTTTTCCTTTATTCTCTCTTTCCAGTCTTAAGCTCGGGCAATTCTTGCTGAGTTCAGCTAGATTTGTGTGAGTGTAAAATTAGATCAAAATTAGGCCGAGGTTGTTTGTTTTACCAACAGTGCATGTCTCAAGAGACTGCTTTCATGTTTCCCCATAGAAACAGTCAGAGGTGCGTCTAAGGCAGGGTGCTGCCAAGACCTGATCCCTGGGATTCTACTAAGAATTTCTGGCAGACTGAGTGGTCCCATTAATCGCAAGTGGTATCTCTTAAACCCTTCAATTACAAGAGATTAGTGGGAAACTGTAGCATTGGACTAAAGGAGTAATGACACATAGGAAGTGAAGCAGAAAACCTGCTTTCTTCTTTTTAAGGAGAAGTTCAATTTACAGTATATTTAAATATAAATTGCAAGTATAAAGTATTAGAGTTCTTAAACTTCACTGTTCAGTTAGTTTCAAATTAACCGTACTGTATTTCTGCCTTCCCCAGAGTGGCACTGTGATCTTCAGCCTGTCTGTTCCTGAAATTGAACTCTGAAGTCTTTTAAGTCCATTAAGTTCCTGTGCTATCCCCATAGCTGGCTGAGTTATGTTCCCCCGTCCTCACATTGCCTCCCCCGTGGCGTGGATTGCAGGGGTGAGCGCAGACTTGGGCTTCCTCCCACTACATCCAGCTATAAATTGCATGAAGGACTGTGAAACATCAGACCAGGAGGCAATGGTCTCCCATCATTTCTACTGCTCTAGCTTAGTTGATTTACTCTTGTCATAAGCACTGTAGGGAAATGCTTTGCAAGAATCCTTGGATTTAGGTTACATGCATAATAATGTTTAATAATGGAGTGCCTACCTAATGGCAACTGCCAGTCCTTTGAGCCCAGTAATGACTGAATGTATCCGTATGCTTGCAGTGGAGTAAGTTTTGACTCAGCCCATCGTACATATGAGGAGTGTAAAACAGATTGCATCACTCTAATTCACAGTTGTACTGTATCTGAGGCACAGCCATTAGGAGGGGTCTAGCTCCCCAATCTCAGCCTGATTCCCAAACCACAAGCCCGCCTCTCTCCTGAGAAGATACCTCTAGCTCAGAGATTTTAAAATCTGTTGTGGTCTGCTTAGCACAGTGGTGTATGCAGTTCTGAATCTCAGTATGTGTTTTTCAGGGGTAAAGTTTGCCTGTCTCTTGCCTGCTTGTTTGGTTTTTACTGTTGTCACAGCTCCCGTAGCATATAGTGGACATGTATTATGCACAGCCAGGATCTAATTGTCTTCTCAATTAATGTAATGTAAATCATAACTAATTTGAAAGAGTTACACTGGTGTGAAACTGGCCTGGGAGAATGCTCTAGGGTTTACAAATTACCAGTTGAGTTCAAATAATCTATTGCTACTACTTGTGTTCAGTGTCGGTCACACTTATGCGCCCATCTTTATTTTTGCTAGCATGTGATTTTTGCTGAAGACTCACACAGATTTGTATGTGCTGCTGAATTTGGGCCAGGCACTGTGCTGCCCAAGAAAAGATTTTTATTATTCCTACAAAAAAAGAGTGACTTTTGACAGCTACAGAGTAGCCACCTACATCTCAGATAGTCATTTAAGATGCCTGTGGTGGTACAGAGAAAGCAGGAAGTATTTTTGGAGTGCAAGTCATCTTATCTCGAAGGCGGTTCTATAAAACAGACCATGTGAATTAAGTGCTAGAAGTGCCTGTTTCTATTGTCTACAAAAGCGTCAGGCAACTGGCTTGGATGGAGACAGCTCCTGCAGGCTGGTCTAAATGGGGGTGAGAGGAGTTACCCAAGATAAGCTGTGCCAAAGTGCACAGAGATCTTCATGCCAGCTGCAAAAAAAATAGCAAGAATGTGGTCCAGCTATTGGGATATACCGACATATAATCAGTATGATCCTCCTCTGCCCTAAAATACATGGACATGATCTTTTCCAAATTAAATATTTCTATGATTCTACATAGACATGGCACTTAGGGACATGTTTTAGCATTGGACTTGGTAGCTTTAGGTTAATGGTTGGACTCAATGGTCTTATGGGTCTTTTCCATCCTAAGTGATTCTATGATTCTATGAACCATTAAGTCTCAAAACAAAATCCCCAAAGCACAAGAAATACAAAGGTTCATGGCAATAGCAGTATTTTTATTGAGAAATGTCTATATTTGCCAGAGCTGAGGAGCCAAATGGTCAGAAAATATATGCTGTTAGACAACTCCTGGGACTTCTGAGTTGAGCTCTCTTTTTATAGTGGTTCATTCAGTTTATCTGATGCTAGTAAATTTTTAGGATTTCAGTTAAATTGGCCCTTTAGTCCAGGAAAAGAGAAAGCTGATGCCTCAGCTTCTATCACTATAGCTGTTGGAAGTTAGGAGGATTTGCAGTATTACTTCAGTAAGAAGTGACAGGTATTAATCTGATTTTGTGTGAACAGGACCCAAACCAGTGATATTATATTGTAACAAAACTGATGTAGCTGAAGTTAAAACTGAACGTCCATACAGAAAGATCTCTTTGACTGTATATGAAGGGTTGTTAAATTTCATGCACTATCCATTCTCTAAAACCCAAAGAAACTTAGCCCCAGGGTATCCTGTTAACTCTCCTTTGCACACAAGGATCAAGGATCTGGAGAAGATGGATTCATAGTAGCCACAAACACACATAAACTTATAGGGAAATGGTTTTCTAAAGCAGACCAAGTGTTTTATTTAAACTAGTTGAAGAATAGCATTTATATTGGTTTCAAGCAGATCAGTCTAATGCTCTTGATATTGGCATCTGTTTAAAATTGTGGGACACAGTAGAAGAAGCCAAAGACATCCAAAATTGAAAATAGGAAAACAGATTACGACTGATATTATTGCTCCTCTAGGATTCACAGTGTTGAACTCCCTCCCTTCCCTGCTAACTTGACTAGTGCCTCCCTTCTGAGCTGACCAAGGAGACCTAGGTCTGGAATAAACATTCAGACCTTGCCCAGTTCATGTGGACTGACCGGGGTGTGTTGGCTGCCTTTGTCCCCAGTAGAAATCAGCTCTGCTTAGGGTTGGGTTTAGAAGAATGCATTTGGCAAAATACTGTAAGCGGCTTTTTTCAGTTAGAGGTTAGGTTTCATAAGCAGCTCAGATGAGCAGTTGAGAAGAGAATGCATTCACACCCAGGCAGTACTTTTTCCATCAACTAATCGTGTAAAACTGAAATAATGTGCACAGATTTGTGACCTTTTTACCATTTAGTGACAACTTGCTTTCCCAGATTAAAATATGTGGAGTCAAATTAGCACTTTGTTTCACAGGTATTTAGAGAAAACATCACAAAAATACTGAATAATCCCAATTAATCTCTGATCTCATTCTGTTGCCTTCAAAGGACTTGGATTTGCCCAGATTGTACTTCTCAAATCAGCTGATTTATTTTCATGTGGGATGATCTTAGGCCAGCATGAAATGAGATCTCCGTGCAAAGAGCACCCATCTGAGTAAGGCCAACAGGAACTGCAGTCTTGCCTAGCTTTTAGAGCTACAACCTCCTCGCAGGGTGTGTCTGCCATTCCAACAGCAGATGTGCTCCCACCCTGTGCTAAGGTGACCCTTTGTGGTTATTTGCATGCCAGCCATGAGTGCGTTTGATATAAGTGACACACAGTACAGGAGCATTCAGATGAAAGTCTGTCTGGTTGGTGTGAAAGTCAGTCTGTGTGAGGACAAAGTGTGTGCAGGTGTGGCTAGAGGCAAGAGCTGGCAGAGAGATGTTTGCCCTGTAAAGTTCAGGAATTTGTGTGTCCACAGGTGGTGACTTCATGGGGAGAACCAAAGCCAGACTCATTGTCATGAGTTTTTGAGTTTTACTTACATCTAAATTGCTTACCGACTGTATAACCTCATTAAATCTATGAAGATGTATTTTTGTCTTAGGAATAATGTCTTATTATGTAGCCATTTAATGAGTTGTGAGCTAACATGTTTTAACAAATCTTTAATCGCTTATTACATTCCACTCCCTTGAAAATAATTTCAAAATATGACCATTAAAATGGGGCTCTTTTCACAACTCTTTGATGATCACACTTAGAACTGAGCAGTTCATCTTTTTGCATTTGGATTAGAATCAGCAAGGTGTAAATTACAGATCTGGCTTTTACGTGCTTTTATTGATCAGACTGCTTCGTAGAAACCGCAGCAATTCTGATAGCTTAGCAGTCTAGTCTATCTTGAGCAGCTTTCTTAATTGGGCCACTGGGGGACAGTTAATTTTCAATTTATATTGAGAGTAAGACAAGGTGATATAATACCACATCATTGTACTTAAATAACATGAACACTAAAACGCTATAATGTACCTTGTAATACTAAATATACAAGTTGCTTGCTGTAGTAGATGGGGATGAGTTCTAGCTTTATTCAGTGTGTATTTTAGGCCAAATTCTGCCTATAATAATGCCTGTGTCTTCATTTCCTGTGACTTCCACTGAGACACTAGCTACAGCAAGCAAGTATGATTTGGTTGAGTGTAACTGGAAAGTTCATTCAGCATACCAGTCTAGAGCATTCAACAGACTAATCAAATGAGGTCATCTTTTTGTGTGTTTGCTGACAGGTCAAAGTCATGGTGCGCATTTCTTCCACCCTTGCCAGAGACACGTCTGAGTCCAGCTCTTTCTTAAAAGTTGACCCCCGTAAGAAGCAAATCACGCTGTATGACCCATTGGCCTGTGGAGGTCAGAATGCTTTCCAGAAAAGGGGCAACCAGGTTCCACCCAAGATGTTTGCTTTTGATGCAGTTTTCCCCCAAGATGCATCACAGGTAGGAAATGTATGCTCACAATAGTTCTCTAAACAACAGCGTGCACCAGAGCCAAACTTGTTTCTGCTGCAACAGTAGTACTTACAGTGGAGTTACACCAGGGGTGAATTTGGTCCACCAATGTGGTCAATAATGAAATCAGTTTATTACATTGTATCTTGATAATTGTGTGCTTTCTTTATTCTTTAATGTGAATAATTGTTCCTAAAATTATACATGCAATAAATGTGCTAAATGGTGCCTAGCAGGTAAATCCTCAATACCAACAAGTTATTGTATATGATAAAATCCTATTATTTTGTCTATACAGCAATCTGATCAGAACTGCAGTTCTCTAATGCAGTCCTCTTCATTAAGAAGTCAAGGATTATTTATACAGTGTTCTATTGTCCAGTTTACAATAGGAGGATAGGTAATTTAGTCCACAAATCTTTATTCATATGTATATATTCAGATTTCTTATTTTTATTGGCCTTCTTTAGTTTGATGAACTTACCCAAATGTCATGAGGAGGACAGTAGAAGCATAAAATAACATTGTGAAGTATAATTAGAAAACAGTGCTGTAAGGCTCCTTCTGTACTTATAAACTTAACAGAGCTAGGACACAGGGCCAGCTAAAGCACTGCCGTATGACCGTATCATTAGGTCAAGCCCTGACCTAGTTCTGGTCCAGGCAGCTAGCACCTCCCACACTAATGCCTGGATGCAGTTCAAGGGCTGTGAACAGTCTCTTTCTTGGCCCATTTTATTTACTGTTATAGTGATAGTCTAGAAATACCCATGAACTAGGTAAATTTACATGATTTATTACCAAATGTGAAGTGCTTCACATAAAAGCCTAAACTGCAAATTCTGCTTTATTTTCACCCACTGTTGATAGGCAGCTGCTGCAGAAGCACTGTAGTACGTTCAGCCTGCTTGAACCTTAAATCTAAGAATGCCCAGAGTAAATTTTTGTGTTTTACTTCTTAAAATACTGCTACAGTCTTCAGGATGGAGCCTATTACTGCTAAGAGCTAAGAAGACTCATAATGTAGAGAAAAAAATAAGAAATGTAACTTAGCTAATACAAAAGAGGCTGTTTGTTCTCCTTATGTTTCTTGCTAGAGGAATTGAACTCAGCCCATAATTGGGCAGATAATACAACCTGTAAAAATTCTTCATTATTTGATTTGGTTTTAATCAAAAATTTATTTTTAAAGTCCCCTAAATAGGCAGTTCTAAAAAACTGACCACATCCCCTTACAGCATGTGTATTTTGTTTAACCCTACAAAGGATGTTGATGCTTCAGCAAATGAAACTTACTTGACTCAGAGCAAGAGTCCCGCTTCATGTGCTTACACAAGTAGGTCCTGTGAATGAGATAAGCAGGATTAGATTTTTTGATATTTCAACGTGCTACCTGGAGCACTGATGACATTATGACCATTTTCCAGTGAAAATACACTATTGTTTTTCCTTATTATTGTTAACGATTTTCTTATCTTTCTTTTTTTTCTTTCCTTTCTTTTTTTTTTTTTTTTTTTAATACTTGTGGCAGGCTGAAGTATGTGCTGGGACTGTGGCTGAGGTGATCCAGTCTGTTGTCAATGGGGCAGATGGCTGTGTGTTCTGCTTTGGCCATGCCAAACTTGGTTGGTATCGTTAAATTTCCCTACTCAAGCAGCAAAGTGAATATTTTTTAACCCAAGATTGCTAGTACATTAGATTAAGGAAAACAAAATTTCATTTGTTTGTGCATAGTAATTGTGTTTGAAAGTGGTACACTGTGCATGACCTTGTACACCACCTTCACCTGTCACTTACACGTCTATTCACTTTGCATATTATCTAAATGTTGAGCAGCACGCTCTTTGATACAGGTTATCTTTGAGTTGTTGCTTCGTTCTGTCACCTGAGTACAACAGCAATTTTTAGCACTGTCTTCAATTGGTAAGGAATGATCCAACAGTGACCTACAGTTTTACAAATGTGCCTGGTATTGGAGACTATTTGCCAAAATGCCACTTTTCTCAAGCTGTGTAAAGGCTCTGAATATCTACTCATTACTTGGTGTGTGTGATGGCACTGTTAACTGCTGTCACTGGGCCTTCAAATAGTTTGATTTGTACTCTATTCCCTCATTAGACAATTCACTCACTATTTGCTTACTATTCTAGTCTGGTGGAAGGTGTCCCTGCCCATGGCAGAAGTGTTGGAACTAGATGATTTTTAAGATCCTCACAAACTCTAACCGTTCTATGATTCTGTCTCCAACAATTCCTATTCTAATGGTTAACTGAATGTTACCAGTTGATCAAAACTGGCTCTTTGCAAATGCATCAACAGCATTTCAAGTAGTCATGGAAAGACAATGAAAAGGAGAATCATCATCATTAAGAAATTATTCTTCTGAAATAACTGTATTTCAAGATTAATCATGTATTTTGTTCGTGTTTATTTAAAAGTATTTTGAAAATATTGTGTCTGTAATGAAGAGGGTTATATTGTATGTGTGAAATAATCTCCATTCTTTACTGTCTCAAAGAAACACAGACGTACACATGCAACTTAAAAGGACAATTCAGTTTTTCAAGTCATAAAGAAGAGCAGGGGTATTAGGCCACGATTATCCTAAATTATAGGTGACTAAAACTGAAGAATGCTGCAATGCCACCAGCTCTGGTATAATGAATAGAGCAGGTCCACTGGCCCAGCTAACCAAGGTCTCTCTGGGCCAGGCAGGAGTAACACTAGGATCAGCACGTGGATATTTAACCCCTTGTGACCTGCCAAACACCACATGGGAAATGAGATGGAAAAGAAAGTCACCAGATAATGGTGTCTCACAAGTGCTACATGCCCTTCAGAGAGGCGGCCTGGTCAGGGCTTTGTTGGAGTGTGAGTTGAGTCTTGGAAGTTGCTTTGTTAACTGCACCACCACCACCATTCCACCAACTGTGGACGCACCCAGACTTTGCCCCAGACATGTGCATAGCAATATTTTCTTCACTGATCCTTTTCCACATAGATTCAACATAATAAATGAAACAAGTTAAAGAAGCCACAAGTACTTGCCTGAAAGAATGTATACTTTCGTCATTTGGCTTATAGATTTAGGAGCTTTAGAATATTTGGCTAAGAGCATTCTATTTAGTGACATGTAAAGCAGTACAAGATACTCTGTGTGTTCTTCATAAGCAAACTTTTACAGCAGAGACAAGCCAGAGCTTTGATTGCAGAGTCAAATATTAGCAAACCAGGGGAAGGTTTTGACCCAGATAAAACATATATCTTGTTGTGGGTCCACTTATGCACCAAATGACCACAGGTACCTGGTTTTGGGGTTTTTTTTATATGAAGTTAGATATTTATGATCCTAGGACCAGGTTTATGTCAATCCCAACCCCAGTCTATGAAGCATAATATAGTGCTTTGAAGTAAAATGGTATTCAAAGAGTACCATACTCTTTAAAGTGCTATTTCCATGCTATTTAAAGCATGGATTCTCAGAGACCATGGCACTCCTGCTCTGCTCAGTTCTCCTCACTATGCAGCCACATTAGAGGCTGCAGTCTTGAGTGGTGGGGACCTGCAGCACCCTGCCTGGGCAATGGGAGTTGTCAGGGGAATGTGTGAGGTAATTATGTTTGAAAGCAGCTCAAGATTTTTTCTGTTGGTTTTAAATGTTCTCCATTTTCCATGTACTATTTGTCTGCCTTCCTATCTCTTTCCCTTTCTGATTGTTCTTATTGTAAAAAGTTGTTTTCATGAGGCTGTGCAGGATAATCTCTCTTGGCAGAAGGCTGTGAAGGTCCTGGGAGTGATGTTGTTATCTTTTCTCCATCTCCCCATTCCTAACAGGGAAATCATACACTATGATTGGGAAAGATGATTCTATGCAAAACCTTGGCATAATCCCTTGTGCCATCTCCTGGCTCTTCAAGTTGATTAATGAACGCAAAGAGAAGACAGGAGCCCGCTTCTCTGTCCGAATTTCTGCAGTGGAGGTGTGGGGGAAAGAAGAAAACCTGAGAGACCTGTTGTCAGAAGTGGCTACAGGCAGCCTGCAAGATGGCCAGTCTCCAGGTGTCTACCTTTGTGAGGACCCCATTTGTGGCATGCAGGTGAATCCAAGGTTCATTTTACACTAAAACAAGCAATGTGACTTTTTTTTTTTTTTTCCTGAGCTATTGAGGTAGTTCAAATTCAAGAACTACTCAGAGCATAAAGTTTAGAGACTCAAAAATGTTTACTTTAAAACATGCAAGAACTTTATGACCTGCAGCTGCAGGGCCATCTGCTCTCCTGGCCTAAATATTTGTACCTCTGGTATAACTGATGTTAAGCAGGGGTTTGTGTTTGCAATAAAATGTGAAAACATTCAGTGCAAACAAAAATTCACCTCATTCTTAAAAAAAAAAATAAAAAGAAAGTGTGATCTCTCTTCTGTAAAACAACAAGCTAAAATATTTACAGTACTGCACAAATAGCTGGAGGCCATTAATATGGCTGTTTATCTCTTTATAAACTACATTATTTATAGCACTTGCATTAGCAATGTTGTAGGAAGCATTAATCGCTACTTATTAATTGCTGCCAGGAAATAAATTCCTGAGCTGGGCAAGCCAAGAATAACTTGAACTCTTCTCAGGTTTGGAGGTTTAGCAGGAATGAGTAACTGGCTCATGTATTTCCTGGGTAACCACTAGAAAGTCTCAGCAGCTCTTCCCCCCCCCCCCCCTTTTGGTTTGAGGGGGAAAAGGGCCTATTCTTTCATCCTGCTGTCTCTGAGGGAGTATATCTGATCTTTTTATAAGTAGATGAAGAGGGAGCAAACCAGCATGATGGAGCTTGAATACATTCTTTCAACCTTAAAGGCAAAGGTTGCTTCTGTCCAGAACCTGCGGGGCACTTGCTATCAAAAGACGGGGAATGGAGGGAGGAGGGTCAGGCTGGATATTAGGAAAAATTTTTTCACTGAAAGGGTTATCAGACACTGGA
>JAOXJM010000023.1:37919696-37958948 GCA_026413425.1 Tringa solitaria | reverse complement strand
GGACAAGAGGAAATGGGCACAAACTTGAATATAAGAAGTTCCACCTAAACATGAGAAGGAACTTCTTTACTTTGAGGGTGTCAGAGTACTGGAATAGGCTGCTGAGGGAGGTGGTGGAGTCTCCTTCTCTGGAAATATTCAAAACCCGCCTGGACAAGTCCCTGTGCAACCTGCTCTAGGTGGACCTGATTTGGGAGGGTGGTTGGACTAGATGATCTCTAGAGGTCCCTTCTAACCTCATGTGATTCTGTGATTCTTTGATTCTGTACTACAGCTACTGAATGCATTGAAAAAATACGCTTGTGCTGAGAGGCTCAATGTGAGCCAGCAATGCGAGCTTGCAGCCCAGAAGGACTGCATCAAAAGGATCATGACCAGCGGGTCGAGGGAGGTTTTTCTCTCCCTCTATTCCGCTCTGGTGGGACCCCACCCGGAATCCTGCATCCAGCTTTGGAGTCCTCAACAGAGGAAGGATATGGACCTGTTGGAACGAATCCGGCCAAGGGCCACAAAGATGATCCGAGGACTGAAGCACCTCTCCTATGAAGACAGACTGAGAGAATTGGCGTTGTTCAGCCTGGAGAAGAGAAGGTTCCAGGGAGATCTTATAGCAACCTTCCAGTATTTAAAGGGGGCCTACACAAAAGATGGAGAGAACCTCTTTATCAGGGAGCATAGTGATAGGATAAGGGGTAATGGTTTTAAACAGAAAGAGGGTAGATTTAGATTAGATATTGGAAAGAAATTCTGGGTGGTAAGGCACTGGAACAGGCTGCCCAGAGAAGTTGTGGGTGCCTCATCCCTGGAAGGGTTCAAGGCCAGGTTGGGCTTTGAGTAATCTAGTCTGATGGAAGGTGTCCCTGCCCATGGCAGGGTGGTTGGAACTAGATGATCTTTAAGGTGTCTTTTAACTCTAACCATTCTATGATTGATGAGACATTTCCAAAACAATAAAAAGTATCTGGAAACTTCTTTTACAAGGTCCCCAGCAGGTAGTTGTTCCCGTCACCATCTTTGCTTGTGAACTGGTCTCCCGCTACCACTACTACATTTTTTTACTAGATGCATAAGTTGAGGTGCTGTGTCAAAATGACTGTGAATTTATTTCAATAGAGATAAACTCAGGTGTGAAAATATTTCCAGTCCTGTTTAAGTTACCTTTGTGTCGTTATATAGTGCTCTTAACTTTTGAATTAAGATCCTAGAAATAAAACTGCCTTTTCCTGCAGATTGCTTCTAACTAACTCTTTACAATAGGGAGGAGTGCTCAAAATATCAGATGCCAAAAAAACCCACCCAGCTAGGAAATTGTCTTGAGATAGTAGAGAATTAGAAGTACTTCTAAGTCTACATAGTTCCCATCCCATGTTCATAAGGAACCATAGGCTTTTAAAGAGAGCAAATATTGTTAATCTTGGTGTTTCAACAGTAGCATTTTTTAACTTTAAATGTAGTGTGTTGATATAGAGTAAGCAAGGAAAAAAAATGTAGGGACCCACTGCTAGTTTTACAGAAACTATTTTCAGAACAGAGCAGCTTGTCCACAATCCATTACCCGTGGCATGCAAACCATTTCTTAGCCCAAATGATAATTTAAAGTGTATAGACTTAAAGCAAAGTTGAACATCCCACAGACACTACAGGTTCTTTTGAAGATCCAATATTCAAGATGGGAAAGACAAGAGAAGCTACCACAGGATCACTGCTCAACAAGCAGGAATTCCCAGCCTGTAGTTTTCCAGACAGAGGAAAAATAGTGACAGAGACAGAAACAGAGCCAACTCACATACAGATTAATAGAGATATGTTAAAACAAAAGAAAAGCAGAGTGGTGACTCCCACAGAGTTAAACCTGCAGGAGCAGGTGATACTGAAAGCCTCAGCAATTTTTAAGCAAGTCCAGAGTGGACAGCAATGCACAGCAATAAAGGCTGACAGTGAGTTAACAGGATCCCTATGGCTTGTTGCTACTAACATGAATTATGAAAGGTTTCAGGATTGTTTCCTCTTCGCAAGTCGTGCTGAGTCTTTTGCTTTCCTGGGAAGCTGCTTTTGGAGGCACGTGCTAACTGTTTGCTTTCTTTGTTTATGGCAGTGTCTGGAGGTCGCAGCCGCTTGCACCTTATTGACCTGGGTAGCTGTGTGAAAGTGCTCAGCAAAAACCGGGAGGGAAGCTCTGGCCTCTGTCTCTCATTGTCCGCTCTGGGGAACGTCATCCTTGCCCTTGTCAATGGAAGCAAACACATCCCATACAAGTAAGTGGTATTCTGTGATATTTTCTAACGAGAGGATGCTTGCAAGCAGTGGACTTATTTGGGCTTGAGGCAGACCTCGACTAAGCACGGAGAGAGTCTGCTGGGGTCAGTGCAGCCCTCTTGAGATATGGCAGAACCTGCCTAGGGTCCATTGACACCTGATTTAACCTTATATCTGGTAGCTAAACTGTATTGACATGTGGGTTTCAAAGGAAGAGGCTCAGGCAGGTGTCTTAAAGATCTTAGAAACAGATCTTTAAGTTCATCACAGTATGATTTTTGGTTTTTGGGACTGTTCAAAGATGTTTTCAATATTTCAAAGCATCCGAGATCCAGTTTCATATTTTCTCCACAGAGGCAAAAGTTGCTGCCGTAATGCAGCACTACAAAGAAAATTTTTTTGCTGTCCATTGTGTGGAGTTTAGTTTCTTGAAAATGTATGTCACAAGCAAAAAATCACAGAATGGTTAGAGTTGGAAGGGACCTTAAAGATCGTCTAGTTTCAAGCCCCCTGCCACCATGAGCATGCATAAGCATGCATGTTTGTCATGAGATTCTTTCTGTGATCCAAGGTTCCTTTGCATTTTATTTTTATGTGATTTGAATCTCAGTGTCAGCCTTTCATTTGCAAAAAAGAAGTAGGCCCTATTTGTCACCCTAGACAAGTGGCCTTTGCTACTTCAGGTAGCTTCTCGGAAATTAGAGTAATTGCTCACCTACTGGGTATGTTTTGCACTTATTTCTCTTCATCGTTGTTTCACCGCATTTATCATGTGTGCAGGTCTGAGAGCAAGTTTGGATTCATTACCCAAGTCAGGCAGTCTTACAGACTTCCTGTTGAAAAGTTTCTGATTTTGTGGATGATATTGCTTTCCTCTAGCCTAAAGCATAGGGAGTAGTAACTAGCAACACAGGAATGGCTTACAGTAGCATCTTGTAATCAAATAGCTAATGAATGTCACCATTCATGAAGGACATGTATGTGATACTCTGGAGTTAGGAACAAGAGGATGACATGAAAAATTAACCAAGTCATTCACAGAGCATATTTCAGTCCATACATTTTACCATTTTTATCATTTTAAAAGCTACAAACATGATTATTTTTTCACATTCATTCAAGATTGCAAGGTATTGACAAATTTTACTTCTTCAGTTTTGTCTTCATTTTGGAAAATAAAGATTAATTGAGTTTGGTTATAATTTTATTTTTCTTCTAACATTTATTTTCCAAAATTATTTGGCAGTCTGAGCTTTAAACATGCTCTCCTCAAATATTCCTGTTCCTGGAGCTCAGTCAGACTGCAATTCAGTTAAGGGCCAACCAAATTTTTACATATAAACGTTCATGATATGTTTTGTGGATCATACACCTAATCATAGTGTGAAAATAGCTTGAACTCTGCACTTCACAAAGGTAGCTCAAACTGAGCTTATCAAAAACCTGTCTTCCTTCCTCTTGTATTTTATGGATTGAAGGGAAGACCAACTGTAGGAATAGAAAAAATTATGTTAATGATGTTAATGATGCTCCCTAGGCTAGAACTAAACACACAAGGAATAGTTACCAAATACAACAGTTGTCTTTCTTGGCAATGCCTGACTAGGAGAAAAGCGTTACCAGACATGTCTTCTACTTGCTGCACTACCAGTCTCTTTCTGCTGTGATTCCCAGCTGTTGCACTGCTGAACTTACACAGCCCGAGGTGCCAGCAGACTCACTCATCAATGTTTCCGTACTGCTGAAAGAAGATAAAAGATCTCTTCAGCCAGCATCTCCTCTTGAATTCACTCCTGTAAGAGTAGATAGTATAGATTATAAGTATAGAGATGTTGTAATCTGTAAATCAGAGGCAATGTCTCTGTTTCTATGGGGGACTTTTAAAATGCAATTTGAAAAACATATTGGCATATTTTGGAGCAAATTTTGTCCACTTCTTCATGAGAAGAGTGCAGAAAGCATTTTTTTCCCAAATGTGATCTACTCATGAACAATGGAAATGAGTCTTGGTGGCTGGGTGAGAGCAAAGACTATTTGCTCAGTGATCCAGCCATAGAATTGTGTGCTGCTCCTTGGTGGAGAAGAGAGGAAGGAGGGGGGCGTGTGTGTGCTGCATTGTAGAAGAGGCTGGCTGAGCATCCCCTAAACTGATGTGATATGTGTTCAGTAATACCTCTTGTTTAAAGCAACACCTAGCCTATCTAGCTGACATTATTTCTCTTTCTTTAGGGGTGTTCTCTGTCATTGCTAGGGATAAAATTAAAATTTTGTTGACTGCCTTTTTTGAGTGTAACCAAAGGAAAACAATAGAATTTTTTTTCTTATCTGACAGCACTGCACATTGTGTGTATGGTCTCAGCACATTTCATAGAGCAGCACACAAAATGGAGCACCTTTTCTTTATCTGAGCTGTTAAACAACTGTTAAGTATTTTATGGCAGCCTGTCAGTAGGCACTGCATGGCTTCCTGGGAGCCCAGAAATTTGCAATTTCATAGACATCAGGTTTTCTCTTTCTGCAGAAATTTAGTTCTCTAAACTTAGAGTGGCTGCAGGCTCTTAAAGTCCCTTCAGTGCTGTATCCAGCTTTATCTCCACAGGTAGTAGTTGTAGGAAAAAGCTTGTTCAGATTCATAGCTGGTATAAGCAGATGCTATTGCATTGCCTTCAGTGGGCTCTGTGTTTAAGCCAGGGATGAATTTGCCTCTCTGCCTGTAGTCTCTATGAAAAACACATGCTGGTGTTCAGCACATTTTGCATTTTTATTTCTTATCTGTAAGTCCAAGCCTTGGAAGCCATTAAGTTTGAATCTTTCTCCCTCAGGAACACTGCAGCCGCTCCGCCCACCAATTTTGGGACTACTAACACAGAGTGACACTGGCCTTAGCAGGAACTTGTGTACTAAAGTAGTAAGAAAGTAATGTAGAAATTTTCAGACTTCAAACAATACAGGTTGATATGGTTTGGGATCTTGTCCTGCATTCAAGTTAAATTCATTGTGTGTTTGAAGAATGGGTAAGAATCCCTATAATGAGCAACCACCGCAGCTAATGAATGACCAGGCTGTGATTTCTGGGAGTTCATATCTTTCACATATGTACTTGTAATCTCTCTCTAATATTTCAATGGGTTATCTCTTCGTCACTATTAAAGTCCAGATACGTTTTGAACCTTACTAATCACATTATTCTGTCTTGGTATGAACCAGTGAGTTCTTCCAGCTCAGTATGTTGTATAAGAATAGAATTTTTAATTTGAATTAAATACATTGCCATTTAATGTCCCCTGTTTCTTTTGCTCTGGAGTTATGAGCAAGTCCCTCAAAAGACTGGACAAGAATTATTTTCTCTGCATGAATGTCAAATATATTCATAAATATTGAAAAGGGGCACTTGCAAGCCCAAGGGAGTCAGCTCCTGCCCTGGCCAAGTTTGACAGGGCTCAGATCTGCTACAGGAGGAGAGTTTTGCTAAGTAATTTTTAGTGCCATTTTATTTTTTTAAGAGCATTTCAGCTTTACATTAGTGCTGCATTATCTGCCTCTGATTTCCAAGATGAATGTGTTTTAAACCCTCAGATGAATACCCATTTGCACAAACTCCAGATACTGGTTTATATAGCTCACTATTCAAAAATTACTCCAGTTGCTAGGCAACAGGGGTAGTGATAATTCATGGTAATGCTGTTTTGGAAATAATCATTTTTATACATTTTAATGACTATAAGAATGTAAGAAAACTGTTTAGAAAAGTGCAAGGCTGTATGAATTTCTCTTTCAGAAACTGTGGCTTGTTTTATTTAATAGGCTTCTCTCTTAATGTGCTATTGCAATGTGCTGGTGTTTCTGGAAGCATCCTGTATTTTGAACTACACACTTATGCTTATCCAAGAGGGGAGTCTTGTCCATAAAATAGATGGGTGTGACTCAAAAGCATGAATTTTATTCTTGGCAATTCTGCTTCTCTGTCCTAACGTTGCAGTTCCTCCCAGATCTTACATGCTGGTATTGTTTTTTAATACTATCTGTAGAAAATAAAATTATATTAAGTGACTGGTGCAAGGTTGCACAAGAGGCTTAGTGGCAGAGCCACCATGTTTTAAGATCTAATCTGCTGCTTAAACCATAGGCTAATCCATTCTTTCTTTCTGTATGACCTTTGGAAAATAATTTATTTCTGTATTTATTTATTTATTCCCATTTACAAAACTGAGCAAGGAAAAATTAAATTAGGATTTGTAAAGGGCATTCAGACTTGGCAAAAAGCACTACTTACATTTTAACTGTTGCTAGGACTGTGTTACCATATTTTTTTCATTTCTTTTAGAGTTAAGGACTCACATAGATGATCCTAATGGGATGCAAAATCTGGGTTTTTTTGGCCAAGGGTAGACTATTATTGCTTTTAAGTGAGGAAGAGGAAAGTGTTGGATTATAGTATTGTGGTATTAAAAATGAGCCTAAAGAATATGCTCTATATCAGATTTTTTCTTTAAATTATTAGTTGATTATTGGAGTAAAAATGAAAATGAGGCTTGGATGGATCCAGTAATTCAGATTCTTTTTTTAGTTAAATTGATGTATCTATCTGTAATTGTTTCACCTGTGTAAAAAAAAAGGTGTGTGAAGAGAACTGGGATCCCAGGTATCTTTTGTTTACGTGTCTTGCCTTTGCAGTTATAGCATGAGTTAGGTTATTCTACTCAGAAGAAATGTCAGCAAAATTTTTCAGGAAGAGATAAGGAAAGCTAAAAACCACTTTACAATACAATTCTTGTACAATAACTAGTATTAGTACTGGAGATTTATCCTTCTTTATGAGCTAATACTAAGTCTTAGTTTTGTGTGATACACACAAGCATGTCTGCTGAATTCAATGCCAAAATTGAACTATATGCCCAATGAGCAATCTGTTTCATGGTTACTTCATCAGCGCCTAAACCTAAAGTAATTATTTTTTTAATTGAGAGATTTCGATCACTTTTGCTTTCCACTGCTGCATCTACTAGTCTTGTGTTCCTTGCTTTTGCTTCTCCTCAAGAAGAACACGTTACAAAGACCACAGAAAGCCCCAGAAAAAGTCTGTTGCTGCCTTTGGAATCTCCAGTGTTTTGTGTTAATTTAGTATTGAACATACTAGAAATGGATGAAGAACTGTTTTGCTTGTTTTCACTTGTGGAAATGTAAGAGCAGAAGAAGGGGAAATAAAGAAAATGAGGACATGAGTGAGGACAGAAACAGAATCACAGGAGTGGGAAATGCCCCAAGATGAATGGGAGAACTCTGAGAGACACAGACATAATGTGTAAAGGACACAACAATCCACAGAGAAGAACTGGGAAGCAAAAGAGAAAAAGAAATGAGCCCATTCAAAAAGAGGAAAAGCCTAAGAAGTATCCCTGAATGATCCAATTGTAGGAGAGTGGTCAATAGAGATTTTGTTGAATGTGAAATAGTTCCTAATTAGCTATCAAAAACATTAGCTGCTCAGGAACAAAAGAATTGTTCCATAATGTTGGCAGACAGGTCATATGGGCCAGAGCGTTGGCTAACGGACACTAAAGCTACTGGAGCAATGCCACATTATACCAGCTGAGGACCTGGCCTTAGGTGCATGTTCTTTGACACTAGCCAGAGTGTTTTGGCAATGTGGAAGAGCAATGTGGTTGCCAGCAAGGGTACAGAAACACTGTCAGTGCAGATATAATGAGGACTTGGAGCATCTGGCAATTACTTTCACCTTTGGGGGTTTTCTGTAGCTGACAGTTTTACTAGGTTGAATTTCTGTCAATTTTCTTCTTTATTTCAGGGAACTACATAAAATAGATGGAATCAGGGACACACAGTCTGTGAATGTAGGAAAAAACTTCTTGCATTTTATTAGAGTAATTTAATCTGCAGCTCTGGAGCAGGAGGATAACAGATTTTGCACGCTCCAGCAATTGCTGTTGTAGCGTTCATCAACAATT
This sequence comes from Tringa solitaria, assembly GCA_026413425.1. NCBI lineage: Eukaryota > Metazoa > Chordata > Aves > Charadriiformes > Scolopacidae > Tringa > Tringa solitaria. The sequence goes on along the minus strand of JAOXJM010000023.1, from coordinate 37,950,726 downwards.
CACTTTATTGTAGGACAGTTTGTTCAGCTGATAGTGCAAATTTGAGCTTTGTCTGCGTGTCTTACAGTACTGTGTTTCATCATCAAGTTAACGAGAGAGAGTAGACAAAATCCTCAAGGAAAGCTTCAGTGGAGCTGCCATGCCCCAACTTTGGGTTTTCAACTCAGTCCTGCCAGAATGGCAATGTGGTAATTATTGGAGCAGAGGTGTCTGGGTGCAAGTGTAGTAGATATAAGTGTGTAGCATTCACTGAGCATTATCCCCTGTTTACACCAGTTTTACAATAGATCTCACTTAACATGCCTCCATTCCGCACAATTGTTCAAGTGGGAAGAATCATGCCTCATGAGCTGGCTCTTTTAATGCTCTTTGAACTGCTCAATGAATTACCGCTTTACAGATATTGTAACAAGTAAATAATGATGGACTGCAAAATGAAATGAGAAGGGAAGTGCCTGCGGTTTATAGTCAGATTTAAAAGCAATTACTAATTGCATTTAAATAGCCATTCCTATCAGCAGCAGATAGTTGCATCATGGAAGGACACTACTTTGGTCCCAGGCCAGCACAGACATGACTGGTAATGAAAAAGCAATCCAGTAGCGTGCAGTTATTGCTGAAATATAACTTGAGTGGGACCCAAATAGGCCATTGTGGTGTTTTTATATACAAATGAATCTGTACTTAATTTATTAAAATAACATTTTGAACCTTCAGTCAGGGTATCCAACAGTTTATTCTCACCTGTTCCACCACTGGTTCAGGCTCAATTGAACATTAATACATTTTCTCTCATGCAAATGTGGTGATAATTCATTTCATGTATAATTGAACAATTTTTAAATAATCTTATTCTTGGAATAACTAGCTCTTCTGCAATGCAACAAATCATCAAATAGCATGCAGTAATATTTATTAACCTTACTTCATGTTTTTAGTTTCTCCAGTGTCTTGAATAGTTGCATATGGATATGATCTGTGAAATTAACTTTCACTTCCTTACTGATCCTTCTTTCCCTGCACAAAACCTGTGTGACTCTGCAAGAGAGCAGAGACTGCAGGTGACCAAATAAAATAGCTTTTTTTTATGTAGTACCAGTATTTAGCCCCTTGTTCAGGGTACCTCGTCACTGAGAAGAGGTTACAGTTTGGAGAAAATTTAAGAGAAGCAAGAAGAACTATGAATGGTCTGAGATGAAAGGGTTACTCACCTGGAAGAACACTGTAACAGAAATAAAGCTTCGTAGCTGGCAAGGAAAAGGAGGCCTCTGAGAGGGGAGATGACAACTACTCTGTAGTATTTGAAGGATGTGAATACACACAGGAGGAGAGAATTTTTTCTGGTGAGACAAAGTGTCAGAATGATTTCTTATCCTTAAGTAATGAGATAGAGGAATATAAACTTCAAGGCATGCTAGCAGTGATTCCTGTTAGTCAATGAAATAACTTCCCAAGAGCTGAAGTGAACACTTCATTGGCAGAATGATTTATAAGCAAAATAAACATGCAACTAACAAATATTAATTTGCAGTTATAAAATAAACAGTTCCAGATTGGTTTGGGGCTAGGCTTATGCAATTTCAGTGCAGAGTTCTGGAGCCAAGTCTTTAACAATTTTCAATAGCTGTACTTCCATTTTGATCACTTATCTTCATCCTTGTTTGGAAAGCATTTGCACATGGCAGACAGTTCTACAAGTAAACAATAAACCATGCTCTAGTGTGTCGACTAGAATCTCCTTTGCTTTTAGGAGTCTGAAAACTAGCAGTCAGATGGATTGTTACACTTGCATGGCATCAAAGAAATCCAGAAAGTCTTAGCAGTGTCTTTCTCAAAACTCTACCCTAGCATGGATATGGGATGTCCAGTCCATTTCTGTGACAGATGATTTAACTCAGTTAACCACTTTTCTTCCTTCATTGTTTAGTTACACTTCTCTTTTAAGGTCTCTTTCTTTTTGAATTGCAAAATCAAGTTCTCCCAGTGCTTGATCCAAAACTCAGTGTAAGTCAATGGAAATCTTTTTATTGGGCTTTGGCTTAAGCCCACAGATTAGTAAACATGCTTATATCTAATTAGATGAGATAATCCTCAAATCCTTGCTAAGGGATATTGTATACTGTAGTTCATGTTCGGTATTTGATGGTTAACAACTTGTTTGTTGAAAGAGGTAGTATGTGGTTAAGGGTTAAACTAGTGATGAGGTTTTTTGGAATTGCAAAGGATGTGATTGATGAAATTGGTGAATGTGAAAACCGGAAATGTACAATCATCTATTGACTGGCTGCAAATACGTCTGTAACTGTGAATTTGGAGCTCAAGAAGGTTATACAGAAACTTGCCACATAAATAGGAACTTGTGACTACTGAAGTGATACAAGCAGGACTATTTGATTTTCCTCTTCAATGTATATAAATAGTATTTAAGTTAAAAAACAAACAAAAACTTAGTTTACATTTTCTGGGCAAATAGTTGAACAATTTTTATTCATACTGTTTCTTTTCTGCCACTCTGCCACCACACCCTCAATGGAGTGACAGGCCCTAGAAACTTTGAAGCGAACCGCATGCTTTTAAATACTGGATATTTCAGGTGTTTGTGCTAGTGCTTCAAGAGCGTTTGAATGGCATTGTAATTGCAAGATGGTTTTTTCCATACAAATTTTTATTGAAGTTCTTATTTTCATAAGATGTTTAAGAGGAAAGCAATGAAGACAGACCTCTTGCGCTCTTCAGATACCAGCTAGCTTCTGCTGGATAATCAAAGTTTTCTAGCTGGTGGTTGCCTCCAGGCTTGTACACAATGAACAGATGTGAAGTGAATTTTTTAAAATATGCTTTGACTTTTCAGAGTTAAGCAAGCTGGTTAGAACTATCTTCTGAAATATTAAAATTATCTCTCTCTTCTGCTGCAGAATGAACTTGTTAGATTATTTTAATTTTTAAATTTTTGTTTGTTTATAAATGCCATCAGGTGACATGCTTTCTAGCAATATGTGACAAGACTCAGTAAAATTAATTTCAGACATCAGGTTTAACTGTTTTAGCTCTACTTTTTCTCATCAACCCATCAGCAAAACTCCTCTACCTGCCATATTTAAAATTATTTTCCACCAGGTTATTTGTGAGGAGTGGGGGGAACTACTAAATTATTTCTCTCCCTATTCCTTAGTTTTGCTCTTGAGCAGAAATAAAACTTCAGTCATTTTGAAAATTAATGACAAAATCTAAGTTCATACTGTCAGAAATACCACCCCTTCTGGCTCACTTTGGTGCAGCTGGTTCTGAAGGGCAGAGAGGTGGGTAGCAGAATGGCGGCAGAGGCTGTTTTGGGTGCTGTTACAAACCTGGGAGGTATGGAGATACAGTCTTTAGTCTCTATAATTAGAAGAAAAGGAGAAAATTGGGAGTTGTCATAGACGTGAAAGGATTTTTGGGCTCAGAAAAGGATGCACAATGTATTACACTCCACAGGAGTGGGTGCTCTCACCAATTGAAGTCTGTCTCCTGCTGCCCTTGCAGTAGGCACCTTGCACAGTGTCCTGGCAGCCTTCAGCAGAGTTCCAAAGGACAGGGCTCTCACATAGCTCCTGTATCACATGTGCCCTTCCCTTCAGGCAGCTCAGACTGCACTAGGCACCTGAGTCTCCTTTGAGTAGTCTTTTAAGGATTGAGCAAAATTTTCATGTCTGCCTCCAGCTATAAGCAGTGTAGCAGAACCTTTTGTGCTCCTAGACTGCATTTTCTCTCTCTTGCAAACAACAGTTTTCACGAGCTCCATGTGATGTGCTTTGAAGTTACACTCCTGTGCAAGAGGAAAGGAATTAGATGCAGTATCCAGCTTTGCTACCCAGTTGGCATGTACTGCATAACAAAAAAATAAGATGTTTCCAAAGGTACCATGTTGGAAAAATAAGTGCACTTCTTCAGAGAGGGAGAGTTGGACCTCCTGAATCCTGCTCATCTCTCTTATGTGGACATTGCTGGAGCTGTGGAGGATAGTTTTTCTCATGTCAAAGTAACTGATGTGAAAGAGGGGCTGATGGAACACCAAAGCTGGATAAGATTTGACTCTGAAAATACATGTCTATGAAAAACAACCAGTTGGCACCCTACCATATTGTGCTCCAGTGAAATTTATGAAACGCTGCTGGTTTTTTTCAGCCGAGGGTTGGGGCTGCTTACTGTGAAGTGTGTGTTACAGAAAAAGTGAGGGTGTGTTTTGGTAACCTTTGCATCATACAGAATATAAAATAAGTGTGTTAACCTGGTAACAGATTTTCTTTTCTCTTGTTAGGTGACTACTGCCATTTTTGATGGCTATGTATTGTGTAATGGCATTATAATCAGTGGCTTTTATTGGTTTTGAGCTACTCTTGATTGCAGTCCTCTGTGAGTTCCTTCACCTGGAATCATTTATGTGTGTGCCAGACATAAACTTCAAGTAGGTTACAGCACTGGCAAAGTCCTTTGTGTCCATTTGTATGTGCTGTGTTGGCTCCCCTCGTGTTCATCTCAGCCCAACGAGCCCCCTGGCTATGAGAGTGTTGCTTGGGGGAAAGTTCTGGCTGCTGTGAATCTGAAGGTGATGCTTTGTGTCTCTCTACGTCCTGTGCTCCCAGGGGCTGTCACAGCAGGGTCAGGGCTTGTTCAGGCAGCGACATGATGCTTTTGTGGTGCTGTGGCAAAACCCCTCTGCTCTCTACTGGTATCACAAAGACATCTGTTAGGTATACTCTGAAAATTGAAATGGATTTTGTCATACTCCCAAGAAAATTCATAGTTTTGCTAAAAATTTTCTACCAAATGTCTTTTTTTCTCAGAGAGATAAGACAATGAAAGCAAAGAATTACAAGCAAGACAATAAATTGGCCATTGGAAACAGCACAATAAGGTTTTCTTTACAAATTGGGTCATTTGATTAGAGAATAATTTACATTGTTTAATATTTAATATTTTGAATTTTCTCTGATAGTGCTATTATATCACACCTATGAAAAAGATAACATAGCCCTTAAAAATACATTTTTAATTCCATTGACTAGGTTCCATCCGTCAATGGTGCTTCTCTGTGGAGCAATACCTGATTCTTTTAAAGAATCTCATCTTCACACTAATAACCATTCAGATGCCTAATCAGAGGGCAAACTCTTCTGTTGCTAAAGGTATCCTTTGCTGAAGACTGGAGAACAATAGATAACCACAAAGAATAGCAACAAAACACTACAGGGAACATTTAGTTGTGAACTATGAATAAAGAATGTTGTGGGCTGCGTATGAAATTATAGTAAGGTAATATTCAGCTCTAGCAGTAACAGTGTGTGTATGTGAGAATCATTTTGACTAGCGATTACACATCTATTTTATGCATTAAACAGCTATGTTACCTCTCTATTGAAACTAAAGTTCAGAACACAAATAACTTTCTTAATAATTTTATGTTCCTATCCATATAGATATAAAACCGGTAGCAGTATGCTTCATGATAAGTGTGTTCAACCAGTGTGTTGCTTCACCTTAATGCATCTCCCAGAAATAAAAAAATCCAAAAGTTTCCTACTAATATCTAATCTGTAATCCGTATTAAGCCTAATGAATGCTACATTCTTCTCTGTGTATTATCCATTAATTATGCCTGTGACTGGAGCTTCATATAAGTTCCTTTATAAGACTGCAAAATTTGGAAGTACAGTTCTATTGTGCCAGAAGCCAACTAATAAAATTTACTAATGACTATTGTCTTAAGCACAAAGGGACAGAGTTAAGTATTCTATGCTGGCATTATAAATTACATGCTGCCCATATGACCTTTAACTGCATTTTGTAATACCTGAATGTGAGAGTAAGTTCTCCTTGGTTAATTTCATAATATGCAATAGGAATATGTACAGTGTCTTTTCCTGCTGGCTCCTTTTTCATAGTAAATTAACGTCTCCCATCCCTATGGTCTGATTATGTTCATATTGAAACATTTCTGGCAGTTAAACCTGCAAATTTGTGCATATTTAAGTAGAGAACATTTGGGAGATCTAGAAAGATGGGCAGAGAGCGGCAAATCTTCACTCCTCTTGTGGTGCAAGTTCCAGTAAGGAGAGTCCTGAGGGATTCTTGCTCCTTTAGCCCACAGTAGGAAGAAAAATTCTCTACCAACATATTTAAAAAAAAGATCCAGCTTCTTGCAGATCAAAGACTATGCACTTATTGTCTTAAGGTCAGGGCTAAATGAGTGTTGCAAACTTGCTCAGCATACTGTCCCCTGGCATTAGCCAAGTTTTGAAATACACAAGTATAGACGAGCAATGGATGTGTTTCAGTGGTTAATTTAGAGACATAATTTGGTTTTCCAGGCATTAACGTGCATTTTTGCCATCTTTATTTTTGACTCATTCAGAGTAGGAACCAGTAAATACTGGTATGGGTATTGCTGGGTGAATCTCATAGTCTTCAGAAAAGAAACTCTAGCCCAGTTGGTTTGCAGGAAATGAGATAGCCCCTAAATGGGATCTTGTGCTACTTCTCAAATATTTCTGTTATGGCTCTCAATCTGTTTATATTAATCATTAAATATAAACTTTTATAGACCGTGATGCCCTTAATTTGCACAAGCTTTACAGAACGTGGATCAGATATATTTTCCTACCTGTTCCTAACTACATCTTACCGTCTTTAATCCGTTGCACTCATTAACAAGTGGTAACATTATGAAACATCCTATTCTTTTCCTTCTTTATCTCCAGTGTATTTCGGAAGTAATTTTAATTTATCATATAGTTTGGCAAATAGCTGTGAAGCACTGATTGTCACTGCTGCAGTGTCTTTAGTCCACGGTTATTAAGAATCTGAATTCTGGCTGCAGTTTCTCAAATACTTTCATAATCTCAATCAGGTGGGGGAGAAGGAGGTAAACATCATTGGAAGCCACATTTCTGATTCTGGGGCATTCCAGGGGCCCAGCAACCCATGCTAAACCTTCCAGAGGCTCAACTGGCAGCAGGCACCCCAGCATGCTTGTTGGGGCACCCTGGGACCTGACATCTCCACAGGACACAATGCACCCTGTCTCTGACATGTCCCCTCTACTAGCAGCAGTCACATCCTTGACATTTCCCTATGGTAGACTTGTAGGAGACCTGCAGGAAACAGTGCCTTGACTGCTGCCTCAGTGGTTGCTTCTAAACATTCCCTGGTACTATATATGATGCTCTCTTACATGATGGAAAAGGTGTAAAGATGCGCCAAGCTCTCACCCTTTTCTATCTTCTTTTATATTTGCCAGGTCTGAAATGGAATGGTATGTTCTGCTGTGCTAATTGATTAAATGGCATCCATCATAAAATAAAGAGATCAAACAGGATTATTTTTTCTCCTGTGTTACCATTTAAAGCTCACAATTCTGCTCAGATCATTAGTGTACAATTTTCAGATGAGCTAGCCAGAAGGTCCCTAAATAAAAATTAGTAGAAAAGATTAGCTAGGAAAGCTAGACTGGTAATGAGCTGTTGCACTATGGTAATGTGCTAGGTTTATAGTTCGTATCTAGCCCTAATCAGTGATAACTGCAAGTTGTCAGCATTTGATAGCTAATTGGTGTTTCTTGGAATTGCACTGTAACAAAAACACTGAAAGGAAAACAAAGCTTTTCTTTATCTATAACAAGTTAAGAGTTAATTATAAATGCTTGGGTCAAATACACCTCTTTGCTCCACTACACGCAAATCTTCTGCACAGAGGAAAGTATAAACTTCTTTGGTCCCTTTTGGGTCGTTATTACTTTTTTTTTGAAATTGATACAGCAGTGGCTTTGAAAACAAGAAGACCATTAAACCATTTGCTATGTATTTAATGTCATATGTCACACACAAAAAACAACCCCTAAATCTGAAATACTGGAAAATATTAACAATGCAATAATGACTTGAACTCTCACAACAGCCCGTTTGTTATTGATTTTATTTACTCTGTGTTCATTTGAGAACTGCTGTCCTCCCAAAGAATTAATTGGACATAAAATCATAACATGGATCTGAAAAATTATAAAGCAGGAATTATCTAAGCCACAGGACGTGAAAGACTTAAAAGCCTGGCTAGCTTGACATCTGTGTGCTGAGATTTTTGTCATTGCAGTTATAATTAGGTGGCTCTAATCACTCTCATAATGCTAATATGGGAAATGTCCTGTCTGTCCTCAGTAGCTGGCGGTGGGAATGACTGCTATGCACAATGTCGTGCTTCAAAACTGTGAAGCCTGACAAGCTCTGCGAGCAGGACTGGCTCTGACATGCATGCTCCAAAAGGTATTTAGACACCTCCCGAGAGGCTGAAGCATACATGATCACATCATCTCAGTGCTAGTCATCCAAATACATTTTTTAATTGGCCATTTAATTGACCTTTTCCAATCAGATTTAACACAGGGACAGGCCTTCAGATATCTGGGGTCTGTGCGAGACTCCTGGGGCTGGGAGAGGAAGAGAACAGAAGCAGGCTTGGCCATGAGGGTGTGAAGTCGGCGGTCACCTGCCCCACTGCGCGCTGGCTCACCACCCAGCTGAGCCTCACGCCAGCCAGCCAGCACACACAAGCCAACAGGGAGAGAGGAAGGAGCTGCAGCTGGAGTAGATGAGTTAGGTGGGATGTGGCAAGGTGAGGTTATAGGGACTGTAGAAGGGACAGCAGAAGTGTAGGAAATGGAGGAACACAGAACACAAACCCACAGGAAACTAGTCTTCATTAATTCCTCTATTCATAGAACAACTTGTTCATTTATTCAGATCCTCACTATTTGAAATGCAATTAGATTAATATATTTTCCCGCTGAGTAAAATTCATGCAGTCAGCAGACAAACCCCTCTATAAATGATTTGCTCATCAGTGTGTATGAAGGAGGAGGGATAGAGAGAACAGAGGAGCTTGAACGAGTTCACTGCTACATTGTGTGGAGTGATCCATTTTTGTTACTGCAATAGCTGCAACAGTTAACATTGAGATGTTAAAAAAGTCCTGCTAGAACAAAAATTCAGTAGTAGCATTCAGATGTGAGAGGAAAAAATCCTGAAGGCCCGAGTTAAAACTCACTTTAGAGCAAATCCATACAACAGGTATTGCCTCCTCAGAGGGTAAGCCTTGAAATATCTTGTCTGTTCCTGAGACAAGGAAATCTGGAACAGCTGTCTGTGCATTTAAATTCAACACTCCTCTGAAAATGGGGATACGTTTGGATACAACTCACACTGTTTTATGCAGACTTGATACCTAATATCAGAATTTCTAGGTGAAAGATCAGTGGTGAATGTAATCTGTCTAGACCTGAGCAAATAACTGAATTGGTGTCCCCTGAGAAATTATTAGTTAAACTGAAGAAGACAAGGAGCTATACGATGCTTCAGATAGCAAAGATTGATGAGACAACAATAGCTAGTGTTGAAGTGGGAGCTTTCAGACTAGAGGGAGTGCCACCAGGGAAGTTCTTCAAGGACCAGTTTTGGGAGAGATTTTATTTAATGTTATTATCAGCAGCCTTGGCACACAAAGCAGGAGCATGCTAATCATAGGGGCTGGTTACACAAAGCTGAGAGCCATCATCTGTACAAAGGAAGATCAGAACATCAGATGGGAGCAGCTGTGGGACCTCGAGGGCTACTGTAATAGAAACAGCACTAATGCAAGGGCTTGCCCTGGTGGTCTGCTATTTCTACTGAAATTTGGGAGCTCATCAGCTAAAAAGGAGGTGGTGTTTGTATGCTGATTTAGGCATATTGGTTAATGAACACAGGTGTCTACAGCTGATGTAACACTGAGAAAATAATGAAGCCTGAGCAGGCATTAGGAATGAAAACAGAAAAATAGCAATGCCCTTATGCAAGAGGTTAGCAATTCCTTTCCTGGATGCAGTTCTGGTCACCCATATAGATGAATGATGGAGTCAGACTGAAACAAGTATAAGAAAGACTGGCAAGGGGAGCAGGAAAGCTTTTAAAGTGAGAGAAGATGAAATGAATTTGGTTTACATACCCAAATAGTGTTGGGGAATAGAGAGAGCATGATAAGGAGTGTAAGTGGCATCTGTACATGTGGCAGGAGCATTCCCACCCCCAGGGAGTGACAGCAGTGGAAACCAAAGGGCTGTGTTGGAGCATGGTCAAATAGAGAAGTAGATGTCCTCCAGCATGCCACTCTGAAACAGAAGTGTGTGGGAGCAGTGCTAGGAAGCCGTAATGTTTTTAAGGATGAGTTTACTAAATTCTTAATTGTTATCTGTACCTGGTAGGGATAGGAGTTTCTTCTCATCCTAAACATCACCTTTGCTTTGATGACATCCACCAGGGATCAGGCTCACAGGACCAAACAATGCATTTCTCTTTCCTCCTTCTCATTCTGTGGTTGTTGTCCCTGCGCTCCCGTTAACAGAATGACTGCCTTTCCTCTTGGCCTCTCTTGTGTTTCCAGACACACTGACAAGGGCTGGGTTGACTGCATGCCGAGGAACACTCTTCCCTACCCTTAGAAGCAGGCATGCAGAGGGGATGTAGCAAGGAGGCAGAGCCTCACTGTAAACCTCTGTAACCTAATGCCAAGAACATAGAATGACCATACTGATTCAGGCCAAATGTCCTTCTGGTATCCTGTCTCTGTCTAAATTCAACAGCAGATGCCAAGGAGAGTGTAAGACTAGAATGAATACTTTGTCAAAATATTCCTGCAGCCTCAAGTATTTTCAGCTGCAGGATTTTCTGAGCTTAAGCAGCGACTTTGTAAACAGAAGGGGGATCTTCCAGACATGTTGTGAGTCCAGTTTGAGGCTTTTTGAAAACAGTTGAAGGTTGAAAGGAACTTTTTGTGAAAGACTGGCTCAGCTTGTCTTTGAAATTTTAATTTAGTGCTTCTGGGATTTTGAACAGCTAACTCGTTAATAGAGATATTTTTATAATTTCAAACTAAGAACATACAAACATTAGTAGTTGTATATTACTTTCTGGCACTCACATGTTCTGATTTGCAGTCTTGTGGAGAGGCAGCTATTAACATGGAAATACTCAAATTTACAGTTGATTTTCTGGGCATAATAGATACCTATCAAACTCTAAAGCATGCTATGGTTACCTTAGGTAAAATTGCAAGCTATGTAACAATTACTAAATGGCAACTTTAAAAGAGTTCCTTTCCTTCGCAGGTTATTAAGAGATCTCTGAAGTGTAGGAGACACAAGAGGAGCTTGTCTAATTAATGGTATTGTAGTGGGCAAAATATATAGAAGAATCCATTTCAAGGGGGAGAGAAACTTCAGATAACATGAAAAATGCATGTGCATCATTAATATTTTAAATTGCTCCATGAATGAAGATAAATGTATTTGTTAAGGCCTATCTCCAAATGGTTTAAATAGCAAATATATATACATTAAAATAATTATATATTGATTTGGCCACTCTTACTTACAATACATAGTACTTATGTGGAGACTGGGGTCCCTCGTGCTTTATTTGGAGTACTCTGTGAATAAAGTATGATGGAGTGTGAGAGGGGTAAAAGAACCAAACTTCTAGGGGTTTTGTGCTTGTGTTAATGGTAAAATTCCCACTGCCCTATAGCAGCTGCTAGATTTGGCCCTATGCTGCCAAAAATAGCATCATAGTAGCCTCTGGTTCCACGGTTTAACTTCAATGCTACGTACTTGACTTCAGAAGGGAAGTAAAAGGGACTATTTCATTAATTATCTCAGGTACCCCATCACTAAATCTGTAAAAGCACAAGTCAGACCTTGCTGAAGCTTATGGGAGCCTTTTTCTAGATTTCAGTGACAACTGGGTTTGGACCACAGTGCCATGGGTTTCAGTTCAGAAAATCTCATTTTTGGAGCTTGTTTTCAGATGTCACCAAAACTAGGCATGGATAGAGAAATTTTCATCTATGATCTTTAATTGCCATGCAAGATCAATATCATCACTGTTGATCACATCTCTAAATCAGCCCACAGTGCAAGTAGCTCAGGCCATCCGAGGATAAAAGTTGTTGCTGTCTGATGGCGGTTCGTTTTTATGTGAAAGGAGATTTGGTCTCTCTCCAGCTCCTGATAAACTCACCCTGCCCCTACTGACTGTTGGCAGTAGAAATATGGAGGCCAAAGACTTGCAGGCCAGAGAATGCTGTGTTCATCAGATTCTGCAAACATTGTTGCAAGTGTCTAAAAACCTTATTTTAACCCTGAAACGATATATCGAATAGTAAAGCAAATGGAGTCTGTGAAGTGAAACCAGCTTTCAGTCCATTTTGCTGTTTAAAACAGCTTGGTGTAAAGGAGAAGCTCAGCTTTCTTAGACTTCTCAAAAGAGAAGGAACGTGTAAAGTTGGACAGCAAAATCCATACTTAGCCACCTACCCAGATTTTTAGGAGATGGGCATGCATATTCTCTGGGACCTGTACATCTTGCCTGTCCATGCCAATACAGTATTCCTAAATAACAGTCATGGGTTTTTAATTCCTAGATGGTTGGAGCCAAGCAGCTGAGGCCAGTGTGTCCCCAACTAATAGGAGATGACACACAAAAAATTCCCACTTCACTGTTGCAAAGTCCATCTTCCTTGCTAATGGATAGGGATTGCTTCTTTTAGCGGCTTTTAGCAGTTTCATGCTAGTCTGTGAAGCAGAGTTTGGAGCCATATATGAAAAGGAACTTTGAAAGGTAATAAGTTGATTACCAAAGATGGAAGCACGACTTGAGGCTTCTGACTTTTATTTTGCTTTAATGCTGTTAGTTTAATATTTTCGCAGCTTTATTTTGTATTTTGACAGCTTATAGGTAGGATCTACTTTCACATGAGTGCATATTTTTTGCATATTTAGTGTATTGATCTAAATGAAAAATTCTAAGAGCATCAGCATTGAGAAAATTATGTTTCTAACAATTTGTCTCTTAAATTTTGACATCCAAATGGTATAAATACTGGCTGAAAATTCCTCTCGTTGGGAATTTCTCTCATCCGTGTCCTTTCTCTGATGTGTTCAAGAGGGGGAGTTAAAGGACTTTCAGTCTTGTTTCTGTGGGACCACTAATAAGATTTCTCTCCATCCACCCAGCTATCAACTCTCACAGCATTTACAGAGACTTACTATCTTTGAGGCTTTTATATTATTTTCTCCAATTTTCTTCAAATTGGTCAACAGGCTGGAAGTTTAGTGCTGGAGGTGATGAGGCAAGCTTGGGCACAGGTCAATAGGCAGTATGAACTCAAGCCTAACTTTCTTTGGGAATGTGTCTAGCAAGTGGCATAGATAAATTGTATAATTTTCATAATATTAATGACAACTGAACTCTGCCTTCTTTTTTCTTTTTTTTTTTCCTTTCTGCACAGCAGCGTGGGCACTTTCACAGCCCTCTGCTATATTGCTGTGTCCTGAAAGCTCTAGAAGTTCAGCATATAAAATCTTACTTATAAAAATGTGAAGTATTTTGCTGAATGACCTTCCCAGTTTCCTGGAGATGTCATCTATTTACGCTAGTGGTAGTGCCAAGCAGAGTGGTTTCTAAAACTGAACAGCAGTCAATTTATTTTCAGGTACCACTCCATTTGGGATTGCAATTAGGATATCTAGAGCTGCTCTCCAGCACAGGAAACTGGGAAGGTCATGCTGCCAAATTGTTGGCATCTTGATGAAGGAGTATAAACTACTGCTGTCGCTACTGCAGATCAAATGAGCCTAACCAGAATGAAGTAATTATGAAATCCTCCCAAAAGATCATGAATATTCATGGATCAATTACAAACATTTGAAGTTAATTTTCGTTTGAGGAAATAACCCTGGTGTTCCACTCTCAGTACATATGAATCATAACACTCCTTGCGAGCAAAGGGCAAAGCGCTGTTGCTTGCTGCTCAGGGTCACGGCAGCCGGCTGCCTCTGGCTGGGCAGCGTGGGGGTGCTCAGTGTGGCAGCGAGCAGCCTTTCTGTGTCCCCTCCAAATCACCCTTCACCAGAGTGGCAACCGAAATGGTCACCTAGCTGCCTGGGGTGTGGGTAATGCAAGGCTTGTGACAGTCTGGTAGGCAGGTCTTTGTTTGCAGTGAAAGGGGAGTTGAGGCGGCTGGTGCTCTGCCCTCCCTGCAGGGGCCGTCGCCGATGGTGGCTCTTCAGCATGTGTGACCCCAGCAGACACTGGCAGCATCTGAGGTGCAGTGAGCTGAGGCCTTCTGAAAAACAACCCCGTTACTTAGCCTCTTGAATGCAGAGGCTCTTGCTTTGTTCAGCCTACGGCTTGGCCCTGGGAAGGCGGTGGGAGCCGAGGGCAGCAGCACTGCAGGTCGAGCACTGAGCGACAGAGTGGATCCTGCTCTTCATGCTGATGGAGAGGTGTTGGAAATGCCTTTGCTGGGTGTCTCTTTTCTGTGCTCATGCCAATATTAGCCAGCAGAGCGGCTGGTGTGAATGTGGTTTCCAGAACATGTCCTCAGCAGATTGTCAGGGGATGTTCCCTCGTGCTTGTTCCTTGCTGTGTGTTTTCCCTTATCGCTGCCCTGTAGATACAGACACTGGCCAGCCACCCTGCACCCCTTCCCTTCCCAGTGCTCCCACTGTGCTGCCAGGGCGCAGATGAGGCAGGCAGGCTCCCAAGATGCTCCAGTTGCTATTTAGCAGCACACACGACTGTTGCCTTCTCATATCAAGCAACCAAATGGCTTCATAGAGATAAACTGAGCCAAACTTGTGGTTGCCGTAGTGCTTCCAAGTAAGTGGGCCAAACAAGGAGGGGTATGGGGGAAGGGAAGGCTTTTTCCTTCCCTTTGTGAGTGTACCTTGGTAGAAGTTAGCATGGAACCTGCACACATGCACAGTCCTTAAATTATTTAAAATCTGGATCATTATTGATTTTAACTCTGGGGTTGTTTTTCTCCTGTAAATGGCAGTCTATTTACTGCTCAGGTTTTCTAAACCAGTGGCATTGCTAGTTTTGGGGAATCTGGCCTTAACTCCAAAATATAGTTGCTGAGCCTAATTAGCTCCCTGGATTAATTGAGCTTCTGTTTTTCAGATAGAATTTATTAGGAGCTGGCAATGTAATGAGACAGACCACTAGGATACTTCTGCTTTTTGATTATCTTTGAGCTTTGTTTGTGTGTCTAGTGGTTGCTTGGGAATGTGCTGCCCATTGGAGTACAGAGGGGAGAGGAATTTTTTTGTCCATTTTCAGTGCAGTCCTCTCTCTGAAACCGTCACTGATCTCCAGCAGAGCTGCCCTCCCAACCACCCCTTCCCTACCATCCCAACACTTGCTCTTGCTGTGTCTTTAAAGTACATTTGAATCTCTGAGTTCTCATTCGAGTAACATGTTGACCTGTAAATAAGGGTTTATGTCTTCAGTTTCATATTACCAAATTGCAGAGTGCACATGAAGAAAACCATCTAAATTCAGGTAGCTGGGGCAAAGACTGCGAGGAACATTTTTCTTTTATTTGTCGAATTATTTAAATGAAGCCCATGCTGCTTTAGCTTCACTGGTAGCACAAGGCAGAAATGAGAAGATGGAGGGGCCATCTTTCTCTGTGCTTTCCCAAGGCTAGCGTAGTGGTGTGCAGCTCAGACCTGGGCTGGCAGTGTTAGAAACCATGTGCTCTTTAATACCTAGGTAAAAGTGGAACAGGGGTGTGATAGTGACTGCTTTATTGTGAGTTAGTTCTACTATGGATTAGCTTTAATTGGTAAGATCAGTCAGCAGGATCTCCAAAGAGTGGGGTACTTTATGTCATTTTTTTGGATAGCATACTCCTTGGCCGTTTTGTAGACTGCTGAAGTTTTGTTAGGTTCTGGAGCATCTTCTATACAAAAGCTACGGCTCCTGAATGAGCTCCTTTTATAGTGAGAGGGACTGTCTGTTTCAAGAAATCAGAGTAGCTGGAGCAATTTGGACTCTGTCCTTCTGTCATTATTTTTTTTTTCTGTCTTTGGTGAAAAGAAACAATATATGCTATTTTGTGCATTTGCCACATGCTTATGTGTTGTCACAGGCACAAGGATTTTTCTGCAATATGAAATTTGCATAGTTAGACTCTTAAAAGTCAAGAATTATAGGGGGGATCCCCCTACAATTTATATACATTTTGTAGTTCTAGAATTCAAGTATATGTCCCTGTTATCCCATACTTGGATGCAACAACACCTTTCTTCTGCCTTTGACTGCAGCAGTGTCACATCCCTTCCAGATGTGATTGTGATTTTTCCAGTACATGAACCTTTCTGAATACTAGTGCACTTCATACCAGATAACTAACTGCAGTGGCAGTGGAGATTTCCATTTTGCTTAATTTTCCTTTTAAGGCTAGTCAGCTTCCACCTGGAAAAAGTTCACAATTTCTCCAATGCCTCATTTCACCGGGTGAAGGATTCTCCAGGTTAAAGGTCCAACATGTTTGCCATCTTTCGTTAACTGCCTCTCTTTGTTCTGCTAACAAAGCCAGGCTTACTTGGCTGAAACACCAAGGGGTTTATCATTCCGCCTGGCCTCATTTTGCCTGTACCTACATATATTTCTCCTATTTCCTCTCTCCCTCTATCAAAATTATTAACAGAAAGGGAAGACACAGTGAAGTGAACCACAGTGGCTCATCATGAACTCAGCTGTTACACACCTGTAACATCCTCTATTGGGCTTGTGCCTTTTAAGCTATAAACTGTCCTCTGCAGAGATTATTTCCATGCAGTAGGAGCCAAAAACCAAATGGAGTATTTATGTGATTCCCTCATTATGCTAGCATATATTACTACGAATAAAGCAGTGCATCAGCACAAGGGAGCAGAGTTAAGATCAAAAATAACTGCCATAGTTACTGAGATTTTTCCTTTGACATACCTCTATAAATAATTAGATTACAAGACACCTGAGGGCATACATAATCTGATCCTGTAACTGTAACACCTTGAGGGAGTTGACAACTTTCTCCTTTTGGCCAAGTGCCCAGGAAGACACTAAGGTAAATGATTAATAGAGAGCACAAACACACACCCTTGCACGTCCTAAAGCTTAGTTATAAAATTGTATTGTTTTCCTGATGGAATGTTATTATTTCTAGTGCTGATGGTGCTGCTGTAGTCACTGAATAGCCAAAATCCTTGTAGCATTGGGGTGAGAGGAAGGGGAAGACAAAGAAAATATTTGTTATTAAGGTGGGGGAAAACCAAAACAAAAAAAACCCCAAAGCATATATTAGGAATGGTTAAATAATTCCACAGAAAAAATCTCTATTTTAAGACTTCAGCTGGATCTTCCTCTTCCATATTCCCTTATTTTGTGGAACAGTTTTGTGCTTGTCTCCCATACTGAGAACGAGATGCTGGGCAATGAAGATGCCTGCAAATTTCCTGACCGTAATATTTATTCTTATTGCTTCATTTTCTATTCATGAATTCTATTTTGCAGCCCTAAACAAAAGCAATTACCATTTGCCTCCTTTCTGCATAGCTTACTTCAAACACATTGCTCGCACGGATTCTCATAAAGCTGGAGGACCTAACAGAGGAAGATCCAGGAAGGCACTGCCTATGCCATGCCCCTCACCCTGCCTGGCACCTCACCTATGCAGTGTGATGCAGTCAGCCATGCCAAATTATGTTGGGGCTATGGGGTTCCTCTGCGGGGGATTGGTGTGCAGTCAGGGGGACTTGAGTGGGGAGAGGGATGTTGGAGGTCAGGCAGTGGAGGATCTTAATGAGAGGTAAGGAAAGAGGAGATTACTACTGAGAGAGGGTCAAGGAATGACACTAGAGACTGGCAAAGTCCGGTGTAGCTGGTTAGATCACAGCAGAATGAAGTGGTGAGGAGGGCTATTTAGGTGAGGGCTGGGGGATTAGGATCATGGTATGGGGATGAGAATGAGTAAGCAGGTCAGATAAGGAAAGCCCAGGGTAGACGCTGATAGAAGAGAACAGGATTGTCTGATAAGAGCATGGCAAAAAAGATGTGAACACAGGAGAGCACAGCTTTTCTACAGTGCAGCAGTGCTCCTGATTCTCACTGTTTCTCTATAGGCAACTAATGTTAGCAAAACCTCATGGTAGTTTGTGAGTCACGTCACCCTTCCCCGTTGCTTGTCCATACAAAAGGTGGCAGCTGGCTGCTGCTGAAAGCTGGCCAACGAGTTCAGCAACTGAGTCTTTTTAATACATACATACATTTAATACATTGGAAGGTTCCAGGCTTGCTGATGTCTCATTGACAAGTAAACACAAATCCACATTAAATGACACAAATATATATAATAAAAGCATTCAGATTGTGCAATCAGTCACTATAGAGCCAGGAAATGCCAAATTTGAGGTTGTCCTGGAAAACTTACTCTGGTCCTGTTTGATATATATTGTGTTTTCTCTGCAGGATTTTCCCCTCACCTCTAAAATTATCTTTCTCAAGGCAGATGTAGGACCTACTTTGGACACGAATCAGGACTGTGCAGGGATCTGGTCATTGCCAATAAATTCCTTCCCTAATTTGTAGCAGAAGTTTGAAGGTATATGGAAAATGGGACTGAGGGCTATGGAAGAGAAGGGAAGTATTCTGAAGGGAGCTTGTACCATCTTCAGAACTGGCTCTGCCAATGCGTTCCTAAAAATTTTAGGTGATATATTATTTGCATGTTCCCAGTTTTCTGGGTAGCCAGACTGAGAATCAGCTGCCCCATTTTCTCTGCAACAGAAGTCAAAGTTAGTTGTACTTTGAGTATAAAAGACTATATAATGCTCAGTACGCTGAAAGATCAGTGCTTCACACCAAACACCTATAGTTAGTGAAGTCTTCGGTTCTGCAGGTATTATCAGGGGATTCTATACCTCACCTCAGAGGCGTTCATCAGATGCTGCACTGATGAGATCCACTGAAAAAAAGGGCCTTTGAAAAAATCAGTCATTCTGAATTCAGAGCTGAGTTTGTATAGTCCTAACAGTAGATAAGGCACAAGTCCACACATTAAAAGGCAAGGATTAAATGAAAGTCTGAATAACTTCTTTTCCAGTGAGCACTGTTTATCCTGTGCAGTGATTGAGGCAGGGGTCTAGTGGAAAAATAATATGCAGTCATGAAATTAAAGACTTTGACTTAATGCACATAGGCAAGTGGGATTTATGCAGCGTCCAAGGAAAATTATCATGGTCTTCATTCTCTTAATGAAAGATTCTGTATTGTTTGAATCTGAGTATAATTAATCATTCATGAGGAAGGAGAATACAGATATGTATACGAGGAGCATAAAGATGTCTATTTTTCCTTTTTACTGAGCAAGTGAAAGGGCTTATTTACACTGATCTCAGTTTGCATGGTGGAGTCTTGGAAGAGAAGGAATAGAGAACACTGTGCTCACTGCCAAATCTCTTGTTTGGGGACACCTTTATATACCTGCTATAGTTTGATACCTGCTAAGGTTCCTTGGTGGTAGCTATTGAGAGACTCAGAAAATAGCACTATGAGTCCTCTGGTAGCTGCAGTAATGTGACAGGGTAGAAATATGGAGGAGGTAGTGGAGGAGCATGGAGAAGAGAGAGCTCCTCTTCTACATGAAGGGCTGCTAACCCATGGAACAAACTGGAGATTTCTGCCTGGCAATCTGCAGAGTTCTTCCTTTCTGGACCCTGTGTACCATACTTGCTGACATACTTCTAGAGATATCTGAGTTTAGTTTCCTGCTTCCAGGGTTCTTGCCTCTGGACTTCTCCAGAGATAGAGTTTTGCTTATTTTATTTTGGGGTTTTACCTGTGTTGGATGTATGAATAGTATTTGCTGTAGCCATGACGATCTAAGGAGCTAGGCAAGAAAAGGTTTACAAGTAATGGCAATGTATTTTATTAGATCAAGTGATGCAGTTAGAAAAATGAGGTAACTTTTAAGTACTGAAAAGACTGCAGAATGGACTTAGCCATATAAAGTCTTTGGAGTCTAAAGTGTGGTATCCTTCCGATCCCACCTTCATTGTTCTCTGTGTGTTATAACCCCCTATTCATGATGGGTTATGGTAAAGTTCCTAAACTATAAAAACATTAGTGGATGGGGTAGAACTACATTTAAAATGAAGATGGGTGTATAAAATGGGGTCATTGTGCTGCTTTGGCATATCATTTTATTGCTTGTGGAGCAGAATAGGAATGGACCATTAGCATTCCTGAGGATCTCCCCTTTGCTATAAAGACATTGGTGTGATTCACTGTGCTGCTGTGAGAAATCTGGGGCCTTCTACAAACCAACCTCTGTTTAATACAGGGAGCAATGTGCACCCAGGAGCAGCAGCCCTTCTGTGAACTTCTTCAAAATTTCCTGTCTCTTAGTTTAGTTTGCACAGCTAGAAGATCAACAAAGGTCTTTCTTCTCAAAGCTCTTCCAGTGCAGAAGTGCAGACCGTCTCTTTGTAAAACTTCTGCTTTAACAGGAAATTTTGCTTTTGCAAATACCAGCTCATGAATCACCTAATGAAACAAAGCAGAGCCTTTCTTTTTTTTCAGGCAGAAATGCCATGTCAGCATTCAGAAGAACAAAGCATCTACTTTGTCTCACACTGTCAAGCAAATTTCAGTGAGACATCCAAATATTTTACCAATATTTTACTTGATGAGGATGGGGTGAGTTAAAAATTAAGCTACACATTTTTGTGTTACTATGTTCTCTTTGATTTTCTTTCTTTCCTTTAGAAGTTAGGTGCTATTGTGAAAGATCAGTGAACCATGAACAGATGAACTTGTCTTTTGACAATGTCCAGAACGGACAAAAACCCATGTTTAGCAAATTTCTTCCCTTTATTTTATTTTACAATGTACAATACTGACATGAGGCTAGTTATTTTGTCTAGGTGTAAAGTGAAGTTGATAGTCAAGATGCAGACAATGCTGAATGAGCTAACTCTAAAATTACAAATCACTGTTGGCTGAGCTTTTTTGCTGCTAGGTGTCAGGCTTTAATCCTAAACAAATCTATCTGTTAGTTCCTATCTGATATATGTCAGAGGATCATTTGATTTATAGAATAGGAATTTCCTCTGTATCGTCATTCTTCTTGCAAGTGTCTATTTCAGTACAAGGCAGATGGCAGAGATTATTTTATATTCATAATGCATATACCTCTAGGAGAGCCACACTGCAGTGTGCTGATGCTGGCTGCATGGGTTATGTGTTCTCAGGAGACTGACATGTTCAGAATGTATTCTTTTGCCCTTTCCCCTGTCGTCTCATGTTTTGCTATGATAGTAGCACTAGCAAATAAAAGGCTTGTTATTGATTTCTGTGCAGATGTTAATAATTTCCATGTAACTCTGCATTGGAGTGGCAGTAACTGATGTACAAAATTTGACATCTTAATTATTCCTTGATGGAAAGGAAGGCCACTAACCTGAGATACAGCAGCCTATTAACTCTGGATCTGTGGATTCAAAGCAGCCTGAGGTCATAAGTGAAATGAGTGAGGCTGTCTCAGTGTAGTCTTTACAGACAGATGTTTGCTTCTCAAAGACACCAGAGTCTCTTCAATGTGTATGGAGCAGATGGAAGCAGAAATCCTGAAACAAAAAATGTTTTACTTCCAGCATTCCTAGCCTTGCTGAAATCACAAGTACTGGAAATCTCAGGAGAAGCACAATTTATGAGCTCCCCAGCCCTCTTGCTAGATGCATCAAAATATGCATCCAAAATGCTGTTGTTTATTTAATCAAAAGAGAGGTTCAAGAATTTTGGCGTTTGTCTGTCAGTCCCATCCAGTAGATACAGCTTTTGCAGCTTTATGGAGAATTCTTGTGAGCTGGAAACGTTAAGGGGACAACCAAGGACTCACACACACTATAGGTCCTTCGCAGATATGAAATGGTGAGCCCCAAAACTCTGATCCCCAGCCACTGAAGGTATTGCTGTCATTACAACAGTGAAAGCAATTCCTTTGGCAATAAGTAAATATCAGGCTGATGCTGTCTTTGCTTTCAGTCATATGTAACTATTATTGTCAACTTTTAGTGTAGGAGAGGCTCTCTTCAAGAGGATGCCACTTCCCAACTAACCATCCAGTTGACCCATAGACCTTGTAGCTAAAGCTATCTTAAAAAATTATATAATGCATTTCAGACTATGGGATTAGATGACCTACCACAGAAGCATTGTATATGCATTATTATGCTGTTAAAATTGTCATGCTTGACAATTCCTATTCCTAGTCCAATCACAGTCAACCTCACAATAAGGCATCAGCATTTCAAAAGCTATACTATGCTGAACAATAGAGTAAATGGCAAGAACAGAAAATTTGATTCTCACCTCAGTGGAAGAAAAGATCTAATATGAAAGAACAATTGTGCAAAGTCTTAGGGCTTGATTGTTTTGTATTTCACCAGCATCATCCAAAGTTAATTTTAGTGATTTAACTAGTATTATTATGGAGTTATGCAGTGCCCTAGCAGGCAAGAAAAAATTCAGTTCCTCTAATCTAATCCACTACCCTCTTGTCCTCCAGAGCTGGGTGAGAGTTTGCTTGCACACTGCACACTGGAAAAGGGCAGTAGTTTGATGTTTGCTGCAGTGGCTCCTTAACCAGTCCCCAGCACTGGTCTGCATCTCTGTATTGGCAGTGGTGATGATGCAGGACTGACGCTAGAATAAGACAGAAAAGGGGAATTGGGAAGAAGAAAGAAGTTTAAATTGTAGTCCAGGGTCTCTAAGCATGCTCAGCTGCAGACATAACATAGTGCAAGCCTGAGGAAGGAAACTGATTAGGATTCCATTAAAAAGAGGAGAAAAAAATCTTGCTGAGACCCAAGTCACATCACGATGGTCAAAGTGAAACCTTGCTCGCTAATGTAGCCTTAATTCATTTTATTTTGCAGAGACAGCAAGCTCACCATGTTGCTTCGGGAGTCCTTGGGGAATATGAACTGCCGTACCACAATGATAGCTCACATTTCAGCCGCTGCGGGGAACTACGCTGAGACGCTGTCCACCATCCAGATCGCATCAAGGGTCCTCAGGATGAAGAAAAAGAAAACTAAGGTAAGACAACGTATCCCTTCTTGTAATGGTGGAGGAGGGAGGAAGAAGGTCCCTAAAGGATCCTTGATGGGGTAGAGCAGCACGTAACAAAATCAGAAATCAATTCCAAAGTGCGTGGGTTGTATGTACCCTGTCCTAAGCAAGTGGCTTAGAGCACATAGCGGAGACTAGGGCGGGTAAACACTTTGGCTTCAGATATGGAAGAGTGAGTTCAGACATATCTGCTAGAGCAGGTTTGTAAGCTGGCCTCATTTAATGGTATAGCTGTCAGAGAGCATTTATTTTCAGTTATGCTCTTAGTGCTAATGAAATAATAAGGAATGAAATTGCTGTAGAGTTAAAGGAAATTTGGATTAATGAAGAAATAGATACTCTGTGCTTCTCAGAGAGAGCAGAAGCAAAAGAAACGCAAAGCATTGTGTCCATTGGCAGCACTCATGCCCCTTTTATTCCCACTGCTTCTAAATATGGGTGGTAAATTTTTCCAAGGAGTGAAGATGGCTTGTATCCACTTTCATGTTTTAGAGTCCTGGTTCCTTCTGTATGGCTTATGGTGTGAATTGGGCACAACGAGTGAATGAGTTTTTGTTTAAATTGACAGTTTATGGATTGACAAAACCATTTTTTGTCAATGGATTTAACAGAGACACATGAAGGGATTCAGTCCACACACCATCACAGTAGCATGTCTCCACAGACATTTGAGTGCACGTTATGCAATTCCACATAGTGGTAGTATGACCAAACGGGGATTGTCTTTATTTTTTGTGCCTTATTTGTGTAATGAGTTTTCTTGTTCCTCTTCAGACACAAACACACACACAATCAGCAAACCCTTTGCCAAATACCTGATTTCTTTGACAAGACTCAATTAAGGGAGACATCCTAATCCATTTGTTCACTTTTTTTTTGGAAGTGTCGTGATTTTGAGTGGGACATAGAGTTGGGGCATTGGGTTCTCCATTGAACACTGTTGTGTGTTTGCTGTAGGACTATGGATAAGAAGCTTCGGAGCTCTGTGCCTCAGTTTGGAGATTTGCCAGTTTAGATGTGACTGTGACCTATTTGTGTATGCGCTTTGTGCAAGGAGCTGTTTGCAATGCTGAAATGTTGTGGTCTCTCTGTCTCATATTGCAGTACACATCAAGTTCTTCTGGAGGAGAGAGCTCTTGTGAGGAGGGCAGGATGCGGAGGCCAACCCAGCTGAGGCCTTTCCATTCTAGAAACACTGTTGACCCAGACTTCCCTATTTTGCATTTATCAAGTGATCCTGATTATTCATCCAGCAGTGAGCAGTCGTGTGACACAGTAATTTACGTTGGCCCCAATGGCACTGCCCTTTCTGATAAGGAACTGACAGATAATGAGGGACCCCCTGATTTTGTTCCCATAGTTCCTGCTCTGCAAAAGACCAAAACTGAGGGCAGGTTGGAGGAAGTTAGTGAATCAGGGCCCAGCACATCTGAAAGAGACTGCCTAAAGTGCAACACCTTTGCTGAGCTCCAGGAGAGGCTGGATTGCATAGATGGCAGTGAAGAGACAGACAAATTTCCTTTTGAAGAGATGCCTGCTCAATTTAGCTCAGACCAGATGTCTAAGTGTTCTGTCTCAAGCCAGCTGGCAGAGCTTAGCCACTTACCAGAGTCAGATAAGGAAGATACAATGCCAGAATGTCAGCATCCTGAAAGAGAAGCCAAGGAAAATATAAATGCAACACCCAGCAAAACTAAGAGAAATCATTCCCCTGTTCCTTCTGGAGCTCTTACTAATGTTTCAACTCCGTCTTCTCCCAGGAGTGTAACAGGCAGCTCTAGTAAAGACCTTAGCTCTTGTCAGTTAGCACATAGCACCAGCTTGCAGAGCAGCAGAGAAGGTCTCAACACCTGTGGATTTGTGGAAGGCAAACCTCGACCAATGGGTTCGCCCCGGCTTGGCATTGCGAGCCTCTCGAAGACATCTGAGTACAAGCCACCAACTTCTCCGTCCCAGAGGTGCAAAGTGTATACACAGAAAGGAGTCCTGCCCAGCTCCACTCCTCCACCAGCTCCCCTGAGTAAGGATACTGGGATGATGTCTAGTGAATCGTTATTGCAGCCAGAAATCCGGACCCCACCTGTAGGCATGAGCCCTCAGATCATTAAGAAATCAGTGTCCTCCAGCAATGGAGATTTTGAAGAGACCATTCTTGGTGAAGATCAGCAGCAAAGCATTTCTCCAGAATCCAAGGAGATTCTGAGCACCACCATGGTGACTGTGCAGCAGCCGTTAGAGCTGAATGGAGAGGATGAGCTGGTGTTCACGCTTGTAGAAGAGCTAACCATTAGTGGGGTCCTTGACAACGGGCGCCCAACCAGTATCATCAGTTTTAACAGTGACTGCTCTGTTCAGGCTTTGGCCTCTGGGTCTAGGCCAGTCAGTATTATCAGCAGCATGTCTGAAGATCTTGAATGTTACTCCAGTGCAGCTCCTGTGTCTGAAGTCAGCATCACACAGTACCTTCCACTTCCAAAATTGGGCCTGGATGACAAATCCCAGGATGATGGAAGCAGGCGCTCATCCATCAGCTCATGGTTGAGTGAAATGAGCACTGGGAGTGATGGTGAACAGTCGTGTCACAGCTTCATAGCCCAGGCATGCTATGGGCATGGGGAAGCAATGGCAGAACCCCCTGTCTCCGAGTTTGCGAGCACCATACAAAGCGCCAGCATGATTTGTGTAAGTGACAAACAGAAGCCAGTGACTGACAACATGCTTATACTGTCAGAAATGGGGGAGGAAGCTTTCGGCAAAGTGCCACCTATCAAAGGCTGTAAAATATCAGCTCTAGGGAAAACTACTGTCACAATTAAAAACACTGCAAGCCTTAGCAGCTGTGAAGGCTACATCCCAATGAAGACAAACATTACCGTGTATCCATGTATTGCCGTTAATCCCTTCAAAGCACAAGACACTGATGATGCTGTACCAGCAGTAACTGCAGACTCAAAGGTTGCTCATCCCCATGATGGAAAAGAATCCAGTGCTAAGAAGGATATCAAATTTGAAGACCCTTGGCTGAAGAGAGAAGAAGAGGTACAAAAAGACAGCTCTGGGAGTAGTGATGGGCCAAGGCCTGACATGGCCACAGTTTCAGCCAAGCCTGAGCATAGCACAAAGCAGTACTCAGTGGACAGGTTTAGCAGCAGCAGCAGTGGCGACACCTCTATCTCCCCAGGATCTGACAGTCTAAAGAGGATTGTGGATGGGTGTGAGGTGGCAGCATCCAGCTCTGCAACCCAAAGCCCTGTTCATTCCAGTGACAGCTTGAAGAATGGCAGCCTCCCTCGAGGGTTCCCAAAGGCAAGCAAGCCGGACGAGTCTGACAGTCACCTCCACCCTACTGCCACTGACACCAGTGGAGTCAGCTCTCCTGTTCTCCCCCAGTTTTCTAAGGCTAGTCTTGACAAGAAAATGGCCTCTCCCAAACACTGTGTCCTCACCCGTCCCAAAGGGACCCCTCCCCTGCCACCGGTGAGAAAGTCAAGCTTGGATCAGAAGAACAGAGCCAGCCCACAGCACAGTGCAGCCAGCAGCACCACGAGCAGTCCCTCCAGCCAGCCTGGCTCCTTCCTGGCCAGCTTCCCGGAGGAGCTGAATGCCAAACAGAAGGGCCCTGGCATTGACAGTAGTAGCAACAACAGCAGCAGCAAGCTCTTCAGTGCCAAACTGGAGCAGCTTGCCAGCAGGACCAACTCCCTCGGGAGGTCCACAGGAAGCCACTATGAGTGTTTGTCACTGGAAAGAGCAGAAAGCCTGTCCTCTGTAAGCTCCAAAATGAGCCCTGGCAAAGACACCACCATGCCTAGGGCCGGAAGGAGCCTCAGCCGCAGTGTCATGTCCTCACCCACCAACTCGGGCCTCTCCCAGTCTGCAGGTGCCTCCCCAAAAGCCAGCCAGTCGAAGATCTCTGCAGTCAGCAAGCTCCTGCTGGCGAGTCCCAAGGCCCGCAGCCTGTCTGCCTCTGCCACCAAAACGCTCAGCTTCTCGACCAAGTCTCTGCCTCAGTCCATAGGGCAGAGCTCCAGTTTGCCTCCGAGTGGGAAGAACATGTCCTGGTCAACGCAGTCCCTCAGCAGAAACCGGGGCTCCAGCCTTGCTTCCAAATTGCCCCTTCGGGCCGTCAATGGGCGGATTTCAGAGCTGCTCCAAGGGAGTGCCAGTGCCAGAGGCTTACAGGCACGGGGAAGCTCAGAGGCAGAGGAGCGCGGGAGCCTTCCTGGAGATGAGAAGCCAACCATTCACATGCTGCCTTCACCTTACAGCAAGATCACGCCTCCTCGGAAGCCACACCGCTGCAGCAGCGGTCACGGGAGTGACAACAGCAGTGTCCTGAGTGGGGAGCTGCCCCCCGCCATGGGGAAAACAGCCCTGTTCTACCACAGCGGGGGGAGCAGTGGCTACGAGAGCATGATGAGGGACAGCGAGGCGACGGGGAGTGCCTCTTCAGCACAAGACTCCATGAGCGAGAACAGCAGCTCCGCGAGCAGCAGGTGCCGAAGTCTCAAAAATCCAAAGAAACGATCAAATGCAGGTAAGCTGATGGTGACATAAAAGAGGGACGCAGAGCAAAGCAGACAACTTGTATGTGGTGGGGAGGCTAGGCTTAAAGGTGAGCTAATTCCATACCATTTATATCTTTTAGCAGAGAAGTGAGACCAGGGTAAGTGTCCTAGGCTTTGAGTTTCTTCATTTTGCAAGGTGCACAAGTCCTGTGTGGTTTCATTGCCTTTGCAGTGGAGTCTCCCCGTCAACCATTTCACTTACATTTCCTTCACAGGAACAGAAGAACATTTTTCCCTAAAACTGGTGAGTATTGCCAATGGCAGCCACATTCAAGTATTTATTTATACAAATATCCTTCTGATTTGATTCCAGAAAGAGGCCTTTGTGAGGCGGTGAAGTGTAACTGTTATTTGCAAGCACTTGAGGCACAGACTCCCCTCTTGGTATGCACATGTTGCACCAGCACAAGACTTGCTGAATAGCAGTATCTGTTGTCAGCCCACTTTTGCTCTTTGTGTTCTCTGGATGCCCAAAGGTGCAAGATGCCCTGCAGCTGAAACCACTGCTGAGTTCCTATTTCCCACCTAGAACATGCTCCTTGAAAGATGTTATCCTGCCTCTGAGACTCTTGTTTTTTAACTTTTGAGTTATCTCTCCTTCTTTTACAAGTAATTTATTGATAACAAATAATAAATTATATTTTATATAATACGAGAATTACTGCACTGGAGCACTTGCAAATCTGAAGCCTTTTTAGTGATCATAGAAAGGATCAGAAGGACTTCCTCTTTGTTCAGGTGTTATCCCCTGTAGCTTTCAGACTACATCAGAACTTTCTAATTAAGAAGGCAAGAGCTTCCATACCAAGTCTGTGCAGTTGCAACTGATACATCTTCCCACCAGAATGAGTTTCAGAAAATTGCAGGACAGGGGTGAGAAACACCCATCAGCTAGTCACCTCACCTTTTTCCTGGGTCCTGTTTTTCCAACCTGAAGTGTGAGTCCTGTCTAACCTACTTTTGAAAAGAATGCATCTTGGCATTGGAACTGGTGTGCATGTGAAATATCAGTGGCTACTTATCCTACAGTAGTGCTGCCTGTCCAAAATGTGTAATTCTCATAGAGTTCCTAATTCACCAGCCATTCCCACTTGCTGCGATACCTCTGGGATTAATTTGCAGTGAACTGAGTAATGCATAACTCCCCCTTTCTTTATGCTCTTGACTGTGGTAGCAGGAAGAACATGTGCAAAACAGATGTGAATACAATAGATACCGCTATTAAAACATATCCATAAGTGCATGGCTGATTGTACCTGTTCAGAGGATGCATCTGAAAGTGATCACTCTACAAAGTGCAAGAACAGACCAAGTGATGAAATAATCTTTCTGAAGTTAATTTTGCATCCTATGAGAAAACCTCTCTCTTATCCCTTCATTTTACATGGCAATAAATAGATTTTCCTCTTTCTGAAGAGCTGTTACTTTAATAACTCCTTTCAATTATAAACTTTTTAACGGCAACTTGCAAGAAAAAGGAGGATTGTTTGTATATTATGGAAAAGGAGAACAAAGCCATCCACAGAGATTGTGTTTCTGAGTGTATACTGTGAACTGGATTGTATCTTGTGGAGAAACTGCCCGTATAATATGGACTTTTTCTACTGGACAAATTCTGTGCAAACAGGCATCTGTGCAGGTCAGAGAACAGAGAGAAAGATGCAATGGGATTTATCCTTATTAGACACTAAAGGATACACACACCTTTCCCTGGGGGAGTTACTTTAAAAAATACTCTGAGAAGAGCTTCAGGCAGAGCCTGCGGATTCTTTAGACTCCAGAGTTCATCCCAAATTTACATCAGTAGGAGACCAGGATCTGTTTACTCTGCTCTCATAAAACTAGTTGTTTCATTTCACTTCTCTCTCTGCTTATATAGCATATTGGAGGCTGGACAAAGCTGGAAATAAGAGCGAGGAAAGCATCATCTTTATGTTGTAATTACAGAAAAGCTTCAGATCTGTGTGTTGTACTTTATATCAGGGTTATATTTTGGGTTACAAATTTGGCTTTTGATAACCCCTGTGTAGGACTGAACATTGTGTCAGTGGCCATGAAGAGGGACTTAAGAAGAGAGTCTGAGCCTCAGGTTTTAGGTTGCACTTTTAGCGGTCTGGAAGACACAGCTGGAGAGAAGAGGCTTTTCCATGGTCTAGCCAGCTTTGGCCTACCTGGGAGAGCAGTGGCACTGGTTTGTTGTGCTGTGCAGATATGCAAAAGTGAGCAGGCACCTTTCTTTAGCACCTTTCCTTAGCAGGATACATGGAGAATCTAAGCTCTGCTGCTTTTTTACTGCTGTGTAACATCTGACCTATGTTTTTCACCAAATATAGCTTTTCCGTTGGCTGACAGATTCATCTCTTTATTATAATTTCTTGTTAGGTTTAGTTCTTCTCTCCCTTGTCAGCACCATTGCATGTACCTACCCATCGTTGCACCTGAATCTCTGGGGTGGAGGACCTGTATCCCTGGAAGTTGCCAGCCCCGGTGGGCTCAGTATAACCTGGCACGCTGACCTCCCTCAAAGTATTTTGCAAAGCTGCTCTCTTGATTCAGCCTGTCACCATATGTGGAGAGATTCTAAGTGTGTTATTTCTCATACTTTTGAGAGTGATCCCCTATATTAATACAGTAATTCCTGTATTGTTTTGAATGACTTGTATTTGTGTATAAGTGCAACCAGGGGTTTTATGCAAATTTAAAAAAATAAAATCTTTGCTACCTTCCATATCTCCAGCAGCAAACCACTGCCCAGAAATTAATAAGGCTTCACTTTCTTATAATCCAGCTCCTGTTTGCATTTGGTCCTGCAGCAGTGAAATCATAATTCTGTTTTGATGTGTTTGATAATAGTATAATTTTTCACATGTCAGCAGATTTATGATTGCATAAAACCAGGATTATGACTTCAATGCAGGAGAACATGAAGAAGGAGCTGATATAGAAGGAAGAATAGAGCTGTTCACAAATATATTTTTATTGCATAATAAACAAAAAAAATGCAAAGGTTTGCAATCTTTCACCCTCTGTAGTATCTTCTTTCTGTAGGTGAGTTCTAGTGTGAATGGTCTCTCTAAAGGAACACTTTTTAATGAAAAAGATAGCAGACAAAGGTTCTGAGCTCTTAAAAGACAGATATTATTTTAATACATAGTGTCAAGAGCATTGGACCTTCCCTGATTTGCGGTCACAGATCCACTGTGCTGTAATGGATATGGCACTATAGATATGCTCATTTCAGGTCAGACAACCTTGTCCACTTTATTTATGATTATTATTAACAGAAATGCTAGCTGTCAGACACGATCAACATGAATCAGCCCAAGGCCCCTGTAAGAGGAGCTATAAAGAGTCTTTAAGAGAATCACCAGCAGCCCTGTCAGATCTCACAATTACTTTTGAAGTTCTGACACATTGGAGAGACATCTTTTTTTT
>JAOXJM010000023.1:37900862-37917625 GCA_026413425.1 Tringa solitaria | reverse complement strand
TGGTTGGACTCGATGATCTCTGAGGTCCCTTCCAACCACCACAATTCTGTGATTTCTCTGGTTGCAGTTTTGTGGAGCTGAGTCTGAGCCTAGAGATTTAGTGGTGCTGGGGCCGGTGCTGGCAGGGTGATACACTTGGGGTAGCCCTCTGTGGCCCCAGCAAGGGTGCAGCAGCCAGCACAACACACTGCTGGGGACGGCTGCCTGTTGGCTGCTATGCACAGACCCACTCATGGGGGAAAAAGACCCAGGAGCTGGGCGTGAAAGGATGTGACTTCTGTGTGAAGGATGGAGATAGCCAAAGAGGTGAGGCTTAGGGGAGAACGTCCTTACCTATAAAGTGCTTTCAAGTTGGGTCAGTCTGGGCCAGTTCAGCCTTCATGAACGTTGAGCCTCAGTTAACATTAGAAAACAAAAACCTGAGGGATGCTATTGATAGTAAGGCCAAGTAGAAATGAGACTCGGGAAAAATCAAGGTTTCCAATTGCTGACTTCCTAAAGTTTAGACCTGTGCCCTGAGTTGGAATGTGTCTCAGTAGTTGCAGGACCCAGATATTGCCTGTCCAGGATAGGATTGGCACACGTGTATGTATGTGTTCATGCTCATGCTTTAATCTTCTTTGTACAGGGAACCTGTCTGACTATAGATAATTAAAGATTTCTGCTGCAGCAGTTTATAGCTTTTGCAGTAACATTTCGAGACTCCTTGCGGCTCTTTCTCAGTACTAAGTTACACCACCAAAGCAGAGCAAATTGCTACATGATTTTAAACACTTTAATAAAAAGACAGACTGTTAAGACATGACAATAATTACCTACAATTAGAGTTCTTTTTTCTCTCTTAATTCTGTGCTCTGGGTTTCATTGATGGAATGGTTTTAAAGATGGAGATTTAGAGGTTCCTGGAAAGACCTGAAAATTCTATATTTGAACACATTCAATCTCTGGAAGCACTTAGTCCTGCCTACGGAAGAAACAGAAAAAGCCAGAGGCTGACTCCATGGGCTGTAAATTATGAAAGTCCGTCTCCAACCAATATTGCAAAGCATCACATTTTGAAACATGGCCAAAATGATAATGATGAAACAAAACACCAACAAAAAGAGTCTGAGCCTTTCTTGTTGAATCCAAGTGAAAAGGAATTTGGTTCATGTTTAGACTGCCTAAGGCACAATGTGGGGAGCTGAAAATTGCCCTTTGTATCACGAAGCGGTAGGGCATCTCCAGTGTTTCTACTTTAACTTGCTTACAAGTGATGGTAGCTAATTGATATCCTGCATTATACCTTTACCATGACATAGGGTGTTAAGAATTATACAGGAAAAAGCTGTTTGCATGCACTTTATGCATGTGACTGCTGGCTGGACAGCCCTGGGGGGAAGCAGAGGGAGGGGAAGTGCAGGCTTCAGCTCCAATTTTTTTTTGTTCATTAAAACAACAGCATTGATTTTCCCAGGTCAAAGCCAGGCCATTTCATGCAGCAAATCTGTGTTGAAAGGGATCAGAGTAATCATTTTTTACACGCTTGACTACTGCATGCCAGCAGTGAGCTTTCAGCCACATGAACATAGGAATGATTTAATAGAGGAAATGGCAGCAGGCTATTGTGCACAGTGAAGGCTCCATGTAACATGCATGACTGAGTCGCACACCATTAGGCTGGGTGTAAATAAAACCTGCTCCTGACACTGCCACAGAATTAGCTCACTGGAATGCCTCCACCACTGTCCTGTTGGGATTTAATATTCTGGCTGCAGAACCACTTCCCCCTCCAGTGTCTGCCTTTGCTGCCCCGGTGATGAGGGAAGCAAACAAACACCTCTTAAACCAAAATCCAGCCCGAAGTGAGATAAATATTTAGAAGAGACTCTGATAATTTTTTGTGAGGAATCACGGGTGCTGAGCCCCCTGTTGATGTGCATCTTCCCTGGAGCATCTCCCAGATTATTTGTCAACCTGCCACGCTGCAGGAGGGCTGCTTCCTGATCTGGTTTCAGCAGTGCTCATTTAGCAGCTCTAAACTGCCCTGAAAAGCTCCTTTTAAAGTGAGGCAGTAATTCAGGAAGCAAGGTTAAGAAATTAACTGTGTGGGTAGATAAAAATTAGGAGTAGTCTGTACATCAGCATGTTCCTTATACCAGTACAGAAGCAACATATTTAGTGTAGGTATGGATGGAATGTTATAAACAAGGGCTGCTTTATTTCTATATACAGCAAGCAGTGATTTCTAGCCTCAAGTGTCCTTGTACTTCTTATTGATTCACAACTGCAGGATTGCATACAAGTCAACATAGAATTCGACCTGAATTATTTTACAGTGAGGTGGACATAGAAGATTTTTTTCTCAGTGATGAATCCTTTCAGTGTTTCCTATTCCAGGTGTTCAGGTGCAACATAGTCCTTCCCATGTAATCCGAGTTGGCAGGGTGAGCAAATGTTGTTTAGATTTTCTGGCAATAAATGCCTGAATTATTTGGTGTTAGGAGTACTATGGCTATGTGCTCTGCACTGGGGAAAGTGCACTATAAAATAAACTGGGAGAAAGGAGGTCAAAGAATGGGGAGGAGTTGGTTCAGTCATGGACAATTGCCCACGAGGGCAGATCCTATTGGGAAACGGGAATGAGAGAAGTCAGCACTGTGTTCTCAACTCAAACAAAGCAGGAGCCCCATTGTCAGACAGTGAGTAGCAGCAGGGGGAGCAGGATATACAATCTTTGCTAGTAAGCAAGCAGTTTGAGGCTACATTTGAGGTTGATGCTATTGCTACTGGAAGCACAGTATTCCTTGGAAATGAAGCCATAGAAGAAATGGTGGGAGCTTAGGGTCACTTCTCTGCTTGACCAGGGTTGGGTTTTGCAATCGCGTTGAGTTTGGTTGGATTGTCTATTGAGAAAAAATGAAATGCTGAACAACAGGTTCTGTACAGAAAAGCAATTTTACTTCCCATAACATTAAGTGCAGTGGGGAATAACTTTGGCTCCACATCCTGCCTTTGAGCACACACTATAAACTACCAAAATTATGATATATCAAGTTACAGTTTCATTTTCTGTTTGGAATACCTGGAAGTTTCTAGGACAGCACTTGTTTTGCATCCCATTCAGATATATCCTGCTTTGAAGATATATGCATCAGGCTTCTTTTCATGAAGATTTTGCATTTATACTTTTTGCCTTTACCTTTTGCATAGAAAAGATGCTCAGGCTGGAATGTGTGCTTGGAAAGCAATCTAAGGGGACCACTCAAAAATATACAGTACTTAAGCAAAACCAGACCTCTTAGAATTTCTGCCCTGGTCAACACAAACATTTATGAGCACGCATCTTTATGCAGTTGGGCAATTTTGCTGAGGTCAGTGAGTCTTCTTGTCCTTAAAGTTACCCTTACATACCTGGCTGGCTTGGTCTGTGCTCCTAATACCTTAAGGCTTCTCTGGGCTTATCTTCGCTGAAGCATCTTGTAGCTTCAGTGCTGCTCTTCGGTTAGATCAGCTTTCACGCTGCACACCTCCACTGCTGTGTTACTCCCTTTATCTTGATTTTAACCTGGCCAAACCTTAACCTATAGCTCAAGGTAGAGCAAAAAATCTGTTGCGAAAGCAAATCTTGTATTCTGTGCCTTTTCAGAGCTATGTCATACTCTAATTATTCATACCCAAGCTGTGCTCAAGAGGGGTTATTCTGAGTGTGGATAAATTCAAACTAAGTGAAAAACGTATCCTCCAAGACATTTAGCAAATGGCGTATTGCTTTACATGCTGTATGGTCATAAATGAAAGTGTCACTATTCTGTCCTGGGTTCGGCTTGCAGGATTTCTTTCAGTTAGATTTTTGATATAAATTTCTTTTTTTCAGTTGAGGAGTGAATCTCATTTGCCTGGTGGGAGGGTCAGTCAGTTTGCCAAGGTGCTGGGCAGGGTGGGCACGTTCTCCCAGTCCCAGCCAGTGGGGCAGAGATGGGAGGGACCTGCTGAGAGATGCTCCTGCTGAGCTTCCATGCTCATAAGGAGCCTTTGTAATATATGTGCACAGAAGCAGGAGCGATGTGCTGTAATTCCTACAAAGCATTTTATTTCCTATATAGTAAAAATTTATGAGATCCTAACCCCATCAAGTGCTCCCAATAAATTTGGGACTTCAAATGGGTATTTTCTATGTAAATGGAGAACTGTATTCCTTTTAACAATTTAATTGTTGTGTCTGCATGTTGATATGGATGAGCAGGCTGTCAGCTGCTTTGTGACACTCACCCTGAAGCTCTGCTTTGGCTGTATCTCCTTACTGATCCCAATTAAGGTGAAATCAGAAAAAATAAAGGCTAAATGGATAGGTCAGTGGCAGGAGTCTCCAGTCAAAAGACATTGTTATTTTCTGTACCTGGGATAATAAGCAGCCTATTAATCAGTGCATGTTTAGATTAAACTGGATTCAGTTTTGCCTGACTGCAAAGATGCAGGAGATTTTATTTCTTTCCTAAGTGCTCTGAAGCTCAGATAAATCATCCTGAGTCAGCATTCAAGATAAAAAGGCATCCCTCTTGCTCTTTCTTCTCTGCCTCACATGCAGACATACCTACTGTGATGGGGCAGGGAGACCTGTGCGGGCGGCCCCCGCATCCCACAGGAGCCCCTGGGGTGGACGGCGGTGAGTCTGCCCGCCTCAGGCACCTCTGCCCTGCCACATCGCCCCCCTGTGCCGAGAGCTTTGTTGTGATAACCCATGGGCTATCCAGGCACAAGCTCTGGCTAGAAAAACAATGAGCTCATGTTAGCGTGTCTCCTGCCACTACTGTAGTCTCTGCTGCCTCTTATCTGAAAAGTAAGCGCTAATAGCCAGAGCCTCAGGTCAGAGCCCTCCTAGACCACAGGCTTCTGTTTCTCATTGAGTTAAATGGATATGAATGGCAACTAAATGCAAAAACATTTACCATCGCTCCTCTAATTCCTATGCTGGTGGCATCTGCTTTGCTTTGCTCCAAATAAAAGACTGACATTGCTCTCATGGCAAGGTGAATTGCAGCCATCCAGCTGCATTCCCAGAGTGTCTCAGACCTGGGCTTTGACTGTGGTCAGAGACCATGGTTTTTCCAGTGGGGATGCTTTAAAAGTGCCCCATTACACAAGAAGGTGGTATTAACAGCCACAGTGGGGAAAAAAGGAAGAGGGAAGAAAATCAATCAGCTGCTGCTTTCACCATTTGGTTGCTTTTCTCTAGCATCACTGACAAGAATCATCCTTAGCATTGCAGTATGTTTGGTTCTTCCCAAACTGTCTCTTTTGTCACTTTTTAGCTATGGTAATGGGTCAGGTCTTGCTTTTCCTTTTATTAAGATCTGATTCTTCTCTTGATCAGGCAGTTTAATCTAGAGATTAACTGAAATGCATTCAGGGTAAGTGAATGCTGGCATTGACTCCCAGTGACTGGTACCACAGGTCTAAAATAATTCCTACTTGCTCGTATTTGTAAGGCTTCATTTTTTCTGGCATGGGCTTTTTTGCTGGCCTGCAGTTTGAGTAGTAAATACATCTATGTGATACGTGTGACAGGATGGGCAGCTCAGATCTCGAGTGGTTTGGTATAAAGTAGCCCTATGGAGCTCTATGTCTATGCCTTGGCTGTGCTCTCCTTTTCTTGCATAGAGTTATCTGAGATGTGTTCAAATAAGAGCTCTGTAGTCTAGGCTTTGCAGATAGACAGCAAAATAGACTGTTCTCATCCATTTTAGAGCTTTGTAGGTTAATTACTGGTTGCTAACTGCTGGTTTCTAGCACAGACTACTGCACTCAGAAATCAATGGGAAAAGGTGTGATAGTTCATGAAGTCAGCAGAGAAACCAACTGCCATGAATGAGATGTAGACAATGCTTTGTTACTTGAAAATGCAAAAACTAGACAATCAATAGGTATTTTTCTTTGGGGATTTTTTTTTTGGCTTTCATTGAAGCACCGAGTTGGCAGACATGTTGAAGCTATTTACATTCAAGTTTCAATAAATGTAGTGCTGGAGACGCCTCTAAATGATTTTATCATTTTTAAAATAAAATCTGCATGATCATTCTGCATCCCTTCCCTGCTGGCATCAGTTTTGTTCTTGCAGCCAAGAGAGTCAGTTAATAGTTTCATTCAAACTTGCTGGCTCCAGCTTTTGTTTTGGGTTTCCCCCATCCCTTCTATTCCTGCTGTCTCCTATGGGGGACCCTGCTGGAGTTGTCAGCTACAAAACATTTTATTTTTTTTAAACCCAGCTATTGCTCTGATTGTACTAAGCCAAGGAGGGAAATGTAACCAGTTGTTTTTTCCTTTTTGTGTGTCTGTTCTTTTTCCCAACAAACCATATGCTCAACTTCCTTACAGCTGCCATCAGGCCAGTGACGTACTTTTTCTCCCTTGCTTTACCTTACGCCCTGACTTGGCAACTCACACAGCAGATGCTTTCCATATGGCATAGGCTTTATCAACCATGGTACGATTTCAGCTATTGCAGTGCTCCCATCCACTGTGCTGGTATCGTAAAGCAGGGTGGGTGTGCATGGGCACGGGCATGCTGGCTCTTACATGAGTGAAGAGACAGGAAAACAACCTGCTCTCACCATTCATTGACATATCTGTACACACCAAGACCTGAGCAAAGGGAAGCAGGCACAAGCTCTGGAAACTTTAGGGTACCTATGCCCTGTGAGGATCAAATCCAGAAGTCAGGTACCAAAGAACATGTGAGGATCTGACTCTGGGTGACTGGGTACAGTACATTACAGCTACAGCTTACCCCAGTTTCCATGGCCTCCCTGGGTTTCCACTCCATTTTCTTCTGAGCGTAAGAAGGCTGAATATATAGTTTGTAAACACGTCTGAAGAGAGAGCAGAAAGGCTGAATATATAGTTTGTAAACACGTCTGAAGAGAGAGCAGAAAGGAGAGGCAGTAACTGCGCTAACATGAAATGGCAATTTCTGCATTTGCAGGTTCACAGAGACGGAGGCTTATTCCAGCTTTATCACTTGATACCACTTCTCCAGCAAGGAAGCCTGCCAACAGCCCTGGCGTCCGCTGGGTGGATGGGCCCCTACGAAGTGGGCAGAGGGGGCTGGGGGAGCCCTTTGAGATTAAAGTCTATGAGATAGATGATGTGGAGAGGCTCCAGCGGCGACGAGGTGGGGACAGCAAGGTGAGTGCAATCCATGTAATCCATGTCTCCCTCCTCCTGGAAGGTGTAAGGGGGAATTCAGAAATCAGAAATTTGTAGTATCGTATATAATTAATTCAACAGGCAGCAAAACCTATTATGTCATTTAAGAGCAGTTATGACTTAAGTTATGCCTAATTCCATAGCAACTAACAGACATTGGTACCTTGCATTTTTGCCCCTTGCTTAGAGTGTTGGTGGTTTGTGTGCTCCAGCATCTTGTCACATCTGTCTTTGAAGGCAGCAATGACGGTGAAGCACTTGAGAGTGCTTTGGGGGTATTGTTTTCAGGATAGCTAATGTCTTCTCTCTGACAAAATTGTTCCTGCAAACCTCAGGCCTCCAAATGTACAAAAAGATCAGGGAATTTTAAAGGTCAGCTCTTGAGAGGTATGATTGGGAAGAGTATCTGAAGTTGGTGAAATAGCACCAATTTTGGAGTAACTGTGGATATAGGTTTTAATATTATTTTGAGGCACTTTTTATTCCTAGCTCCTGTAACTTGGTTAGGCTGTTTATGATGTTGTTCTCTGATACGATTTTGTATGGAGGAAAAGAATCACTTGCTGGCATGGGCTTTCCACTTCACCTGCACAGCAGGCTTGTGTACACAGCAGAAGGCAGAATAGTGTCAAGATCTTTACATGGGCTTGGAGGAGGATAGTTCTGGTATTGGGAGTGCTCCCACACTAGCGAGGGTAGCGCAGACCTCACCATGGACTCACTGCATATCTTGATGGCTGCCACCCCTCAGAAATCATGCGAGGCCAGGCTGGGTGTCCCAGACAGCACTGCACCCTATGCTGTTGATGTGCCCCATACCTTTACAGAAAATGTATCTTCATTATTAATGGTTGTGAATTGCTAGAGCTTTTCATAACATATTCCCTTTGTTTAAGGATGTTTTAAATTTTATATTGCTACCAGTTCTCTTATTTTATAATATGGCTACTGCATTTCTTATGCGCCAACCACAGAGAGGAATTGAGGATTTTAATATAGCAAGCAATGGATTTCCTTCTCCCAAGAGCTTAGATTTTCTTAGCCAAACTTCTGGTGACAAAAACCAGAAGTGTTGTGTTACAGTTAATCTGATTTCAAGATGCTGCCTGTTATTAATTATTGTGGTTTATTATTGACTATCATTGCAAAGTCTCCAAAACTCACTGATGGAAAACATCAAAACCAAACAAAAGCAATAAAAATAAAACAGATGATAGATTATTTCATGCAGTGATTCATATGCTTCCAGAGTAAATGGCTCATTGTCAGTATTATTGGTTGAAAGATGATTCAACTGAATGGATCTGGATATTTCTTCCCCTCTTCATCTATTCCTTCCCTGCTTCTTTTTCCTGGTTGTCAGGAGGTGATATGTTTCAATGCCAAGCTGAAAATCCTGGAACATCGCCAGCAGAGAATTGCTGAGGTCAAGGCCAAGTACGAATGGTTAATGAGAGAACTGGAGGTGACCAAGCAGTACCTGATGCTGGATCCTAATAAATGGCTCAGTGAATGTAAGGGCGTCATTTCATTGTCTGGACTCATAGGTGTCCTTTGGTTTATTTCCTGGAGGGGGGACAGAGGGTAGCAGAAATGTTTGCTAAGAATGAGATGTGAGCTATTGTGTTTGTAAACTAAAATGAACCAACATATGACCTAAGGGCAAGTTTTAGATTGACAGTATTTCTAGAACTAGTCCCTATAATTCTTATGAAATGTTTATAGTAGAACTGAACAATCCTTTTTGCCTGAGAGATGAATGTTGAAATGATACAGCATTGTAGTGGTGAATATTGCCATTGGTAGATTAACGTTCAAGTGTTTCAGTCCACAGCTTCTGAAAATGAGATATTTTTTTTTTGGCCTCAGATCACTCAGACATATGAGCAATATTATAAATCTGCTCTTCTACCACAAAATAACATTGTGGAGCAAACTTGTCCCTTGGCAGCAGTGGGCTTACATGAAAAATGAATTTGGTCCATTTTTTTATAGCTATAGTGTAAAGTTCAGAGAGCTTAAAGGGCATTCATATCTAAATGAAGACTCACAGAATCACCTAGGTTGAAAGGGACCTTTTAAGATCATCTAGTCCAACCAATAAGAAGGACCTCAGCACCTCAAAAGAAAAAATATAAAGAATACTGCAGTAACTGTACAACAATTTTTAGTATTAGCAAGCAGACTAGTTCTAGAAAAAAAAACGTGTTTTCAATTTATTTAGGATAATTTCAAGTGGTAAAAGGAGGTTGGCTGGTGTGTTCTCTTAAAGCATCCTAACTCTTCCTTTGGCAGCTGCCATAAGTTAACATTAGATTAGTACAACCTGCAAAACAACCACGGTATATGTTTTAGGAACACTGTTAAGGAAGAGCAGTAAAAAGAACAGATGCAAAGGGAGCAGAGGATTTGCCATGTGTTGCCGCCCGCTTCCTGTGTGATGCCTTGGCTTCTGAGTCCAGTGTGATAAATGCGGAAAGCCTCAAGGACGGCACAGACCTCAGGGACCAAATAAGATGGGAAGTGCTGGTCTCATACAAGCTATCTCACACTCACCTTCCAGGAAGCCGCTGCCAGATGCTCTCTGGCAGAATACGGGCCCATATGTTGGAGTGATTGGTGTGTACACCTTCCCTTGCCACTCTTGAGTGGTCTAGTGAGAATCACATGGAATAGGTAGAAGTTTGAGGAGCAAGGAGGTTGGAGGTTGGTTTCTAACTCTGAGTTCTGAGTTCCACAAAGGACTTGGCCTCCCAGGGGAGATCAGCAGAATGTGTGAGAGACTCACTACATGCTTAGCATTCAACATTTGCTTAAGGGTGTTGGAGTGCTGCAAAAGGTACCTGCAATTCTGGAGAGGGTGGCAGAGCATATTGTTCAAGAAAGCATCTAATGCAATCTTAACAGCTTTTCCAAAAAGCCGATGGGCCATTTTAATAGCCATTAACAGAAAAGGCAACTTTTAATGACAACGACAAGCCAGAGACAATGTTGTATACAGTACTGATGGGTTTGAAGACTTGAATCAACTCTCTCTCTCCTACCAATCAGCACTGAGTTTTGTCTGCTTTTCCTATCTGTGTATTTTCTTTCTCACAGTTGATCTGGAGCAGGTATTTGAGCTGGATTCTCTGGAATACCTGGAGGCCCTGGAATGTGTGACTGAGCGTTTGGAAAACCGTGTCAACTTCTGCAAGGCCCATCTCATGATGATCACCTGCTTTGACATCACCTCTAGACGCCGATAAAGTATGAACCTCAAGAGAATTTCAATGTGCATCTCTGCCATCCTCCTTTTCCCTTCTGAATAGCAACCCAAAGACAACAGAATGAGGATGAAGGTTGGAGTCAAGTCTCAACTGTGTGTATGAGAGATTTGCTATACTAGACAGAAGAGTAGTATTAAAAAAAAAAAACAGGACAAGCATGAAAAATGGAGATATAAGGTTGTTGATTCTCTTAGCCTAAAAGAGCACTTTGAGGACATTAAGGACATGTCTGTAAATAAGAACTGCTGGCAGAAGACACTTCTTTCCCTGCATTAGCTGAGGGAGGAGGAAGGGTGGCTGTAGGACTTCCATTGAGAGGTTCATTAAAAAAAAAAACTCTCCAGAAAAACTGTTTAAGTGCCTTGCAAATCTTTATTATCCAAACATTTATGTTCATACTTTATTGTGTACAGATGGTGCTAGTCAAGAAAAGAAAAAGGTAAAAAACAAACACACTTTTGAAATGTATTTACAGCTTGTTTTTCTCTTGGTGTTTTCTCCTATTTCAGACTTGCTGTTTCTAAGTAACTTGTGTTTGTAGAGATATTTCCTAATCAGTACAACATATGAATAAATGTTGTGTCTTTTCTTGTTACCAGAGTAAGGGCACTCAAAGAGAAATTCAACTTTCCCAGATGACACAAAAAATATTTCTAGCAGTGAGTAAGGTTTGCTTATATATTCTTCTCAACTATCTTACATGCTGGAGGACACAGTCATTTTCCCAGCCCATAGGTTCTGCAGTGTATGAGAGAGGAAAGGTGACATTACAGTGACGTAAACATCTTTTCCATTTGATCCAACCCCCATAACTTGTTTTCTTGTTCATGTATTTTTAGCTTCGTACTGGCTAGAGTTATGGATGAGGAGGCACTTTTATCCTAACCCTTTTTCTGGTGCTAATAACTTTCTGGAAAATTACTCTTTAGGCTGAGAGCTCCCATGCTTATCAGTCCAAAAATGGGTGATTTATTCTGTCTTTCTTTTTTGAGACTATGATTGATAAAATTTAGCTTCACCTTTTTTTGACATATACCACTGCAAAACATGTTTTGGCAGCTTTTGGTCCCTGGCCCGGTCTGTCTGTAGTCACAGACATACCTGAGAAGTGCAGGCTCTGCTCAGCTCAGCGTGTCTGGAAATAAATGGGAGTCGAGAGTGAGTGGATACAGCACTTCAGGCATGTTGATTATGGCATTTTCCTTATTTTCCTCCAGTATTGAAGCCATGGCAAAATTCACATTGACATCAAAAGGGCAAGGGTCTGTGCCTCAATGCACAACCAAATAAATGTTCTACTTGCTTGCGTTTATCTACAAAGCGGTATGTGAGAAGGAACATCCTTTGTGTTTCTTAAAGAAATGTGCAAAATCTGTATTGTAATTACATATGAGCATGAAGAATTATTTTGTTGAATTAGATTTCTTCTTCTATATTGAAATAAGTGCATTCACAAAAATTCCTCTCTCACATACAGTTGTGCTACCCTCCTGTTGATTATGAGAAAATAAGAGCAATATTTAACATATACTCAATATGCATCAATTTACTGCTGTACTTAAATGCAACTCTTCTTTTACCTGCACCATCATATTAATTTCATCTTACAGTAGCCCAAGCAGGAAGTCCCAATGGAAAAATAACCCTACATAAATACTGTCAGATTTTCTAATGGTTAGCTAAAAAAAAGGTGGTTGTTTTTTTTTTAAACAAAGCCATAACATTTATATTGTTTTGTTTTCTTTTAATACTCTGCAACTTGTAATAACAAATCTTATTTATTTTGTAAAAGATCCTTCTTAACGTCCCATAGGATAATTTGGAGGGAAAAAAAGTCCTGCATGAAAGTCTCTTTCTAGTCTGTTCCACAGCATTTTCTCATCATGAAACTCATATTCCAAGTAAGTATTAAAGACATAGGTCTGATCTCTCTTCTCTTTTCTCTCAAATCCCAGACAATGCGGTTGTTTCTCTTTGTAATGATTTCAGTAGGACTTGTTACATATCAGTTCTTTTGAGGCCCTCTCTTCTCTGCAAAGCCCTGTGAAGTCAGTATGACTCCACAGAGACATGGAAATTGCCCCTGCAGTTTTGTGCTGGATGAAAACCTAGTGCCTTTGGGATATGGAGTGCCTCTCTCTTTATGGGCTTAGTCCCTCAGAGCCCCAGGTACACGCTGCCAGGTCACGTACACACAGGAGAGAGACTTTCACAGCCAGGTCCCCTCTCACTCGCCTGCGTCCCCAGGCCTGTACCGCTCTCACCTGTGACACTGTGCTGAGCCCGTCTCCCAGGCCATACCCCCACGTTCAAGGAAGAACCACTCCCGCACCCACGCTGTGCACATGAAATTAAATGTTGCCTTCTTTAAGCTTAAGCATATCTGAAAATGTGTTTGCTGGAAGGTTGTCATTGGGTAATTCCGACACATTGTCCTTCCTCTGCTGAAAACAAGCAACTCAAAATGAGTGTGTTGTGCTCCCTGGGAGCCTACGGTGAGATGGTAAATGGCAAGCGGCACAGTAAAAGTAAACACACACTTGATAGAAAGAAAGCAAAATCCTAGCAAATGGTGCATGC
Source organism: Tringa solitaria (assembly GCA_026413425.1). NCBI lineage: Eukaryota > Metazoa > Chordata > Aves > Charadriiformes > Scolopacidae > Tringa > Tringa solitaria. Next base: position 37,904,591 of record JAOXJM010000023.1, on the reverse strand, counting down.
ACAGAATGCATTATTATCAAGAGATGCCCTCTCACATAGTCTGGGACTTGCAAAGAAGTGGTCATGTTTCTATAAATCAAGTGGAAACATTTTAGAGCTATTGTAAAATATCTATTACATGTAATATTCCTCAGCATCATTAACTCAATTAGTCATTGTCTCTAGATTTGGTATTTCTGTAGATTAGGAAGCATGGCAAAAAGTGTGTCTATCTAGCCATTATTTTAAAAAGTGAGAGCATATGCTTGCCCTCTTTGTCACAATGGACCAAAATCAATTCCTGAAACCAAATGGGTTATGCCAAGGATGAATTTGGCATACTGAAAATACTAACTGAAGCAGAATCACAGTCATTGCAAGTATTTTATTTCTGAGGACTTAATTAGAGTGGCCATTGACACTCCCATCATATACTCATATTCATAGCCTAAAATCCATACTCATCTTCTCTTTTTTGACCTTCTGTCAGTGCATTTCAGAGTTTGCCACTATTTTGGGGAATTGTGGTGGCTTAATGCATAAAAGGGAATGAAAATTTGTGGAGATTTGACATCTCCAAAATGTTTTGTCATTGAAAATAGCTTTTTACTTCAGAATTTATATTTTTATACTTCAAATATCTGCAAAACAGATAATTGAAAGCATCAGGGCCTTATTATGAAATTGATCTTAGTTTAAAACAGCTAGCACTTTATAGAAGACCCGTGCACTTCTGCAAGTCATCCAGGAGGTCTCATTCTTTAAGCAATTGCCAGTGTAATGCTGTTTTTATCCTGATTTTTTGAAAGACATCAAGTTGCCTAAAATACACATAAGCAACGTGAATGGACATCTGAATCATTTGCACATTCAGAAATCAATCTTATTTCCCTGGGACAGCTTTGGTATGAAACAGCAATTTTGAGGTAATTAGGTTTGAAGGTTAATTCTTTGTTCACGTGTGTGACAGGAGATCCCAGTTCTTCATTGTCAGGTTGTGTGATGGCTGCAGAATAGCACCACTGCTGCTCATCCCCACCTCTGCCCTCAGGCATGGGCAGCTGGGGCAGTTTGGGCCCGATTCTGAGAACTGCTCGGCTTGGCACACATAAAGCTTATTTATACAAGGGACAGAACTTGCTTTATAGCCACAAATTTAAGTGAAACCTTAAACGGGAGAGTTTGGCTGCGATCTGGACTCAGGCATCCCACTGATCAGTGTGAGCTCTTGCAGCGGGCAGAAAGCCACAAGTCACACCCCCAGTGACTCCAGATATTGGGTCACTTTGTATCCTAGAGAGTGTGGAAGAGCCCTAATTCCCAGTGCATTTCATCTCTGAACATGGCAATTATGGAGGCAGAAACCTGGGAGTGATGCTGAGAGTAATGCACATCAAGTCCCAAGCTTACTCACAGGATGGACTTAGTACCTCTTAAAGTGTTGTGTTTTTTTCATTTCTCTCAATAATATGGTTTGTCTTAAAATAGCAACTATTACCTATGCAATGGAATTCAAATTTTGTGCCAGCTGCAGTATCTGGACTTTTTTAAAAACATTGCCTTTTACAATTGTATATAGATGCAGACCAATGTAGATGTACAAAGCCTGAGACACACACCACCATCCTGCCCCCCATAGTGGGGAGGTGGCATTCACAAATGGAAACAACACAGAATCATGGAATAGTTTGGGTTGGAAGGGATCTTTAAAGGTCATCTAGTCCAACCGCCTGCAACGATCAGGGACATCTTCAAATAGATCAGGTTTCTCAGAGCCCCATCCAACCCAATCGTGAATTTCTCCAGGGATGGGACATCTACCACCTCTCCGGTCAACCTGTTCCAGTCTCATTGTAAAAAATTTCTTCCTTCTATTCTTCTGAATCTTCCCTCTTTCAATTTAAAACCCTTACCCCTTTTCCTATTGCAACAGGTCCTGTAACAAACCTGCTAAAAGGTTTGTTCCCATCTTTCTAATAAGCCTGCCTTAACTTCTGAAAGGCTGCAGTAAGCTCTACTCAAAGCCTTCTTTTCTCCAGTCTGAATAATCCCAGCTCTCACCCTGTCCTCATAGGATTTCCATCTCTTTGATCATTTTTGTGGCACTCTTCTGGACCCACTCCAACAGGTCCATATCTTTCCTGTGCTGAGGGCTCCAGAGCTGGATGCAGTACTCCAGGTGAGGTCTCACCAGAGCAGAGTAGAGAGGCAAAATCACCTCCCTTGACCTGCTGGCCACACTTTTTTGATGCAGCCTAGGATAAAGTTGGTCTTCTGGGCTGCAAGTGCACATTGCTGACTCACGTCCGGCTTTTCATCCACCAGTACCCCAAAGTCCTTGGGAGGTCTGCTCTCAATCCCTTCATCCCCCAGCTGGTATTGATACCAGGGGTTGCCCTGACATATGTCCTTCTGCATGGCAACTTTTCCTTCAAACGTGTCAGCCGCACCACTAAGCTTGGTGTCGTCTGCTAACTTGCTGAGGGTGCACTCAATCCCACTGTCTGTGTCACCGATTAAGTTATTGAACAGTACTGGTCCCAATATGGACCCCTGAGGGATACCACTTGTCATTGATCTCCATTTGGACATTGAGCTGTTGATAACTACCCTCTGGGTGTGACCATCCAAACCAATAGCTCATCCACCAAACACTCCACCCATCAAATCCCTCTCTCTACAATTTAGAGTGAAGGATGTTGTAGGGGGCATCACTTCCCTTCCTCGTCCAAGGAGTATCAATCAAACCCTTCTCCTTGGATTCACCAAGATGAAGCTGATTTATGCCACATTATAGGGAAAACTTATGCTTTAAACACTTTTGAATGCTTCTTTTAAAGGTCTTTTCTTCCCCACATTCTTCAGCTTACAAAGCCAAGTTGTCACGGTTCCCATGTAGAGGCTGCCATTGAAACTTTAAAGTCTGTAAAACTAAGCCAAATGAACTACTCTATAATGAGGGTGTCATGAATTTAAGGCAACATATCTTAAAATCATGGCTGTTAAATGCAACAATTTCTGCGTAATTATGAGACATACAGCAAACTTAACATCAATTGAAAGCTTAGACTCTTAGCTCCCCATGAGGTAAAGCTTTCTGTCTACTCCTAATCATTTTAAAAGTGTAACTTTTAGCTTCTGCATTGCAAAGTACTGCCTAAAGTAAATACAATTCTCATAAACCAGAGGTTGAATGGCCCTCTGATGCCAGCTCTTATGGGAAGGATGGTTGCACAGCATCAGGGATGCACCAGCTCACTGCAGAGATCAAAGCATTTGTATCACTAAATACTGATAGAAGGAGATGATGACCATACAGACAGGTCCTATTTCTGAAATCCACTGATGAGTGACATACCTTGCTTAATTCTGATGTCCTCAGTGTCTTTGTTTTGTTACTCCACAGGCTTTTGCATTGGCGACACCCAGCAGTTTTTGGAGACACAAGACTGGCCGTTGCTAGCCATTACATGATCTGAAACAGGTTTCCAAATAACTATGGCAAACAAAACCGTGAATGATTTGTCAATGCAAAGTTAATAATCTTTATCTCTTGCATTTATTGTGTGCTCATCCCAGGGTTATCTGAGTTTCCATACCTGCTCTTGGAAATAATAAACCATTTTATTATTGTCTTTATCTTTTCTTCTTTCTCCTTCTCAAGCAAGCTTTCAAAAGAAAAAAAAAAAAAGAAAAAAAAAAAGGAAAAAAAAAAAGAAAAAAAAAAAGAAAAAGAAAAAAAATTTTCCC
>JAOXJM010000023.1:37809904-37892744 GCA_026413425.1 Tringa solitaria | reverse complement strand
AGTTCCCAGACCACCAGCTGTCCCTCAGCCATATGGCTGCCGCTGTAGAGACCAATTCCTCTCTGCAGCAGTGTGATGCCTGTGCTTCTCTCCAAAGACCACAGCAGCTTTTCCATCCTTCACTGTGGGCTCCTGCAGTGTGTTGCTGCCAGTGGGAGGGACTTCACAACATGTCACTTTGGTGTCCCCCGCTTGGCAAGGGATGGCACAAGGAGGATCAGGCCTACCTGTTCCATCACAGGATGCTCAGCACCACACCTGGCACCTACTACAAAGGAAGACAACACTAAAAAGGCTTCATTAAAATGAGCTTCATTAAAAGTAAACAGGGAAGTACAGCACAGAGCAGAGCACAAGTCCTGGGGGAAGGGAAGAGTGGAGCTCTGCTAATTTTCTCATCAGACACCCTTCTCTATTACCGTCTCCTGGCTCCTGCTCTGAAAGTCAAGTGGAATTGTCAAGAGGAATCACCTGTGATTTAAAGTGCAGTTTTCCTCCAAGAGGCATGTAAAACTCCCACCTTCCTATTCTGAGCCCCTGGGGACTGGGAATCAGAGCTGCTGAATTGGGGGGCAGAGGAAGAAAACTCTGCTCTTCCCTCCGGTCTCCTCAGCCGCACTAGACCAGCCCTCGGTGGAAACAGAGGTGGAGGAGCAGACTCCTTAGCTCCAGGTAAGGAGACCAGCAAATGTTGCCTGCCTGAGCCCAGGAGATGGTGGGGAGCTTTAAGCAAAGAACAGGATGCGTGATTACCCCCTTCCTCCTGTTCTGGGTCAGTCGGATGAAGAGATTGTGCTCTGTCCTCATTTAAGCGTCTTTGCAGTTAAAAAGGACTCAGGCGGGATGCTTCAGCCCTGCTTGCTTGCTATGAGCCCCATCAGAATTTGGTTAACAAGGTGCTGGAGCATCTGAGACTACTGGAAAGCTTGTGTGTATGTGCCTTTCTTTGCGTGCCTGTCTCTGTAGCTATATAGAGATATATTTAAAAGAAGGTTAATTGGTCTTCTGGGAACTATAAAGAACTTGTTAGGTTCCTCTGTGTGAGCAGTGACTGTATGAAGCCTAATTACTAAGCCTGAGTTATTCTTTTTTGGGGGAGGGAGGAATCTCTAAGGCCCTTATTAAAACCTACAAAAATTCTAAAGAATGATGGAATTAGAATTGATTTGTCCATGTTGATCACAAGTGCAAAGCAAATAAAAACGTTGAACTTTCCCCATGAAATACTAATGGGGGTCATATAAGCATGGCTTACACATCGCTATTGGGAGGGTAAACAGAAACCCCTGTGCTGAATGGCAAGAATAGCGGACTGCAGACCTTCAGGTATAGTGCACTTTTCATGTTTAGGGCAGGAAAAATACACACTTAGATATTCTTGTAGAGTGTGTTTTACGAACCAGCCACCTCAAACATATTTTTAGGCTGATTGACTTTGTAAAATCAGAACTGAAACAGAAAAGGACTTTTGTATAAGAAAATATAGCTTGATAGGAAAGAGAAAAAAGCCATTTTAAAAGGTGGGGCGGGGGGAGGCAGAAAGAGGGTCTCTAATGTGGCTTTGGTCTGAAGTGCCCAAAAACATTTGCTTTGGATTTTTTGACTGTGGTTTAGAGTTTGCTGGAGTGCTGAGTGGAGACCAAAGCTTTCTCAATGTGGTGGAAGCATGGCTTAGGCAGGGGCAGCTCACAGCCCTCTGGCTGTGTGTGGCAATTCAGTTTTGGAGGAACTCTCAGGCAACACCTGTAATTACAAGAAAATACAATGATGCCATTGCATCCCATGCATCCCGCAATGACAAAGCCCAGCTATGGACGTCAGTCTGACCCTGGCTGATTTGTCCAAGGTCAGACAGTTTCTGGTGCAGTGGAGAATCCAAGCCAGAACTCTACACCCGTAACTGTAAGACGTTCCTTCTTCTCCTTGTCTTATGGGAGATTTAATTCTGAATCAGGTTAAAAAAAATATCCCTATAATTGGCACAACCTCTGTGAAAAGCAGAACTCTGTTCATTAAGAGTCTTGCGGTGGCCAGGGACTAGTTGGAATGTGCTGTGTGGGGAAATAGCCTCTGTATTTCATAAATATGCTGTGTTAAAAAATAACAAGTCTAGAAAAGGTAGCTTTAAAAACCCACCCATCAGGGAACAGGGCTACAGTGAGAAGCAGAGAAAGGGCTGAGGAGTGGGAGAGTTTTGCTGGCACAAACCTGTGAACAACTTCACATAAAAGTTCATAGACTCAAGGAAGTCACAGCTTTAAAAAATTGGTTCACTGCATTTTCTCACAAGTGTCTTTACTTTCTTGTAAAAACCTCTGCTACATGATGCAAGTTCTGTTTGATAAGGGCCCAGAGTGTTTATACTTCCAGCATCAGGTCAGCACACCTTGACGGTACAGATAAAACAGCACAGTTTAGGGAACTGATTTTTTTTTTTTAAGATAGGTGTTTTGTTCAACTGTTATCAATGGTTCTCAGCAAAGCTGTACCATCCCCCATGGTTTTTTTGCTGTGTGATGGTATTGCTTTTATTCCAAACACATGCTACAATGCAATGCTCATTCTAAGTGCAGTCTAACATTGCTGCTCTTGGACTAATTTAAGGAATAGTGACGAATAGTAACTCCAAATATATTTCTAAACCTTGTGGTGAACCCAAATTACAGTTACTTTCAAAAAGGTACTGGAAAATTCTCAGACCTGCTGGAAGCAAGCAGCCAGCATTACAGAAAATGTTGTAGTCTGCCTCCCTCTGACTTTAGCATCTTTATTTTAGCAAGCTGATACCACCTGAAAAATTTGACAGCTATTATTCTTGAAGGCCAAAACAGGATGTCTGTGCAAAAGCAACTCCAGCTACTTTGAGTCTTAGCTGAAAAAATAAGATTATTTGATTTGAAATGAGTGCTTATCTAATGTTCCTTCCTCACTGGCATGCTTGCTTGCTACTGCACTTTCAAATGATGCATTTAGCTAAATCCCTCTGCAGTCAGTGGCAGCCTTTTTTGCAGAAAATAGGCTGGAGTGGGAACACTGGGGGAGAAAAATCTGCTCGTGACACCCTCGCCTGCATCATTGGCAGCCCTGCCAGTGGTGTTAGTACGTGTGAACCTCCAAGGGAAACGGCTCAGTAAGTGACTGAAACCAACCAGAAAACTTGACTCTTTCCTTGATCAAGCTGAAAGAAATGCAAGTTTTGCATCAACAGTAAAGAATACAAAGCATGAATTATACCCCCGCACTAAGGAATCTTGCCAGACCAGCCCAGAGAAGAAGACCAGGAGGGGCAGGCAACACGGTGGTGCCCTCGGGATGCTGATCTGGAAATCTGAGCCACAGACCAACAGGGGCCCAGTTTGCTGTCTTGCATTGCTCAGCGACCGATTTCCTACAGCCCTACCATCTGCTACAGATCACTGCTGGAGAGAAAATACCAGCATAGGTAGATCCTTCAGCTTGATGTAATGTGTGGCCTTTCTCATCTGACATCAGGTAACTCTGACTGTCCCCTAGTGCCCATCCTTTCTTGCTATTGCGCTTGGAGACTTGTGTTCTTGGACCAGAAGCCAGCGCTGCTGTTCATACACACAGATGTGTCTGCATACACAAGAGCTGGTGGGCCATCTCCCAGTATATGCCGCATAAACTAATGCAATGTCTTACCTTACATTCTGAAGTCCCTTCCATTGGAAAAAATTAGTATTAGTTATGTAATCATGAGAACACATCATCTTTATGTAAAAGCACATAATTTCTAATTGCATGTGCCCCTTTAAAACAAGAAAATAACTCTTGAAGACTGGCTACTCCTCACATTTTCTGTTTGTCCATCAGTGATGCCATTACTTTGTCAGAAATCCCAATAAATGCAAAGGTCTGACCTTTTCCCCCAGATAATTTCCTTTTCATAATAGCAAGAAGACCCAACGAAGCAGCGAATTTCTGCGAGGATTATTGCACTTCTTGGGTGGCTTGATATGACTTGGCCTCTGGCATCAAGCCATGCTATGTACTCCAGAAATGCACTGCATTTCATAGGTTATTGCTTGCATATTACTGCCGGGCAAGTGAACGCTCCATATGCTGGAACAAATTCAAATGCCTTGAAAGGAGATATCTTCCTCAGCATTGGCATTTGTGTGCTGTGGCTGTAAATTACGCCCAGAGTGTTCATTTTCTTTTTAAATGTGTTCTCATCTCATAGTAATTAATGGTGTCAATTTACTGGTGTGAAAAAAGCCTGACTTGGATCCTGACGATGGATTAATGAAATAACAGTCATGGCTGGAGTAGCAGCAATAAATTGTTAGAGAGGAGCGACACACCTGAAGTGATACTTTCAAAGGCCTTAAATTATTTAGCATTCAAATCTGCTCATAAATATTTGGCTTTTGTTAACATTTGTTTCTGTGTTAAAAATGGAAGTCAGCAGCTCTGGCAAGAACAACTCTCTCGCTGATGAGCGTGGGGAAATGGGGCACCCCCCAAGACATCCCTCTTTCCCGCATGAATGACCTCCAAATTCAGCGGTCATCTACAGGCCTCAGAGTTTCTCTATCTGGGAAAGTGAAATCCAAACCCCATAGGCTCAGAAAGGCCTAGAAGCCACACTGCCAAACTCATAAGTCCAAATCTCTCTCTTTTTAAAACTGGTATGAAGGGAGAAACTCTTGAAGCAGTCAAAAGGAGGAGAAAACAGAGTAAGCGATTTCCACATAGATACCCTTTTGATTAAATTTTTTATTCAATCCATTTTAATATTCAATATTATAACATATGAAATGCAAGAAGAGGGACAGAGCCCTGCAGATATATTGAGAAGAAGGAAAATCTCATTTAGATCATTGGAAAACTTATCTGATGTCAAAGAGCACTGGATCAGGCTTTTGTGAGCCACACCTAAGGGCAAGGCAAAGGGAATGAATATATTCGCTCTACTTATAATGTGTCTGACATGAGATCCTTAATTGCTGGAATAAACAGGTATAAAAAATCGACTGCTGATATAAATGGAATTATATCACTTTATAACTGATGAAGACTCTATATGTGTTTCCCAATACTTATTATCAATTGAAGTAGGTGTTGTAAATCGATTTGGTATTGTCAATTAGATTGTTTGGTAGGAAAAAAAAATCTTTAAATTTCATATTCCTCCAAAAATCAGATCAATTCAGATCAATTCAGCACAACTTATAAATACTAAACATTTTTGTAAAGCAAGTAGAAGCTAATGAAAAAACCACAATAATCAAAAAGCTTCCCAATGTAATAAAAAGCATTTGATTTCCTTTCTCCTTGAATACTTTGTTTTCCAGGCTGGAGGTTTTCTTCACTGTGTTCTCATGACGGCCTCACACTGTTCCTTTATCTCCATCAAGGCTTGCATCAGGCTGTGGTCTGCCCCATGTGTCACCTTCATAATATCATAGGCCTTGAGGAGAGAGCAGAAGGGGACGCGTTAGTCATTGCGCAGACCGTGTGAAGGGGTGGGTCACTGCAGTGGGGCAGGGATGTAAGTACTGGTCCTCCAATGGCTCGCAGCTGGGGATCTGAATGCATGGCATAATAGAAGTAGCAGTGGGGTATCCCAAAGTGTATAATGATTGCCCCTGGCAAAGGAGGAGGCACTGACGCATTATTCTTAGGTGTTAAAGCCCACTAACATGTTGAACAGGTGGATGTTTGGAATAGTAGGGAAAGATACTTCTGCACTGAGGCATGAAGGCCATTTTAAGATTGGTCAAATACAACACACAGAGTTTTGATACCTTATTGAAAAGATGACTATAACGTTCATGATGTTAGTAGCCTCAATGTTCTGCAAATAGAAATAGATCAATGCTTAACCAATGGAATAAAGTGCCTTAAATGTATCAAAAGAAACTATGCATAGCATCAAACTAATAAGTCCATTAACAGTTTCACTCTAAAAATGCAGGCACAGGAATGGTTCTTTGCTGGTTTTCCCAGGGATTATTTTCTCTGTGTGTTGGTCATATATTGCTAGGCCAATTTACACTTGCTGATATTACCTTTAGTGTTGCTGATTCCCTGTCACAGATATGTCTGAAATACTCTTTTCCCAGCTCATATTTAGATCATCACTCTGTGATGATCCAGATCATCACTCTATGATAGTTCTGCTTCTTCCATCTATTAAATTTCTCCTGCAAGAAGAGAAGTACCAGATGGAAACGGATTCAGCACTTCTGAAGAAAGGAGAAGGGAGCTAAAGGTGTTCTGGTAGGAAAAAAAACATCAGAGATTTTTCCTCATCGCAAACTGAGGAATCGTCAAAAATTAAATGGAGCCTATGTTTCACTGAGTTCCTAGTCCAATCAGCTGATGACATTTAGCTAGATCAGCTATTGGATTGCAGAAAAAGAATCTTTTTGGAAAGAAGTGTTGAGTAAGAGGCCTCATTTAAATTGGAAAGATAAACCCAAAAATAAATATATTCTTTGGTGGAATGAATGAACGAAAGACTACTTCCAAATTCTATAGACTGGCAGGTATATGGAAATTCTAGCATAGTTTATTTTTGTTTCAAATTAGCTAATTTTTAAAAGAAGCGGAAGGCAGCAAAAGAATGAAAGAACAAGTTGAGGTAGCAGTCAAAACAAAACAGAGTGCCAGGAGCTCTAAAAAGAGTCAAATATGTTCTGAGCTACCAAATAGAGCTACTGAAGAGTCAAATATGTAGAGCTACAATGCTCGACAACTAAATGATAAAACAGTTAAACAGAACAATGGACATGCTTTCCTCACCATTAGAAATTCCTCAAAAATGTGAAATAAATTCAGAAATCCTCAATTTTTGAATATTTCTATTTTAGCTGAAATACAAAGCTGGTCACATTTTTGCAAAATATTTACAAGTAAGTTTTAATTATATTCCCTGAAAAGACTACCTAAATTGTTCTTAGTGTTCTGCTTTTCCCAATTTAACACAATGGGGAAATGTTATAAAGAATAGATCACAAAAATATTTCAACATGGAGTGTGAGATATTAAGCTGTACAAAAGCTTTTTTTTTTTTTTTAAGTAAATGATTGAAAAAGTAGCATTAAAAGCAAGAATAAGAGCCAGTCCTTAACTGGCAGAGACTGGGATGGGAGAAGGATGAACACTTGTGTAGAATAGGAATCCCTGGATGGTGCAGAGCAGGAGAGCTGCGGGTGGGATCCCATGTGTGTTGCAGTGCAGCAACACGTAGCTGCACCCAAGCAGACTAGGAAGGGACAGGACCACCCTAGAGCAAAGTGGCCGGGTGAATTGGTCACACATCCAGACACACGTGGTGCACAGTGTTTGCATGCCATGGCCGAAAAAGCTGGTGGATTTATTTGACATATGCTAAGAGTTGTGCATCTGGATACATCTGAGACACAGTCCTGGGGCAGCCAACCTTGATCTTCAGCCCACCTACAGGACAGAGGTCAGGCTAGTAGTGATGGACCTGGACAACCCGATGCACAGCCAGAAATGTCCATATGGATATGCCTCTGTTAATAGGCAAAAATTCTTAATAACAAACCCAGTCTTAAGATAACACTACCATTGCTGACTTCTCTCTCATTTCCAACATCTCCTTTCCATTTGCACAGTATGACAGATAAATGCACCCAGTCTTTAGCCATTTGTCTCCTTCAGGGAGAAAATAATTCTCATGCAATGTACTGTCTCTCATGCTGCAGTAGAAGTCAAAGCCAGCTGTACCAAAGTTAGAATAGCAGTGGCTTCTCTAATCCCCAAATTAAACTGGCATTAACCTACGTAGCTGTTTTTGCAAAGGTCAGTGCAATGTTGGGGATAATTTCACCTCCAATGCAAGGAATTGTTTTACTGGGCAGAAGCAGGAATATGCAGGCTCTCTGAACACTCCCCTGCTCTCCTAAATCTCACAGCTAACCTGCAGAGTCCAGACTGAGCAGAGGCTTATGGTCTGTGTGGTCTTCCTCTCAGCTAAAAGAACAAATCTAATTACGAAAAACTATAGTAATCACAAGACAGGAACGCAGGCCACAGTGTCATCAACCACACACTGTCTCCCTGAAGAGTAAAAAATCCATTAGATTAGTGGTATGGCTGTTGCTCCATGAATGCAAATGAAATGCAGCGCAGTCATTTGCGCCTAATTTGCATGGGGATGGGACGGGATGCCCATCACCACAGCTGTGTGGAAATGTGTGCAGATGCAGGACGGCACTGCTCCATCACAGGCAAAACAGAAAGCAAATGGCCACGTGCCAAACCGGCACGAAGCAAAATGACATTTCATAGGGAGTATCTGTGTTTTTCCACCTCTCTTGATTGAAGGGGACACTTGTTAAAGCAGGCACGGGAAAACCAAAATCACAGTTACTATCAACCACAGCTGGCAAACAATTCAGCGTTTGAAGCAAACACCTAGAGAAAGAGGATTTCTTTGATGTTGCTGCGAATTCTGAGAGGGTTTTTACCACAACTCCTGTGCTTTCCACCTCCACACTGGGGATTACAGTAAGAGGGAAAGCGATATTGTATTTACTGCAGGCCTTCACGAGAGAAAACAGCCATGCCCATCAGCTCATGGGAGGACAAAGGTCCTCCTGCAACTGTGCCAGACAAGTGCAGGGTCTGCAGAGGAAGCTGGCTGGTCAGTGTCATACCTGTGTGCATCCTCCTGCCCACCTGCCACCATCCCCACCAGCCATCGCTCAGTAGCTGCGCACTGCTGCCCTTCTTGGGAAGGCACCACCATCATCATCACTGCAGCCCAGAGGATGGAGCAGAAGCTGAGACAACGTGCTGCAGCACTCATTGGCTTTCTTCAAGGAAATGACGCTCAGAAATGAAATCCTCTTCTTGAATCCAAGTCTTTCCCTCTGTACCCTGCCTGTTCTCCTAAACCAAGTCCAGGTCCACTCAGATTATGGGCAACCAAAGAGGTGAGTATACAGTCCTGTGAAGGTAACAAATGACTCCTGAGGTGCAGACCCATCCTGGATTCCTCCAAGAGTGCTGCTCCCCAGTCGAGAAGCTTTTCTCTTCACAAGACAGCTTGTTGCAGCTTTTATTATTGCTGCTTTTTACAGTCATTCCACGATCTTTAAATTAGATTTGTCAGAATGGGCTCCAGCTCTGGTCTTTTGCTGACAAGGGTTTTCCTGCCCTATAATTCCATTTGTCCTCCCACCACTGCATCTTTCATATATATATGTATATAAATTTAAAAATAATACATTGGTTGTACAATAAACCAAGGGCTACCTTCAGGTTTTATTTCAGAAGTGGAGTATTGGCTCTGCGTAACGCTTGTATTTCCAAAACCTGGCAAATTAGATTCTGCAAGGCCTAATATACTTTTAGTGGGTGATATCATTTTAATGGGTAACATAAAGCCTTCCACATTACTTAAGCCTTCTTTGGGGGTGCAGGGCAGAGAGCTAAACCCAGAGGGCACCAAGAATAAGGTGGCTATGATAGCAATTCATTTTCAGGTGGCACCGATAGCAGCAGTAAGGGCTGGGCTGCAGAGCTGTGTATGAAGATCTACTGGTCTTAACAGACTGCACATCTGATGCAGAGAGGCTGTCAACCCCCAGCAGCTCTGAGGCTGTGCCTGATTAAGCAGGATTTATATGAGTGAGGTGAATTTCACTCAGATCTCAGTTCTTCTGTACCTTACACATCCTTCTTAATGCCACACTGAAATTAGTCTGACGAGGGCTCCAACAGGGTGCTATTCAGTGTCAGTGTATTAAGAAGAGTAATGAAGCAGAGAAGGTAATCGAGTTTCTGCTCTGAGCATGTGGCATGCTCTGTTGACACATCTAATCACAAAGGGCCAAACTGTGTTCTCATATAACTCTGGGACATTATCTGAGTTATATTAGGAATCACATCCTTTACTTGCAACAAACTGGGAATTATACCTTGCTCTAATTTGTTCCAGTGTAGACAGCAATGAACGGAATCGATTTCAGACTTTATCCAAAGAAACGTTGTGTCCTGTGCTTACAAGTTGCATGGAGAAACAGGATGACAAGGTTTTCCTCCTCTCAGCTGTGCTCCCAGAGAGTGGGAGTTCAGTCTCTCCCTGTCTCACACATGTGGATGAAAAGAGGGAGGCTGAACAGGGAATAGGCAAAACCACAACAGGACTAGTTTGTAAATTGTTCTCCATCCCAGCTGTAGAACACTTACTGTGTCCTTGTGGAGCGCTCATGGCTTGGAGACCAGTTTGTGATGCACTGAGGTATGGCATAGAACAGTAAGCAGCACCTGAGCCTGCCTTTTCAGGGAAAGAGGAGATCACAGCTTGGAAAAAGGTTTCTGTGTTAGGCATTGCTCGGTATTCAAAGGCTAATACAGTAGCAATCTGGCTTACAATGGACAACTTTTTCACTAAAAACATACAAAACCCCATCACAATGTCCACCACATCTGATGAGCAGCATTCAGATGTCTCTAGGTGAATTCATTCCAGTTTAATTTAATGCAGTATCAAATTAGAAATGCAATTAGAAGAATGCCTGTTGATATATTGTGGCAGTACAAATGAAAATATAAGCTCCTCTGACTGGGGTCTCACTCCACCTGCTAAAATAGAAAGTCTGAATGTTTGGAAATTATAAATATTATGGGGGAAACAGCAGAACAGATTACCTGGCACATGACAGATATATGACTTACTTCTGAATACTGCCTGGAAAATAGAATTGATTACTCTTCCATCTGCTTTTTAATGATCAGAATTGGCCACAATTTAAGTTGAATATATCAAGTGAAGATTTAAGCTACCAAGACTTAGTAAGACTGTCATCATATTAAATACTAATTTATTATTTCAACATGTGGAAATTATCAGTTATTCAGCTTGCATAATTAGTCATATATTAAAACCAAATACATACGGGGGTTGAAAAAAGGAAGCACAAAACACTAAGTTATCTACAGAATCCTGGCTGATCCTAACTTTATAGGAGATCCAGGCAGGAGTAAAAACCACTTCTCCCCCACCCCCAGCGCAGACACCCATCCCCTTCTATCCCGAGCAGCTGCCCCAACTCTTTCCCACAAGACTAGCACTTCATATAGTATAGACGTTAAGCAAAGGGGACATACAGCCAACTTTTGCACTTCTTTCCAACACTTGGGCCAGCGCTGGGGCCCTCTCCTGCCCAGCAGCAAGAGGCAAGCAGCTGGGCCAGGTGGCTTTCTGCAGCACCCAGCAAAGGCAATGAGGAGGCTGTGTCAGGCCCTGGAGGTGGGCCAAGAGATGAGAGGGGGAACCACACAGACCATGTACTCTCTTCAGGCCAAGCTGACACCAGGACAATCAATAATAGAAGAGAATAATAGTAAGACCTCTTTGAGGGGAACTGGAGGCAGCACATCTTCCAGGGGGAGAAAAAAATCCCTAGCAGTGATTGAGGGCTTCAGATGGGAAGCGAGTGAGAACTTACGCCCTGAGGACATGGAAGGAGATTCTTCAATATATTTAAGATGATACTAACAGCTATATAATGGCAGGACAAATAAAAGCCTGGGGTAGGAGGAAATTAATATAAAAGTCAGCTCAGGTACAAGAGAGATGGCTTAAAGCTGAAATGTAACTAGCAAAGCACCAGCTGCAAAACCAGATCAAAGAAAAGAAAGATGATGAACGATAAAGAAACAGGAGGGACCAAGAAGCATGCTTGTTGATTTGGTGTGGCTCACAATAAAAAAAAAAGCATTAAAGGCAAAGTTCTTCCATCTGAAATCACAGATCTCTGACAGGGATAAGTAGGGTAGAAACTGCAGCTCTGCTCCTGTTCTAGTACTTTCAGTGCTCCCAGATTCACTTTGCTGTGGTGAGAAGGAGAGTAAGAGGCACTGAGATACTTTTCTCTCTTTGGATCTAATAGCAATTTTTCATCCAGGCACCTCTGAGCTATCAAACTGTAATTAGCAGTGACTGATACTGGAGGAAATCAGTGCCTGAAACACTGAGCGACAGTGACCCATCACCACATTCGTCTTCAGCCTGAGGAAACACCAGTGATGGAAAAAGCCATGAGGAGTATCCAAAGGTGTGAGGTACAGTCAGAGTGGAAGTGGGGGACACACAGCAGGTTCGGGGGAAGAGAGGGAGGGGAACAGAGAAGAAACAGCTCACAGTACTGACCTGTTTCAAGGTCTCCAGCGCTTGAGGAAACATATCCTGACTGTACTGCAGTTTGCCCACTCGCATTAGCTGGACAGCCCTCAGCGGATGGAAACCAGGATAATACAGTCTGCAGAGAAAAAGGAAGAAAATCTGTTACTGTCAGCTCTCACCTTCACAGTCACTGCCTCTGCAGAGAGCTATTAGGGTGGGTCTGCAAAGTCACTGTGAATGTTAATAAGGTACTCAGAGAAAATTAGCTGCACTACTGAGAAGCACGAAATACCGAGGGGAATTAGCAAATTATTACTCTCCATCTCAGAGGAATGCCTTTAACGTTATCCTGTTAGAAAGTGACGGGAGTGGGATTATTTAATTCGCTACTGTTGGAGAATACAATAGCATTTACTGTAGTTAGTGTTGCAAACAGAGGTCGTTCACAATTCCAGGTCTCTGCAGAGTTATAATTTTTAAGAAGGAATTTTCAGCAGGGAACCCAGTCCTGGATCCTCCAAGATGAAGGAAAGGGACTACAGGGAAAGCAGGCACATAGCATCGAGGCCACCATTTCTGAGGGTTTGCTTGCTGCTTCCTGTTGGAGAAAGAACTGGTGCTGCACATTAAAGTAAACATCTCAGACTTGTCTTGTTCATCTAGACAAGGTATCTGCTAGTGTGAGGATATGCTCCTATTCTTAATTAATTTCACAGAAGCAGAGGTTTTCCATCAGTCTCACTGGAGTTAATAAAAACAGAACTATGCTCTCTTTTTTTTTTTTTCCTAGGAAGTAGGTGGAGAGTGTCATCATTAATTCCTCTCAAGATGTTCTTGAAACGCCCATGC
Source organism: Tringa solitaria (assembly GCA_026413425.1). Classification (NCBI taxonomy): domain Eukaryota; kingdom Metazoa; phylum Chordata; class Aves; order Charadriiformes; family Scolopacidae; genus Tringa; species Tringa solitaria. The sequence continues at coordinate 37,879,765 of JAOXJM010000023.1, read as the reverse complement.
TTTCATGGTGGCCAGTCTGCATTTCCAAATCCTGCCAGCCCTTGGCTCACAACACCTGGATTCCAGCCCTGTGAGTTGGATGTGGAGAGCACGGCATCTCAGAAGAGCAACCTCGGGGCTGCAGAATGTTGTTGATGTGACTTGCCTGGAACTGGCCAGCAGGAAACATGAGGTGAAGGGATGACCTGGAAATTAAGTCACTTGCAAAAGATCTTAGATCTTTTTGACTAACTACACAAATGAAAGAATAAAAGCCTCAAGCACAACTCACCAAAGACAAACTTCCTATTTGATCAAATAGCATTTTATTTCCTCAAGTACAGCAGCAGTGTGCTTGAGGAGCGTCTAAAAAAATACAAAATTTGTCACAACTGCAGGAAGAGCCAAAAAGCTTCCCAAAATCTACTCTGCATGAGTAGGATTAAATGCATGCTAAGACATTAAATTATGTAAATTTGTACAATGTATAGGAATCTTGTGACAAGTTTGCATGCAAATGAATGAATTATCTTTCGCCATTTTTTTTCACTAATGAAAATGCAAACATGATTAAATACAACTAATTGTTTAAATGGGAGTGTATCTGTCTGTCCTTACAAATCTCAAGTGAAGATGTGTAAACATCATGGGAAATGTTTTCACACCCAAACCCCCCTTTTCCTGCTGATCCTATGCAGTTTCAGTGAAGACATACAGAAATACATGGGAGGCATGCCTGGCAAGATCTCAGGAGCAAGAACTCTTGATCTGCCAAAGCCTCTCACGAAGCAGCAGAAACCAACTCCTCAATGAGAACAATCCATCCTGAATTGCCACAAGCACCCCCTGTTCCGACCCCTTGTGGGCTGCAGTTCAAAAAGTCTGGAAAGCCAGTAGACAAGAGAGAAGAAAAATTCTAGCACTTATTCAGTCCAAACTGACCACTCAGAAACTTCAAGGATCCTGTTAAACAAACACTGGAAAGTTATCAGTAGGCTTATTTTTAGATTTTGTTTCTGGTTATTACATCAATTAACATGGTGCTATCTGCTACTAGTTAAATAGGGAGAAAACGCAACTAAGTCAGAAATTTTGGTGTGAATTACTGAAGAGTAACATAAATTGCAGGACTATGGGAGTAGTGAACATGTGCACAACTTTGTAAAAATTGCAAAAAACCTGATGCCTATATGATTGCGTACTTCTGCCCTCATCTGTGACTGCTGCAAAGGAAGGAGTAAAAAGGTCATTCCCTCTCCTCTGGGCCACCAAAATGCCAGGATGCCTGGGGCAAGGATCACGACCACAGGAGAAGGATCCAGGGAGGCAAAGACTTTTGCATGAGTTGATAACTCATCTTTGCTGTACCCACTAGACCGCCTCTGCTGTATCCTGACAGGTCTGATTCTTTTTCCACTGCTCCTTCACAGCCTCTTCACATCTTCTTCATTCCACACCTTTACCTTTCATCCTTCTAACCATCTTTTTAATGCCTCTCCTTTTCCTCTCCCTCCTGAATAACCAGCCCCACCCAAAATACCAATACAAACAGAGAACTTGGGTCCTGCCTCGCCTGCAGCCACCACAGGGATGGGAGCTCACGTGGACAAACCCAGGCTACGCTTTAGTTCAGTAATGTGGCACCTGCTAAACTTCACACGGGTCCATCAGAATTCAGAATCTGCTCCTCCATGTGAACAGGTTTCTTTCTGAAATGTATGTAGACCATACACTCACATGTGAAGATTTAGGATTGTGGTATATGCAATACCAGAAAAAACAGGCAGCAATTTAGCAGTGTCAGGTACTTGGCCCAGACTATCAGCCATAAACTAAAGCACATGAAAATTTAAGATGAGGACACAGAAGGAGTAAGTGTGAAACAAAGAGCCCTGTGCTCATAAATATTTACAAATCTGTTTTACTGAGTTGATTTATGCTCTGATCTTATGCATGTACATAGCTACATTTTGCAAGTCTTAAAATTGACATTTGAAACAACTGTTTATTATCATACTCTGGAATAAATCTATTAAACTATTGGAACACCTTTTGCGGAAGCACATCCATTGAGTAAGTTTACTAGAGAAATCCAGGCAGCTTGCAGCTCTTCTGGGAGATATGTAAGTGCGAAAAATGCTGCTGGCTTCTTCCAGGCATCCCTAGGATTCAGTATTATGAAAAACTGGCATGGTAGAGAGAACTAAGAAGCAGTGACAGGTACTTGTGAGCCAATTTATTGTCCCTACATATTGCTCTGAACAAACCAAAGTGGATAAATTTAAGAATATGGAAGACATTTACCAGACAAGGAACTGATACCTAAGGACTATCAACAAGAGACTAAGACAACCATAGAGAAATACATGCTGTAAAACATGTTACAACTTGGGAAGAGTAGGATTTCAATCTGAAAAGGATTTAATGAGATTTACCAAGGCCTGAGGGACGGGAAGGGGAAGAGTAACATACTGAAAGCTGAAACAAAGATAGTTCTGTGGAGTGATGTTTCCTGGCCCTTGGCACTGGTCAATGCCCAGTAGTCCACTTGTAAAAAGAGATTAAACAGAATACAACAACTAACAAGTAAGGCTGCACCGTAAAGAAGAGAACTGGAGGAGGCTGAGAAATATCTGTACATTTTGTATCACATCCTCTGCTTATGTAGGACAGCACGGCTTTGTTCCTATCTGTGACCAAAGGCATCTATGCTGGTCTGTCTCTCCAGCCTGCCCTCCTGCCTATCAACTGGTCCCCCCAGTTGGGTGTCATCTGCAAACCTCAGAGAAGTCCCTTCTGTTGCCTCCTCCAGCTCGTTGGTAAAGATGATAAACAGGATGAGTCCCAGGACAGACCCCTGCAAAACCCCACTGTTAGTGTTATCCAAACAGGGTACAACCCAACAGCCATGACCCCACACTCTGTAAAGCAATACCTGTTTCTAATACACTATGAGAACAATAGCTCCTATTTGTAATTCAGCCACAAGGTTTGCCTTGATTAAACCTCAGAGTAGTCATTGATGATATACTTTATAAAGAAAAAAATATTTTTCTTCTTTCTATATATTAGCTCTGAATCTCTCCAAGCAATCCCTTGTGTTCTCATGTATAGGACAATGTAAAAAAGACAACCCTTGACAAATTTTAGCCAATGCCTCCTATTTCTTAATACTGTAGTTCCATTAATTCCACTCAATTTATCTCCCATTACTGGGTAAATAATCAGAGCTTTTGTGTTCTCTTGTGAGTTAAAGCCTAGTATTGAAAAAAAAGAGACTATGCAAAATCACTGCCTCTTCTGATGCCTCATGTTTTAAAATAAAAAGATTCTTACTATTCCCTGTAAATCAGTGTGTGGGGTTAACATTTACACTTTTGTCTTCAGTAATGATGTAATTAGAAGCAGGAAGGATTTATAAAACCTGTATAAGGGTTTAAAGCGGAAATCTTACAAGGCTCTTTAATATGATGACATGTAAAAAGTGATGCTGTATATTAAATTGGTTTGTAGTACCTTTTAGTGCAAGTAAATATGACAGCATAAAAGACATAAAGCCGTTTTAGGAGCCCCAGCAACAGAGAATGAATTAAGAGGCTCCTGGGCTTCAGGAAAGGTGGTGAGCAGAATACAATGGGGGCAGTGTCAGCCTCACACTAGCTACAGCTGGTGGAAATGTTTACCTCAAATATAGCACCCAATAAGTTCAACCTCCTCTTCTTTCTCTGACTCACTCTTGATTTCTGAACTGCTCAGTACTTGAGTACATTCATTAAAGCTGTTCACTGAACTGCAGCCTAGGAATTATCTTTTCGTTATCCAGTTATTTGTTTTTTCATTATTCAGTGATGTGAGATGGTCATCTAATTCACATGATATTATTTCTATTCCTTGGCTGGGATGATCAATGGGTTCTATACAGAGCAATTATGAGAAACATTTTTAGGACAAATTTAAGGACAAATTATTATTTATGCTAAAAAGTACAAAACATTTCGTATCAATCAACATTACCAGGGAAGGACCAGTTATTTTGCCTCAGAAGCATAAGACAGGTAAACTAACTGTGCTCATTTAGGAGGTCACAGATCTTAATGTCAAAGGTGCTGCAGCTGTTCAGTCTGATCTCCTACACATAGTTTCACCTAGCAATTCCTGCTCCAAACCCAGCGATTTGAGGCTGAAATAGTGCTTAACAAGCAATGTTCTATTTATAGAAAATAACCTTAAGCAGCTTTATACACAATTTGCTCAATATTTGTATTTTTTAGTAAGCATGAGCCCTGTGCAAGAGATTTGCCTGGGATGGAACAAGGTTACAGGGTTATTTTTGGAGGAAGTGGGAATGTGTTATCGACACTGGACTAAGTGACTCTGTTTTGCATGCTACCTATTAGAAGTCTAGTTGGAACTGTAAAATATATAAAGGCAATATACGTACATTAACCTGTGTATAATCTGTATAATCTTTAGAGGTCCCTGTGAAAGCTTTCCAAAACAATACTGGCCTGCCTCTCACGTTAATAATGTGGTTTTTTTCTTGGAATAATAATGGTGTTAACCTGTTATTCTTTCTGGCTTCTCTTTCTCTCTTTCTTTTCTTCTCTTAACAACTTCCTATTTATCACGGATGACTAGATAACTTTAAATTAAATCAGTACCTTACAACTCCCCTTATACCTTCAGCAGCAGCCATGTCATTTTTGGAGCAGCAAACTAATTTCTTTACCTGTGGCAGCTCTGATATACTCCAGCTCTCCTGAAATGTTTATTGTCTATTTTATCTGCCCATCACAGTGTCTCACAGAGATGATCAAAGCATCAGTGAACAGTTTAACGCTGGCATCACTCTTTTCTACTTTTTCCCAGATTTGACCTCTCTCATGTGGACTTTGGGATCAGCTCCTCAGCACTAGCAGGGAGGTCTTCCTAGAGGTAACTGCTAGTGCACATCCCTAAAGCATTACAAAAAAGCTTTGCCAGTGATAAAAAGACATTGTTATTAGTAGAAGCTTTAGTCTGGAAATTAGCTTACAAAGTAAAGCAGGAAAAGTTACTTTCTGTTACAATTACATAAAACTATTAATTGCCCCTAAGAGGATTACGCTTCTTCTGGTTTAACCCATAACAGCAGAAAGGCAGCATAATTTTCTGAGCCAGCTGGGGTCTGATATCAGTAGAGATGTGCAGACTTAACACCTCTGATCAGAGTTCACTTGGAAGTCTCCATATTCTTATAATATATCCTGCTTGTACATCTTTTGCAGTTTAATTTGCATGTGTTCTCCATCTGTGTCATTGCTATATTGGCAAAACTCTCAGTATCCCCAATATTGAAATTTTCACCAACAGCCACAACTCGTGTACGAGCATGATCATACTAAGCACTAAAAAGCATGGCATGACAGCCTTTGTTCTGCACAGATAAGACACAAAGGCCCAGGCAAATGAAGTGGTTTGTCCAGTGTTACAAGAGAAAACCTCAGGGAAAGACAAGAACCTAGATCTCATTGTGACTTTAGGATACTTTTTGGTTCATGCAGAGCCTGGTTCTTGTGTCTATGTTATCTTGTCCATCTGCCTGGCTCTGCCAATCCAAATTAAAGTAAATGCAGTTTTATAGGCCTGACAGGTTTGCTGTATTTTGCAAATGAAATGTAGAGACAGTAACCCTAGTTTAGAAACTTTTGCATCAGATTGCCAATTTGTTTTTCTGATTTTTTTTGTTAATTCTGTCCTCAATCACAAAATGTCCTGTTATTTATCTGTGAAATTATGGCTCAAAATATTTTTCATTACATCTGCATCTCATACTGTTCCATTACCATTTGTTTCAGTAATTTAACTGATGTGATCAAATAAACAATCACACTTATTAGTTGATTCAGTTCTCAAGAAATGTTAGCTATCCATCTCAGAAATCATTTCTCTCTGGCTGCTGATCATTCTGCTGTACTCCTTATGGTGATAATTTATGTCACATTAAAATAGATATTGTTGCAGATTTTGGTTCTGCCAAGATTTGAATGATAACTTTAATAAAATGACCAAGTGGTATAAACAGCAATTTTCATCTTGGCTCTCGATCTGTCTCACTCATCCACTTAAAATGCTGACACTATCTGTTGGAACTGTCCGCTTTTCTGTTTTCTTCTGGTGTAAAGAGATGCTAAGGAAAGAAAGAGTGCTCAATCTGGAATGGAAGTAGGGAAAGATTGCCTCTGTGTCCTGGCTGATCTTCAAAACATCTTGTAGCTCTTGGCTTTTTTGTCATGAGTTCACCATCTTTACAGCTAAAGATGGTAGGATAGACTGTCACTGCAGATAGGAACATACCATTTTAGTCCTTGCATAACCAGAAAAGCAAGAGATTAAGGTCAACAGTTCAAAGGATTTATAAAAAGATTTTAAAAGCCATACAGACTATGTTGCAAAAATGCCAGAAAACACAGAAGTGTAGGAAAGACAGGAAAGGAAGAGTGGGAAAGCTAGTTAAAGAGAACATGCATGGGAAGAGAAGTAAAATATGGCAGGAAAATGTACACTAGAGACACTAATTTGTGACAAAGACTTTAGTGTCACCTTCACCTCCAGTGGTGAACCTATGACTGTTGATGTTAAGAAAAACAGCCCACCCTCAGTACCTCGTACAGCTGAGAATACACCGTCTGCAGACACAAGGAATGCAAGTTTTCTTAAATTGTGAATCTACAGGTTTGCAAAATCTCTCCTCTTCCACCACAGAACTAGAGTGACAGGAAAATAAAAAGCACTGCTGGATCCCTTATGCAAGTTGCAGATAACTCTGCTATTATTTGAGTCAGAGCCACACACATCCAATTGCTATTAGTGTCAGTAAACTTCAGAGAGGTCATGCGAGTGTGTGTGCATGTGTGCAAGCACAAACTGCACAAGGAAGGACACAGCTGGTAGTACTAACATCTTCAAGTCTTCTGAAGATGTCTTCTCTCCCCTCACCAGCATCTCAGATCCCCTCAGAAGTCCGCTGTAATACAAAAGACTGATAACTTGTGAGTTAGATCACTTGTTTAAGCAATACTATCAAACTTGTTTTCCCTTCTATCATATCTATCATATCAGATAATTCTCCAGAGAAACTTTCAGGTGCAGTACACTGAGTCTCTCTCTCTTTAGAGAGATGATTACAAATATCAATTTCAGATAGGATGGCTGAAATCTGGGGAGACATAGTAATTTTTCTCCTGACAGCTGTGGGTCAGGAAAGAATCAAAGCAGCATGTTCTTTGGCTGGATATCTGTCACTGTCTACTTCTGGGGACTAGAGAGTTATTGTTACTTTTATAATGTTTTTAATACACATAGATCAGTATTTCAGTAGGCATTTATATATACAGTGATGGCTTCTGAAGTAACCTGGATAAATTGGGAAATAGATCTTGGAGTTATAATGGATAGTTCTGTGAAAACAATAGCTCTGTGAACATTATGGTCAAAAAAAGCAAAAAAAATATTAGGATATTTTTAAGAAAAGCAAACAGAGAAGTGCTGTAAAAATCCATCACGCCCCTACATCTTGGGTATTGGGTGCAATTATGATTCTGTCTTGTTGGAAGAGTTGAGCAGAAAGGTATAGACAGAGGTGATGAGGACAGTTAGAGGCAGTGCAACAAAGGAATAAATAAATAGAACTGGACAAGCCTGCAAAAGAAATTATTGTGGAAGGACCTGTTGATGGATCTACAAAATCACAGGTAGCATAGAAAAGGTGAATGAGGAATGACTGCTGTCTCTCATAATAACCAGAAGATATCAGATGACACCAACAACTGGCAGGATCAGAACAAATAAAAAGGTGTTCTGTCTCACTCAGACATCAGCACAGTACCTCAAGGTGCAGTTGATTTTTGATCAAATAGCAAATGGATAACCAAGTCCAGATTCATATTGTCTTCTTCCATGACTACATCATTTGGCACGTTACAGTCACTCTGTGATCACCAAATCTTCTTTCCTGTTTGCTATTTCCAAATCATAAGCTTCCAGTTTAGAACAGGTGGAAGACTGTGGAAGAACTCATAGGAATCTCCTTTTTTGCCTCTTTCTTGCAGTCTCTTGTTCATCTTATCATTTTTGTGCAAATGACCAGTGACAATGACAGTAACTCTGTAATACTCCATTACATTCTTCACTGAAGCTTAGATCTGTGGTATTTTTCTTCATTTAGATTATATCGTCTTACCAAAATTAAAGTCTCGCAGGATCTATTTTTAGCAAATCTACACTGTTTTTTACAGCACTTTCCATTCCTTTCATTTTTTTCTCCCTTCATAATTTTCTGTAAATCTTTGAGGTGATGGCCCTCTAGTTCCTCCTTCTAAAGTACTATTGGTCTTATTCTTCAATTGCTTAGTGTCGCCTCTGATGTAAGGATGTTCTTGGAGCACCACTTTTACTTTTTTCTTGCCTTTTGGATACTTAGTATCAATAATAATAGCAACAGTAACAGCTGAATTGGCATTTACAAAATTTAGTGAGATTCTTTTGCAGAAGTTGTTAACCAGCATGTCTGAACAGGAACTCCATTGCCTGATGTCAGATATCTCATTTAGACATCTAGACTTACTCCTTGTGTCTCAGCTTTTTTATCATTAAGATGAGAATACTGATCTGTTTGGTGGAGCTGAATTTGGTGGGCTAAATTCAATTATGTTTGTAAAGAGCTTTGAGAGCTCAATAGGAAGATTCTGCAGAAGTTCAAAATATTAGCACTAATTCTGAAGAGAACTACAAATCCTTGGTAAGCTACACAGTTAAAATGTGTCAGCTAAACAAGACCATCTGTCTGAACTGGAGAACACTTAACTTCCATCCAGTTGCTCAGCTGGCTAGAAAATTTCTTGCATGACCCGAAAGGCACGTAAATTGCTCCAGAGTTTCCTAGGAAATAAAACAATCTGGAATAAAGGGGAGGGGGAAAATAGCATTCTTTGCAGAAAAAAAAAGAGACCTGCTATGAACTTTATGAATAACAATCATGAGCAATAATCTCTCCCAGGCTCTAAAGTGCTGCCTGAAATGTTGGCTGAATATAAAGGAGAGATTTTTTTCTGGTAACACCACTGCGCCTCTTCATAACACGGAAAATGGTGTGCAATACTTCAAAAGACCAAGGCATGCTTGAATTTTCTGTTTGTAGTTGAAAGTAGCAAGTTCACTGAGCAAGAATTTTTCAAGGAAAGCCAGGTTTGCTGTACACCTTGGTTAATGAATATGTTTGTACCTTGGCAGAACAGGCAGGGGCTAAAAAAAATTTAAGATAAAATTGCTTGAGGAGGAAATAGATCCATGAAATGAATATTTCAGTTCATATAAAGTAAAGCAATTCTCGAGATTTCATGCTCTACATGGTATCTCATATCAGAAGCTAGTTTAGTCTGTGAGTTACTGTCTCCAATGGCTACATCCAACATGTATGTTACAGATAACAGAACATCTCAAGGCACTTTTCACTGATGTAAACCAGTACAATGCCACTGATCTTAATGCTTGATGCATAGACTGTCATGGTTATATCACCTTTTGCTAGTATGTGGAACATCATGCTTTTAAGAGCTATAAAACAATGTTAATGTCAGCATCACAGAATCAAAACCAAGTTTCCAGAACATTGTTCAGAATGCACAGTACTTTGGATTAAAAATTTTTTGTCCAAACAGTACACTGTTCGGACAGTGTACAGTGTCCACTAGGTGTTTTGCATTGAATTTCCTCAGCATTAGATTTGGGATTACGTTTCTAGATTAGGTCATTATAGGTTCATGTCTTGACATGACAAGGATATATTTCTATAGGCAAGATAAGGGATGAACAAGTCATTTAAGCTAAAGTGCAATGCATTCAGGGAGTTATTGAATAAATTTATTGAGTAAAAACAGAAACAAAGAGTTCCCAGACTGAAGATATAGGGCACAATACACAGGAACCCAGTTCTCGAAGAATTAGTTTGTTTTACTCCCACTTAGTGGCTACTACATAAAATACATGATGAGTTTCTTGGAAGGCTAATATTTTCTCCAATCATGGGAATTCCAGCCCTTGTGAGGAGAACCATGGAAGGGCAGCCACCTCTCTGGGCCACACCACAAGTGCAGCGGCTGAACATGACACTGAAGAATATGGCCATGAGCTCACCAGAAGAAAAAAAAAAAACCAAGAAAACCCCTGGAAGCTGCACAGGAAATCCTGTGGAGTTACTTGACAAGTACCTAATCAGTCCAGCCCTTTACAACGGTACTCACTCAGGCACCAGTGGAGGCACAGACATTTCATGTCTAACCTCCTTTCCCTAGAGTCCCTCCTGTCCCCTAGAGATCCCACTGGTGCAGCACATTTCTGACAGGAATCCTCTGAAACGATCTGATAAATGTTTACCTTGTACCCCATTCACTGAGGGCAGCAGACACATAGGAAGAGCTACAACTGCACTATCATGCTTAAAGCATGTGAATAAAAGGCTTGTACCAGTCTAAAATTACAAAACAGTGAGCGACCACATTTCTTTCTCAGCCAATTGTATGGAGGCAATTAGCACATTGATTTATGGATGAGTGGAGGAGGGGAAATGAGCAAAAGAAACACATGTGGACTCTATCATGTAGTATTTTTTCTATCAAGTGTTGATTGTGTCCCACTGAGCTAAAGAAAGACTCCGTAATACTTGGCCCACAGTTCCCAGTAGACAATTTCTGTGCAATGAGACAAGGTTCACAGTTCTAGCTCAGAAATAATAGCCAGTACACTGGGAAGAGCTCCAGCAAGCTGTTGTGCAAGTGCCACAGAGCTGCCAGGGTAACCAAACTATGAGCCCTGCGTTTCAGGTTATACCCTTTTTTTTGCTAAAACCCTTTGGCATAATACTTACTATTGGTTTCCGATTACACGTACCAACTGTCTCTGAGGCAGAACTTCTGGTCTATCTTACAAGTCATTAGTTCAAACAGTAAGAAGAAATTCCCTTTTCTCCCTCTTCCCACATACTCATCTCCTGTTTTCTTCTCCATTTTCCTCTTCTAGTTTTTCTATTTTTCTTTCCTACTCTCTCTATTCTTACCCTTACGTTTTCTTCTTTCATTATTCTCTATCCAACCAAGTTGTGTTCTTCCCCTCTAACCTCATTTTGCCACCTTTTTATTCATTTTATAGTTTTTCCACTCCCAGGTCCTGTCTACCTATACATAACCAAAGCAGTGTGTCCTGTGGAGGCTGATTGCTCATTTGGATGGTCTACATGCAAGACACACGTCTTTGAAGCAACTGTTAGACCACTAATAGCTGTTTCAAAGTAAACTCCCTATACACACTGAAAATTATATGTTAAGACATGCGATGGTGTACTGTGCATGAAGCCTCAGGAAACTACCCATTGATCTATGATATGTCCATTAATCTCTGCAGCCTAAAGGGCATCTTTCTAACCTGATCCAGGAGGCAGACATGAAAAGAAATCTGTAAATACTCCTTTGTGGGGCACAGGAAAACCATATACTGAGTCTTTGCTATTAAATATGAATCTATGGTATGAGGCAGGCATCAAAATCTCAAATGGCATTTACTTGTCTCGAGCTAAAACAAAACGTCATGGTGCCATCTGATTTTGCAAAGTAGCACAATGGGATCTCACCATTTGATTGTGAATTTGTGATTTCTCTGAAATATGGCTTAGATATCTCTTGACTTTCATGGCATCCATTTGGAGGATTTTTGTATCACTTCCAGTTTGTATTTCATGCTGGGCGAGATGTATCTCATTCGAGTGCAGAAAAAAGCCTCTGCTAGGTGACATCTTCTCTCCCAGAAAAATGGAGATCTTTCCTGGAGTCACCTTGCAGATGCACATCATGGCACTGCAAGCTTTTGTAAAAAGAAAAGGACTTTATGCTCTTCCTTGTAGCTGTATCTTTTTTCTTTCTCTACTCATGGTGGTATATCAAGTAATGTTCTTGGTCCACTTCCTCCCCTTTTTCATAAGATTTAGTCAAAGGATCAGCAACTCACATGAAAGATACTTCTTAGAAAGGGCTCTGCCAACTGCTTGCTGGCTTTCTTCAGAATTGTCTGGGCAAAAACTATGACATACCTTATCACTGTCCTTGATATTTAGGACATTTCTTTACAATTTTCCTTATCAGTTGAACAGCTGATGAGAGTTGTACTGTCATGTAAGAAGGTATATTGCTCAGTTCTAGCCCCTGCTTGGTTGGTGTTGTCATTGACTGTCATCCTTAGCCTTGAATCATCAGATCTGCTCTCATCCAGGTCTGCTATGGATAGGCAACAGAGTGGACATGTTGATGGCTGAGCTTCTGCTTTACTTTTCCTAGCAGCTTTGCCATGTGTCCATTTTCCCTATCCCAGACATGTTCTAGATCCTGTCCTAAACCTGAATGACCACTTCTTTGGTGTTTAGGCCATGGTTTTGAGATCTGACATCCCTTCCCCTCAGAATTTGGGGGTTGGATTACTGTTGCAATTTTTTGGTGTAAGTTTTGTTTTAAGTCAAAACATAATAATTACATGACAAGGAAACTCAAAGTTATGCAGGTCTTTTTAACAGTGCATTTCCAGAACAGAGGTAAGAATAAGACCACTTCTGGACACAGAGTTATTTAGCTACAAAACAGCAGAAGGCCTGGATAGTTTACCCATGTAAATGATGATTTTTATGTATTGCTATAAAGTACAAAAAATGCTAACCATGCAAGTAAGTTTTGCAAAATACATATCCTTTTTCATTGCTGGTTTGAGGCATGATACAGTAGATTCTTTAAAACTGCAAAGTATTAACTTCTCCATGACATTTGTTTATGAATAGAGATGAGCCAAAAGGGAAATTTTGCTGTGCATGGAAGTATACTGACAGCATGAACACTACTGTGTAGTAAAAGTATTTCCACCATGACATAAGTAGATTTAAAATGAATGCATGCAGATATGCAGATTGCCTTAGCATTTAAAAATATGAGCTGGGCAGATTAAATATAACCATACACAATTTTTTGAATTCCTACATGATAGAACATAGATCAAGTCATTCCATGCAGTATGTCATACAAAACTATACAACACACATAACATTTAGGCCAGTTTCATGTGGAGAAATGATCATATCAGAAAACAACCATTGAAAAAGGCTATGTTCCCCTCAAAAGAGAAGGAATAAATAGAGAGATTACTGAGTTACAGAGTACAGGAATACCCTGTTTTGTCTCCACTCCAGAGCACACACACTCATCTTTTTCTCTCCTTTCTTTTGGCACTCTTGTCTTCTTGTTTTGGGAACAGCCAAGCATCTTATGAATCCTCCACCACCAAGTCTCCCTTAGCTTTTAATGAGGCTTGCCCATGCCCAAGGCTCCTTCATTGAATATCCTTCCTGTGTCCTTGCCTGCAAAGGGCTTCTGACAAGATCACTAACATCCACACCAGTCAGTCAGTCAACTTGTCATTAACAAGTCATCAGACTTGTTAATTGCATCACAAGCCTCATATATAAAGTAGGGTATCAAACCTGAGACATAACCTTGGTACACTGTACTCAACTACTTCCATCATATATTGTCATTGTCAGCACTTTTCTAGCATGACTCTACAAGCAAAATCTTTATTTTTAAAAGCAGTGAATGACAATTTCGATAAAGAACAGACTCCATAAATCAGAGTAGTGAACAAACTGATGGCAATTCAGGCACTTAATGCCTGTACAGCAGTTTACCCAGTGTATCTTTGTCACCCTGTAACCATCCCAAAACATTGCTATTGGTTACCTCACTGTATGTGTATTACTGTATCACATTTAATTTAACACTTTACTAAAAACTCTATGAACTCCAACAAACCTCTCCACCTAGCAGGTAACGTCAACAACCCAAAACATATTAAAGACATTTTACACATACATTAAAGGGTGTTTGGTCAAATTTCAGTTCTATACTTGTCAGTGTATGTGGGAGTATCCCAATTAACCCTGTGTTGACTTGATTGGAAACTATGACTGCAATATGAAAAGTTTTCCAATCCCAATTTCAAATTTTCAGCATTTATAATATGTGTGCAAGCACACTGATTTTCAGGAGTAGTTTGGAAATAACTGTAATTTTTGGGTAGACATAATTCTTCTGCATAGTACCAGAGTTAGACAGCCTGTCTAACTATTGACTTTCAAGGTTAATTTGAATTCGTTAATAGTGTGAATTTAAAGTAATTGCTTCAGCCATGTTGTAGATGCTGTCATTAAAAACTAACGCAGAGTTGTCTCATATTTAGTTTGATCCATTTTCAAAGTAAATTGGGACATACTGCACTAAATTGAGAAAAACAGGTAGTTGAAAAGACTAATTAAAGCACTCTAAAATCTATTTGGGTTATTTACCTTTGAGGCAGAAGCATTGCTTAAACAAAAATGGTATGCTTAAAAAACCAAAAAGCCTATATTACTTCCGAGCATTGGACCAAAATGTATGTAAAGCTAAAATCCTATGATGAAGATCATGTAACTATCCTCTTTTCAGAATAATAGTTGATGTTTTCTGTATGACTTGCCCTAAGTGGACAGGACGTAGCTAGAAAATTGGCTAATATGGAGGAAAAAAAATTTTGTCCTTTCAGATACTAGACAAAATGAGGCAAAGTGCAAACTAGATACAAGAATGTATTTTGCATTATTAGGTTAATAAGCTGGTTGTGCTACACTTTTATACAAAATGGATGGTACAATAAATATAAATTGTGAATTATTAATCAGAAATGGCGTATTATGCTTAATGTACTAGCAAATACCAAACTACCAACAAACACATAATCAGTTGCTATAGTAATTCCAGTCTCCACCTATGTCTTACGAATTATTAAAAGCTATGATGGATTTTGTCCTTTACAAAATGTGTTCTTTCCCATAATTGTGTTTAGTGTATTTTCTGCACAATCCCCATGTGCATACTGCACAGATCACACAGTGTCTAATCAGATCCGAATATCTGATTTGAATTTTCATTGAATGCTGACCTTTCCAATATACATTTCATTTGCGTTTGTGTCTACTATATATCGCGATCTCAAATATTCCACTCTGCCTGTGTTTAAACAAAAGGCAGCATTAAAGCAGTTCACCAGGAGAAATGGAAGCAGATCAAAAAGAATAAAAGATTTTTAAAGCAAAGTAAAATAGTTAATTATTGCAAGCCTTAAAACTAGGAGCAATTCTCCCATGTGTATAGGGGCCAGTACAGGTCCTGTACATCAATTAGGCCCACTTAAAGCACATTTTAAAGGCTTAGGATTTATGTGGTTCGTAAGCCTGGGGCTGTCTGTCTGCATGTGAATTTCATCCTCTATGAATATACCTGTCAAGAGAGATGAAATCTGAATATTAAGGAGGTTGTTAGCAAATCAAAACCAAAATTCTCAGACATTGTCACCTCAATTTTATTTGTCACACTTCCCTTTCTGATGGCAAAACAAAGTGGGTACATGCACAAAGCAAGTGCAAGCAACTGCAGCCAGCGTACTAAATTTTCTCATTTAAGCCGCCCTAAAAAGGAAGATGGATGGTACTCTCTGAAGAAAAAGATTGTTTCTCTCTCTTGCTCTCTTTAAAGGAAGAGGTTTTAGTTGTACTCAATAAAATTCATTTTTATATTTCTATGTCAGGAAACACAGGGCAGGACAAATACCATACTAAGCTCCCAAGATGCACAAGCCTTTGATTATCTGCTTTGTTCACATAAATATAAGACTTTAAATGCATGAT
This sequence comes from Tringa solitaria, assembly GCA_026413425.1. Taxonomy (NCBI): domain Eukaryota; kingdom Metazoa; phylum Chordata; class Aves; order Charadriiformes; family Scolopacidae; genus Tringa; species Tringa solitaria. The sequence continues at coordinate 37,863,999 of JAOXJM010000023.1, read as the reverse complement.
TAAATTGCATTATATAAGGAGTTGGAATTTGATCGCTGAGGAACAATTATTTAGGATTCATGGACTCTTAGTAATTACTGGTTTGTCCATTCCTTTACATTTCTGCATTAGTCATGATTTCTAAGGAAGGTAGAATCCTGAAATCTACTTATCCCCAGAATTCAAAAGAAACCGTTATTTATTTTTTTTCATATGAGAAATGAAACATTTCGACAAATAGGAAATAAAGGCAAATCTACTGGAATCATTTCGCTCATAATCCCTGGAGAAAAGCCACAGACACTTCAGATGGGAAATTTGCACTGAAGCACTGAAAGTACTACAGAATTCAGGCTTTGATTTGTACTGGACTTTCTCCTATCAGATCCTATCTGATCTATTATCAATACCAGACCTGAGAATTTTTTTTTTCCCAATTCAATTTCTGGCCATTTTTATCTGTATCTACTTACAGTTCCTCTCATGCCTAATTAACAAAATATCACCATTGCCTCACTTAAATCCCTCTTAGCAAATTACATATTCTGCAGTACCCGAAGAAAGCAGAATTTGAGCCTTTTTGCACCCTAGGAATCCTCTAGTCACCCCTGACACTGGATTTTTTGGGAAACATTGTATTCTGTCCATCTACCTTTGAGTCTGTTCTGTGAGGTCACTTCATGTCTTCACACTCTACATTGCACTGCACCTTCTAAGCATTTGAGCGCTAAATTCCATCTCTATTCGGGAAAGCATTTAAAGTAAGTGCTTAAGCGTCTGCTTAGTTGACTTCTGAGGGCCTTATGCACGTCTGTCTCTTTTCCAGAGCTACCTCCAGTTCATTCTAAATAGTTAACAAATAATCAGTTCTGCTACTATACTTGAACATGACTTCAGAAAACTCTTACATGACAGTAAGAGTAGGATTTATCCCAACAGTATATTCACGCTGTCAGCTCACAGGCATCTAACGTTAGATGCCTGGACAGGAAGCTTAATCTTCCCAGGTTCCTAGTACAGGCAGTGCAGAGTCAAGGGCTCCTTGAGAAGGAAATCCAGAATACCTAACTCTGCTGAATATCCCCCAGCATTAATAATTCAAGATCACCTTATGAGCTCAGTTTTCTGTCATCTTGACTCAGACTCCTAACCATGGGGCAATTTGTACCAGACTTTGATTCTCCAAATTGAAACAGGTATACAGAATGATTGATTTTGCTTGTAATTTACTAATCCATGACACATATGGGAAGCTTCAGGACAGTTCATTTCTATAGCAACAACACATTTCCAAAAAGAGAATTCACCTAACTGCAAACCTCCTTCTATAAGTATGTTGCATGTGCAAACTTCATCAGTGATTGCATTTAATAAATGCTGTGGCAGTAAATGTCTATAGACTAAAAGCACAATTCTCAAAGGGCCACAGTTTCTAATTTCTTTGGAAAACAGACACAATCTACACCATGAAAAATTTAATTGCACTTTAATTACCAGTCAGCTGAATGGCATGAGATATGTATGCCTTTGTTTTTTAATAGCTTCTGCCACTTTCAACAAATTGTGGAAAGAAATAATGGATGCCTTGAGTATTCTTTCTGTCTGTTTCTACAAAAAAAAAAAAAAAAAATTTAAAATGAAGATTCAAATTCTTCTGGATTAGTCATAATCCAGGAGGAACACTAGCAATAATGAATATGGATACACAAACACAGCTGCAGCATTCCCATCAGTGGCAAGGTAATGCAAAAATTTGCCCCTTTAGTTGAGTTCTGCTACATTAAACTGATAAAAAGCTCTTGGCTGGCTGACTCAAGGTTGCTTCTTTGTTTTATAAGGTCAGAGCTTTAGCATTTGAAAAATATTTTGTATACTGCAGTATTTATCGCATTTCCTTCTACAGAGGTGTTGTAATCATTCAGGAATAGCACAGAATATTGTATATATAGCGAAACCTTTATGAATAAATACATACTAGCATTTTGGAGGATTTTTTTAAAAGGGTGCATAGCCAAGGAAAAATGTTAGGCTGGATACAGCGCAGTCTACCTGGCTTTTATATCACCCCGACATACTGTTGCATCTGAACAGCATACAGAATGACAATATGTTGACAAAGTCTCCGTAGTGCTTAAATAGTCTCATAACTGAAAACAAACCGACATTAAAAAAGGGATTCTGTTTAGAGTTATGGGGAAACAGGCAAACCACCATATCTTTGTTTTGGCCTCAATGTCTTTTGTTCATGCTGACCTCAAGCACAGGAGAACTTCCTAAGTATAAAAGTATGGCTGAATGAATTAATTCAATGCATACTATTGTATTTAGTACATGCCATTGGGGAATTAGCAAGAATAGGAAATGTGATAGGGAGAAATTATTTGTCTAACCATGCTTATAGAAAGAGGATGGAAGGAAAGGTATGTGTGAAGCTTTCTGCTTCTTACCATAACAGATTTGTTTGACCACAGGACACGTGTGTTAGCTACAAATGAACATTAGTTACAAATGTAAATATCCCTCTGGAACTAAGGAAATTTTATCTTTGGTAAATCTGTATCAGGCACAGTAACGTGGACTGTTTATTATTATTATTACTGCTACTACTGTTCTGTTTTCTACTTTTTAAGGGAGGAGTTAAATAGTGAAATAGTCACACAGTGCCTGATATGGATTATTTGGAGAACCAGGGCTGCTCACTGTGATAAATCCTCACTACTGCTTTGCTGAAGAGATACAGCATATAAGAAAATATTTGGCCTCTAAAGATACAATACTGTCAAAATTGAAATATCAAAATGCTCCCAATTTTTTTTCACATCAAGAATCAATATTACACTGAAAGTGTAAATGAGGCAGAACCAGGTATTATCATTAGCAAATTACAGAGCAGAGTAAAGACCTTGAAAGGAACACCCTAGGTAAGTATTCAGTAGATAAAGAAAATTCACTGGAAGCTAGTAATTTTGAGCTGCATCTTGCATGTTTGTATATATTTAAAGCCCTCAAGTCTCCTGCAATTATTATCATGAATACAGAGTACAAAATAAAATAAATTTGCTATATATTTTCTTTCCTGGTAAGTGTGAAATACAGGCTTTTTAATATCAGAACGTTATTTTTTAAAGTAAGAACCTGGAAAGCCTTGATGTTTCAGCAACATTTTAAAGTCTGACTAGAGGTTACAGGGAGGTTAATATTAGTCATTGCTTTCTTACTGTTGTGCTCCTTTATTCCCACAAGTTTTCCATAAACAGCAAAAATTTGCAAAGGCAATACAGCATTGAAGGAAAACCTTAAAGCATGGATAACTGAAGAACTGTTACATGAAGAGTCAGAAACATTAGCTGATGTAGCACAAGTGTTTCTTAGAGGATTTGCACTGGAGAATAATATTCTTCCTCAGTGCTTGCTTTATTTCCCCTGTCCAGGATGACTAATCACAAAAGCACCGGTATTAAATCAGTGAGCAGAGCTGAAAACCAGCAAAATGTGTCAAAAGTAGATGAATTTAACCTTGCAGTATTCAAGGAATGGAAACTATACCCTGGGGCACATTAGAGAAGTACATGGATAGTAATTATCTAAAAGGAGATAACTAACGTGGATTTAGAAAGGCAAGAGCCTCCCTAACTAATCTACTTGACCTTTATCATGAGGCTAAAGACAAGGCTGATAATGGGCTCTACAAATAAAAGACTCTGTTTGTATTTTCAGGAGGTCATGTAGGCATACACAACAAATAGATGAAAGGGGTGAAAAGAAAATAGCTTTATAAAAAACCCTGAAAACTCATAAGAAAGCACGTACTGCAAGGGAATGCATTTAACCCTTCATCACCCACTGAAGCAGATGCACACACAATTTCTGTGATCTGACAGCAGCACTGTGGGACCATTTGTTACATCAGCCACATGGTAAGTTTGCACAGTAATGTAAACCGTAACCAAGAAGTGTAGTTCCATAGGAGCTGATGGTCCATTTAAATATAAGGGGAAAATAATATATAACCTACAGGGATCTCAACATAGGTCAAAATTTGATTTAACAGACTAAGCAGCTATAGCACGTGAAAACCCTTTCTACACTCAGCTTTTCTTTTTTAATTTCTCTTTTTTTTCTTTTTGCCAAGACAGCAGCTGAACCTGTGGAAAGCAATGCTGGAGGAGGGTAACAAAGGTAAAGCTACTCTCCAAAAAAATGTCTTTCTTGAAACTGCTCTTCTAGCTTATGACAGTCTGCAGATTCTTTGGGTGGGGAATGGTTGGGTTATAGAGAAGGTCTACCTTCTGACAATCACATCCAAAGCCCACAGAAATCAATGAGGTTTGGATGATGTCCTCACAGTTTCACTTCCCTCTAACCAGGTGCAAAGGTGCTCATGTCCCTTTGGAAGGGAGTAGCTAAGCTCTAGTGAGCTGATTATTTTCCTCATTCCTGAACTGCCTGAGCAGGGGGGGTTCTCCCCTCAATCTCCTTGGAAGATGGAAAAGATCCTCTGCTAACTTGGTGGGAGAAATGACAGTTTATGAAATGAGAACTTTGTGTGACAGGCACAACCTCTTCCTTGAAGAAAAGAGAAGTCAAGTTATAGGGTCGTCATCCATTTTCCATAGGAGCTACTGGAAGGAGGACTAGTTCTCTGTCTCCCATAGTAAAAGGAGAGGCCAACAGTGATGATACACATTTATACTTTCAAATTGTTGAGGTAATGGGGGGTAAAGGAGAAGAAATTACAGGAATACACATATGCACCCCCCAACTCATTCTTCACCAAGGAACAGAGAGAGGAATCAAAGAAATGAAGATAAACAGGTTGGAGTCAAAGAAGCACTACTTAGTGTAAGAAGAATTTGTGAGAGGAAGGAGCCTGATCCAAAACATCTCCCTGAGGTCAGCTACTGAGACAAAAAGAAGAACCTGAAATGAGGGATCCTAGAAGATCCATACTGCCTCTAACACTAAAAGTTCAAGTATCTTTAAACCTGAGAATGAAAATGCATCATGGTCCTTCTTGGAACATTTTCTACATCCTTCTTTACTGAGCATGCCTTTTTATCCATACCTTCTTTACTGAGCAGACAGTGGGCATTGACAGCTCTCCACCACAGGCTCGCGAATACCCTTCCATATTCCTAGTTCCCTCTTCTTGGGCAAGCAGGCCAACAAAATATGCCCAAGTCAGCAATTTTGCATGGCAGTGAGTGCAACCAGTGAATCAACACAACTCTCTCAGGTCTAATACCAAGTTTTGCAGCCTCAAAAGAAGGCTTCTTTACTGCCCTAACCTCACCCACAAGTTAACTGTGAAATTTTGAACACCCGGATTTTGACTTTGGTCACTGTTGCCAATGCTACTACTGGATCCAGCACAAACACATCACATTACTATCTTCTTGTCTTTGTTTCAGAATAAAGTGCTTAGATGGAGTATTTTAGGTCATGGAAGTCACAAACCACTCAGAAAGTGGTATCAGGGCCAGGAACACAGGAGAGAAGTAAATTAGATCTGTAAACTAGACTATACAGTAAGCTAGACCATATGGGTGAAAGAAAAAAATAATTTAAAAGTGTTCCAGATAGCATTCATTTGTTGTCATAAATCATTTTGCAAACATTTAAAGTACTTCACCATCTATATAGCATCTGGAAATGTACACATTACAGTTTTTTTCCTCCTCATTTCATAAATGTGCTAGAAGCAGCACAAAATATTCTGTTCTTTGATATGAAGTGGAACATACTTGCCTGCATTTTAGCTGAATTTATTAGGTCCCTGATTTTGTTTCACAGTCCATGACAACTTGAATTCTACTGAAATAAATATTCATAGTATGCATATTCATGTCATATGTGCGAATTTGTAACCTTAAAGCTTGGTTCCCATAATTAAAGCCATCAGTAAGAATTCTAAGATGGCTTTGTGCTTGTGCAGAAACTTGCAGAAGAATTTTCTCAATTTTTTTTTCATGCCAGCACTTTGCTGGGAATGCCTTAATGCTCAGCTAGTATGGAAGCAAGCATTTTTACCAGAGGGATAAAAAATGAGCTTTGGGTTTCAAAGGTTCATAATACAGTCACAAAGTAAAATATTCTAAAATATTCTAAAATATAGTCATTTAAATAACTCTACCAAAACTAAATCTGAGAAAACTATAAATATGCTCATGGCTGTTCTGGAGGCAAAGGAGAAATGAATTTTGGGAAACAAATTATTTGTTATTCATTATTTTCTTAGCTCTATTCATAATTAGCTCCGTTCAGGCCCAATTCTAACATCACTGATGGAGGTCCGTAACCTCTGGCTGAGTTGAGTCATGTTATGTGGGACTGGCACACATTCAAGTGCTGAAAAATCATTACAGGAACTATAAAATGCAAGATGGTGATGTATCCTAATGTAGCAATTCCCAGGATATGGTCCCTTGAGAATTGCTTTAGGTTATGCAAGACTCTCCCCTTGAATCAAATATCTCATTTTTAAATGTTAGGAAAACATCCAAAGGTGAATATTGTCTGCAGCAGGAGCAACATCCAGGTGGTGGTGGTGGTGGTGGTGGTGGTCACCAAGTGGTGACAGTATTTGTGGGTAAACACAGAGGCAGGAAGGAAAATTCTGTGCTGCTGCTTGTCATTTGTAGATTGTCTTCTAAGAGAAAGAGGTTGGCATTTGGAAAAGAAGATACATACCTGTAGCTGAGTGGGCAGGGGTGGGAAGGTGCCTGGAGAAGGGTAGCAATGTGAGGAAATAGGAAGGTAGTGTTTGGTGTTGATAGCGGGGCTATGAGGGGGGAAATAAGAATCCCATGATGGGTGGGAAAGAGATTTAGGAGCTGGAGATTTAGCAGCTGCCAAAACTGTCTTGCAAAAAGAAGTTGATGCTCCACCGCAATCAGAAAACTGATTAGCTAACACTATCTAATCAGTGGTAAGGTACCTAACAAACTGAGATGTTCCATTGTCTCTGCTTAGTTACACTAATAGGAGCAATGTCCCCCCCAAAGTTTAAACTTTTGATTTTTCCCTGCAATACTGTCTCTCAAGCTGTCCTTCACACCTGGAAGAAGCTTCCTATAAGCATCCACAAAACTACTTCATTAGCTTTCAGCAAATTCCTCATTAAAACTCCTCCTTGTCACAGTTCCTGAATAATGTCTAGATCATGTGGGAACCGGTAACATTGTCACACACGGCCACCAGTAGTCAAACTGTCTAAGGCTGGAAAGGACTGATGTCCTTTGGTAGAGTAATTTGAAAAAGTTGTCATACTCTACCTTATTGTCAGCTTGTCTTTCCTTGATCTGCTGGCTTTATCTTCTTCTGTGACAGCTCGGGAGAAGAATCCCTTTTTTAGCCTGATAACAAGATTTATGGAGCCTCATCTGCCTGCCGGTTCTTCTCTAGTAACTTCTAAATCCATTGGCCAATTTTAGCTAAATTTGGCAGTGAAGGAGAAATCTCAAAGATTCTTTAGTACTCTAAAAAACCAAGATGACAGAAGATAAAGATACCAATACCACGTTCCCCAAGGTAAAGAACAGTGTGAGCTTGCCTCCAGATAGGTATCATAGAATCGTACAATGGTTTCGGTTGGAAGCGACCTTAAAGATCATCTAGTTCCAGTCCTGCTGCCCTGGGCAGGGACACCTTCCACTAGACCAGGTTGCTCAAAGCCCCATCCAGCCTGGTCTTGAAAACTTGGAGGGATAGGACATCCACAATTTCACCAGGCAACCTCTTCCAATCTCACCGGAGACATTTTATGATTTTGTATGATGGAATATTATTATTTTATATGATGGAATGCATGCAGGAAAAATATTATAAATTTTTCACTCATGGGAAACTGGTTTGTGCACTATAAAACCATTACATTCTCTGTCTAGTGAATTCTCTGATGTGTAATAAGTTGTGCATGAACACTGCAGCATAGTTATCACTCAGTCAATCAGGACAAAAAATCAGTGAATCAGAATCAAAAATCTTATGGAAAAATAGCTCCCTTAGTTCTGGAGACCAGTAAGCAACTTGCTTGTTCACTGTTGACTTGGTGGTATTTTTCCTTTACAGCTGACATGCCACTGTCCAGAGCTTCTAACAGCCAGAAGTTGTCCTGGTGTTGCTCACAGCTATCATGAAGTACTTGTGTGTTAACAAGCAGTGAAGAGCTACAAGGCACATACTGAGCTAGGTTCTGAAATCCTGTGTTTTGAGGAGCCCCCAGACTGTGAGTTTCCAATATGCTCGTTGCACATGTCTGTAGCCAACTTTTCCGTATGCTTGTACATTTATGGATAGCACTTCAGGGAAATCTGTGGCTTAGAAAAGGCAAACATTTAAATGTAAAGAAGAAAAACAGATCTCATGAGTGACTGTTGTTAGCAAACTGTCTTCAGGAGGAGAATAAACCAGACAACATTCTATAAAGTATGTCTACTTAATAACATTTTTTCCTGAGATAACAGAAAACGAAATAGAAAAAGTCTTCTTAATAGAGGGCTGGACACATAAATATCATGACTCTGGTCACTCGTATGATTTGTATCAGCAGACGGTTAAAGGTCAGTGATAGCTTGGTCAAAGAGCAACACACAGGTTGGTGCCAGGGATGAAACAGGGCAACATGATACAGAAGGCAGATCATGTACAAAATTTGGGGTATTTTCACACTAGAGACAGAATAAAGGTGGCAGCTATTAAAAACAAGGCAGTACATAAATCAGGGCTTGCTCCTACAGACAGCGGTGAGCAAGTCCCAACACTTCCACTACTAAATATATTGTCAGCATCAGCCAGAGGCTGGATTTATTCTCACTATCTTTTTAGACTTACACTTACACTACACACTGACTTCATTTTTCTATCGCTTCAAGTTAGATAGTATCACTGCCTCTGGTCCCTCTGATCCACCAACCTCACTTTGGCTTCTTTTTAAAAACATCTTGAAATCAAAAGTCACTGAAGTCACTGAAAACCAAAAGCTGTGAAAGAGTAAAGAGGGCAACAGTCATACAAGTATCAATCTTCACAAAATTGGATACGAAATCTTATGACAGTTTTGGGCCCACATAATGTCCATGCAAAAAAAGTTTCTGAGAAATGTTAAATACATAAATATCAGCTTATTAAGGACTGCCATTCAAAAAAATACCATAATTTATGACAAATTCCTACAGCGCACAGTGTGCTCTTCAAGAAGAGAAAAGTAATGTGGTCGGACAATTTCAAAATTATTAATTATGTTTCCTTTTCATTTCCCTGAACTCTTACTCACTAGTTTTTTTCATTGATGTTAAGTTTAAAAGTGATAATTAAAAAAAGACTTGAAAATGTTTTTTTTGCATTATCTAAACCTCTTTTGCATAGCAGAAGAGGTGTGGTATGTAGTAAAGAACAATCTTCTGATGCCTTATGAAATCTTGCTAAATCGCCGCTTTGTCTGGGTTACATGATAAAATAATTTGTAATCTCCATCAGACTGTGAAAAGCAGCTATCTTCAACTACTGAGAATAAAGTAAAATTGCAAAACGTGGCTACACTAAAATTAAAGAGCAGACAATGCTTCATTGAACTCAGGGAGAATTAGAAACATCTGTCAACATATTGTAACAAAAACTCCTACAATGAAAAAAAGTCGTAAGTGCAGGTCTCTTACTTCCAGAGAAGTTTGCTAATTTAAAAATTATGTACACGAAAGAGAATGAGGTCCTGAATTTATGAAAGTGTCCTTACTCATAAAGAATCGAGGAAGAGAAATACACTACAGGATCCACACACACGATTCAAGCATTGGATGATGAGTGTATAAGTGTGTGACTGTCTGCACTTCCAGGGACATGAGAGAGGAGGACCCATTACTGCATTGCTCCTGGATAAAGACACACCTAGTAATAAATTATTCCAGCTGATTTTTCCCAGGGATCCTCATTATCAGATGCGACAGACATCGAGATGGAGCCAAGCAACAACCACTGCATCAGGGGTGGGGAGTACTAGGAAGAAGTCAGAAGAAAAGTTTCTTACCCAGTGTGTGAAATTTGACAGCTCTGAAGATACTGGGGACACTTCCATATGACTCATCCACAAGCCATCTACAGCTGACTGATCTACAACCAGCACAACAGATGAAACTCATCCCCTAATGAAGCCAAGAGAATTTTGCCAATAACTACAACAGTGCCAAGTATTCCACCTGAGGGCTTTGAATTTTTTCCAAACATATTAACCAAAGATTGTGTTTACTTTGATATATAAAAGATTGCAGACTTGACAAACCCTCTTAACTCCATCCAGGCAGTGTAGTAAGAACTGCAGTGTATGCAATGACTTTTTTTCCACATAATGTTCAAGTAACATTGAAGTTGCAGACAGTTTTTAAAATTTTCATCCCATTTTTACCATGGTAATTGTTTTGCTCCATACATTAAAAATAAAATAATTAAACCAAACCAAATAAACAATTCTGCAGCACAAAAAGCAGGCAGGAAAGCAAATATTTCCACTGATACTGTGCAAATTCTGTTAATCTAAAGCATTCACTGAGATGTAGTATCACAGAGTACTATGCCTGTAAAATGCAGATGTTGAGCTCTGATGACATAATTTCTAAGAAAAATATGGGCCTCAGAATAAACAAATATATTGGCTGATATTTATGGCTCTGTTTCACCTTCTATAGTACTTTCTCCCTGTCCCCAGTTGGGGTGAGAAAGGGCTTAGCTGCTGCCCATAGCTGTGCCACTGAGGTGAGTAGCAAAATGACAGAGTTCAACTGGTGGGAACACCAAAATTTTCCAAAATCCTGGTGGCTCATGGTCATTTTACATTACCATAGTAAGATAGGTGTGAAGCTTTTTCCCTGTCCCTGGGACACTGAAAACTGCTTTTTGCTATGTGGACTTTTTGTTGTCTATTAATACATTTGAACATAAACTTCTATCTTTATAGGTACCCCGTATATTACTTCTTATTTTTCTACAAACTTGTAGAAACTTCATATACTTGACATCTCTGTCCTTATGCAAGTTGTTAGGTAGCACTAACAAGCAAAGGCACAGACAACACAATCACAGAAGCCTCATTGACACCCAAATGACTTAAATTTCTTAGTGATTGCTGCAAGATGAAGCATTTACTGGTACAATGTGTGGTGTTCTTTCAGCATGTCCCTGACTCTTGCCGTTCTTCTCTCCTGTGCTCTGGGCCGAAAGAATATACATGATACACTACTACTGGGAAAAATGGAGGGGTTTGGTCTGTTTGGGTTTTTTTTTGCAGCTTTACAGCTTTTGCCATACTTTGCATAGTCCAGATTCACTTGGGTTTGAAGATGTATGATCTTTATTGTGCCTTTTAAAAGCATGCTGAGGATGTGTCCTCCTACCAACAGCACATGCAAACTATCTCAATAGAATATTCTATACTATACCCTGATGAACATATAAAATTTAGTTTTAAAGTTAACTGGAGACTGCAGCACACATAATTCACAAAAGCAGAATTATATTTCCAGAGACACATTTTTAATATTATTTCTTACTCCACTCTCCCAAGGCAAATTTCTAGAAAAATTCAGCTGAAACAAGATCTCTGCTACAGGTACAGAAATCCCGCACTACACAGAAAGCAAGATGTTAGAAATCCACATCCTCATTTTTCATTTAGGAGACACATTGATTTGATTGCTTTCAAAAAAGGAAAAAAACCCCAAGCTTCTGATAACCTAGCCTTTCTTAAGCTGATTTAGTTCAGTGTAAAACATTAGGATAAATATCAATGCAGGTTGTCTGTAAATTCCACCCCAATGTTCCATTTGGTGCAAATTCTGGAACGCAAAAATAAATTGTCATTGCCACAATGGCACACAACTCAAAAACCATAAAGTAGTGACTGTAGTGATGGTTTGCACAAACATAAAGGTCTTCCAGATCTTGATATGGGGCTTATTATTTCTTCAGATTAGCAAGTGGTGGAGCTCAGAAAGTCAGCACTAAGGATACAAATGTAATATCTCCCTTACATACATACCCTAGTGTAATTCAAATTGCAACTATTTCCATTGTCTGCAGAGTTTTACAATATGCTTCAACAGATCTGTAGGATGCTTAACATTTTTCTATTAAATGCTACAGATTTGTATGTCATTTCTGTACAACTCTACCTCATTTTTATAGATGCTATTGATTCATAATAAATTCATACACCTATTAATGTTGGGATCCCCACTTACAGCTAGTGGCACCTTACTGAAAATACAAGCATATGTGGCCTGTGTTTATTTAGGTTAAAACAAGGAAGCATCCAACAAATCTGATAGAAGCTGCACACTTTCATGAATCAGTCTGCTTTACAGGTTCCATCTGCTCTTAAGTGTTTCCCAGAGAACAAACACTGTGTCACTACACTGCATATTTCCATTGCACTATCCCAAACACACTTAGGCTGCTGACAGATTAATGCTTAGTTCACTTGTGGCATACATTCTTGGGTTCTTACACATGTTCTTATAAGGAAATGGAACTCACTAAGCACTTAATCACAAGTTGGGGTAGTGTTATTGTATTGAATACAACACACTAACTTTGTTTCAGGAACAGGCTAAGGTATCTCTATATAAGCCATTGCTGTCACTAGCACTGCCAAAGACCCTGGAAAGCAAATCACTTTTGTCAACCTCAGTTAAACAAAAGCAAGCAGAACTTTGCCAAGGGGTAGCCCTGGGGGCTAGGGATGAGCCACCTGAGGGGTGGGCAGAAATGGCCAAAGGATTGTGCTGTTTACTAGAATGCGACTTGTATGACTTAAGCATGCATATATTTGCTTGAAGCCATTACAAATAGATCTTGATAAAATGACTGCAAAGACAGGGAATAATAGGCAGATATATAAAACAGCATCAACAAAACTGAAGTAAAATACAACCCAACTTGCTAAAGACATCAGCAATCCATGAATTTACCTAGCTAGGAAGCAGTAACAGCACGAGAAACTGGTATCAGTATATGCAAAACATATATACACCATGAATATCTGCATTTTTGCCTGGGAGAAAGGTAGTTACATGGAGAATCCTTTACGCCCTTACCTGTTGTAAAACAAATTTGGTTAGTTCACAGCAGCAAAGAACCTCACCTTGTCTTATGTTTAATTATAGGGCACAAAAAGAAAGAGATAGCATTTTAGGGTGAGTATCAGAGAAATTTTAAGTAAATTTTCTTCCACATTCAACCAGGCAAATATGTGTCCAGTTCTGACCTTTGAAATAAATTTTATAGAAGAAAACTTAGTGCTTGACTCCCTAAGCAGGCTGATCGCTCCAATTATATACACCACACCATTATCACCAACAGTGAAGGCCTTTTGCACAGAATTGTATGTCGCTGACACCTTCAGTGAAATCAGGATCTACAAACCACCTCTGATTTCTATGGAGCTCTGTCTTTTTAATTTGTCAGATAAATTATTGTCATTCTTCTCTTGCTTAACTCAGCAATTCACTCTGGGTTTTTATTAATGTCACTGGATGCAGTAAATGCTCCATCCCTGCAGTTTTTCCAATGCAAAGATCAGACACAGTGACAGTCCTCACCACTGCAAATGGGAGGGAAAAAGTCATGTCCCACTGCAATATCTGGAGTTGATTGTTCACCAATGGACAGTTTAACACATCAGAGGTGTATAACCACTGTATTTTTTTGTTGTCCTCAAGTCATCAGAAGACAGGGGTACTTCCCTGGGACAATGCTGCTCTCAGAGCAAGGCAGGGGGTTGAACGCACAGAGAACTTAACAAAATTATCAATTTTATTGAAAGCCAATATACTTCTATTTCTGTCACAGTGTAATGTTTGGGGACAAACATTTTAGCAGTGCCTGTTGCAACAGGACAAGGGGTAATGGTTTTAAACTAAAAGAGGGAAGATTCAGACCAGATATAAGGAAGAAATCTTTACAATAAGGGTATTGAAACAGGAAAATGATGCCCAGAGAGGCAGTGGATGCCCCATCCCTGTAAACGCTCAAGGTCAGGTTGGTCGGGGCTCTGAGCAACCTGATCTAATTGAAGATATCCCTGCTTATTGCAGGGCGGCTGGACTAGATGACCTTTAAAGGTCCCTTCCAACCCAAACCGTTCTACAATTCTATGAATCTTGATGCTCTGTTACATGAAAAAGACCTTTTCTTCCCCCTCCCTCTCTTTCTAGCTCTCTAGTGGCACAAGCAGCCTTGCAGAATTTGATAGTGTCTTTTGATAAATATTCGCATTGGTAGAGCTCACCTGCACTGCAAACATAACAGCAAGACAATGCACAGATGATCTGAATCCAGAGGTAGGGTAGCAACAGATAAAGCTTGAGTATGCATTCAGGATGTTATCTTACTGTATCTTACTGCATCTTACTGCAAGCACGTAAACCTGCTTTTCATCTCAAAAGTCTGAGATGTGGAACTCATAGAGGTAATATTACCCAACTTAGTTGCACATTTTGAAATCCCTTGAAAAACAAAAGGCCTTGTGCTGGTGCATTACTGAGACAAATATCTAAGATAACTTATCTCTAGCTATTGTCATGAAAGCAAGCAATTAACTAGCAGTACATTCCCTTGGTCATAAGTTATTTTGTGTTATTTTTTTTTAAGATTTGAGAAGTTACCATATGTTTCATAGGACACAATGTCTGTGTTTCAGGACACCTCAAACAGTCCAACATGCAGCCATTTCCCATTCTTCCCAAGCAAGATCTTCAGTTGTATTTACATAAACATTTTTAAAACGGGTTTTGTGTCACCATCTAAAGTGAAATTTTCCACAAAATGCTGTGGTAAATCTTGCAAATTCCCTCTATGACAAGAAAATTAATCTCCCAAATGTTTTTCCTTTTTATGACTGCATACACTGAGGCTTTTGTTTTGCAGCAATGTAGGATCTAATTCAATTTTTCAAAGTCTGCCAAGCACACTATTGCATGAAAAGATTTTCTTTTCTCATTCTCTTTTCTATTTCATCAACAATAAATTGAGTTGAAAGACCTGGTTTAGGATGCTTCTACTTGTTGGCTCTCACTTTTTGCCAGTTTTCAGAAGACTTCTGAAATGCTGGCCAGCCTTAAAAATACATTAAATCCTTGGTGTGCATCATTCAACATACCTGAATTAATATGGAAATGTATTCATGATGTAGCTGTACTGAACACACTTTGATTCCAGAACTTTATCTTCACTTCTGGCAGTGCATCAACTATATCTTCCAAAAGTGCACTGCACAGCTGGAGAAAGCTGATTTTCCTCTTAGGAATTGTAGCTGCAATTGTAGCAGTATCAGTTTTCTTTGCCTGCTCCCTTTATCTTCTGTGATGATGGAAAGAAGTTAAAAGAAAGGCTTTTCCTCCCTAATTTTGATATTTCTGAGCTTCTTCTAGTTGTTCTTTGCTTATACTCTTCCCTCTCTCCCTTTACTGGTCATGTGTGCATTGCATTCCTCAGTTTTCCTCCAAGATGACTTT
This sequence comes from Tringa solitaria, assembly GCA_026413425.1. Taxonomy (NCBI): domain Eukaryota; kingdom Metazoa; phylum Chordata; class Aves; order Charadriiformes; family Scolopacidae; genus Tringa; species Tringa solitaria. The sequence goes on along the minus strand of JAOXJM010000023.1, from coordinate 37,848,517 downwards.
GTTTTGCTTCTAAAATAAAATTTTTTTATAATTCATTAGTAAACATGAATATTTTTCTGAAGGGGATTTTTTTTTCTCTTTGATATATTTATCTTGCTCTCACTTTTGTCAGTTTTCATGGCCCTTTGGGCAGCCTACTTTCTGTTTCTCAGAGAATTTCTTCTTACCAGTGCTGTAGCCTAACCTGTCTTTTGTTAGTCTTCCAACATTTGTAGTCAGTTACCATCTTTCTTTGGCTCTCTACCCACAGTCATTTGCTCTTTGTTTCTTTCTTGTTACTTTCATCTTCAAAGTCACATTACTAAAGGTGATTCAGGCTTCTTGCCTGATGATGAAATGACAAAGTGAACCTGTGAAAAGAGGTTCCAGTATACTCAAGGGAGGAGAAAGGAATCTGGGAGAGGTAAGGGGTGGGAGAGGAGAAACACTGAATCACCTGCTTAAACACTAAATTGGATTATCTGGGGCTTGGCATACATCTCAGGGTTAGATACCATCAGACAGTGTTTGGGGTTCTGGCCTAAAGCAGATAGATAGATTTGCTAGTATAAAACCAGAGTGGAAAGGAAGGAAGAAGCACCTTCTGTGGCAACCAAGGGAATACACACAGGAAGGTTTTGCAGGTGAGCATAAGGTCACATCACACCGTCAATCCTTTCACTCTAAATTGCATAATCCAACATTTATATGTAGTACAGAGAAGTAAGAAGATTAGCCATTGACTAAATTTCTGAAGGCCAGGAGCTGTTGTATTTATGAAGCAAGGCAACTAGTGTTTGTGTAGCAGTCAATATGATTCTATTTCCTTGAGCAGTCGCCTATGGCACAATTCTACTGGTAATTATATGAGGCAGAGTGCTATCCTAACGTGGCTATGTCTCTTCTTATACCAGGATTAGATAATTTAGAAGTAGTTCTGATACCTCCAAATGCTCCCTGTATAGAAGGACTGGATTTTCTGGTTTTATGGGGTTAAGAAAGCTGACTAAAAGACCTTGAGCTTGTAGTCTACCATCACACCAGTAACTGTGTGGTCTTCAGGATTTGCTCACTGTACTAATTAACCTTTTCCTCTCACCTACATATTCAGTTTTTTCTCTTCCTTTCCTGTCAACATCAGTCTGACAAATTTCAGCTTTACTCAGCCTCACATATTCTGCTGCAGAACCTTTCTGACCTTCATTCTCTGGTTTCCCTGCTGGATGGATCATCTCACTAGGAATTTGGTCAATCATTGACACGGTTATTGTTTGACAATACTTCCTTCAATTTTCTGGTTCTGCGCGCCCCTCTTCAAAGCACCGTCTTTCCATCACTCACTCCAAGCTCATTGATTCACCCTTTATACAGACTCCACTTTCTTCAATTTCTTTGCTCTCCTTATCTGCTGCTCCTTTCCTCTTCCCTCTCTCACAACTGTGTTTTTCCTTTTCAGTAACTTTTCCACTTCTTCAGTAGCAAAAAATGTTTCTTTTTCATCTTCTTCAGCCTTTATCTCTAAGGTTGCTTAGACTGTTTTCTTGCAATTTATACTATAATTTTCCTTTTTCACCATTGTTCGTACCTCCACCACTAAGAACTCTTAATTGATTCTCTTCTTAAAAGCACTGCCAAGTCTCCACTCTCTGCCTCCTCAACTCAAATTCACAATTTATTCAAACAAAGAAATAGGTATTCTCTGAATAAAGTCAGACTCTTCCTAATTCTCCCCCCAGAGAATGCTTTGCTCCTTATTACTTCTCTGATGCAATTTTTTGCATGCCCCCTCTCTTTTGTTGTCTCTTTCATCAGAGATAATATTGTGAGTTTATCTTTCTTTTTTAACAATTCTCCTCCCCCTTGCCTCCCTTTTCACCATGAATTCTGCCTCCAAAATAGCTTTTTCAAAGCAATGTTCAGTTACTGTCAAAGCAGTCCAAAACTCCAAATATGCTTCATATGTATCTATTTTTAGCTATTAATTGTTCCCTTGATATCACTTTCCAATCCCATTTTAGCTCAGGTTCTAACCAAACCTTTGTTTAGAGTCTCTATGCCACCAACTCCCCCCTTTTTGTCCTAGCAAAATTCACAAAGACACTGTGAATTCCCAAAAATCATTCTCAAAATCGTTCCAGCTGAGTAACTATGCTGCATTTTTCTCACAGCACACAGGTCTTTCTAATATCTCCTCAGGCATTTGTAGGTTAGTATGCGAGAGCTTTGTTTTTGCTTAGTATGTATTCAATTCTCACTTCTACTTTATTCATGTGTGTCCTTTAATTGCTGTGTAATAGCAAACAGACTAATGAAAAGAGCTCAGGTAAGGGCCACATAAGTACTTTGTAAAATTTGAGTACGCATGTACAAAAAAGAATAAAAAAAGGATCCCCTGATTATGAGACAAAGATACCAACTATTCCTGCTTACGTGAAAAAAAACAAAACCAAACTGAATCTTTCAGTTCTGATAGACAGGTAGACTAGGACTGAAATCTTTATTCCAGAAAATATGTATCTTAATCTGAAAAAGATCCTACAGTGCAAATAAATAATTACAGATGAAGTTATCATTGACAGAGAACACAGCTCTTTCAAGAAGTTTCTTAAAACATCTTGGAAATGCTATGTGAGAGATGGAGAAATCAACACTTGTAGTTGTGTCAGAGAAAAAGGAAACTCTGAGAAAATCTTGTTTCTTCTGGGTTTTTATTCTGGGAAATGAAACTCGTGGTGATTTAGTTCACTAACATCACTAGGAGATCACTGTCTGTAATATTCAGGCTCATATAGCTCTTGGCATAAGTGAAAGGAGAAACTAGAAACTAAAACTGAAAACTGAAGCTAGTTAGCACCAGTATATAAATATAGAGCTACTGGATGAACACTGTCAGAAAAATCTTGCAGCAATGAAGCTATTTAAGAAAGTCTCAGCCTACCTAAGAGATGCGGTATATACTGAAAGAGGTGCTGCAAATTAACACTGATGTTGCTGAACTTATGTGTGACAGAGTATATCGGACAACCTAGAGACATCAAAATTATGCCTGAAAAACAGCTGGCATGACTAGAGAGAATAGTAAGAAATTTTACCCATATGCACAATATGTGAAAATGAGGAAAGGTAGATGGTGGAGCAATTCTGGGAGTGTGAGCTTACAGGAGTCACTGAGAATTATGCAGCTCAGTATCACTTTTGGGGACAGCACATGGTTGTAATGGAAGAATATAAGAAAAACAACTAGAAAAAGAACCAAAGAATGGAAAGTGCTGATGCTATGCAGACATACCTAGCAAGCAAGCAGCAAACCAGAAAATGCATTTCCTATGTGGGAAATGGATTGATCAGGACACAGATAACTTAGGGACCAGATTTCAGACATAAAACATTTCTTTTTCTGTTTTGGAAAAGGCTGTTAAGATTGGAGGGGGAAAAGTAGGGAGGAATGGAAGATAGGATTGGGCTGCTGAAGTGCTTTAAAGTATTTCTAAAGATATCAGGCCAGGGACAAGTATGTTCCCTATTTATCTGTAAAACAGGTACAATGAAGCCAGAAATTGTGCATATACTGCTACAAACAACTGTCTTTTGGAAGAGTTACCTACAATTAACCAGAGACAATACACTCTCCAATTTATACCAGGTTCTTCTACCAAGAAGCCCAAGAAAAAAGAACCAACTAGAGTTTACAGTTCTCATGGGTTTGTGGTGTGTATTTTTGTCCTTTCAGATTTGCATAAGAGATATCCAAACTTCTCCAGAACACAAAGCATCTTTAAGTTTCTGATTAAAATAATAAATATGCAACAAAAATTTTTACTGAGGCCTGTGTTATCTCACATAAAACATTTGTGAGATAAAGTGGGGATAAAGTAGGAACAAAGACAATTATCATACAAATAATACAAATGTTCATATATATCCTAATTTTTTGAAAAGCTGTATAACACGACAATACACAGAGTACAGAGCATGAGAATGTCTGCCTTACAGTAGGAGACACATGTTCAAGTGAAGAATGTTTTTGTTAGACTACAAATATAACAGTCTCTCATGAGGATTTCTAATGCTTTCATGAGCTGTGATGGTTTGTATATGTGGTCTGGCCTCCACTGATTTATGCTAATAATGTCAGCTAATTTCACATAATCATTAAACATGGGCAGTGAAGAGTGATCCCTGGGAGGAAAGTGGAGAGGTGATCTTGGTGCTGTCCACTGTTTCTACCTGCCTTAGCAGTTTGTCACTATCAAGCTCTCAGCCTTCTGTTGATTTCCTTACGTTGAAGGTGCACCAAGGAGGCCTGGTGCTCTTCACTCACTTTATGGCAACAGCTCCCTTGAGGTCCAATGAGTTGTGATGCCCCCAGCCTTGCACATTTACACAGACACAACCTACTTTTTTAGCAAATGTACCTTGGTCTTCTTTTCACAAACCTCTGATGTTTACTTACGACTACTGTCTTACCATCTCTAGATGACAAATCAATGGAACCATTCATGAACCAAAAATCAATTCCTAAATCTTAATTCACACGTTTTTGTTTAGGCAACCAAAAGAAAGGATATCCCAGCTATTCAGATTTTCTCATTTTTTTAATCTGTTACAGTTCTTTGGTAAGATTTCTTTTTCTCTTCTTTCCACATATTTTGCTCTAAACATTAGAGATAAATGCCCATTTATCTCTAAGTGGCCATTTTCTAAAACCCCAGAAAAGTGAGCAAGGTAGATTTTATTCTTTTTGTTCCTTGTTTCATTCCTTCGTGGAATTACTTTCGCCCCCTTCACATTTTTGTCTCCCTCTCAAGTGATCCCAGAGGTAAGATTTATGTTTACTACTGACGTTTTATGATTAAGACACTGAACTTTGGTCCCTGAATTACTACTGTCTCTGGGTCCAGAAATCTGCCAGCCACGCACAAGTCCTCAGGGGACCTCCCACAACCAGGGTGCCGATTGGCGCCGAATCCAGACTTTAACCCTTAAGCACTAGCATCCCCCAGTGGTCCTATTTATCACTGCAGTTCACTTTTTTTTTGAGTTTTTTAAGTGCTCTAACTTTCAATGTAAATGTTAATTCAAGCCAAGTGCCTCAGAACTAGTCGATACTCAGGAGTTTGCTGAACTCCGTAAAGAACCATATATCTTTGATCATAGGTAAAGATAAAAAAAAATAATTTTTTTTCCAGTCACGGCATATATCATGAGTGTACTACAAAACGCCTACCTGTAAGAACAGGACTTCTTTGTGAAACACATTTGAAAATGGGGGGAAATCAGACCAAAAGAAAATCAGACTATTTATTGGAGAGCATTTTTGAAGAAGAGAAAATAGGTTCAGAGTTTCTTCCAACAATATTAGATTCTACAGCTATTTTTGGCTTTTTACAAGATCATGACTCATGGAAAAGATACTATAGCAACCATCAATTTTTCATCTTCTTGTTGATCGAAGTTCACATACTTAGAAACTACAGTCCATCATATCTATTGGATTTGAATTCTACATAAAAAATTCCTGCTGGAATTTCATTCACGCAATGAAAATTGAGCCATGTTCTCCGAAAAGACTCAACAAGAAGCATATCCCAGCCACTGTTCTTACACTCAGCTGTTTGCAAAACAACCAAAAATTGTGTTGACTGGGATTGTTTTCTCTGTTCCCTAAAAAATCTCACTCACTGAGGAAAGGTGAAGTAATGGGATACTGCAATACATCACTGGAAGGGGTAGGAGGAGTGAGAAGGGCAGACTAAGGATGCGTACCTCACACAAATACGGGATGCTTGCACCTACCCAGCTTCTTCCCACTCCAGGAGCGGAACAGCCACATCAGCACAAGCCCTGTATTGGTGCTGACCCAGCGGAGGCAGGATGGAGGGGGAAGGATGTGCAAGGCTGCCAGGGGAAGAAACAGAACAGCACTAATGCACAACACTTCTGTACAGCATGAAAAAAAAGAATCTCCTCTCATTAATGTTGGAGCCCTCCGGTAACTTCCAATGCTGCAGCATTGGAGATGAAGGATTATTAATTAAAACAGCCCATGTGAAAATCAGTGGGTTTTATACATTAGGTTTAAGTTCAGCAGATTATGAGCAGTGCAGAACAGAAAAAGATGAACATGTTTCTCCTCTCAGTATAAGAATCTGACCAGAGCGGATGCCACAGGAGCCCAGAGAGGCGACACAGCTTTACCCACTCCCTTCTGCTTCCTAAATCCAGTAAGCCCATGGTGTCACTTAGCTACTTCTTTTCCTCCTATTACTCTTGCTACAATAGCTGAGGACATTCAGCGGAGTTTTATAACAGGCACACACTTCCACTCTGTCTACATTGTAAGCAGAATACTTGAGAGAAGGGAAAAAAAACCCCAGCCCAACCCAATCCCCAGAACATTTGTGCCTTCTCTGCAATTTAAGAGCTAAACGCTGGGGTCCTTCCTCAGAGGTAATCTAAGGGAAGTCTGCCTTACTCAGCATCTCTGAATTTGATTCTTCATGAGCAGCAGTCAGCCCAGAGTGTGAATGTGCTAACTGAGACATGACAAACCCATGTAACACCTCTTGCTGATATTCCGTTATTATGTGGTTAAGGCTCATGAGGATTTTTGAAAGGAAGTTTATTTTTGCAAGCTGCTGAGTGCTAACTATGATGTGGGGCAGCATTCGCTTAGACAAATGTCTTAACTTTTGCTAAGACTCTTGGACAGACAGACTGTGACATGTACAAGAAAAGCTGTGTAGATGGATTTGGCTTGGGCTACTCAGTGAAAGTACCTGTTGTAAGTTTTAACAAATAATGGACAGTTACAGTTCAGCACAAAAGGAGAGGGCAGCTTTTCATCTCGACAGCTGCCATCTCTCCCATTCTTTTGGAAGTTATAAAAATATTTGAGAGGTCCTAAACAATGTTCTATTGTCACTACCGAAAACACAGAGGTCAGTACTCAGTATGACAAATCAGGTTTATGTAGTTTAACCACCTGTCTCTGCCAGTTATATTAAGTGGATGACTCTGGAAACGTCAGGAACCATCATAATGAAAACATACATTATGATACAAAGTGTCACACAGCACTGAAAATTAATCCTGCTGCTAAAGAAATGGAAAATGCACAACACACAATTAAAATTGTTTTTGATCAAATCTCCAGAGCCTTACAAGTTGTAACAATGATTTCCTATTTATATGGACCTCATGAATTCTCAGGTGATTCTCTGTGGAGAGCTGTATGAATACTTTTTCCAGAGCTGAGGAAAGAAAATAGATAGCTATAATGGAACTGCAGGAGCAGCCAAGCAGTAGATTGATTCAACAGGAGAAATTCAATGCATCCCAAAAGATTTCCTAGGATTTGCTCTCCTGCTGCTTAGGGCACAATTTGTTGTAATGAGAAACTGAGGATTTTGTTTCAGGTGTGTCAAAGCTTGTAGTGATGACTTAAAGGTATAAAGAAAAAACAAAAACTGAAAATCTCTTTTAAATAATGCTTTTGGATGAGAAGAGAACAAGGAAAAGCTCTTCAAGGTGCTAAAAAAGTCTTCATGTAAATAGCATTCTTTTAAGAGATACTAATTGAACGCACTGTCGAACCCTTTCCTTCATCTACAAACTCCTGCATTAAACAGCTTGAAAACTACATACATTTCAGTAAGCAGAGCACAGAAAGCTTTATTAAATTAGCTGGTAAAATTGCACTTGGTCTCACCTTAATCTCTGTTCTCTGAAATGTCTGTAGAAAAATCCTCAGTTGTCAGTTGCGAAGAACTGAGTTAACAAGTTATAAAATAAAAATAAACAAGGAAAGTTTTTTTATTTATTTAATAAAGGAACATTTAAACAGGCAGACTACTCTGTTCATCTGGAGCATGCCACACAATAGAAGGCTGGCAGGAAACACGTACTGCTGCAGTACTACATACGCCCTGTTTGAAAGGTTAAGAGGGACATGCATGATGTGAATTTCACCCTGAAGAAACGTGAGAATTTGCAGGCACTCATGCCCTCCTCTATGAGAAGTAGTAGTCATTATGAACACTGAGCCTCTTTACAGCTTCAGTGTACACCAGCCTATGCAGTTTTCTTTCTAAATTACTTTATAGTGAAAGCTCTGAAATGCTGTGCTGTTTCTCAAGTGAAGCCCAAACTTTTTATGCAGAAAGAAGCTTCCAGATGAAGTTTCCCCAGACAAAATGCTGAATCCTGATGGCATTTGGTTTGCTTAGGGAAGAAATGTAAAATCTGAGATGTTCATATTTACAGCTGCACATATTGTTCAGCACCAGCACGCTCATCTCACTTCTCAACATTGTACTATGTACTGGAACATCATATGGTGTAGAAGAACCAACAGAGAAGAAATGGATACTCTAAAAAATACTTTACCAAGAATGAACATTCATGTGTGAACATTGTTTCTGGACATTCAGCACAGGTTCACATTTAGTTACAAACAATGCAAATATCCAGAATCCAAAGATTTGGGTCAGAGAGCTTTTAGAACAGACCAAAGCAGACAGCACCTGCTCTTTCTTCACTTGATGACCAAAGTTGCATTACAGATCCAAACTCCAACCAATTTCAAGACCTACCACATGAAGTAGAATCTCCTAGAGCATCCTTCCTTATGGATAAAAGGCCATTAGACTCAGAAACTCTCCCAGCACATAGCATAGGAGCAAGTACTGACCAGGAGAGAACAGCAAGTGCTTCACCACCTCGGCCCCTTCCCTTTTTAATTTCCAGTTGAAACTGCATTTTAAGACTTTTTTTTTTTATTCTTTCTGTAAATTCTATGTATAGATTATACAAAGAACATATGTTATTTCAACCAACTACCTGCCCCTTAAGCTTGACCTGGCTCAGCATAAAACACTGATACCCTCATGGCAGTGGAGTCTGAACCAGAAAGTCAGATTCTGATCAGGGATGGGGCAGCATCTGAACACATGAAACAGTCAGGAGCTAATAATCAGTTATTACTATAGTTCCTATTATCATTTTAGTTGCTCTCAGCCTGGCTGTGGAAGCAGGATGGGAGTTCTGCCTCATCCACTAACCTGGAAAGCAAGGCGAGATGTACAGCAAGACATAAAACCAGTAAAAAGCATCTATACGAAACACAGTATTTGCTTATAATGAGACAGTCCCCTCTCCCCATCTTTGGAAAACATCGAACCAATTACATATCTTACCCGTATGGTCCCAGAGTCCTGCTGCCATAATACAAAGCTTCTTCCCAGGATTCAAGGTTAATACAGGCATCCATGGCACAGTCAAGCATTTTCAGCTGATAGATATTTGTGTCTGGAAGACGACCCGTATTGCTGCTCAAGAGATTCTGGCATCTTGCCAGAATCCGCTCCCACTCTTTTATTAGACTTAGTTAAAGAAATATCTTTAATCAAACAAAAACAGAAGTTCTAAATGTTGTTAGCAAGGAGTAAGAGCTACAGTGCATTAAGATAAAAAAGCTGCCATCATTCCAGACTCTGCTTCAGTTCTTGAAAATATACTTGAACTCAGAAGTGGTAGCTGAGGTAACTACGCTTTGTCTTCATTTAGCAAAATGGTGTCTAAAGAAGGCGGTATTTCAGAAATAAAGGGTAAAAGAAAGATGACAAAATGGAAGGATATTTTAATACATAACAAACTAAATTTCAAGTACTTTTTATTTAGCTGCTGAAATATTATTATTTATTTAAAATACTCCTCCAAACCTTAAACCTAAGGCCAATAACCAATGGAAATGTGACTTAATGAAATGTCTCAGCAGCTAAGAGAAAAAATTCTTTTTTTATATATTTTAAAAAAATAACATACTTTTAAGCTGCCCAAGATTTGGTTTAGAATTCTTATGAAATGAGAACCTTTTCTTGCAATTAATTTTCTTTCTCCTTGAAACAGTTGTAAAGAGCATTGGGTTTTTTTCATGTACAGTTGCATGTTTCATGCATGAGAAAGAAAAGTATTGCCGTTCTGATGTCTGACTGTACTTCAGGATTAAGTATCTTGTCAGTAAAGAAGATTTTTACCTCCAATGCTACAAGAAGACTTTTTGTGTTTGGAAGAGAAGTAAGCTGGTGCTTGCATCCACTTTACTTGGATATTCCTGACCACAAATCACTTATTTTCATTGCATTCTGCACTGGTTTGACTTCTCTGTTGACCAGATTCTTCTCTCTCTGACTACACCTAAGCTGAATACCAATACACCTGAATCTTAAATTAGTACTGTCATCTGGGACTTCATGAGAGTCGCAGAATGTAAGCAGCATAAACACCAAAAAGATACCATACACACCAGTAAGAACAAATGAAATAAAACCCCCCAGATTTATAGTAAAAGAAGTAATAACATTGTATCACAGTCCTTTTCATACAATCAACTCAAGAAATTTCAGCAGTTATCTTCATGACATTACTGAAAATACTATTCATGCCAATTCGGCAATGGATTTAAGTGTACAATGATAACCTTGTGATGAAGTAATTAGTCCTTCCTGAACATGGGAATATTTACTTACTTAAAATTTAAGAATGTGAGCACTATATGGCTGGGCCAGGATTTATAGCACAGTTGTTACAAGGCTAAACTAATTATTTGTGAATTGCTCTCATGCCCTTGGATTGAAAGAACCATATAAGGGAAGGAATGTGTTATTATAAAATTGCACCTTAACCTTTATATCTCTGGCAAACATCCATGTATTCTTTACAACTGATTAAGGACAGAAAAACAGAAGAATGAAGGATATTATTTCCACTTGATACAATTTTTGTAGAAAGTACAAAGCACTGACATTCTAGAAAGATTACCATTTTAGCTGATGCACAGTATTAGTCTGTCTGCTTTTACTTCTCATTATACTGCTTTATTCAGTGACTAGCACCTAATAGCAGATATGCTACATTGCAAAACCTGTTCAGATCAAATTTTCAGGTACATAAATTGCAAACTGGAAAACCCATTCTCAGCTGCAAAAGGACAAAAGGGAAGCTGGCTGCCCTGTATCTGCCCAAGAACAGAAGAGCCACCCTCAAGCATCTCTGCTGCTGTTGTGTGGCCTCAGATGCAGAGGAATCCTTTTCTCCACAATAATCCTCCTGCATTGGTCTTTAGCATCTCAATTTGTATGCTTACACTGGAATTTGAGCCCGAGTTAGTTCACTCACCCATATTGTTTCAAGTCCTCTGACTGCAAATTTACTGTTACAACACTGAATCAGTTATCAACAGCAGCTCAGGTTTTGGAAGTCACTAACTAAGGAATTGTTGGTTTAATTTGCTAAAAAAATTAGACTTGCAGAAACTAATGACTATGTGCCTCAGTCAGCAAGGAAGGGTTTCTACTCATTCTTGGCAAGTAGACAAACTTCGAGTCCCCTCTTCAGGTACTGCACTCACTGCATGCCAATTAGCACTGGTATTGTGGTGCAATGGAAGGAAAGATTGCACATTTCAAATAGCTTGTGTCTGAGAACAGAAGCTGAAAGGGCAACAAGGACATATTTTTTCCAACCAGTCCTGATACCTTTTACTACCATGTGTTTAATTCATTTCAAAATATCAGTTAAATCAGTAAACTTAATTAAAGACCCTAGCAAAATTCAGTAGGTGCAATTTCTCCTGCAATTAAATATAGGAACATTAAATAGGACCGGCTCCATACTTTTAGTCTAAAAATGATTGCAACTGCACGTTGCACATCTATAATTTAACTTTCATGTTAAAACATTGGCCCTGAAGTATAACTGAATTCCTGAAGATCTATTCCAGCATTGTCTGTCTCAATCCAGTGACTACAGAGGAACTTAAGACAGACTAAAAACTATATGAAGATTAAAGTCAAATGAGATGAGTGTTTCCCTTTTATTAACAAATGAGTCTCTCTGGATTAGAAGGAAAGAAACTCAGTTGTTTGGGGTTTTTTTTACAATAACAATTGTGATCACTTGTTTCCAGCCTGGAGTATCACTATGCAAACTTGTCTTTTATGCTGCTTTAAAGGGGTATTATAAGATTTAATTCTTTCTAGCTCCAGAGATAGCCCATGTTTCTGAAAATGGTCAGGCATGATAGACCAATAGGCTACAATGGCCTACAATAGGCCAAATTCACAGTCAGTGAAATTCAACTTAATATAAGATGAGAGAGGGATCAATCTACTCACAGTCTTCTAGTAAAAATCTCCACCTCTCTTCTGCTCATCTTTTCTTGGTTGTTGCTGTTCACTATTTTTTTTTAAATGGATTGAATATCTACATGATGGCCATTAGGCTCCAGTTCTGCTTATTAGTACAAGGTCATCTCATTCAATTTGCTTAATTATTTACTATTATAACTTATTATGATTCTATGTTTGCAGGGAACCTGACTGTGATTATGTCCTTGTTATATTCCTTGTTGAGCAAAGAATGAGAACTTGGAAATGTTCACAATGGGAGTAACAGGACAAAGAATTTAACAACATTCCAGATTAAGCTTTATTTCATTTAGAAATGGGTTTATATGAAGTGGTAGGCTGTGATGGCAGAAGTCTAAACCAGAGCCAAAATATCCCTTTGAATTCTAGGTACCTACTATCCCTGCCAGGAAGCAGTTCCAGTCCAAATAATTAGAAACTCTATTATTTTTAATGCAATTAAGAATATGATATGGTTTAAACATCAAATGAATTAAAAATACATTTTAAAACAACATAAAAATGCAAAACTTTAGGAAATAAATCTCAAAAGATGAACTACTTATTAAAGGGCTCTTTGGACTGTTTTCACAACTGACTGACAAATTGTAGCCTGTCACTGAAAGGATACCTTCTTTTGATTTTGGATATCTCACTTCATTTACAGCATCTTTGACTTCTTTCCAGGTACGTTCTTCACCAGCCAATTTCTCAGCATCCTGGTTAATGGAAACAAAAGTATATGATGAGAAAAACAGTAAACTGAGAATATGCAGTAATGATGAAAAACGTGGTAAAAAGATTACACTAACTAAAGCTACTTGTGGGGATTGTATTGCTGTTTTTTGTCAATACACAAAAAATCATTTCACCTGGCATTCATACTCACCCTGTGTTTGCAAGTAGATGATAGAAATCAAGAAAAAAAAGATATCAAGAAAGATTAATGTAAACTTGGAAACACTAAATACTCAAATCAGGTATTAGTTTTGCAACATAGCTATGATCAACCAGAAAAGAGAAATAATAGCATGTGATTCTTACTATCCAAATGCACTGAGAAGACCAAATTCTCTCAAAGATTTGCTACCTAATACTTCAGAGAATCTCAACCACACTGTAGAAAGGATTTAGCAAGTAATTTTGATTAACCATGTGGTGATTATAGAGACTTTATAAACAGGGGGAGTATACCTTCATCCATTACAGTTATAAGCATGAGTTTACAGAAGTCTACTACTCAGAAAAAGATGAACTTGAGTTTTCTCTTATAACTCATTGCTATTTTTTCCCTATTCCATCAGATTCTATAAACAGTTATATTTTCCCATCACTTTGTAGCAACCTTAGGCAAACCACTTGGAACAAATTTATTAAAGCATCTACAGACACAATTAAGCATCTTGAGGGATTTCCAAAAGCATCTAGATACTAAATTTCCATTGCTGTCAGCACTTAAATACCTTTAAAAATCTGGCCTTTAAGACACTGCAGTTCCCTGTCTCTCTCTCTCTCTTTATAAAAGGCCCCACTCCTCACAAAAGGGTTTTGTAAGTGCAAATTCTTTCAGGAATATTTTAAATACAGTTCTAAAAAAAAAAAGCCTTCAACAGGGGTGGAGGCTTGGAGATGAACAGAGAAGGTGCATGAAAATATATCCAAGCACGTTGTAATCAGCTGATGATCACTGGGCATCACAGGATTACGTCTATTAAAAAGCCTGTATTCTGTATCTGTCTAGAACCGCGTAATTTTCTTATTCCACTGCTCCTTATTTACCATAAATTCAGAACAGAAAATATTTATAGTGAGAATCAGCACTGACTTTCACATTTGATTTGCAGTTTTGTCTTTCCATTTGCTCCATGAAACAGCAGACCTCTGTGTATTCCTAGGATGATTAAATCAAGTTTAAATCAAGATTGGTCTCAGCTGCCCCACCATTCTGTAGAACCTTACAAGAAGGGCAGCCTGACCCCACTATATTTTGCACATGTACTTTCCCTACAATCAGTTCTCCGATCAAAAAGATCACCTAGAAGTAATTTTGTTCATAGCTGAATCTGCCACCAGAAGGCATAAGGTGAATGTTAGGATAAACAAGCTTGGATTGTAGAAATTTTATCAGCACAGTTAATGTACATACCCACCATTGTGATAGACTTCCACTGAATCTGTTAGCTTTAATGTAACCTCTACCAGTTTTTATGGGGCTACATCAATTTCAGAACTCAGCATATTAACCTGTAATAATTTGCCTCTAAAATATCTTTGTAGATCAAGCACTGCTCACTGATTGATCTAAAAGATAAATCTGGCCTGTAAATGGCCTGTAATGATGATGTCTTTTAAATTTTAGGTTAAGGAGCTACCTGAAAAAGAAAAAATCTTTTAAGCTATCTTTTCCCACTGGCCCAAGTATAATTCTCAGTATTTCTGTAACATGCTGTAAGCCTTAAAACTAAAACCTCAGAAACATGGGAATTGGGACAGATTTATAGGTGAAGAAAAAAAACAACCATACAGTTGTTACAGGCCAATGACTGATGTATCATTAGGACTCACTTTGCACACAGTGGGACTTATGGATGAATCAGGTTAAAGTGTTCACGGACACACGATTATTCTTTCTCTTTCTTGTGCAGTCTTTTGAGTTGCTTTTCATTGTCTTCTAGCATTTCATTACCAGCACAAAGCAATACAAGGTTGGGGCTTCCTCTAACCTCTACACCAGGGCATAGGGCTAAATCATTACTGGCTTCATATCCAGGTAGAGAATGGGGAGTGTCTGTTGGACCAATAATCTCCCAGCCCTCTCTGGATTCATGGTCTTTATCCCTTTTATAAGAGACTTTAGGATGGAGTGAGCTGGGCAGGATGCCCAGCTCTGGGAAGGATTCAAGTCACAGGTTTCAATGAGACAATGTTCTCAAAATGTGGCATTTTGGGGATTGGCTTACATAAGAACAAGCAAAGACCAGTCTAGCTGGGCCTTTTACACCTCTACTATTCTTCATCAGATTTTCACATACAAAAGAACTCCTGTCCTTTCCTAAACAACACTCTAGTTCAAGGCATGGAGGCTGCTATCAAACAGACAGCCAAGCAGGGGCTGCAAAATAACCAGGAGGGCTTGTCACTGAGAACGCTTCTGCCTTCAGGCCTAATAAACTTTTTCCAAGTAAGTTGTTTCTCTCCCTTGGACAATGCCTTGAAAGTCATGGCCATGTGATATGACTAAGTCAGCTAAAATACAAAGCTGCCTTGGAGTTGGAATTAGGGAAATAATTGAAGTGATTAATAGTTATGCCAAACTGTTTAATTTAATCTAAGAGCATGGCCGTAACAGCTATGGGAGATTTAGCTTTTCACAGAGTAACACCCATTCAAAGCATCTCTTTTCAGAACATGTTCCCAGTCAAACCTCCAGGTGTGCAGAGCTGCCAACAATAATGGAAGAAAGGCTTTTTTCATCTGTAGAAAAGGAGAACCCTGACTGAAGAAAAGGAAGAGGCTTTTGAAAAAGAAGGAAGAGTTAGCAACTTGTGCCTAATTATTTTCCTTATTTCTAACATTGACACTAAACGTAGGAAAAATGTTTGTTGTTCTTCAGAAAAACAAAATATTTGTGTCTTGGTCTAAAAAATAACTAGACTAGATAATCTAGTAAAAAAAATGCATGACAACTTTTTGACACCTGAAACTGGCATTCTTTTGAATTCAGTTTTCACACAAGGAGGCATGTTGGAGAAAACTGAGAGGTGTTGAAGTCTCATGGGGAGAGCAGAAAAGATGGCTGCAACACACACTTTTCCATGGCAAGAACACAACCTTGCAATACTCTTAATAACACAGGTACAATCCATTGGAAGCAGAAGCATCACTGGATGTGCTAGCTGAACCCACAATCCACGGAAAGATAAAACTGATACTGTGATTCATTTTGAGTAATTATTCCAGATGGAAGATGGTTCCAGCACCTGCTTTCCACTTACTGCAAGCACGTGCAGGGGAAACCTTTTCATTTAAAGGTGAGTTAACATGCAACAGCAACATTTCAACTCCATCTCTCTATGCTACCAATACCATGGCAGGTGCTACTACAGCTTTCTTGAAAAAACACACCTGGGGAATTATCATCTTAACACTGACCTGTACTTTAAATACTTTAGATGGAACAATTTCCAGTTATATTTCCAGTTATATTCAATCCTTCTAGTAAAACAAAATATAAGCTAAACTCTTCACACCTGACACCTCACATGTTGAATTTAGCTAGCGTAAATAAAAAACAAAGGCTCACCTACACAATTCAACCAGACAAAATTCTACCCTTGAAATCTATTTGGCTCTTCAAAAGGGGCAAATGCAAAATATTCTGTAAAGCAAAATCTTCCTGACATTTTTCCTACTCTAAATATCACAGTAATTTTGCTGTATAATGGATGCAAGAACAAAATTAATTTTTTAAAATATTTTTTAAAATATTTGCTTGAACAGCATAATTTCTATAGTTTGTAGATCAGAACAACACAATTTTTTGTTTTCCTTTCAGAATACTTGCAGCTTTTATACCAAACTATTCTCCAGACTTTTAAATTGGTATATAGTCATTGCAATCTTTGTTTCAGGGGTCTGAGAACGGGTATGATCAGCTCTTCCCAGGGCATCCTGTAAATGCTCATATAAGTAGTCTGTGGTACACAGTACATGACTAAATGTCAGTATTTGCTATTACACAGTTTTACAAAGTTTAGGTTCCATTAGTGACACATAAAAATGAAGATATAATCACTTAAAGCAAAGCTATAACAAAAGAGAGAGAAATAAGAAAACCAGAGGATATCTGATGAGAATTATAATCTGTTTGCATAGTGATCAAATGTAAAATGTTCTGCGGTTCTGGCTTTAAGTGATAGAAAGATTTATTGTAACAGCACCATCTCCTGAAACAATTACAATATCAATCACCACAGAAATATGCACTTACAAATGTTCACTTGTCCCGTTCCTGCCTATTCCTTTGCTCCCACGTTGTTTCTAAAATTTTTAAGATATCTCCCTCCTGCTACTCTAGTGTTCTGAACACATCCTATCCTTAACTGAACTCTCCTTAGAAAGAACTACAATCTTCAAAGTACAGATACATTTTTCTCTTTCCTTCCTGTTATTTCACACTGCCCCTCTTCCCCTGACTACTCTTGTGTTTCTTATACTTCCTAAAAGTGCTCCCTACCTATTCCTTTCAAGTGCCACTGCTTTTGCAAGCAAGCTTAGCAGTCACTGTTCTTTGCTATCCCAACATTTCAAATCCTGAATGTTTAAATATTACCCCACAGACAGCACATTCTCTGAGAGATCTCTCTGTTATCAAAACAAGCATATGCCAACCGGTCAGTGTCATTGCCCCCTCTGCCCAAATGCACTCCCATGGCCCCCAGATTGCTCACCTGTAATACACTGCACCTCAAAAAATATCTTGAACATTGAAAAGGTTGATTAAGGCCTAGTCCTCCTTTCATACCTAGGCCACAGGATAGAAATAGGACATAGATTTTCTGTCTTCTCTACAGCGTTCATCTGTCTCCTCACAGATGGAAGTAGAGAAGCAAGCCAGAGATTTTGCCACAGAGAGGAACCGTGAAGCACTCCCTGCCTCCCTCGACAGAAGGGAGAAGTGGGAACAGGAATCTCCAAACAATAATTAACTCCTACACCTCTTTTTCTTCTTCCCAGCCTTCCTCCTACAAGAAGTAGGTCCAAGGGCATCCTCATTATGTGTCTATTTCCAGCATTCAGGTGTCCAGTCCCATATAGGCAGAAATGAGCAAAGCTTTGTAGGGGGTATTGGAGTGCCAGGCTGCCCTGAGAGGAGTGAAAAACAAGGTCTACACTTTCCTATGATCAGTGTCTTCTCTTCTAAATACACAAATGGTATACAAGAGTGCAAATACCTCAAATATCTGAACATTTCATATAATTTGCTGACCATGGCTTACCATTTGCTTAATTTCTAAAACTCTAAGTGGCAACTTGAGATGTGCATCTCACAGAACAATTCTGATCAACTCGATGGGTTCAAATCAAAAGAGGTTTCATTGGGCTTTGTTTGCAGAAGATATCAGAAGAGCTTAGACACATTTAAATTAGGACACGACATTTTAAAACAGATCTCATACTTTAAGCCCTGAAAGCAAAAACAACAATTTTCTATTCTGATTCTATTTAAAAGTGCAGCAACTACTGAACATATGTTTCTAGTAAACCAAATAACTCATTGTTTTATACCTGGCAGCGATAGGAAAGCATTAAATGAGTAGAAGATATTGCAGATCTTCTGAAGCTTCGCTTTCAGTATGACAAAGAAAAACGTCAATGAGAAAATGTGATACATAAGTTGCTATACTGCAGGTAAACTGAATTTGTGACTTAAGTGCTTCAGAGCAAAAAGGGTACGAGGGCCTGCCAGGCAATCATGGGTGCATGCAGCTACAGGCACAGCAAGAGAAAGCATACTTGAGCAGTTTACCAAAATATCTGAGGTCATCTCTTATAAAAAATTTTCAGTCTTCCTCATTTCCATAGATAATTTGTGCTCAACTTTGAAGCTGCAGTTTTGTGGTGGAACAGCAGTTTATGATAGAAGACTGTATAGCTGAAGAAAAATGAATACTCACTGGGAAGCACAGGCTATTGCAAAGCAACCTGTGGTATTAGAGTTTGACTCCACACTGGAACCTGGGCTGGATTTATATTTGTATATTGGAGGAAGTTTAAATTCAGAATCAAAGACTATTACATCTATTATTATGAGGGCTGTGGTTTATAGAAGCTTACAGCTTCTGTTGAGGATTTCACTCACCTTCACTCTTGGGAACCTACTTAACTGTTAAGAACTACAAGTGTGTGAAATGACCAGTGCACAAAGCAAGGTTTACATGTGATTTCTGAAGTTTTGAAAGCTCCTCTACCCTGTCCCATGAAAAATAATGCCAGGTCCAAAAATGCCAGTTCGACAATCCTTTCCAACAAGCATAAGGTTGCCCTGACCAGGAGCTGAGTTGTCAGAAGAGAAGACCTCATGTTTGCTGTCATATGGCTCTAAAGAGGGTCAATGGGACACACGGCAAATCCAAAGCTACTCTGTCTGCAGACAAAAACAATGTTGTGTTCTGTGTGGGGAGGTGGTGAATTTGACTTCTGAACTAATTGAATTTGTAATTTTTAGTTTTGAATTCCAACAGTACAATAAGACACATTGCAGTTGGATGCCATATTGCAGCTATGCAGTACATTGCTCAGTATTAGGCAGGCTACGTTACCTCACATAATCGATACCAGCTCTTCACGGATTGCTGACTCCGGTATCTGGAAGCGCATAAGAACCGCACAGGCTAGTAATAATCTAAATTGTATAGGTATTGAAAAATTTAACAGTTGTTCACACCATTCATGTTAAAGTGCTCTACACTTAGGCATTCAAATCAAGATGAAGGTTTCCCCTGCATACAATTAGTGCAAAAAACTTTCACATGGTAGTAGGAATAACCTTCCCTTAACTTTACCCAAATTAGATAGAACATTACAGTATTTACTCAGAAATTTAAAAAGAGTAAAAGGAGGCATTGAAAACAACTGTGGGAAATTTATTAAAATGAGATGCTTTTAAGAAAGAGAAAATTAAGAGCGGTAAGTCCAGTTTCAGAAGTAGTTTCAATTAAGTCTAAAAGTATAAATTAAGAGAGGAGCAAACAGGCCAACAGTTCTCAACCTCTCCAGTTGCAAGACTGATATCTGTCAGGCTCACAGCTCTACACACCAAAAACAGTAATTGCATTTTTGTCAGACTCATACTCATACTCCACTCTTAGCCACTGCAATCCCGCTTCAGCTATTTCTATGATTTTTTTTAGAGGCATACATTTTTAAACAGCCTTTTCAAAGATCACTGCATCTGTATATTGTATATTAGAGAGGCAATCTCATAACTGTTTTTTATATTGAAGTAAAATTACATCCCTCTTCCTACTGACTCCCCTGCTTACAGATTCAAGGGTTACATTAGTCTTCTTTTCCAGAGGAGAACACAATGTTTTCCATTTCTATTCAGATACCCATGCTGAGATTCATCTGACCAAGTGTAGACATTTGGGCTACCCTTCTATTTGACAGAGAAAAAGAGGCACTCTCAGGGTGTAATTTGTATTATCCTAAAGCAGGCTCCAAAAATACATCAGATGAATCAAAGTGTGCCCATTTTTCTTCATTTTATCCATAAAGGAAGTCTAGAGTAACTAACACAGATGCCGGCATTTACACTGTAGCTGTCTGAGATTTGGTGAAATAAATCATAGCTGTAGATCCTCATATCAGATGTGGAACATGTGTTCTACCTTTGCAGTGGTGGTGCATTATATTTCAATAGGTCTAATTTACCAAGCAATTCCAGTTACTCTGTATTATTTACCTGTCCTCATAAATGTTTATTTTTCTCTCAGTCTTTGTCATCTATGAATTTTACGGGCAATGATTGCAATTATTTCCAATTCATTCATGAAAATGCTGGGTACTGTAGAAATGGGGTTATTATGGACACACTCTGAAACTATTTGGTAAGCATTCTATATAACTGATGATTACAGTGATTTAATGTTGAAGTGTGTTTTCAGAACAATCTTTACATTGTTGTATTGGGTTTGCATGGCATTGTTTTGGTAGCAGGGGGACTACAGGGGTGGCTTCTGTGAGAAGCTGCTAAAATTTTCTCCCCTGTCTGATATAGCCAATGCCAGCTGGCTCCAAGACAGACCTGCCGCTGGCCAAGGCCGAGCCCATCAGTGATGGTGGTACTGATTCTTGGGTTAACATACTTAAGAAGGGGAAAAGAAGTTGCTGTGCGTGGAGGTTAACGGTGGAGCAGATATCCACCTGCAGCCCGTGGAGGACCTCCCACCACAGCAGCTGAATATGTGCCAGAGCAGCCTCGCAAAGGAGGCTGTAGCTCTAGGGAAAGCCCATGACGAAGCAGGCTCCTGGCAGGACCTGTGGACTAACGCAGAGAGAAGCCCACACTGGAGCAGGTTTGCTGGCAGGACTTGTGACCCTGTGGGGGATCCACTCTGGAGCAGGCTGCTCCTTAAGACTGCACCCTGTGAAAAGGACCCATGCTAGAGCAGTTCGTGAAGAACTACTGCCTGTGTGAAGGACTCATGTTGGTGAAGTTTGTGGAGCACTCTCTCCCATGGGAGGAACCCCATGCTAGAGCAGGGGAAGAGTGTGAGGAGTCTTCCCTCTGAGAAGGAAGAAGTGGCAGAAACATGTGATAAACTGACTGCAAAACCCATCCCTTGTCCCCCTGCGCCGCTGGCGGGGAGGAGGTAGAGAAATCAGAAGTGAAGTTAAGCCCAGGAAGATGGGAATGGTGGGGGCAATGCATTTGAAGATTTAGTTTTTATTGTCTCATTATCCTACTGACTTTGATTGGTAATAAATTAATTTCCTGAAGTTGAGTCTGTTTTACCTGTGATGGTAGTTGCTGAGGGATCTCCCTGTCCTTATCTTGACCCATGAGCGTTTCATATATTTTCTCTCACCTGTCCAGTTGAGGAGGGGAGTGATAGAGCAGATTTGGTGGGCACCCAGTGTCCAGTGAGGGTCAACTCACCACAAGTGTGTATATATTTAGAACACGTATGTATAAATTCCTGTAATAGGAGAAAAGACACCAAAAAAGCTCAAAGCTTTCATCAATCTCGAACATCACAGCCCAACTGAATTTTTAAAAGGACCAGTAATCCTCAGAGATCAAGTGTTATTATTAAAGCTTTTGTGTTTTACATGCACTCTGTGGTAAAAACCTAAGCAAATAACATTAGAGACAGTATTTCCTCTCAGCAGCATAAAAAGCAGCATACAAGAATGCTAGGCCATTCAGCAAGAAAGCAAGATAATCTCTAAAGAGAGCTGTCAAAATACAAACAATACACAGGGCTAGCAGCTAAACTTCACCATACTATCTTGCCTGGACCTGGGGACTCTTCACATGAAAGGCACATGCATTTAACACATTCTGAAGTCATTCCAGTTAAGTGTTGGTCATTCTGGTTGCTCACCAAAGCATTTCCTATATTTATTTTAAATTAGGTACCTTAAATACTACTACTCCTTCTGGTGAAAAAGCAGTCATAATTACACTAGGACTATCGTAGTTCTTTTCATTGCCTTTTCTCTGTGCTGTTTTACAAAATCCTAGTGCCGCACACAGCTCACATCCCTGGGGATGACTGGAACTTTGCAGGCCTAAAACCCCAGTGCCTACTCCCAGTCAAGACGATGGAAGTTGCGATTTATTCCATGAGCAACAGGACTGAGTTCTGTGCCTCTAACAGCACTGCCTTTATAAATGTCCTGATTTTAGGAGTTTAGAGATGACTGCAAAATTCCTATCCAAGCTGCACAGGCTACAAACTGAAATAAAAATTGACTGGACCATGGGAAGAAATATAAATTGAATTTCTGTATTTATCAACTCATAAAAGCTGGAGGATGGGAGGAAAAGCAAAGGAAACTATTTACAGCATAGCATCAGAGAAAAAAGGAGAAATATGCCAGTCCACCCAAAATTTCTTGGCATGTTTGTAGTTCCATCACCATCTCCAGCATCAGTCCCAAAAAACCCTTTGGGTAATTGGTTACCTGAGGAAGGATACTGTTCAGACTAATCCCTAGCAATTGTGAGGCTGATATTGCAGATTGTCTTAGACATTACTCATTTGTTAAGGCAATCTCTAGTTCTATCTTATCAAACAAACTGAGAGCTATAAGGCAAATCTGCTTTATTCCTTAATTCTGCAACCTGTGGAGACACAGAGTGCCACTAAGGACATTTAGTGACTGAAAAGAGATATGTAGATCTGAAATCCTCAGAATACTTAGGTATTCACAATCCATAATCCAATCCACATTAATCAGTGCATTGCAAAATGGGCTTAAGTTTATATGCATGCATAAATCCCATTAAAGTTAATATTTATGTGAATGACTAAACACTTCACTAAGTAGAGGTGTAGCTATTTGTGTATCAAACTTAAATTTATGCTTCAGCAATCTGAAGAATTTGTGCCCATTGAATTATTGGTTCTAACTGAAGATATACTGACATGAAGTTAGATATTTATTTTGAATACTAATATAAAAACTATTTAATATCTAAATGCATGATATATCACATGATAATATGGTATCTATAGTAGTTATGTTTTTTAATGTATACTGCAATGTAAAATACCAATATTTACTGCAGCATATGTTTTCTGAATGAATGGGTATGAAATACAGGGAGCTTATGGTCTCGAAAAGCACATGAAACATGGTTAAGATCATACACAGTTGATCGATCTACTCTACACTTAAAAATATTTGACAGATACCAAAAGTGAAAGTGGCAATTCCTAGAGCGCTGATAAAAATTGACTGCCTAACTCTCTAGCACAATTCTTGAATATTCAGTGTCAATGCTCAAATCCACACTGACCAGTCTCCAAGTTTTTTAAAGCCGCGAATAAAAAAAAGTTGAATTAATTTTGTTCGACTCTGCACAGTATGTGCAGTTTCCTCCTTTAGAATTTTGTCAACAAATTTGTTCGTCTCCTAGCTGCATATTAGTTTCATATAACCAAAGGAGCAGTATGCAAATACCTTTAAAAGACTTAGTACGGTGTGCTAGTCATTCCAAGAACTTCTACTTTGGAGAATTATTACTGACTATACTCTAACTAACACGAACTTAAACCAGTAGAGGTTCTTCCAGTCTTTAAGGGAAGCAGCTAGAAACATTCCATAAGGCAAATGAGTGGTTGAAACAAACTGTTTCCAGTACTTTTCTAGTACTCTATTATTCTAATTCAATAATATGGACATTTTAGTCTCTGTCAGAAAAAAGCAGGAAAATGGCGACAACACAGAGAGAGAAAAGGAGATTCTCTAAAATGTAATAATGTCATGGAAACTATTATAAGGCCTTTGAATATTTCTCAGTGCCTTCATTTGCTGTTTGAATAGCTATCATGCGGCTGTTTCCTGCTGACTGTCATTGTTAAAAGTTTTTAGGTGACTCAGCAATCAATAGTGATCAGCCAAGGTGACTCAAAGCAAGGAGAGGTGGACTAGATCACAAAAGGTG
The DNA here is from genome assembly GCA_026413425.1 of Tringa solitaria. Lineage (NCBI taxonomy): Eukaryota > Metazoa > Chordata > Aves > Charadriiformes > Scolopacidae > Tringa > Tringa solitaria. The sequence goes on along the minus strand of JAOXJM010000023.1, from coordinate 37,824,169 downwards.
TACTGAAAGTTGGACCTCCTGACTCACATGTAAGCAACTGTTTATGGGACCCACTGGAACAACAGAATCTGGTGATGCATAATCTATATTGGATTTCCAATTTTCCAAAACAGTTCATGGTACTAGTAATGTATTTGTCTCCTGATAAGCACTCTCCACTAAGTGCTTTATTCATCGCTTGTAAACACTGCTCTCCTAAAATATTTTTCCTAATCTGATGGATGAGCGTCACCCCTCTAAAAAGCAGGCTATCTCAACCCCTCCTTTTTAAAATTTCTTTTGCAGCTGAGGTTTTGAGGTAGGGGAGAAGCAGCTCACTTTGCATGGATTGCCACCTTCATTAACCACATACAATGTACCAGTAAAAACTCCACAGCATCTTTCTCCCCTATACCAAATGTCTATTGATTCAAACTATAGTATTATTAGGCAGTAGCTGGAATTATATCAAAAGCTTTCAAAGCTCAGGACTCACTTTGTGCATGGGAATGATGCAAACAAATAAAGTTGTACACCATAAATATTTTGAGAGTAAAATTTAGTTGTCTAGATCTTGTCAAAGGAAGTGCAGAAACTTTAGTTTATACCCAGCGCTTTTCAGCACTAAGGCAAAGTTTCATGCCTTATCTTTTCTAAGGCAATATGATGCAGCAACATGTTTTTCTTAATGACTGTGGTCAGATAAATCTTGGGTAGAGCTGGGATACACTGTTTTACCAAGCTCCCTAATTCAAATCACTGTTTGCAGCATAATCAGTGGCTTTCATTCAATTCGCTGGGCAGTCTTGTGGAAAATAGCAGGACATCCTGTGTACCCGTGTACATACACATATGCATACAATATAGCTTTTCCTTTTAAGATCTCTTTTTTTGCAGTGTAGGTACATGTCCACTTAACCACATAAAGTAATTGCAGTAAAATGGATCACAGAATACACCTGCAAGTAGACAGGTTAAGGAGATTGTTTAGTTCATAGATTTAACAACAGGACAGACTACCATATTAAAATCTGGATTACTAGATTGTATTTTTTTCCAGACATTTCTTAATGCATTCTTAACCCATATAAAGCAAAACGATGATCAGGGCCCACTGCGTACAAGTCTGCTTTACAAAACCATTCATTATTCCTTTCATTGGAATTATCAGAAAACTGAGACAATAGACAAAGCAATGAAGCTAATCTTTTGTTTTATCAAGCATAATAACAGTCATAACTAGCTCTAATAACCATCCCAAGGAAACTGTATGTCTGGAAAGGTGGAACACTGATAGCTGGGCACTTAAATATATTCACTACAGCCTGACACAATGATGAGAGCAGATTCCTCTCCCTTGGCAAAAAAGTGTCTCTGCTTAAAATCTGCCAGAAGATTTACATTTCTTCTTATAAGGCTGAGTCAGAAAGGAATGAGATTCTGCTCCCCTCAGATGAGCAGAAAGCCGGACTCCCGGGAGAGTGCCACACTCCAACTCCTACATCAGCCTGAAATACAAAATTGTTGGACCAAATTGATGCAGGTTTCCCTATTAAGGAACCCCCAAACAAGAAAGGAGTCTGCATACAGCTCTCAACTCCTGTCTAAGAACAGCAGTATCTTTTCTGTGACCTTTGAGAACCCAAGTGAGCTCCAGCTGACTGCTGTCAAGTCGTGACCAGAGCACACTGAGGCAGGCCCAAAGCAACTGGGAGAGGTAAGTTGTCATGGAAAACTGATCACAGTCCATTTGTCATGGTCTGACACCGTCTGTAGGACTGCCCTTTGATGGAAAAATATTACAGTGTTGAAAGATGGAAGAAGCCTCAGAAGTCATGCAAGAAATGCTAAGAAGCTGAAGAGATGATGCCTTTGTTAATGAACAAGAGAGCCCCGAAATTAGAAGTGGTTGCCTTGGTTTTCAGTGTCATTTTTGGCACTAGAAAAAAAAAAAAGCCCTCTGTCCTTGGCTGTTTGGAAATACATCCCAAGAGGGTAAGATCCTCTGAAAGGGAACAGAAGAGTGTTAGACTGACTGCTGGATTTCAGGAACATATCCAGGCTTTATGTCACTACCAAATGTCTTGCCAGAAGGAAGGAGCTGTTAATCAGCCAACCACCTATGGAAAGAATCAGCATTGTGTCCCAGTGGGCTGCTAGTTACTGCCACTGGCTTTTGTAGGCACTGGTTATACTAACATTAGGCTGAAAGGGTAGGTGGAGCTCTGGCTTGACTTCCCTCTGTAGTTTGCTTCTAGTGGCAAAACAGTAAAAAGATGATGAGGAATGAACAGACAATTTCTAAAATAAACTATTGCAAACCCTATCTTTTTATAGGAAATGGAGTTAACCAGCATTTTGTAGAACAAAGTCCTGATCCTTTTTTGTTTCTTAACACACCCTTAGTATCTCAGTACTTAGCAAGTACCTTAGAATCATGACTAGAGATACAAATGCTCCTACTTTACTCTGCTTTGATCAAGAAGTTTTATGTTCAGTTAGCTGTATAAATAGGCTTGTTTTCAACAATGATATTTAAACCTTGCTTCTCAGGCTTCATCATTTGAATTAATTTGGAGAGCTCATCTTTCATATCATTCTTGTAAAACTTAGAATTTAAACGCCTGAAAATAAATAAATACTGGGGAAACTGGGACACAAACTTCTGGAACTTGACAATTCAGCAATCTAAAAAGGCGCTTCTTAACATGCAATTTTGTATTTCCTGTGTCCTAAATATAGATTCCCTTAGGGAAGGGTGATATTTTTGTACTAACACCAGTACACTGATCTTAAATGAAGCCTTTACATGCTAATTCAAAACAACAGTCCATAATAATATTCTTCATGTAACAATGCCTCTGTGATTTGAGCACATATTCTTCAATGGGATTCAACCTCCATGAGGCAAATCAACCACAGACATATGCTCTAGCAACAATTTTCATCAACAGACATCGAGGACCATTTACATTTGATGAAATTCCTAAACTACAACTGTGTTGTTTCTTAGGATAGGAATAGTAGGTTCAGGAACTTAGTCACTCTTTTTTTTTTTATAAAAGAGCTGGTAGATATATGGAAGTGCAATACCAGCTAAAGAACTGCAGGTGACATTTTTATGTAGATGGCTTGGCTGCTGTTCAGGGGACCTAATTTTGAGAGTTCTTGAGTTGGAAACTAGACTTATGATGTTCTCTACCAAAACTCAGGTTGCAATATAAGTAAGTACTAAGCAAAGCAATAAACTGATTAAAGGAATAATGTACTTACTGGCATTATGTTATTATTAGCTTTGGCAACTATCAAATACTGGCCAAATATAAAAATGATTCAGATTCAAACCCATTGCTTTTGACCTTGTAGTAAATAAAAGCCTTCCAAAAACCAAGATAGACTAAAATATTAAATCCTGGCTCCAAAGGAGAAAGATGACTAATAACAAAGTGATTCTATAAGCACAAACCTCCCCGAAATCCTTGGCTGAAAATGTAGCATGTGAACAATACCCTGGCTCATGACTGTGGAAAAAACTGTTCTCCATTCAAAATGTTTGTCATCAATGTAATCCCATCTTCAATTATAACTAATGTAAGGGGCTTTTATGTGCTGGAATGGTAACATGTTGCCAGGAGTTCAGCTTTTAGGAAGGCACACATTTCCTAATTACAGTGGAGATTGATCTTAAAATGGAGCAAATAATAATGTATAAAGCTGTCAGAGATACAATGAACTGAAGACATTACAGTAGCAATAACTTAGAGTACTGACAGTCAAGAAATATTCTATGAGTGACTTTTAGAAAGACATGGTATTTTTTCTCTTCTACTTCCTGATTTTTTTTTTCAACTTGGGCCAAAATCAATTAAAAATATTGGTTAGATTTGTAGCTTGTGCTATTTAATTTGGCAGTAACTGTATTTCCAAAAGGTGCACCTTAATCTTATCTTAACCAGTTGATACTGATGTGTTGGGACTTGCTATTCTTCCCTTGTCAAATCAGCAGCCAAGCTTCTTCACCAGTTGCTAAAAGAGACTGGTCAGCATTATGGTATGGCCTCTTAGAATCAAAATGCAGCTGACATTGAGGCCCAGACACCAAAATTTATTTGAGATCCAAAGGTCCAGCTAGTTGCTACTGTCTGCTTCCATATTTTCTCCTCCTTGATGACAGGTATGAACCTGGATTATTCCATGCCTGTGGAGAGATTCACTTCGAAGTCCTTTCATCAGCAATGACCAGTGAGGAATGTTTGCTCCCATGATATGCAATGCATCTGTGGCTGCACAGGCATGGACCTCTCCATTTGGTCTAGGGCTGTGTCTGCTCACACTGAGCATGCCAGTGTGCATCAGCTGAAGTTGATGCTCAACTTCAACCACTTCAACAAGGTCCCTGTGGTTGGGTTGCAGCATATGTGTACCTGAAAATCTGGACTTTATCATATGACAGTCTCAGATCTAGACAATTGTGCAAGTGGATAGTGTATACTTAGGCAGGGGTTAGGGAAGATTCTTATGCTGTATGAACTTGCTGTATCTAGCTAAAAAGACCAAGTGACTGTGAATTTTGAAGTCATTGCTGGTGTTGGAGTGAATTTTGCTGTTTTATACAGTTGTGACATAAAATACTACAGTAAACAAGAAATAAAGAATATTTCTTAATAGACAAGTTGCCTCTTAAATCATAGGTCATCAGAGACCTGAAACATTAGAAAAAGCCCACACAGAATCATGTAACCTAGAACAGCAGAAGAGCACTTTGACAGGTTACTTTTGTTTCTATGCATAGCTAAACTGTGTGATTCTAGTATGATGTAACCACTACCTAAGTTTAATCAATTTTAGCAAAAATAACAGTGAAGAAGCAGAGACACTGGCTGTAAGATATATTTGTCTACAGCAGCAGGCAGACACAAACGCTCGAAGTGATCTGCATAAACAGCTTTCACTGACAATCTGGATGTCAGCGTTTCGAAACATACATACTTGCAACTGCACTCTGCTATCCATGTCAGCCAGCACAGAAACATAATCATGTGATTCTTGATTTTGTGTTCATATATACTCCATGGAGCACCATAATGTATCTCGCCCAACTTTATCTGTCTAAAGTGTGGGTATTTACTTGAAGGAATTCCTTTAACCTCTTTTATACCCGTTCCAGTTTTCATAGTTTTCTACTGCAAGATAGTATGAACGAGCTGCTCGTCTTTTGTTTGGGTAGAAAGGGAGGCTAAAAACTGGCTTAGATTACATGCCCAACTAAAGTTAGGCGAAATTAGTAGCATTTTGTAGACTAAATTTGTTATTTGCTCATGTAGAGGTCTCTGAGGTTAAATACGACCTTTTTTTTTTTTTTTTTTTACAGCACTAAGATACCACAGGTCAATGGCAACTGCATAAAGCACACAATTAAACCTCAACTAAGCCTCAAACCATTCCACTTGAAGGAATTATTCTCATTAAAACAAACCCAGCAGTTAAAACTAAAAGACCTTAGAAAATGCAGTATTCTTTGGACATCAGAATACTCAGCAGAAGTAAATTGCCATCTTCATGCTGCATTTGGGGAAATGAGCAAAACGGAGCTTCACAGAACATTCACAAAAAGGGGTCCCCGATCTAGACGGACTGGTCTGGTTTCTAGTCAAAAATCTGGTTAGCTCCAACTGAAACGGTAGCTTAAAATGAATTTCCCAAGGTCACTTATGAAGTCAGTAACTGACTTGAGAGTAGAAACCTGATACCACCTTCCTTCTTCACTTCAGCACGTAAGACTAAATGAACAAACCTTTAGAAAATATAGCAGGAGACATTAACTTCATTGATAAGAAACTTGCAAACTATTTTTATAAATATGAATAAATAAGCACACATGTACCAACACGTATAAGGTTTATATGCCCTTCATATAAACTTTATACTTCCCACAGAATCCTCAGGATTACTTTAGAAACATTACAAATGATGTAGAATAAAAGCTGCAATGGAAATGACTTGACATAGTTTTACTGTAAGTTGATGTGTGCATCTCAAGAGTGATTCTTCTGCTTTCCTTGGTCCCTACTATGTGTTCAAGCAGCTAGACTGGAACTTGAGAACAACAAGAGATACAATCTTTATAAGTGTTTCTTAGAAAAAGGATTTTAACTTTTTTGTTAAAATGACTACAACTGAAAAAATCCCCAACACCCAAGAACTTACTTGAAGGTCTAAAGCCAAACTGGAATTTGGAATTTTACCTATAATAAAGATTTATGAGATGGATCACTCTTGACTAAACCATGGTACTTACAAAGCAATGTTTTAATCTGGGAATTTACTGCTAGCTGATTATATCTGTTGAATCATAATGTTGAATCCGCCACCCTTGATGGCACAAAGTTGCAGCAGTTGTCTACTCTGTTCACAAAGACTTTGCCTTTTAAAAATGTTCCAAGATGTCTTGGAAATTTGTCTCAGTATCGGGGGTATTTCAGTGGCGATATTATTGAATGACTTTTAAGCATCTAAATCCAGCAATTCTGTAATTTAAAACCCCCAGAATTTCCAAAAATATTATCTCCATTGTAGCTGCAGTGTCACATGCCTCTCAGCTTCCCAACAGTGTCTGAAATCAATAGAAAAAAATAAAAATCTGCGTTTCCAAGTTAGTCATGTAAACAGTTGTATTTATAAAATCTGTCACAGGAAAATGAAATGCAGCACTGTGATGACTGCTGCAGATTATATCTAATCATCCTAGACTGAGGCTGAGGATAAAAATGTCTTCTTCATAGACATCAACAGACAAAGCTGACATGAGGTTCCTAGCCCTTCACAGACCTCCGTATATGGTAACAAAGAGGAAACTATAGAATTTCAGAATGCAGTCACAAAGAGCTTTCCAAATATTTTGCAATATCATCCCCACAGGGAATTTTGACAATGGGGCAAAAAAGATATATAGAATATGAACTCAAACCACAGTTAAAAATTTCAAAGAGAAACAATCATGAATTATTTTTAACCTATATATGAAAATTTTGTTTTCATCAATATATGCACATATAATTTCACTACAATATTTTTTTGATGTTGTATGTTGACTCTTATAGTGAAGTGTACTCCACCCTGTGGATCTTGTTTCTTAAAACATTTCACGTGCTGAATGGTCTGTACACCACTTGCCTACCCTTTCACAAACTGTTAAGCAATGCTTAAAGACTCTTTAGCTTGCTTACTTTTCTTAATTGTCATTGCATCTGTGGGGATACCTTTCCCCAAAACTAATCTAAGATTTCATGGCACTTGAGTTAGCATCTTTGAAGGAAAGACAAAAAGAGGTCTTCCCATCACTGCCTCCAAGTAGCATTGCAGCAATCTTGATCAGGCACAGAACGCCAATGACCTTTGCAAGTAATTTAGCATTATGTCATAAGCCTAAAACTTTTCTGTGTTCTTTTTTTTTGAACTGCTTACTGATGAATCAAAGGATAAATGGGTGTACTTTGCCTTGAACACAACTACACACACACAACTGTCCTACCCAATACAGAGTTTAAACTTTGGTGTGGGGTTTTGTTTTGTTTTTTTTCTGTACAGCAATTATTTCATGAATTGTACTATGCTTCTTGGAATCACATTTTCATCATAACTTTCTTAGCATTTCTAATATACTGGGAACACATTTAGCTATGGCAAGTGACTCACCCAAAACAGGCATTTGTGAAAATAAGAACAAGTGGACATATAACTAGAGGGACAAAGTACATAAACTACTATGAAGCCAGCCTCATTTTGTGTATTCCATTTGACCTCATGAGGCTTGGAGCCAAAATTATTCTGGCCAGGCTGTATAAATATGAAGAAACGTAGAATATAATTAAACCAGGCTAGGCTGAACCCTAGTAAAAGTTTATGCTGAACAAATTTTTATCTACTACAACTGCTGACCAGCTACTTCAAGGACTTATGAAAGAGACCATAAAAACTACAGTCATCCAAGTAGGTTCACCAGCCTCTCTAACAACTGCTGAATATGTCTGATAGTTCTTGAAAATTATTGATGCTGGTGTTCCTCAGAATTAATTTAACTTTATTATGAGGAAGAGCACAGGCTTCCTGCAGCATCAGACAAGTGCTTCAGTTAAAGTTCCAAGATTTTTCTTTCAAATAGAAAAAAAGAACCCCTTCTTTTCAGCTTAAAGTCATGTTAACTCTCATGTTCAGAAGTCCCTGAAGCTCAAAAATGATCTGAACCACATCTTGGAATTGAAAGTGGTTCCTAGCTTTATGAACAATGCATGTTTTAGCAATAAATTATTTTTATCATGTTGTCAACATTTCCTGCTTTTCTTTCCTTCACAGTTGTCTTTCATAGGAACATGAACAGCACTGAGGGCAGGGGTCATCTTCTTCTCTATTCTGGCCATTCGATTACTAGCAAAAGATAAGTATTACGTAAAGGAAGGGAAGCTGCTGACAGGCCTTGGAAAATTCTGTTTCATTGGCAAGGAATTTCTTCACTCAACCTACCTTTTCTTGATTCTGGCAGAGAAGACAGTCACATTCAAAGCAATACTGGCGCATCAGTTGCTTTTGGCGTTCACTGGTGGGCCCCAATGATTCAATGTAGCTGATGGTGAGCTGTGTGCAGTACATACAAAACAAGAGTTGGTATATTTAAAAAAACCTCCATATTCAGTGAATCTATAGCTAAGATAACATTTTTGTATACAACATTTTTACAGTATAAAACAAAATTTTATCTTAATCAATTATTTCCTAGAAAAAAGTGACAATTTTTTCAGAGGGAAAAAAAAAGCCAAAAATAATTTCCAAGGAGGAACACTTTTTGACATTGCTGTTCCATATTGTTTGAAATTATTAATCCCCCCCCCAAATTACCCCTATTTCAATTTTTCATCCTAATTTGTAAGAAAAAGAAAAAAGAAAGAAGAAACAGGGAGAAAGAGAGTGGAAAAAGCAGCTCAGTATCTGAATTCCATGTACACAAAATCTCTTTTTCTGTCTAGCTCCAAAGCTTAAGTGTGTATTCAGTAATGGAGTTATACAACATCCAACTATCTCCAAAAATGTTGTGTCAGGGAAGCCCCCACTTTCTCACAAATATATGCTTGAGCCTGGAAAAGCTCCTTTTATGTCATACCCATCTCCCTTATGTCTGTGATGTTTCCTTTGTGACCATGGAAGCACAAAAGCGTTGCAGTCAAAGTTGTTGAAACAATTGACAAGAAAATCTATTAAAATGATAAAAGAAAATGCTTGTATTTTTAAAGTTTAAAGTGCACAGGCACCAACTAATGATAAGGGAAAGCATATAACAAAATAACAGCCCAGCTCAGACCAGCATTCAGTCATACATGCTATTGAGTGATTACTCTATAGGCCCAACACACTCTGAAACACTCCAGAGAGGTCAGAGCTAAAAAATTCAGGTCACATTATTTCATCCTGAGCCTAAACACTTCAACTAATTGGGAGAATTTTCACATGGTTCTCAGTTAAATCATGAGAGTCCACTCAAAGAAATTACAGGGAAACCTGACCAATTTGTAGTAATGACTATGAAATCCATTGTCAGAATCTGCATTTTGCAAATCAGTGAGCATTCTAATTAAACGAGCAATTAACAAGCAACTAAAACAATGCCTGAGTTTTTTTCATTTATTATTACCATGTAATTTGATTACACATTGAAGGAAAACTGTATTAGAAGAAGATTACTGAGATGGCAAAGTCAAGCATTTAAAATGATCATAAGCAGAAAGCCTGCAGAAAAAAATAAATATGGCCTCATAATTGAAGATTAATATTATAATTAACAAAAGAGAGAAATTAAAGTTCCACAGATAATCAAAAGTTAGAAAGTGTGAGAAGCTTCTTAGGTTTTGCATTCTATAGAATGTTTTTCTGTCCCAGCTAGTGCATGTCTAAGCCAAGAGGGGATTAGATTCACCACTGCTGGTTTAGAGCAGAACAGTCTGTGCTACATTTACCCGGGAGCTGTAGGCTTCCGGCTGAGCTTTCTGTGGTGAACGGGTGGAAACTGTTTTGCCTATCTCTTTTCTACTCTTTTCTCACAAGCTTGGTGTCTTCTGCTCCATTCTCTCTGATCTGTCCCTCTTCTCATTCTCTCTCTTCTCTGCCCCTGGACATGAGTATCATTTTCCAGTCTCATTCTCCACACCCTGTTATATAAACCTGGTTTCCAGCCCTCAGTTCTAGCTCCTTACATAGCCGTTCTTGGTACAATGGGCTGATTCCATCACCCTGCCAGCCCCAGATTTGCCCTTCTGCCTCCCCTGCATACCTGATCTCATACCTTTTCCCCATATTTCCCCACTCTTACTCTCCCAAGTTAACAGTTCTTGTTCCCCTACTCTGGTTTCTCAATCACCATCAGTGAGCCCACCAACGTTGTCCTCGTTTCTTTCCCCAGCTGGTCCTACTCTGCATCCTCCCTGGTGTGGTGAGAAAGATCTGTCTCCCTTCCTTCCCACAAAGCAGTTTCCAGTCAAGCTGTAGTCCTAACCTCATCCTTCAGCCATTCCAAGACCAATTTTAGTCTCCCATCTCCAGCCTCTGATATTCATGTCTCCTTCCAACTCACCAGTGTTTTCTGTCAAAACCATTCCACAAACTGGATTGTTCTCTGTTTCTTATTCTCGGCATAAACAACACTGGTTCTGACCCATGCTGTATTGGGTTTTAGGTTCAGGTGGCATCCAGCAGTAAAAGTGATTTAGCAAGTTCAGGCACTGTGCAAGACTGCAGGAATCTTCTGGGAAAAATCATTCATGTGAGATTAGTCTATCCTTTGCCAAAATACTGAAGACAATGGTTTAAACCCTATCATTACTGTTGAACCCATCATTAGGCAGAGTTCAGTTATAATACTGCAAAACAAATCCATAGCCAACACTGAACATGCTATATCTATCTTCAGCCTACATGCTTCATCCCTTTCCCTCTTTTCATTTTTGGCTTTTTTTTTATGCATGTTACAGAAAGCTTGGAACTAGGAACAAGTTTGAAGCAGTAATTTATTTTTCAGAGGTTGCCAAACAGTTGTGGATGTGAACAGTCAGGTAATAACTTGCTCTGGATTAGACCATATTACTGGGCAAGAGGAGGAGGACAAGTGGCTCTGTCACATTGGAACCTCCTTTTAATGTTTTAAAAACATAGAGTTTTGTTTGCTGTCAGAGGCCTGAATCTGAATTCCCACTCCTGCCAGCAGAAATCCATAAGTGAAAAATGTTCGTAGCTGGCAGACTGAGTGGGAAAATGTAATTAGAATATTTAGAAACATGAGCAACCTAACGGTGACTAAGCCTACACTAATAATTTAATAGTTTAAACATAAAAATTCTGTATTCAAGTCTCTCTCCTACACTTGTTTTAATTTTGGATCCTTTCATTAGATGTAAGGCTCATTTAACTTATATGTATTTAGGAAATATGCTCATTTATCAACAGTTGTCTTAATGGTATTTGCATGTGGGATGTATGGTATTAATTAAAACATTATTTCAGCTGACCAAAACTTGCCTCTTTATTGCAACGCTTATAAAGAACGCAGTAAATCTTTTCCCCCAAACCGGAGAATATATACTAAATAACATTTATGAAGGCAGGGAATTATTTAACAGCCATGAGACTTATTGACTCTCAAGACTTTCTCCTTAAAATGCAGCCCTGCTTCTCACTCTGACACAGAAATTTTTAAACCATGGGTATGGTGCTTAGTTTCTCATGTTCCTCATCTGCCAAATGAGGTGGACACAATGTTCCAGTACTGACGTGCAGCAGTGGACTTAATTTATAGTTTTTGTAACAGGCTATAAGCTACAAAACTTCTTGACAGAGGTTTCTGTAGAAATTTAAAATCAATTCTTTTAATACAAACAGTAGGGTCAGGAGCAGCTACATCCAGTGTAATAATATCTCATCTTCTGATTTACCACCCAAATCAGGTCCACTGCTGCCTCCCTCCTTATATAATTGTGAGATGACCACAATCACATAAACTTCCTGTAAACTCCCTGTGTCTCTATATTCACTCCCTGTGATTACAGGTGATCAACAACTCCTTAAACATGAGTAAATTTTTGTAGTGTCCTCAGACAGAAAGCACTACAAATGTGGAGCTACACAAAAATATTTTTACTTCTCACTGGCCTAGTGAACACATTATTGCAGTGGTTGATATTTTCTAGGCAAAGGTCCACAAGCTCTATCAAGTTTCTTCCTGTATGCACAGTAAAGCCATAATCATCTTCTACTGATCAAAGCTTGACTGGCTACTTAGCTTCTCATTTCTAATAAATATTACTGCTTATTTACTTTCTATTAATTGTTATGTAGGGGATCTCATTCTGACTATATCTAGTGTAAGTTTGAATAGGATAAGACAAGTTTTCTACTGGTTATAATTATTTAAGTGTTGTGTCATGACTTGAAACAATGTTCATCTTAGTACCTCAGAGCACTTGATTTATTCAGAAAACCCAATCAGATTGCTCCCTAGCATGTGTTTTCTCTCTCATTAGTTCAGATCATGAACTCGATAAGTAGAAACTCAGCTCATAACTGGTAATGTAGTTTCATGTACATACGTGTGTGAATTCAATACATGGCTACTAAGAAAACTGAGCTCACCCTGCTGCAGGCAAGCAGTAAGGCAGTGTGGAAAGAGCTATACCAAAGCTACAATGCAGAACCCAAAATCAAAAGCAGTAGCAGTTGTGTAAGAGGAAAACTAATTGGGTGTTGAAAATAATATTAAACTGCTGACTTTTATATACCCTCGCAATAATTTTCTTTTCCTTCCTCTTCCCATAACAGATCTAAACTAATGCTCACTTTTTATCTTGACTTTCTCACTTATACCCATTTTCTCCCTTAGACAAACCCTTATTTAAAGAAGGATGTATCTCAGACTGAGACTTTTATTTCCAGGTAAGTTAAGAGGGCACCTGCTTTAATACAGTATATATATAAAATCTAACAAATTTTCCATTCAGCACCAAACCTAGGAGCAATAGTTGCAACAAAGAAACCAGAAATTGATCTCTTTGGAAAATTCTGATTTTATTTTACTGCCTCATTGGAGTTTTTTAGAAAATGTAACATGCCCACATATGGTGCAGTCATTTTAAAGGCTGTATTCACACAATTGCTGAAGCCACTGCAAACAAACTAGTCCTAGTTGCCCTGCTTTATAACTTATATTTATTTCCAGATTGCCTTATAAATGACTTGTAACTTACACCACACTTGTTTCACCATTGATTTTAACCTAGACACTTCTGTGCGTTATAGACCACTAACACGAAGTCTAAAATTTGTGTCAAAGCTTCCCAGTGGTAGCATAGTCTGCACGGTGGTCATGCCCACAACGGAATTCTACTTCACTTCTCGCTCCAGAACCACCCAGGGCCACCAAAGGGCTCCTCCTACCCCGTAAAAGCTGCTTGTTACAAAGAATTAATTTATGAAATTTATCTGGAAAAATATATCTACATACATAAAAATAAGATAGCTTCAGAATTTAGAACTATAACAATTAACTCAAATGTATCCTGGGAAGAGATTAAAATCTATCGCATTTTAAAATAACTCATCTTGGTGAATTGGGAAGCTAAGAGAAAAGTTATGTTATATGGATGAAATGCAAGAAAAATGTGTGAAATTTGGCTTGAATGAGAATGCCAGACAGAATGATGTCTATACTTAGTAGCTCCACAAAAGTATATTGCATCCTAAAAGATTTCTCTTGGCAAAAAGGTAAGTATGCAAAAGCATTTCTGTTGGTTCTCCACAGTATTTTTCCTTAAAAAATTATCTTACCATTTACTTATTTTGACAACTATCCTAGAGAAAGGATACATTAAAAAACAAAATGTCATAGGGAGGAAAAGAGATACTACTTATAAACTAGGATATATATGCCCTTGATCTTCCCAGAGCTTGAATTACAGGTGTGAACTGTATTTACATTAGGTCATGATTTTGAAATGACCAACAGCTAGGAATACACAGATCATTGGTGTGTGCCAATTACATGGATACACACGTCTTTGCAGGCCTTATGAAGCAAATTCAACATTGCTTTGCTGCAAAAGACATTTACTTCTAAATGCTTACCTAGCCACAAATCATTATTTTCAAAGCAATACAAATGTTATCATAAAAAAAAGCTGAGGATACCTTAGATCAAACATGAAATCTCTTGAAAGGGATATTTTGAAGTCTTTTTTAGTGAAATGGACAAGA
>JAOXJM010000023.1:37776192-37808638 GCA_026413425.1 Tringa solitaria | reverse complement strand
CCCTGAAGAGCCATGTCTACACGTTTCTTAAATACCTCCAGGGACGGTGACTCCAACACCTCCCTGGGCAGGCTGTTCCAGCGCCTGACCACCCTCTCAGGAAAGTCATTCTTCCTAATATCTAATCTGAACCTCCCCTGCCCCAACTTCAGACCATTTCCTCTGCTCCTGTTATTATTCCCTTGGGAGAAGAGGCCAATTTAGGTTTATCCAGCTCCTGGCTGCTTTTACTTGCTTTCCTTGTCTGCCTGATTCAGCAACTCAAAAGCCCAACTGCTGTTGGCAAAATAGAGGATGTTGCTGAGGGCCAAAGTCCTGAAATAAACTCTTAAAGGAGCTATCAACAGGAGCCTGACTCTTTTGATATCCCTTCTGGACTGAGAAAATATCTGTTGCTAATCTCCACATGACCACATAATGTACACTGAGCGAGAGTATCCATTTCACTTCTTGTGAGATCATTGAGCATACTCCCAAAGCTGCTAGCAAGGTGGTGCAGAGAAGGACCAGAGGATTTTATCTATTTTAAAATATACTGGGATGCCAAAGCTATCAAGTCATGTGGCAATATACAACCTCTTAATGAGACTAAACAAAGCACTTTTAATCAAATTTCATCTTATGCAAACACTAATGGGTTTGATGACAATTTCATCTGGAAGGGCATTTGCCTAGGATTTGGGAACCGTAGATTTAAGTTTACAATTTTCCCAGCTCAGAGTGATTCACTACAGCAAAACTCAAACTGCTCTGAACTGACTTGGAAAAAGTCTCTTGCATGCCCTGGCAGTGCATTATCACATAACATAGACAGCCACTTTCTTCACAGTCAGGGGCTTTTTTCAACCAAAAGAAAACATTTCACTAAAAATAAGGCTCTGAATTAATGTTCCATTTTTTCCAAGTATGTGAAAGGATTTTTTTCCATTCCACCATGAAATTAAATGACTGTTCTGTACTTTTCATAACACTAATTCCCATGTGCTCCTAACCGATTTTCCCTTATCTTTACCACAAGGCAGGCCTCAAGATATTAAGTGTCCTTAGTCAAATCCTGCATGTGACATTAGTAGAAAAAGAAACAGTGACAGGCCCACTGAGGTACTGACAGCATAGTTCAACCATGCATTAACAATAATTTGAGATGATAAAATATAATTTTAAACTATACATACTAACTTTCCACATTAATAATTACAGGTAACATTCTATGAAAACAAAATCTTCCCTGTTACATACTTCGTACCTAATACAAATAAGAAGTAATAAGAAATTAAAACATTAACATCCTGCTCTCAAGGGGCTTATCTTTTCACCTTACTGGTTTCTTGGTTATGATACTTTACAAATAAATGTGTTCAATCTTTTTCTTTCAATTGCCAGTTCAGAAGGATCTCTGCTGCAAAATATCTGTATTCTAAAGCAAAGCTTAACAGGTTTCCTTTTAATAGTCACACATTTTTGATGTCAGCATTTACTCTTACTTAGAAAAGACTACCACCTCCATAAAAATAAAATACAAAGATGCATTTTATTTAAACTGCTGTAACTCTCTAACTGGGAATATTAAGAAAGTTTTCAACTTGTTCATATTTTTTATTCTCCTTTAATTTATTTGCACTTCCCAGTTTCTTGTTTAGACATGTTACCTGTTGCTTTGATGGCCCTTGCCACTACCTAGGAAAAAAACTAACATAGATTTTCCCAGTGAATGAAACAGTGTCCACAGTACCTGGGATACAGGCCAACACCAACATCCTGCATCTCTCCATTACTGATGGTGAAACAGTTACAGGTCACCTGTAAAAACAAGGGAAAAAATCCAGGATTACCAGAATCATTTGGAAACCCCATACTCAAGTGAAAAAAAAAAGTTCAAAATAAAATGAAGGGGCAATTGGTAATTGGATGGGAAATATTCAAGCCCAACACTGGTGCTTTTTCATTTTAGAGCAATCACATCTGGGACACACTCTCCTGTAAAACTGCAGTCAATTAAAAGCAGAAATATTAGTACCCTGCAAAAATGTGGGGTTAAACACATGCAGAGGCCTTGCTTTCCTGTCTAGAGGGAAAAAAAAAGCCACCCTACAGAGAGCCTGAAAACATCAGCCCAGAGACAACACAGCAGATGACACTGACAGCTGATGAAAACAGTGACAGTTTCCATCCAGGGACTCTGCTGATGCCAGGTTGTCACAGCACCTTTTAATGACTACCAGTGGAGCCCAAAGTATATATGTGGGACAGTTTTGCAGTAAATAGCAGCCCTGAGTGTGGCAACCTGATATGGGCATAAATAAATGCAAAGACTGTGCAACAGCGTATCTTTCACTTTATGGGCATTTTGGTTTGCATGTAAAAGATCCCACAAAAAAGCACATTCAAATTGCCATTCAAGAGAAATATTTGGCTTGACAGAGTATTCTTCCCCCGTATAATCATACCAAGGTAAAATGGTTTAAGAAAAGAGTGGAGAAGAATGGAAGCTGCTTGCAGGTAGATATAGCACTACCCCAAAATATCAGACTAAAGTTTCTTTGTGCTCAGTTTCAAGATAGATAAGCACTTTGTAAATGATTAGCAAGTATTACTTTCATAGGCTTGAAGAAGAACCAGAATCCAATTCCTAATGTAGTTTTTAAATACATGATTTTTGGGGGAAGAGGGGTTTGTAATTTTTTATTTTTGTTTTAGATAATCTGTTTATCAGTTGTCTATGACACACTCATAAAATATTTTATGTAGAAAAACACTACATGATAATGCATATACAAGAAAAGTCCCAGGTCTTCTCTGCATAATATTCGATTACTAACATCATTAATTCTTGTTAGAACAGAAAATGAGTTAGAGTAGGATTTGGCAGACATGCAAATGAGATTTGAAAGTTGCAGTTTTATCCATAGAGTAATTGCCCAGAACAGTAAATGCACACCTCTATTTTAAAGAGGTACACTGAACAATCTAATAGCATATTTTACCCTATAAATTGACAAATTATTATTTATGAGAGCATTAGCCATAAGGTGAAAATGAAATCCTCTTTCAAAATTTCTCATAAATTCTGACAGAAACATTAATTTAAATAAATGTACATGCAGTAGGGCATGTGTTTTTTTAAATGGTTAGACAATACTTTGATTAGCCTATTATTTATCTAACCCATTCAAATGTTCATGATCAATTACCAAGAGCATACATCTTAATTATTTCTTTCCTGCTGGCATTGGATATAAAGTGTCAGGCAACTTCTGAGCAAAGATTAGTCCACTTAAAGTTGCAAGTATCTTGGTTCTAAAAATATTGACTTAATTTTGGTATTTATTGAAAAAATAATGCCTTTCAGGTAAAAGCAAAAGAAAGCCAGCTTATGTGGACCTTAGGCTCTCTCTAATGGATTATGAAGTAGCAGAGGTCAAACATCTCTTAGAACTAAATGAGTCCCTCTTCCTTGCAAATCTTTTATTACCATTAAACTGTTTATATTAATGATATTGAATTTTAATCACAGTAGAATTATAGAGACCGTTTCATCATTTTCTATTAAAAGTATTATATGAATAGTTTTACACGCAGAAGCTGCAATAGTTTTATTTTTTCCTTTTCAAACATGCATTAACTTTTTATGCCAGGATATATGTGAAGAAAAACGTGCGATGAATGGATGCTCCAAGATTCAGACATCAAGAGCTTCTTTCAAGAGTAGTTTGCTGCGAGGCATTGTTTAACCTCTCTACCTGAAATATTTTCACAGTTTGCAGTTGCATCTCAATATCCCAGTGAGGTAGTGAAATACCATCTAATTTCTAATTATTTGCCCTTTCAAATATGAGACTGGGAAAATGAAGTATACAGGGCCAGATCTAAAAAGCTATTTCAGTGCATAAACACAGACAGAAGTCTAACTGGTCCCAGGAATTTTGAGCTACAGGATTTTGCTCACAATCCTACCTGAGGCATAAGAAGTTTTAGGTGCTCTGAGATTTGAGTGACCCACTAGGAGACAATCTTTTCTGTCCTTTAAACTTGGGTATGAAAGAAACAGTGATGCACATATAAAGTGTACTACAGATAGAAACCTTTGTCATGGCTGTTTTCTGTCCTCAGCAAGTGGAGGAAGAGGAATTGAGGTGGTGGTGGTGAGAGGAAGATCTCATCATTTACAGTGTGAAAAATTTTGATGACTATCCTTCACAGACAGCAGCTGCTAATAGGTATCAAATATGAAATCTCCATAGTCTGTCAACCAAGGATGTGGTTGGTTAGTTGTTTTCTTCATAGATTTGCTACAAAGTCTCTAAAAATCTACTGAATCTTCTCTACATTTCTATGTATGTAAACTTTTAAGAGGTTTTAAATCTCAAAGATCAGTCCTACCAAGAGGAGTTCTGAGATTTCAATCCAAAAGTCCACCACAAGATTTTTTTTTTAGACCGCATTTCCCAAGAAACAAAAGGAAGGCATTTATTTTGCAGAACACCTGAAGAAATATCCATTTTCCTAGCTTCCCAGAATTCACAGTTGTTTATGTGTAGCTGAAATAACAGCTAAATCTGGAGTGTCTAACACTGCTGCAGGAGAGCACAGGTAAACTGCTTGTTCCTGAGGCAATCGTTTACGGACCAAAAACTGCTGGGACTGGAAGTTAACCAACTGCATTTCTAGGAAAAAAATCCCAACAAAACAAACCAAGGCAAAAAACCCAACATCTTCCTCAGTCTTCACAGTATTTCTTCCAGGTTTCATGGTCACCTTGCATTGTCTTTTTTCTGCCTTAACTGACTGACCTTATTCCTTATACTACAATCGGGTTCTAATTCTCTGTGATCCCAGATTTTAAAATAAGAAAGAATAAACACTTCTTGGCAATCTGGCACTTCAAGAGATGGGTCCTTCCTTACAAAGGCATGGCCCTTGTCATCTTAAATCCTGCAGAATCATTTATCTCTGTTATTTAATTTGTGCTGTTGTTCAGCCTGTCCCTTCTGATTCCTCTAAGAATTCCTCTCTATTCAGCTACACAGCACTAAAACTGCATATCCACATACGGCGACAGAACACAGGACTCAGAGAGTTTGCTATACTCACAAATAAGGATAAATGCTCACATATTTCAGAACTTCAAAGTTGCAAAGTTGAATTCCTTGCCATTTCTAAAATTTCTGAAATAATACATCTCCCAGCATGAGAACTGAGGGAAAATTCTCAGGAGAATCACAGACTTTTCAAACCTCCGCAATGCAAAACTTACTTAGGAATATCCAAGAGCTCTTAGGGCTTATCACGGTAGCCTGATACAGTTCACAAACAGTTTAAAGAATCAATTCTCAAGGTTTGAGTCGGCTCCACGACAATAAATCCTGCAAGTTTATTTAAAAGGAACTGCAATTTCAAACAACAAACAATACTATATGAACCGATTGAAAGAAACAGATTTGTTCTTTTGAGAGGCTGCACGTGTTATAGTGAGGTATCCTGTACTCAGAAAGGTAACCCAAATAGAAGACATAATCTTTCCCAGACTGGTAAACACACAGAGATAAACCAACTTTCCTGACTGACAATTATTCACATGTATACTTTATCGGCAAACAAAAATTACTGCAATCTGTTAAATTGTATTTCCTCTGAATGACATATGAAAACTCGGTAAATTTACCCTTTAAGGAGGTTCTCAAGACGTCTGTAGCTACTGCCTGAGCAATCCCTGCCTGTGCCAACCCACAGTCTAGTGGACGGCCATGAAGACTTATTTCTGTTTTTGCATTTGGCAGGGTATGAAGGCTTCAGTTTGGCAACATACTGAGTTTAATTTGCTTTTGGTTCAGACCCCATTCATATTGCTTTATACTACAGATTTGCATTCGGGTTAAATAAACAGACTGAGACCTGATAGCAGGGCATTCTAGATTTGGAATTTCGGACACTAAGACAATGAAAAATGTCAATAAGGGAGTAAGGAAATGAAAAAAAATCATTATTGGCTAACACTTGCCGCACAGATCAAATTACACACACCAGGACTAATAATCATTTTGTCTCCACATGTTCCTGTATGTTACTGCAACACAGTGAGGCAGCTCTTTCAACCAGGTGACAAACCCTCATGAGAAGGACTCCAAAAGGGTATCTTGCACTGATAGGGTCAATATAATTTTCAGCTTCGATGTACAACGACTCCAGCCATCTCTGCAAATGGTGTGTCCCAGCTGGTGTATTCTAACCCACCACCAGAAAGAAAGCCATAACACTTTTTTTCCCTAATTTATGAACCCAATGTAATGTAAATGAAAGATATAAAAAAACCTTCATGGATTATTAACTTTCTCATTCACAGCAAAGCTGTCTGGGTATTCCTGCTCATTGGCAAATATTTAACACAAGACGCTGTAACCAGTTCTCATGTTAACAGTCTTCTCAAGAGACTCAAACATTATCCAGGAGGAAGGGGTTGGCAGTAAATGTTGTGTGAGGGGCACACTAATTCAAATGACCAAGACCTACCCCGGAGACCTTCTAGCACCACTACATCCCACTGTAGCTTTGCATTGATAGATCTTTCCCACTCGGGGATGAACAGATACCAGGCACAGATGGTTGATAAATCTCAAATCTGCTAATGACTTCATTTGGCACATGGAGCGCTAGAGCAACAGCACTAAACACAGCAACAGTGCTAAACTGTAAGCGCACAATATGCCACGGCAGTGACAGACCTGTCAAGCCCCTGTTTTGAGTGTATTCCATTCAGCTGCTCATGGCCACAGCCCATGACACCCGGGCTTCCCATGCAGGCCAAGCTTCTTGCTCTGAAACCCCAGCTCTCTCCACTGGATGGGGTATTGGAGAGGGAGAGAGAAGATGGGACATAGTGGAAAGACATCTGCTATCAGAATGCTGTGCTGAAAGAAGTCCTGTTACAAGGCACATTTGCAAACTAAATCTTTGAGGCTTATATATACATACCTGCATGTTTTTCTAAATCAGGATCATTGAATCCAATTCTACGTTGCATTGTACTTGGGGCCTACCTACTGGCTTCCACAAGAACCACAGAACCAAAACTAGATGAGACATCAGAAGGATCAAAATAAACTGAGGAAAACAAGATTCTTTGGTGTTTTGTTCCAGACAAAAAAATCAAAACATATTAGAATGGCCTTGGGAAAGCTTTATCTCATTTAGATTTTCAGGCTTAGGAAAGCGAACAAGTAGTTAACTGTTTGTGGTACTTGCTCAGAAGCCAAATTTTATTGCAATACCATGAAATTTGGAGAAGGTACATTTCTTTCACATCATGACTGAATTCGCAATTATTTCATTTTACTTCAAGAACAATTCATCCAGTTAATCTCTTGTGCCAAAACACCGATGTTTTGGCTGAATTAGAGACTACCATTACTTCAGAGCTAGTTACAGCAAAGATGCGTATTTCCCACTGTTCACTTAGGTCTTCATCTTATGTCTTTGGAGATCTTTCTTCACATCAACTGTCAATATTTCAGGCCTTTTTTGCTACCTTAGCACATAAAAGATTCTGACGAGTGTGCAGAACACAGGTAACCCTTGAAGAGGGCTGTCACCACATACAAGCTAGTAGACCAGATAAATTTGGCCTGACATTAACAGATGATTTAATGCAAGTGTGCTTCAGGCATCCCTTTTTAGTACTCAGCTAAATGGTGCAATTTTGATTGGAATGGAATGAAAATAGGTCATGGCAAATTACCTCCTCTCTTCTTAACCCCACACATACTTCTCCAATCTTTCAAATAAAAACATTTAGCTATGCAGCTAAATATATTCGATTACTAAGAATTTCAAAGCCAACATTACTAGGACAAATGTTATGTTTGCTATGGGCACTTTTTTGTTTTGTTTTGTTTTTTTTTTTTTTAAGTGTGTGCAAGATGTAGTTAACAAATCTGATAGTTGAAAAGCTAAGTCCGGAAACATGCAAAAATATTGCACTCTTTGGGTAAAATAAAACATCTTGAAGTTTTGTAGAACTCCCATTAAAAATTTTGGGCAATCTGTCCTAACCTTTTCACAAATGTCTCATCTGACAACAGTCAGCAAGCCTCATATTCCATTTGGTGAAATTCTACCTTTTACCTAGCTCTGCAGATATTATTATTATTATTCCTGCTTTTTTGGAACAGAACTGAAATGCATCTATTTCTGGAGCAGAACTGGAGAGAGGGAACTGCAAAGCCACTAATGAGTCATATTACAGTATGCTTGCAGCATTTGGCATTATTAATTGGAGTAGGGTAGAGGCATGACATCCTTCTCTTCATTCTCATTTTCCTGCTGCTAACTCCACTCCTGTGAAATGGGGCAGAGTTATTAACATGATTTCAACAGCCACTGTATGCCCATCTATTGAAAATAAACTGCTTGTTTATTGAATGGGATCAAACTTCATGGGCATCCAAGAGTGGTTAACTGACTTTGAATTGGTCTTGCCTATTTTGTTACAGATAGTTTATCTGCTTTGTAATGGTATATTCAAAAACTAAATGTTGGACTTAATATGAAAAATTAGGTGGAGATTCAGATATGGTTGCTGGTATGAAAATTACATACATAAACCCAAAACATTAACGGATTAGTCTTGTATAACTTCAGCTAACAATACAAGTGGAATAAATTACTGTCATCTCCTTCCATTACCCAGGTGATTTCCTCATTCCAGGCTCATAACCGTGAGGCAGCCCAAGTTAGGTGAGATGAAACATAGCTTAAATGTTTCAAGTTTTGCCGCCTTTATTTTCAGAGTTGCAATACAATTGTTATTCCTTCTGGAGGTGCTTGTTGAGCTAGACCTTCATATTAACTCCTGAAGTTCATCAACTATGAATCTATGGATTCGGTCTGTTTGGCTTAGTAGTTTTTTCAACAATATATTTTCTACTGAGGGGGGAAGTGAGAGAAAGTTGAAAATCTGGAGAAAACTTTTTTTCCTACCATTTCTTCAAAATTATTTCCACCAGGAAATTTCTGAAAGCAAAAAAACTGAGGATATTTGAAGAGGAGGAAATTTATTAAACTTATCTTCCAAAATGTGACAGCATAAAATGAGTATTTTTAAATCGTAAAAACATAAACATAAATAAAAGGCCTGATTTTAAAAATTATTTTCAAAACAGTAACAAAATCATTATTCTTGATCAATTTAGAAACTTGTAAAGCATTTTTTTTGATTAAAAACCCCATATTTTTTCTAATAACTTTATCATAAGTAGTATGTGCTTTTTGAACTAGCTGTAGTCTCACTTTGCTATTTGAGTTATAATCTAAACCAGAGATGACCAGAGAGCGTTAGAAAAGAACCTCAGATCTATTTTTTCATAGTAGAGTGAAAAAAATACACAGAAACCACTCATGCCACATATGACACTGTAAATCTGTATGTGTCCATGATCACTGCAAAGCAAGGCTGTCTACAACCTGCTGTTTTGTATTAACCAGATAAAATCTCAGGCTCTTGTAATGTTTGCACATGGAGGCCCAAAAGAATACCGATATCACTGCCAGTTTCCCCTATTTTTCTTATGCCCTTTTCCTATGGATAAAGTACTACTACTATTCTTTTGACATACAGTTTTAGAAAAAGTAATAAGCATTTTTCTTTTTATCACATAATTAAAGCAAAAAAAAATTTAAAAAGGATTTAAGTTATTCAGATATAACTCATTTTTTAACTTATTCATATCATTCAAACTGGGTGACATTACTACTACTAAAAATGAGTGGGCTAGACATACCCTTTTGTAAATCCATCAGTGTCAGTGGTCTAAACCCCTTTCTCCCCATTAAAGGCCTTTGGAAAGTAAGTAAGGCAAGAGGAAACATGGACTGTGTTCTTCCAGACAGCTGGCAGATCAAACATCAGCTGAGAGCAGGTCATTTAAATTACATGCAAAAGTATAATTTGAAAATTGTATGAGCTGTTCACAAAAGGCCAATGTAGAATTTAATAAATAAAATACTGTCTTTTAAAGGTTTTTTTAGACCTTGATTAGCATATACTTGAAAAATGCTTTTGAACTCACCCTTAACTTTTTCCTTCCACAGAGAGCATATGAACAGTGTTGTCAGGTACGACAGCATATGCTACTGTACCACAGGAGGTGTTCTGCAGGAGACAGGCTAGAGCTGCCTGTGGCCAGTGAAAAGGAGTGGAGTACCAGCCGATATATATCACATATAATAAGTCCAGGGGACAATTACAAGTTTAACAGGACAAAGTAAAATTGTGACACAAAAAGTCCATTACATATTTAATACTGAAACACTGAAATACGCAGCTGATTGCCTTAAGGAGAGGTCCTTGGGGAAGAAAAAAAAAGGTAACTGCCTACTAAATGCACTGAAGAGATGGTTAAATCCAGATGACAGTTCTAAGCCCCTTTCTGACTGAAAGGGAGACCTGACTGCACTGTGAAGGTGTGTGCTGGCACAGAAGGGTGCATATCAGAAAACAGCAGGATATGATAAGGCAGCAAATACAAGTCAAACTCCATTTCCTTCTCAGGACAAAATAGAACAGTATTACGTTTAAGGTAATGATGTGATGTGATGCATAGAAAAAATTAAAGCTAAAGCAATCATTTTAAGGCCTGTATAACACAAGTACTCATTATTCACAGAGTTCTTGGATTTCCATAAGATGCGTGCTTTCTTAGTAGCACGCGAGTAGCACGCAAACTCCCCAAGGGTTTCCAGCCAACATTACTTTTTTTCTACATCTCTATTTTCTGGGCTATTTCAAACATTGCTATGATCAGGAAACAGTTGAAATATTTCAGTTTTCAGAATTCCATAACATTGTAAATGTTTAGTCTCAACACAGTACATACTCTTCTAGTTACTGTGAGGCATAACTTTCATGCTGATGTCACTCGTTTTCTCATTCCCACAATGCTAGTATCCAACATTCTCGGATAATCCTATTTGATGATAAACCACAGTCAGTCAACGACATCTAACAATACCAAAGACAACTTGCTAGCATTGTGTCCTGTATTTGACCATATTAGGAAGTGACAGGGAGCTAAATCAGGGAAAAAAATAATAATCCTGCTCTACTCCTTTGGATCCTTAGGGTGCATTTGACACCTGGGATCTAAACCAGAGCATCTCAGAGCTGCATTACCTATCAGTAGACTAGGGCAGGAGATTTTGCTTGAAGAGGCTCTGGACGCTACAACCTGTTCCATTCAGAAACGCTTGGATAGTTGGTACAGAGTAGAAGAAACTTCCCTTTCACATTTTGTTTCGCTTCCTTTGTGACTTCTGAAAGTGCTAGTAGACAGTAACTGTTTTGTTTCCCCAAGAGAAGGAACCATGAATGTATTTTGAGTGGTTATAAGGGAACAAGGCTTGCGGCACCCATAATGCCTGTAACCCAGAAACTAGTAGAGGGAAGATCACCATCCCACCCATCAGAATTCCTTAGTAGAAGTGCCACTACCTCAACAGAACAGATAACTCCCAGGATACTGTTCTACCTACAACTGAAAAGAATAGATTTTCCTTTGAAATTTCATTTTTTTGTACTGTACCAGATTAGTACTAGCCATTATATAGATTTTCTGTATCATTACCATTTGCTATTACTATTTAGGAAAAAACGCACAATACCTGGAGGCAGCACTAAGCTACGTTTTCATTTAAGTAGGAGCCATGGAGTAAAGGAAATACAATGCTTTACTGCAAAATAAGCTGATAAATTAAGTTCAAGAAGAGAACTCCTCATCAATGTGACATTGAACAGTGAGTTGACAAAAGAGGTGTAAAATAACTACATATAGAGTATCTTTTAATAGTGCAGCTAGAATCATAGCTTGCAGAAAAAGTCAGGAAAAAGCCAAACTCCTGTGTATGCTTCCTACTTAATGAACCCTCTTATGGTACACAGACTCTAAATTGGTGACAAAATGGTCAAATAACTGCATTATTTGATCTTTCACATATAAGGCAAAAGAAAAGTATTTCACTTTGAGAAGTCTCTATCAGGTATCTTGGAAATACAGAAATAAAGGAAGGTTAGACAAACACTACATTGAGCTCATAGTTCAAATGCTTGTGGGTAGCTAACTAAAGTTCACAGACCTGTATGTAATTGCTGTCTACAGGAAATACTTGCATTAGCAGAAGAATTTTCTTCTCACTCCTTCACCTTTGGCCTTCCACAAACTCAGCAGCAAAGAAACCTTCTAAGAGCATTTCTGTGATTAATAGGATTTTCCCCACCTCTATGAGAAGAATTAAATCAAATAGCCAGGAACAGGATCTGTCAACCTCTCAAAAACATGATTTTAGCAAGTATTAATTGATAAAGGATATACATTTATACAAATTAGCTTGAAACAAAATGATCTGCTCCCTGTTCATTTGTCCCTGTTTAGACCCAGGTGTTTTTTCCAAGCTTTTAACACAAATAAGAGCACAAAATTTGCACTTCCATTAATGTCAATTGGCAATGACTTCAGTGGCATCAGATGAGTTACACAAAACAATAATTGGGTAGGAAGAAAGCTTACAACTTGATGAAAGAAAAAAAATTCTGTAAGCATTGAGATTGGGTGATCTAACACCATGTGTTTAAAATCCTGTACATTTCAGACAAAACAACTCCTTGCCATTAAACATCTGCAAACTTTAGGTTGCTTAATTCTTAACCCAAGCTCTTCACCACAAATGCCTCAAGTTCACGTCAAACACTGAAATGAAAAGACAGGCATTTTTTTTCAAAAATAGACAGTAGATGTGATATCATTCAATAGCCTGACTAGTCCAACTTGAAAGCTGAGCAAACATTTTAAAAAATAACATGTAATTTTATTTCATTCTTTATTTTTTTCCTGGCTTGAGATAGCTTGAAAGGCAATGAAGCTTTTCATTTATCAAAAATGTCTGTGTTTTCCCAGCATTCAAATGATATACTGCCATTTACAAAGTGACTGCCATAACCATGTATTCTTTCATGTGAAAGTGACACTTTCACCTACCAGCAAGTATCAAATTTCTTTATAGGAAAACTTGATCGTCTTCCTTCATATATGCAGACCAGGAAAATAAATACCAATAGTATACCCTAGAAAGCTGATGCTTTAATTTAATTTTCTTAATCTTATAATTTTTAAGCCAATTCAATTGTTTTCGTAACCCAGATTCTTGATTTCAGAAACTTTAAGAACAGACATGATATCTACATTTCAAAGTCCCAATGCTTACTACAGTCTGAGAAAATTACAATGCTGTTGTGTTATATATTTCAAGCAAGAAAGATGGCTGAGATGGCTGTGCTGGCCTTGCAAAACTAACTACAGCTTTACAAAGTACTCCTTTGATCCAAAACACTCTCCTAAGTGCTTCATGCTAGTTTTTTTCTGATATGCAAATTCTTTCTCAGCAATATTTTATCTACAGTTTTCATACTCCTTACTTTGAGCTTTTTTTGGTTTTGTACAAACCAGATCTTTACACATACTCAAGGCAAGCAAACCAGCTAGACAAAGATTTCAGCAAGCAGTGATGAGCAGATGGCGTTTCTATTACACCTGACAAAAGCCAGGGTGACAGGAAAGAACATACTAATTTTGGTCACAACAATACCAGTGGATCCTAAAAAATTCCTCATCTCCATCTCCAATGAAAACTCTAAGCTCTCTTAAAAATGTCACAGAACTAAAGAAAGTGCAAAATTGCATCAGAAGTAAGAACCACAAGGCACGAGATTATTCAAAGCTACTGTTGCATTTCTCCTTACAATTTGCATTATGACACTGACTCTCCTCCTTATGTTCATACCTTTTTTTACCACAGCACAATGCCAAGAACTACATGACTTCCTTTAAAATTCAATATTCTGGCTATGATTATTTTCCTTTCATCTGGGACTTGTCTCTCATCTGATTTGACTGCTTATGAAAATTTTATCTTTAAATTGTTATATTTTCATGAATAGAATGAGGTAAAATTACAAAGTATTTCCTAAAACCAAGATGTTTCACTCTAAGGATCCATTCACGATGCATTATGAATTTAAAGAAAATTACAAAATCACACTTGATAAGGTTTCATTGACTGTTAGCTCTCGTGATAAGAGCTATATGAGAACAAACAAAGTTACCTAATACCTTTTTTCACCAACAATGTGGAAATAATTCTCTTTTTTACATGTTATGACAGAAAAGAGTAATTTGTTACCTTAATTCCTGTTTAAGTTACAAGGAGATTATTGCAAAATAAAGCTCACTGGTATTTACCCAGTCTTCTCTCTGCCAGACCTGTGCGCATGACTACGAACATGCTCTCATGGTACTTCATGTGTTTGTCTAAAAAAAGACAAGTTAATTAACAATACAGTCTTTGGCAGAAATTTAGCCATAAAGACACACAGTTTGCAGAGTGTGTCTATAGACACACTATAGAGTGTACTATAGACAGAGTGTCTATAGTAACTAAACACACAATAAATGAACTTGCATATTATCAGTTTCAAAATTATTCACAAACAAAAATGCTACATATTTGCATTAATAAACATCTGAGCCTGTACATTTCCTTCATTTCCATAAGTAAAAAAGTTTATCCTAAGTAGAGCTGAGCAAATTTCAACAAATCGTATACCCTCCAAAAGCAGTTTCTATCTTTACATTTGGAATCCCTGAAAGTAATTATAAATCTGTCAAAACTCATTCAAAATCAGCTGAAATCTTTCTTTCTGGTTGTTGCTATTTTTGAAGTAAATGAACAAACCATGAACTAGGTAGTAAAAATTCACACTCAAATACTATAATTATGACAGTCACTGAGCCTGCAGACACATTGACTGATTTAAAAACTGAAAATACTGTAGCTTATTATTGTGATTGCCTTGCAGCATAGATGCTAAGTGTAAATCACAATCCCAAAGACATGTTGAAAAAAGCCCTTCCCTAGAATAGTATCAATTAATGGCATAATGAATCTTGGAAAATATTCTTTATTTTTTAGCCCATACAGAAATTGTCACCTGGACTATCCTGAGAATTATGATTTTGGGGAGAAATTTTTCTTTTCCCATTATCATCTTGCTATTGGCATAACAACTTGTTAAATGCTTTTTGAAAAGAACTGGGATCAAAAAATAAGAAGGCTTCCAACACAGGAAGTAAAATAATTGAACATTTCATCTACGTGAAAGAAAAAAAGGTAATGTTTTTGGAGATCCTTTCCTCGCTGCAGTTTCTCACTTTGGCAATTCAGTTTTGTGACTAAAAGTTAAAACTGGAGTTCAGCCAGCTTGAAATACTATTATTTGTCTGCATATCTGTAGCTTTATATATCAATTTGCTCAAGGACATCAAACAATGTACAGACATTAATTAGTTAAGCAATGTAACAGCCCTGTGAAGAATGGAAATGCAGAACTAAACCATAAAGAGCTTGAGTGTAACACCAAGGCCGCGGAGCACATCAGCAGCAGTTTGGTATACAAAGGAATTTTGTTAAAGTCTTTGACTGTATCCAAAAGGTTTACAGTTAAAAAGAAAAATGAAGTCAATGTTCTTTGGAAAATAACAGAAGCATAAAATCCGCAATTGAAATGGGATTCCTGGCTTTACACTTCCCTGTGGCACACCGTCAATGGTGCTGTGCTGCAGTACAGCTGCAGGCACAGCGCTGGTCATGTTATGCCAGTTAAGGGGACATGTATTATTTCATGTCTTCTGCCTTGGCTGTGTGATGCTGTGAAATTGTCTGGTACTTCCAATGCACTTCTCTGGCTCATTTTCAGTCTGTGTTTGCCTTTCTCTGTTTATGCAGATTACTGCATGCCTGTTAACTGCCATTACAGAGCAAACTCATCATACAGAAAACAAGACAGCGAGCAACAGAAAGAGGAGGGAAAGAAATCTCCTCAGCAGCCAGAACCTATAAAGCACTAGAACATTTTTAAAAGCTCAAGCACGAATCAGGAAAGGAAAACTCCTGAAGAATTGGGGGAAAGAGCAACCAAACCAGCACAGAGAAACCATGCAGCCACCTCATACACTTGCTGTAGGGCACCCACCATCCAGACGTTGCAGCCAGTGGCAAGGGTTGGCAAGGGTTATTTCGCCTCTCAGCACCTCCAGCGCAGATGGTGAAGGGGTGCCTACTGCAGGCTCACCTGGGCCCTGCCGGGTGAGGGGGGTAAGTGGCGGTGGTGGGCCACCATGTCTACACCTCAGACACAGATGACTGTGCCAGGCCAGGAAGGCACTGAAGAAGGTACCCAGCACTAAACTTGTTGGGCCCCAAATTTAATACTAATACAGCTGGTATCCTTTTTGTGCGCCCTGTTCTCAAAACACTTGTACTGGGAGCTGAAAAGCTCCGAGTCAGCTCCTGCCTCCCAGCAAGCTCAGAAAGGCACCCACCCCCCAGAGCAGAGGCAATGTGGTAAGGGCCCTCGCCATGACAATCCCAAGGAAGCCCTGAGGCTTCACCAGTCTCCTAGAGCAGTCAGAAAATAAACGTAGTAGGGCTTCCTGTCAGGGCCTTGAGAGCACCAGCGGGCCCTCCCTTGGGCCTCCCCTCACCTGCCCACAGCCTAGGACCTGCCCTCAGCCCCCCAGGACAGTCTGTCCATCCTTTCAACTATGTCCATAGCAACATGGCAGCAGGGCAGTGGGACAGGCCCTGGTTGCCGGTTCCTGCTCTGAGATCATGGTGGAGCCCCCGCCGTCCTCACCCCGTGCCGTGCCATTTTACATTACTTGCTTTCTTCAGCAAATCAGGTTATGGCAAAATACTGCTATGAAAACACTACAGCACTTAAGAAATAATCACAACAGAAACATAATTATGCCAGCCTGACAGCGAGTACTTTCAGTTCCTCCTCCCCACCCTCTGTGACTGAGGAATACCCTCAACAACACACTGCAGATAGAACGTTTAGTAGAAAACTAGTGCGTAAACCGATGTCTCCAAAACAGGGGTCACAAGAAAACCATGATGATTCTGAAAGAATTTAAATATGTTTTTTTTAACTGAAAGAAGAAACAGTGGCAAGGTCTAAAAGGCTGTCTCCCCCCTTTTTCCCTTTTCTATGAGGAAATAGCCCTCAGTAGCCAAACTTTTGCTGTGACAGAAGAAGAACAATTAATCATCAACTGTGTATTTTCCAAAATTATACTCTTCTCCGTATATTGAAAGCATGTGCAGATTCTGGCTCCTATACAAGTTGTCTATAATGAATTTTAGAAAAAAGAATGTATTCTTAGTCTGGAAAGTGAGAAAACTAACACATGTAGGGCATATATAAATGTATATAGGAAAACAATGCATGTGGGAAAATAATGTATGTAGGAAAACATTTGCTGTTATTAATTTCCAGTGGAAAAATAATATGAGTTATTTTACTTGCAAGTCACTGAAAGTGCACAATGAAATATATGTTATTTGCCATGTCAGGAGCAGGTTAGGATGAACAGCAACTTATTTCTCTGGGTTGTTGTCATGCTTTGGGCCGGACTGGCCACTGGGTTGAACGACTGATGCTCTCCCCCACCTCTCTGTTCAAGGAGACAGTTTATTTCACAGTCGGCCCAACTAGAGATTAATTCAAATCTATATGCAAATCCTTAAAAACCATGAGAGAAATACACAGCTTATTTTGGTTTCAGATAATATACCCATTAGCTCAATTTTACATCATATCTCGAAAATAATTTCAACAAATTTCTGGTGCTCTGGAACTTTTTGTATGCTTTACAGGTATGCACACTGCTGTCAAAGTGTGCTATGTAGCCTTCTGTGAATAATGCCAAAAGTACAAAGCTGTTTCAGGAAACTAAGGCAATTCTTGTATAACAATTTCGCATTGCTCTTCACAGAAATCATAGCTTCACTGGAAATACAAGTTTCCTTTCTAGGTATGGTTCATAAGCTTTAATAACACCACCAAGTAGAAGAAACCCACAAATTCTTTCATGATTCATGCTGCTTTCAGGAACTCTCCCTCAGTCTTCATGCAAGCCATAGTTGAAAACAACTCTGTACATGCCATGAAGTTAAAAGAATGCAAAGGCATTTACATTAGCAGATCAGAAACTTCATTCTTAAGCAAGTAAGATTTTAACAGAAGTATAGTTGTTTGACTTAGATGGCATAGGGTACGTGACCATATGTTTTACCCAGACAATATCTCTTTTGGAGGTGATAACTGAAAGCAGCTATGGTTTACACAAATCACAGGAGAATATCCTCCACAGGAAGGAAAAATAGGTTTGACATTGAACACTTTAAGGATAATCTGTAAACAAGATTTAACTGATGGGTTTTTCATAAAATGCAATATTGCAGAATGCAAGTATTTTACAGAAATGCCAGTCTCATACAACTGTTGCTGTGATACTGAAGAGTCCATTTAACTTGAGCAATAGCATGTATGAAGTTTAGGAATTTTTCTAATATTTTTTCTGGGAATTTCCTATTTATAAGAAAATTTTTAGAATGAAGCCTCATTCTAATTTGACACGAGTCAGGCACTTGGAGCTCAACCAGCCACATGACTACAAAGCACATGCAACACCATGAATAAAGCCATTGTTAAAAAACTAATACAAATGTTTCTAGCAGTGTTGCTAAACAGACTGCATGTCATACTACTGGACCAATTTGATTTCTCAAATGCACTAACAAGCAAAATGCCCCTACACTAACGTAGCCAGACTTGTAATGATTAAACCCATCCAACTTCTGAGTTCCAGTTCCTCAACTATGTTTATTAGCATATTCACACAGTACTTTTACAATTTATAACAGTGAAGGATCCATCAGATAGTAACAAAAAATGTAACATAATTAGGGAGGAAGCTGGTTGCTTTCTTTGTAATATTAAATATTCTACCTAGGCCCAACTCATTTACTGAATTCTTTTTTGTCTGAGATTCACTCTCATTTCTTTTTGACAGGAATCTCTGTTAAGGTTAGAATGAATTAAACATTATCACAAGAAAGAAAATGGCAATAAGAACATTAATTGCTAATGACAGCAGATTCATGATAGCATCCTTTTTTAATGTACAGCAGTACATTTGTCAAAATGTGAATTCTCTGCTCTGAGAACATTAAAACATAAAACCCACCAACTCTTATATGGACTTTAAGAAAACATCATCAAACTGATCAAATAAAAGTGTAGAAGACTAATCACAGAACCCCTTGACCTCCAAGACAGCTTTTCCAACCAGTTAACTTTCTGTCTTGAAGTAGAAGAACAATTTTCTTATGCTTATCACAGACTGTGTGGGTGGATGAATGAAATCAAGTGTCTGTGAATCTCTCATAAAGATACGATGTCTCTGTTCTCAGGCTCTAACAGCAACTCTTGGTTTTTTAAAGCAACACGCCTGATGAATGATACAGTTTTCACCATCATTTTAACTATTCAAAAGAATGTGCATAATTATTTTCTAAAAAAAATTCCATTACAATCTCTGTCTAGGTTTTTTAACTGTCTAGCTGGAGCCCTATTTTGGCAGCACTCACTGTAGGATCTGAGCACTTCCTGACTTCACTTTGTATTCTGGAAGCCCCTCTTGTCCCAAAAGCTCCCCCAATCAGCATGTTTGTTTGTAGTCCCATTATGAAAATCTGTTTCTTCCAAGGGGAACTCTGTGGCTATGCAGTATGTCACATATCTCCAAGAAAACACAGTACCTGTTAAATCTATGTGTCTCACATTGGGTAAAGGAATCTTAAGTGAGCATTCTGGCACATCCCTTGCCCATCCTTCTAAAATGTGCCAAAATTATTTGTATATACAGCTTCCTAAGGCTTCCCAAGAAAATTCCACTGTCCTTTGGTTGATCGCCCATTTTTTTTAACATGTTAGTTATTGAATAGAAAGATGACAACATCTAACACTGTTTACTTCAGTAAACACAGGAAACTCAAAGGCAGTAGAGAAGGTATAGAGGTTACACCATCCCCAAGGACAAAGTGTTCAATGCCCATGCCAGAGTAACCAGGACGGCTGGTGTGCTGCCATGCACCTGCACTGGAAACAGAATCTAAAACCAGCAGCAGCCTCCAGTGCCATAAACATATCCCTGAACAGAATTCATTTTCTGAAAAGTCTAAGAGTCAAGTGTGTGACCTTGCATTGATAGTGTCATATGAACCTGAGCTTTAGATCGCTTGTAAGCAACTTCAGACTTCATTGCGAAAAAAATAAAATTAACTAGGTAGTTAAAAAAACAGAAAGTAAGGTATGGTCAGACAATCATGAACTACATAGAGACTTAAATTAGCATTAAATTAGCGAGAGTTTACCTGTCATGAAATAGAAGCATGCAACAATCAGTCACTGCATCTCAGCTCAAGGTTGGTAACTTCTTAAGACATGGTAACTTAATAATTTACAATCATCTACTCACAATTCTAATTTACATGACATTGCTTCAGCAAATAGATT
This sequence comes from Tringa solitaria, assembly GCA_026413425.1. NCBI lineage: Eukaryota > Metazoa > Chordata > Aves > Charadriiformes > Scolopacidae > Tringa > Tringa solitaria. Next base: position 37,788,174 of record JAOXJM010000023.1, on the reverse strand, counting down.
ACGCAGGTTGCAAATGACCTGCAGGGATATTATTGCATTAGTTAAAATTTTAACAATGCAAATTAGGGCAGGCCCTTGGCTATACACTCAGTCACAAATCATTATTCTACTGGTGCAAAATGTGGAATACATAACATACAAATAGGGCTTCCAGAAACTGTGGTACATCAGTAAAAATATACCAGCTAGTACCTTCCTCATTTTTTATTTTTTTTTGCAATGTCATGTAAGAAAATAAAACAAAGATGTAGCAAATATAGGAAGAGAGTGATAGAGACAGTGAAGGAAAGAAAAGACATGGTGTTGTTCGGCTGCAATGTTCACTAATTCTTGCAGTAAAGGAAGAGTAACAGAATCTCAGCACCAATTTTCAATCTTTTGCGTTGGAACATACTTCCTCTGTGGCTTTGGGCAAATCACTTACCCTCTCTGTGACCCAGAGCTCTGAAATAAATAGAAATAGTCTAATCCAACTCTACAGCGCTGTATCCCAATTTTCTTTGTTTTCTCCTTGTCCTGTGAGGATTACAATACCAATACCATTTCATAAGAATGTGATGCAACAACAAAAAACTCAGGCCCTTTGTTCTTGTTTCTACAACTTGCCCTAATGTCACACCCTGTTTTCTGCAGTAAATAAGCCCAGAGTCAAGCTACAGACAAAACTCTTGGAATGTAAAAGCTGTTCATCTGACATAAACTCAAACAAGCTAAATACCAGTGTTTCAAACATATCTGAACTCTTAACCAGAATTCAATGACTTGGATTAGACTGCCTCATATGTTTGACAGTTGCCAATTTCTTAAAAACTATTTTGTAAAAATGAACTTCTATGTGAAAAAGATACCCAGAGGTCTTTCTTCATCTATTTTGGATAATTTTATCTTCTATTGTTTATTTTTAAGAAAATTGACCTTCTGTAATGCTGCTTAACCAACTGTGATTTCAAATTAGCCTAGGGAAGAAAACAGCAGGTTTTCTCAAATGTAGCTTTACAAGATAGCAGCATCTTGAGTGACAGATAAAATTACTACAGTTATGCTTATTGTAAATGAAGTATTAATCAGTGAAAGATTGTTTTAACTCGATTATACTTCCATCCAAGAGGAAAAACACAGTATAAACATCAATCATTAAGTGCTTAAAGAAAAACTCAGTGGTTTATGGGAATAACAGTATGAGAGAAAGTTCTCTCAAAGGAGGCCCTGAATACTTGCTGAAATTTTACTTGCTTGGAACCAACTGAAATGAGGGGTTCCCTTGCCCTTAAATACCACAGAAATCCAATCACAAAATGTGTGCATAAGAAGTGCTGGATTTCAGGGCTGTAATATTCAAAACCTTCATATGCAATATTCAAAACAATCATGTGCTGGCATTAGAAAGACAAACAATATGCTTGGTCTCTGCATAGGCAGAAAGGAGTCACAAAATCCTATTATTTTGCTCATCAGCATAGAACTAGCAAAAACCAATTGGCTACCCTGCATCCTATGATGCAGAAAACCAACACTACTTCCCCATTTTTAGCATTAGACCAGTGGAGAAACGTATTCCCCATGTCCAGCAAGTTTAGCACAAGTTGTCACAAGTGTCTGACACAAAGCTCACAGCACTCAATGGAAAAACTCCCACTGACTTCAAAGTGTTTTGATCTGATGTTTTCATATACAAGCCTGAGAGTTGATGATTTGCAGAAAATGAAGAAAGATAATACATTTTCATAATATTATTTAGTCAGTCTTTTGGCAGAATAACATCTGCTCTCTAAAAAAGGAATTTTTTCCCTCCCATTCCTAAGGACTTTTCCTCTAATTTTTGTTTATAATCATCATATTTTAAGAGTAATCAACTTTATAAAATACAGATTATAATCCATGAAATATTTGCTATGTTATTAAACAGCATTTCCCTACTTATGGAAAAAGACTCTTTTCTTGACAATTATACATGCACCAAAAATCACTAAAAGTTAAAATTTTCTGTGTTAAAATCATCCTTAACAGTACTACAGGGTTGTATCAAAATTGCCTAATGAACTAAGCAAAATAAATATTCAGTTACCTGCATAGTCATCATTACCACCCTTATGGTTGACCATTTTATTCTAGTCTAGAAAGTCACTCAAAGGCATTTATCACTACAAAAAAGCAGCACCAGGACGTGGAGTGTTTCCAAGACAACTGTCTATGTTTTGATAGGACAGCCTATAAGGCCCATCTCTGCCATTGCTTTGCACTCTCTATAGTATTAACTACTAAGACTAGTACAACCATATGGCATACATTTGCTCTCCGTAAAAGTTGCAAGCAGAGTGGTGTCAGGTGGTGCTACCTGTTCAGCATCACAGGAAAATGTTACTTTTAGAAAAATTCAGTACTGATGAAGTTCAAACCTACTTTTCTTTATTACAGTATTGATTTCAAGTTTTAATTTTTTTCAATTTACTGCGCATGGCAAGATAGTCACCAAGGAAAGACAAGAAAACTCGATCACTAAAGGAAAGTTCACAAATGGCTAACTGGAGATGAAATCTTGCTGATCTTCAGAATGATGCTGCAACATTTTCTCAACCTTGGGGCTTGGAAAGTGCTGTTATCAACACTGTTTTAGTCACAAATCCAAAACACAGCACCATATGGGCTGCTATGAAGAAAGTTAACTCCACCTCAGCCAAACCCAGTACAGACCAGTAACTATTCTGCGTGCTGACAAACTAAGAAAAATTGCTGTCCTCTCTGCTCCTGGTGCTCACTGCTCTTCTCTTCCATAGTTACTTTTACTTGAGCTAAAATGGATCGCAGCTAAGCTCTACAAACCTGTCATCTTTGTTGTTCTCTCATGCCATTCCTGACTGCTCAGTAAAGCAAGGACCTACCGTTGCCGTAATTATTTTCCCTTCCCATATGAGCTGCAGCTCACACTTAGAGTGCTACAAATGATCCTCCACACCTGTGGGAGCCAAGATACACTGAGGGTGTATGATTGAAGCAAATGATGCCTTTTCATTTTTGCACCACTGCTAAAGTAACAACAATATCATGTATAAACAGCTTATTCCTTGGAGCCCGATGGCTTCTTTAAATATAAAAACTTCGACATACTCATACTGAAGTCATTAAGCTATTTGTTTCTAGATGGTTATATCCAACCACACACATTTGTTAAGTATTTTTGCACATACAGATACTTAAAACCAAAATAATTTTATATATTTTTTGCTTTTATAAAGTGAATTTTAGCAGAGGAATATATTGACAAATATCTAGGACATAATTGCACCAAAATCAGAAGAGCTAGAGAGGGCAAGTTTGGCCCAGTATATGATATTAAGGGTTAAATCAAGACAATGTATGATCCCTACTTTCTTGTGTATTCTCTGCATAGAATTAGCTATTTTCTCCTGTTACTGCCTGTCACTTCGTAGAATATGAAAGACTTTCTCCTTTCCCCTCACTGTGTCTGCCTCCTAACCCACACAAAACCTTCGCTGTTTCCTATCTTTCCTTTTGGCAGGATTGAAAACTTATCTTCAATTTTCAAAATCCAGAGCAAATCTTCTTTGCAGATTTTTCTGGTTTTGTTATATTTTTCTGTCACTTTTCCCAACTGTCAGGGACTACATGATCCTTTCCTACTTCAATTGACTCATTAGCACATTTCTCCCTCAAAGCTTTCAATGATGATCTGCTTATTCTTATTTCTTAGTACTTTTAATCTGTTTGCTATGATTAAGTCTCAAATTAATTTTGTTAGGAAATAGGAGGTGAATCTGTCTGACTTTCACTCACACAGCAAGTAATACGACATTCAGCTGAGCTGTGAAAGCTTTGGATTTCAGATCCTTCACTGTCCGTAAAAGGCCAAAACCTCATATGATAACATTTTTCAGTTAACATTTCACGCATTAGAAAGCACCAAAATTAACAGGAGTGAAGCCAGTGATCCGTGTCAAGCTACACTATGCACAGCATGCTTGAAATCCAACATCTTCAGATATTTCTGTCTCCCATTTGGTTGGCACTGGATGAAGATCTGGGCTGCTCAAGGCACATGTAGCACAGCAAAACTAACATCTGGAGTATACAAGTATATTAGAGCTTTGAGTTGGAATTGCAAGTGCAGGCTGAAGCTATTAAAGATCCTTGTGCTGAAAACTCTATGCACATCAAGAACAGAAAGTTTAGAGCAATTGGATGTAATCTATTTTATCTAAAATCTTTTAGTTTGGATATCTCTCAACCTTCAGGGAAAACATGTAGGAAGATCTACTAATTGGATGATCAAGTTAGCTAAGACACTTTTGAAAAAGTTTTGAGGGACATGGATAAATTCTCCTGCATTTGCACTCTTAGATCTAGAGCATATACCTTTCCAAAGGATAATGTTTTAATTCATCCTTAAATCATTAGCCTTATTGAAAGAATTGGGATTGAAATGTTGCAGTCTGTTTCACAAAAAGAAAGACTAGAGTATCACAATGAGTATTCTGATTTTCAGGATGAGAAAAGAAAACCTTAATCTCTTTTCCAGCTTTGGCAATAGCCTCAAAGTTAAATGCGTAAACTTCAGTTTAAACCTTTTAGTATGTAGCTTCATGCCGCTGTATAGTACAGTTCAAGCCACTTCACTGCAGGCTCTGCACATCAGAGATCTGTGCTTTATAATAAACCCAGCCTGGAAAGGTTGCCTGGCTTAAGCTGTGCTATACATTCATCAAAGCTCGTTTCTTTACTTCCTTCACCTTTGTCACATACGTCTCAAGTAATCAATATTAAAAAGTAAACATTCAACATAAGAATAGACGTCCTCTACACTTAGAAAGATAAATATAACAGCAAAGGTTTATAGGAAGAAAGTAGTATCTTTCATAAGAGTGATTGATATTAGAGAAAAAAAACAGATAAGCTTCTGATATTTTTTCCAATTATATCAGACAGTCTAACAAAGGCTACTTCAGCCTACAAGCCTCAATTCTTTCTTTTGACATTCATGGCTACAACACAGTCCCTAAACCCAATCTCTCTCATAGCACTGTATGGTAATCCCAGCTCGACACTGCAGTAAGGGTCTCATATTCTCCCACTGATATTGAGATACATATACACAACCCATACTGAGTTGCAGAAGTAACATGATCCAAATTCTGCTCTTGCTTAGGAGAAATGCCCAGCTTCTAATCACTTTGCTGTGATTTGTGCATAAATGTATTTATCAACTTACATAATCACAAATCAAATTTACTTTCAAAAAGATTCCACCATTCTGAGACACAATTTAGGTTTCTGATGTGCTAGCTCATGCATAAAGACCACAGAGACTTTATTAGGAACTCTCCATAATCTTGATGTATCATTTAAGAAGCATAAAACCATCTACCATTTGTACATAATCGTCAATCCAAAAGTATTTTAAAATTTGCTACACAAGGTATTTCAAATGTCCATTGTTTGATGTTGAAATTTGTTGAATGAGAACTTAGTGGAGCAGCACATCACCTAATGTTGCACAAGCTCCTTTATGGCAAAGAACTGTCACACTGCACATCTCACCTGGCCAAGTGGACACGCTGCCCTCGAGGGGAATGTGTAATGCTTTTCCTCGAGGGGAAAGCATTACGCTATTCCTGTTACCCTCTTCCATCTCTCCATTTTACTCTTCAGACTTCTAATGGGTGTTACATCATAACCCTTCTCCTCTCCTCTTCCTCATGAGAAGCAACATGAGTCAAATTCTGTCTTTAAGAAGCAGTGTCCCAATATTCTGCCACTTACTTCTCTTTAGAAAATTATTAGTTTCATTTTCAGTGTAGTTAATTTGTATATCTTTTTACCTGATATATTTAGGCATTACTTTCTTTCTTGGAAATACTCACTCAGGTATGACAACACCCCCAAACACAGTAAAAACAAAGGCCATTTAGGAAGTCACTTTCAGTACTAAGTTACTATTTGCATTATTAATATGTAATACAGAATTTATACTCAAAGCTCCCAGTGAACTAGAATTGATGAGTCTAGTAACACGCATATTTACAATGAGTGTATAGCGTATGATTTATAGAGTCGAGTAGCAATTGTGGAGACACTGTAAACAGGAAAAAGCCAGCCAAGCTAGAAGGAATGTGCTAATTAAAGAATATGAGTGAAATGCAAGTTAAAAGCAGCCAGAGAAGGAGAAGGGAAAATCCTGGCCCCAAACAGGAAGGAAAGAGGGAGTATACCCCTTGCTAGATTTGCATATCATATCCCAGGGCCCAGCCACAGCTAGCAGGGGAGGGAAACACTGATCCTTCACATCTCTATTTAGTGCAGGTCCCCAGGCAGCCTTCCTATTGAAAAAGATCTAGGAAGGAAGTTGAAAAGAACGACGGCAAAAGGAACAAAGGAGAAAGTGAGGGAGCGGAGCTCAGAGCAGAAGTTGCTCCAAGGGAAGGGCGCTTTCTCGGCAGCTCACTCCGCAGGTACAGTCCAAGGACAGCCAAAGTCATTCCAGCCAAAACGAAGACACGGTGACTAAGGAAGGGGGTAAGTTCAGAGGCCGAGTAGTGGCATCAATGTATTCCCGATGGGTTAAGTATTTAAGCAAGGCAAAATTTCTAAGTAAAGATAATGCCTTGTATCAGAACAACTGACAGTATGGAGGGGCGGGGGGAAAAGACAAGTTTTTGGCTATAAAAGCCCTTCTTCAGGTGAGGTGCCAAGGTGTGACACATTGGATCAGTGTGTGAGGAAGGACAGTGCCCTCAGTTCTGCCACCTGAGTGAGATGTTGCAAAAAAGACACAATTAAACCACAGGTACACCAGACCACATGCCTTCTTTTTTTTCTCCTTTGTGTAGTACTCTTTTTCATTCTGTAATTCAATACCTAACCTAAACTTGACTCGTTATTTTCTTTCACTTTTCCTAGCACTATGAGTAACTTCCAAATAACCTTACAGATAGGAAACTCTCCATTCCTGAGGAAACAACCATCCTGCTTACCCCAATGGCAAGTATACTCTTATTTCCAACACCTATTTTATGGTTGTCAGGATATGAAGTGTGTCCTTCCCTCAAGCTGTAAATAGCACCACAGGAAATGGCAGGAAGACGTGGGTATGGAAGAAGGCTTTGGCAAAACAAGACGTGCCTTCCACAAGCAACAGGCTCTAGGAAGATGGCCTGTAGCCATAGCAGTATCCATAGATGTGAGAAAAGGTCTGGAGTTTGGTGGCATTGACCGAAGTCCCTCAAAGTCTGTGGTGAACCTGCTAACTTTGGGAACTTTGAGTCAGGTCCTTAAATCAGATCCCATGTGGGAAGCTGCAGATTAATCCATGAAGCAAAACAGACTGACATTTCTTGCAGTTTAGATCTGAAATAACTCTGCTAATTTCCCTGGTTTTAAATTGCAAGTGTTCTTTGGTATTCAGATCACTGGCTTTTCTCAAACTCAGTCTGCCAATAGTGGAAATGAAGCCTAAAGAGGAAGCACTTAAGATAATTAATAATTGTTATGGGCTGGGTTTAATTTAACATGGTCTTAAGCATTATCTGTGGTCTTGGAATATTTCTCTGAGGTTTACTGGAAATTTATGAACCATGGGAAAAGACATACTGATAATGGAAGGATCAGACAAAAGCAAGAGTGGTTTAAACTGCAAAATCTTAAGGAGCTTTTTCAGTTGGTTTTTTTTTTTTATTATTATTATTATTTTAAAAAACCTAAATGAGAGGAGTTTTTTCCAATTTTGTCCAGACTTTGAAGCCTAAACAGAATAACAAACAGGAAAAATATAAATAAAAAATGCTTTTGGCTTCTTATAGCTCTGTAAAGATCTAAATTAGTGAAGGTCTTAAAAGCCAGTTCTTCAGCAAAGGGAGTAAACAAATTAAATAACCATTCTGGTTTTCCCTTATGATATCTGTATTGTTAAATGGCCTCCAAACGACATAAAAGAGAAAATTTTCAACTGTTGAGGATCAGAAAAGCTTTTCAGTTTCACTTTAATTAGCTTAAACCTAAGAATATATCCCATAAACTAATACCAAGTTCTTAGTCAATCTTTTCACATCTTTGCCATTAATTATTTCTGTTATGCCAGTGGAAAAACAAAGATACAGGCCCTAATCAGTGCTCCCACGTGTTTGTTAATGAACTCTGAGGGGACCAAACAGCCATAATTGTCTTTCATAACTGGAAACCTTCTTTCCAAAGTGGTTCTTTGTCTGTATATCACATCTTTGTACAGCTTAATGTTGCTTTTATCACTTTATTGCTTTTGTTACTTTTTCATGTGGGAAATGTTTTGATTAGATAGAATATACCTTCAGAGAATCTTACTTATCTTTGACAATAGCTATTTCTGCATTTACAGTAATAATGCAATCCCCATAACCCTGAATTTGTAGAATTTGCTCATTATTTTATCATAGTACCTTCACTAACTGTTATCCTCTAAATACATTGGCAGTTTAGCAGTTATAATGGCTGTATTATTACCATCCAACAGTGAGTTGTAAAGTTTGTGCCTAAAACGGAAAACTTGACCAGAATCCCAATTTCAATAAGCAAATGCATTGTTGTGGCAACACTAAGGACACTCTTTAGAAGCCTTCAGTATTTCATCTGGATCTGCGACTGCCCCAGTGCTTCTGCACCAAGATTTTGATTTAAATGTTTCCCAAGAATGGTATAAGCGAGTAAGGAGGCAGAGACGGTAACATCACCTAACGTTGCCCACTTCAGGTTCTTTCACAGTGTATCTACAAAGAAATTGGGTTGCAACTCACACCGGCGCATCCAAGCAAGTCAGATAAATTTCAACAATTAATTTTCAATTCAATCCCAACAGCAGCCAAAGCAGCTGAGCTGTGATACTGGCCAGCTGGCTGCATGCAGGTGAGCCTATACTGGGGTGCATGGTATGACAGTCACACTGTTTGAGTCCACTTGGGCAAGTTTACAGGTGCAATGCACGCATCTCAGCTAAGTGTAAATACATGATAAAGACAACTTTATGTTATACATGCATGGGGTGGGTCAAGGATGCTTACTCAACAACCTCAGATGACAGGAAAGGGCATGTAGGATTCTCTCAAGGCAGGAGGATTCCCTGACAGAATATAAATGTGATCTGGTAAAACACTTATGTTTCCTTTTTCTGAAAAGAAGTACCTGCCTAGCATATATTGTAGCTGTCAGCTGGATCTAAACACCTATGCAGACCTGCCCGTCACATCAAAACATTCTTTTCTTTGCATACTAGTTCCCAAATGACATATTATGCTTGCTCTGTGCCAGACAGGGTGTGAATGAATTACATTGTTTTGACTTTCCACCAATGCAGCCCTCTGCTAAGAATGCTACAAACAACAGTCATCGCACTGAATTCAGTCCCACTTGTATCTTATGCGGCGTTTTTAGATGTAACTGAACTCAAGTAGAGGAAATTAATTTCAGAGAAGATCAAGCAAGTGATCCAAAATATTCCAGGAAAGGGATAAGCAGCTTAGTTTCTTCCTGTTAAAGTACATGCCAAATTGTAATCGCTAATATGCTCCTCAGCATAATCCAGAAAATTTATAGCATAACATGCAGTTCTTGAACTTTAAATTTAAGTTAAAACAGAAAGCAAATGAGCACATACATGAAGATCTGTTTTGATATCTTGAGATGAAATTGTGGCTCCATTTAATTCAGTGGAAGATTTGTCATTGACTCATGTACTCAGTAACGTCAGCAGACACTTCTTTCACATAAAAGACTAAACTTTCAGCATATGGGTGAAGGGACTGGTTTTGAAACTAAATTGAGGATTTCTCATTACTTTCATTCCTCTCCCTCCAAAAGAAACAAGAAATGAATATTGGTTAATACAATGTTTATATTTCTGTCATCCTGTTTTAAATCTAAAGCAAAAGGGGTTGTTTTAACATTGAAATGCTTCTTCCCTCCATAGAACTGTAGATCAAGGTTTGACATAAGAAAAGCATAACTCTATAGGGAAAGTGAAAAATTTAAAGTATTTTTTTCATAATTTTTGAACACATGGAGTTCATTGCATAGATTTATTACTATAAATTCACGATGTATGCACTCACATATCTTTCTGTGTGTCCTGTTCCTTATTATTGCATCTGTGTCAACCTCCTACTTTTTCTAGTGAACTCCACCTCACATCAACTCTCTAGTTAATCAACATGTGCATCAGTCCAAAAGGCCGGGCAATGATGAGGACTGCAGGAAACACTGTTTGTTAGGTGTAACTGGCTTTCATACAGTTCGTGATATCTTTCTCTCCTGGATAACATCCGTTGTTGAGACAATTCATTGAGTCCGCTGCCAAGAGATGTTTCTTGGGAGTGGTCTGAGGAATGAGCCCTTGGAAAGGTGGCAGGCATGACCTCGTTTTGCCCGCACACAGCATTTTCCCTGAATAAACCCTCAAAACTTCCCACCTGTTCTTAGGAGGAATGAAGGAATTGAGACGAATCCTAGAGCATGTTGAAAAAGGAGTGACAACAGATCCTTTTTCCCTTCTTTTGGTTTTAACACTTTCTCTTTTTGTACAAATGCAGGAGAATCCAAGTACTGAATTTATGCACCACAGAAATAATACTAGACAATATGACAGAAACTAGGCAATATGACCAGAGAGGATTTGTGATCACATAAATCAGCAGTAGGAGTCAATCAAAAAAGAGGTACAATTTACTCTTAAATAAATTAAACCCAAAACTAACATACACCAAAGTTTGAATTAAAATACAGAATGAGTTATATATATGAGTTTTGCACTTCCAGTGGCAACCATACACAACTATGGCCTTACTTTTTTAGTTTAATCCTATTTTTATTTTCAAATTTATTTTACGTTTTAAATTAATTCTATTTTCAAATTTATTAATGTATCCCCTGAAGCCACTAGGATTATATTACTGATAATTACTACTAACATGCATAGTAAGTAATACCTGCATGCACATAAGTTTCCTTTTTCCAGTGTGCACTTCCACCCAGCCTGTCTGCTGGTGCATAGCTCTACTGATTCAGTAAAACAAGGCTGATTTATACCAGCTGGGGATTTAGCCTTTCTTGTTTCCATGAAGTCAAACGGTGTCTCCCAGAGCTGTACAGATGTCTTATACAGGTATGTAACAGAAAATGTAGAAAGCTCTAAGATGGCTGAACATTTCCTTGGAGTGCTGACACTTCCTTCCTGCTCATTTCACTTGTAAGACAGAAAGAACTCTCCAATGACTTGACCTCTTCAAAAAGAAAGAAATTCTGAACCAAGATCTGCTAATCAGGTCAAACTGCAGAGGCAAATTTATTGTTATGATCCTCTGAAAATGATGAGTAATTCCTTAACCAAAGGCCTCAGGATAAATTCTGAAACAAACACTCCCTGTGTTACATCAGAAAATCACTCTACCCATTTGATTTAATGTTGCTGGACATACATCGCTGTCTAGTGAAGAACTAGTATGTGGTTCCTTATGTTACATCTACAAATTGTGCCATCATTTGTTGGGATATAAATCATCAGTTTTTATAGTGTTTCTGCCAATGGTATGTCTAGGCTCCAGGTCATCTGTATAACCACAAAGATAAGTATGTAACAGTCGGTATTTAACAAACTTAAATAAAATCAATTTCTTGCTAAATAAGATTAGACATTGCATGTACACGCAGGTGTACAGGGTCCTGATGAGACAATACCAATACTTTGGGCGTACTGCCAATGATTATTTAAAACCCATCCCTGAAATGGATTTTCCTTTTGCAAAAGAATAATAGAGTGTTTCCAGAAATGAAGCAAAGTGCACAGTGCTGCCTGGGTTGGGCAGAAGGAAGAAAATACCAAATTATTGTATTTAGTCCATTAAAAAAGGAAATATCTATCATAAAAAGGTAGTTCACAAGATGGAGGAAATCATGTACTGTGTCCAGTTTTGGGCCCCCTACCACAAGAAAGACATTGAGGTGCTGGAG
>JAOXJM010000023.1:37760973-37771906 GCA_026413425.1 Tringa solitaria | reverse complement strand
AAATCAAAATGCTTTACAGAATGAAATGTTCTGAGTATTTTAATTTAAAATTTCAGTGTTTTTTCTGCTACTTTCAATTAAAACCAAACTATTTAGTTCATTAAAGAATCAAAATATTTAATGTCAGTGCTGGAATATATTTGCCTCACTCCCTATGTGATGCTGCTTTGCAAGAAGAGTAACAAATTCAGTGTAAAACTTGCCATCCTCCAGCACTGGAGCCTGATGGGAGCTGTAGTTCCATTGACTGTCACCTACAAAGTCTGCGGTCAGACCTTTATGGGCTTGAAAAACTCCGAGGTATCTCTGTGCACCAGAAGGAGTGAAGGCACCAAGAGGGAGCTGAGGTTAATGCATTTGATGACCAGAGGATACATGAAACCAGGCATTCCAGCGTATGGCACCTCATGGAATTCATCAGTCATGTGTTTCCTATCACGCAAGGCCAATCCTGCAAGAATTTCAGCTCCACAAAGCAGCAATAAATCCTTCTTCACAACTAAATTCTATGCCTGTGTAATTCGATCCAGTTCTACTGAAGTTAATAAAGCTGCAGAAATTTATAGCAGCAGATAATTTGGCCCAGAAAGAATGAACCGCTAATTAGTAAGAGCAAGGTTTGGCATGACAATCTCAGCCAGCTTCAACCTTTGTATTAAATACAGAATATCTCCACTTATCTCATTTGTTCCTGTCATAAATGTATTTGGGAGAGTTCTACCTGATGCATAAGAATTTCTTTCCTCAAATTGCTACATCGTGCATCGGAGTAGTTTCAACACATAATTCCTTTCAACAATTCAGATAATTACGTTTAAGAACTTAGAACAAGCTTACATAAAGTCGCTTTACTCTGTTTATTATGTGACAGATACTGTATTACTCATGAGTAACCAGAGCCTGTCACATTGGAAAATATCAGGAATAATATGTCATATATTATGCATTCATGTACAGTTCAGCATAGTCAAATATAACCAAACAATTAATAAAACAAATGAAGAATGCATAATTGAAGTGCTAAATGTGAGAATTCAAAACTGAATTGACTAGCAGAGAATTATATATTCATCTGCCAGAAAAATATCCATTGTAAAGTCATCTGAGTGCACTCAAGCAACCTACAGCCTTTTTAACAAATTAAGTATTGTTATTAGAAATTGATTATACTTTTTAATAGCAATAAATCCCCATGAAATTAGTTATTGCTCACCATAGCTATAGCATTAACCTTTTGAAGCAAACCTTGCAAATTTAGCTAATGCTAATGACCAATTTTGAAAGGGATTACTCCTTAATTAAATTATATCATATACAGTAGTATCATAAGATAGTATCATTTTGATGCAAACTGCACCTTAACATGAATAGTCTGTACTGGAATGAACCATGTTAATCCAAAATCAGTAGTTAGTGTAATATAGGAGAAGCATGAAGACTACTTAGATGTGTTATTTTTGAGTGACAGGAAAAACCCCTGTGGTTTACATTAAAAGATTATGCTCTCTTAAAATAAATGTTAAACCATGAATGACTCCTCCCAAGTACCTATCTATTGTTAGACTTCTGCAGTGTGTTTGCTCACTTGTCTACTTAATGTCACCTAACTACCAGGACATAAGAGGGCTTGGGACAGTCTTATTTTCAAGACAGATATTTGCCATTTAGCAGTCTCCCTGAGTTAGCTACTAAGTTTCCGCCACGGGCCACTAGCTCCTTTTGCTACAAAAACAACAAAACCAAAGCAAATCATATCTTCAAATCTATATAATATGTCATGAATCACTGTAGCTATAAATATCAATTTCAGAGTCTGATCAACACATGCAAGATCGTTTCAGTAATTGGTGGTGGGTTTATTTGTGGTTCAAATAGAATGAAATGAAAGGTGATTGACATAATTCCAGGCTCTGCTGGACAAGCTTTGGACCCCAAATCAGGCAGAACTCCAGTGTGCAGAGGAACTGCCTTTTAGTAGTTCAGGTAGTGAAGCTCTAGCAAAAGTGGGTTTCTTACAAGAAGCAGGGTCTCTCTAGCACCTCCAAGAACTAAGCAGCTCCTGCCACAAGGAAAGCCAAGAGAAAAGGGAGGTTATAGGCAGTTGCCACACCAACTCCAGCAATCAAAGCCACTCCCTCAGGTTCAAATGAATTAAGCAGTCTCCATCATCTTCTGCATACTCTGCCTCATGCAATTAGGTCAGGAAGATGAGCACAGTATGTCTATGTTTATGCTTACAGCAGCAGAGTCCCCAGAAATGAGGTAGAAATCAGATCTCCCATGCAGAAAGGAGGGCTGCTTAGCAAAAGGCAGGCTAGCCCTACAACATGCTGCATTTCAATACAGCCATTTCAGCCCACAGCAGGACGCACAGACAGTGGCTGCAGACAGCAGACAGTGACTGCCACACCACTTCCAGCACAGTGGCTCCCAGGCAGTCTTTTTTTTTCCTTAGTCAGGTTAAAGAGCTGGTTTTAGAGTAGGACAGGAGCTCGCTCGCTCCCTCCTGCAGATAACCAGGTGCTCCCTGGAGCACAAGATCTAATGCGGAGACACAAGTAGCATTTACTCTGAACCTGATTTCAGGCTTATTTGAGACTGAAATGCAATACAAATGACAAAGTATTTGTCACATATAAAGTAAATTTGTTAAAATAAGATAAAACTGCTAAGGAGCTTGTAGTATTACAGCCACAACTTGAAAATCATCTTTGTTCAAGTTTTTACTTATTTTTGTGTGTAGTTAAGAGTAAAATCTCAAACCAGAGGGCTAACCATTCCCAAACACGCAGAAGTTTGGATCCAGATCTGAACTTTGTGGTTGGCCTTGCTTCCCTACTGGCTGGAGCCCAAGCCTCTATTACCAAGCACCCCAAACTGTGATACGGATGAGAACACGTGTGGGAAACTTTGCTCATATGCACATGTAACTCCACAGTTGTCATCACTTCCCTCTTCAGAGTCTTGGCTGCAAATTTGAATGAAGCCCAGTGGTGCCACAATCCTTTCCTCCTCCACTTTATATTTGTCTTTTTCTCCCCAGTTTGAAATATTTTTTGCATACAATGCCAACTGAAAGCCCTCAAAGCTGGAACACTTACTGTCACTTTGACTATGCAAGGGAGACAGACTTTTATTGGAAACATTCCTTCCCTTCCTTTTCATTTTTGCTGCTCCCACGCTGTTGTTGGCAGCTTTAGATTCGTATCAGAAGGAAAGCATGTAGAATGTACGCAGTTAGGCAGCGGTCCTGTAAGGCACTTCATGTGCACAAACATCTGCAGCTGTGCACTGCTTCTGATCTGTAGGAGACTACATATGGGCACTGAGATCAGAACACATCAAATCCCTATTATTAAATGCATGTGTCTTTAAAGCAATGAGTCTTAATTCCTGTTAAGAGACTCCAATAATAAGAAGAAAAATAAATTATATTCGCCCCCACCAGAAGGGAAATTATGATTTCATTCTCTCTGTTCAGGTCATACTAGCACAGAAATGCAACAACATAAAAGAATAATAGGGCTTATAGCAAGATGCCTTACAAATACTAAAGCACAATTAGCATTCAAATCTTATTTACATTTTTTCCCTTTGCATAGCCAAAGCTCTTGTATTGCTTCAAACTCTTAGGAGGCAGCAAGAACAAGCAGCTAGAAGCCAAAACCAGGGGCATTCAGATTCCTACATGATGTAGATTTTTAACAGTAAAGAGGGGGAGCTGGGATCAAATTAACAGGCAGCTTTTTCATCTCCAAGCGCATTCATACTGCATTTAGCTGTCTTACTGAAAGCTATCCTTAGAAACTAAGGAGCACAATAAAGGAGAAGCTAAGTGATAACCAAGGAATTGCTATATACAAGTGAGTCTAGCTGATGCAAAGCTCCACTCTGGCTTCATGCCCTGAAATCTTATGCTGCAAATGAAGTAAAAATAAGAAGTAGATACATGGAAAAGCCAATGGAAAGCAACGTTTTCTTGCATTTATTATTTTTCTGTCTCATATATGAATTGAGACAGAACTCCATACTGACCTTTGAAATAGATGCCTAAAAAGTACAGCATTTTTGCCATGAATTTAGGAAATGTAATTTATGACAAGAGACTTAAGACGGCTTACACTAATAATTCACAGGAAATACTGCATTTCAGTAAAGAAATTTTACAACCAACATAAATTCTTAAGAGTACATACTACAGCTGGGCTTATGGAGAGATATCATTGGTACAAATTCCCACAGAATAAAGTAGTGATACACCTCAAAAGGTACAGACGTCAGTAGAATGCTGTCTTCGCTCATGCAGAAATTCCTACCAACATCTGGAGAAAGTTAAATGGTACAAACATTTTAGGACATAACAGAGAAGCTGGCAATATGCTGAACAAAGGCCACTTTCTTTTTTTAGACTCTGCTTGCCAGGTTACTGATACAATCAAGTTTTCATACATAGTTGTGTTTTTGTCCTGCTTTTATTTTCAGATTTGCATTATATGTGCAAATTTAGTACATCTATCCACAGTTACTCCTAAGGTGTTTCAGCTCACCTTTCCAGCCTGAGCACTACCCCTAGAGAAGCCAATTGTGCTTATGACCACTGTGACTTACAAAAGAGTCCCCTGGAAGGGGCAGGCATCTTGACTGACATTTTGAGAAGAAGCAGACTCAATCTGATAAAGTTTCATCATACTCTGACCTGAGGCGAGTCACCCGTGACTGCCCCTCTTCCTTGCTCCTCATGGACTGTTTATGTACAAGTACCCGTGACCACAGTGTCCACCTCAATCTGGGCAAAGGGCAGATTCACTTCTAATTAAATCGTTCTGGTCTTTTGAGAGCAGCAGACCTTTGACCAATACCTTTCTGGGATATTGAATCCAATCCAATCTACTGACATACGTACTCAAGGATTCCTTTTATAAAGTCTAGAAATGTTTTTTGTCTCCTTCTGATGTGCAGTAACCAAAAACACTGTCCTCACCAAGAAGGTAACAGGAGATGTCTGGAAAGTTTTTCCTGCCTTCTGTCCACTGAAAGAAATCAGCTATTTCTTTAAACCAGTCTTTCAACCACATCAGCTTTTCCTATAATTTCAAAAACTTACTCTACTAAGTTTCATTAAAATGGACAATCACAAGGATGGTTTAATTTGGCCAGCAGATACTCTATTTTATAATTAGTGTTGGTATTGCAGAGTATGAAAGGAAACAGGCACCAAGACACTGACCTCAATTTTAATATTATAGCTAGCTGTGCATACTAACTATTAAAAGTTTTTTTCCTTTAGCAGCTGAATGGCTCCACCAGTTGGTGAAATTAATGAGAAACTTTTACATCACGTCAATGACCTCATGTAGATAAACTGATGCAAGATATAACGTTTTCAACGGAATCACACTCAAGTCAATGTCAGTCAAACAGCTATCATCTACAAGGAATATTCAATGATATGCATGGAATAGGTTGGTGATCCCTATCCTAGCTGATCCCTGTGCTTCTAGTGAATATATAGGTCCAACAGGACACACATCCTGGCACAAATTAATATACTTGTAATTTTACTTACAGAAAAAAAAAATCTTGACTATAATATTTAGCAGGGAAATAAAGAAATAGATACTTTTGAATTATTTTTTAAATACTTAATTCTGCATATATAATATGCAACTGATTTAGCCTGGGCACCAGTTAGTCAGAAAATACTGGAGATTTTTCTGGGATCTTTTTGTTTTATTTTATTTAATTTCCCAGTGTAGTAAGATCTTAAATTACAGATATGGGTATCTGGCATAACCTTAAACTAAGCCCAACACTTCACACTTTCGTTTGCATTTTTCAGTCAGGAGCACCACTGGGTGCAAACTCAGACTTCTGCACTGGAGTATATAATAGTTGACCTTAAAACCTTTACCTTTGGACTGAGGTGGGCTTGACATCCTTTAGTTACTTTCCTGCAAAATAAGTCTACCACTGAGATTTCAATTTTCTTTTCCACACTATGAAATACTGAATTTTGGTGAGTTTGCACCAATACTGCAATTCTTCTGTGAGTCTGATGGGAATTTCAGCTGATGATATATCAAAAGGTTCTCCACACAAGTCTCCAACCAATTCACAAGTGACATAATACAAGTGTGCTGATGTCAGGAATATTTTGCCACCTGGAGTGAGGTGGAGACAGGCTTCAAAATCACATTGATCACCCCCCCCCTCTAAAACAGTGACATTTTAATTCCTATATCCCTCTGGTGTGGCAACTGACAGGCCTGGGTAATTCATCTGTTCTTTCCTGCATTCCCAATCTGCTGTTAACAGCTGTTCTTACACTGAAAACCAGCTCCTGTTTGCAACTAGTCATGTCAAATACGACTTAAAAACCCATATCAGTAACAGTGAGGATGGTAATATGAAAACGTTAAATGCCAGACTGCTGTTGATTTTGGTATTTCATGTTTGATGAACAAGCTGGAATTCCCAAATTGAGAAAGTGGTAATGAGCATGCTGACTACCTCAAATGCACATCCATCCCTGTTAACAGGTTGGTCTTGATAACCGTTAATAGGCAGTAATATACTGTATTCTTCATTGTTATAACATGTAAAGCCATACCGTGAGGATAAGATGTGCAACTTGTGACAAATCTGCAAACCTCAAAGTTCTCTTTGTGGGAAGAGCCCCTTTCACATCAAATGGATATTTATTTTTCTTAAATTCAGAAACCAGATGATGACTCATCAAGTATTATCTACCTGCAGGCAATAAGAGAGTGGTGAATGGAACAGAGACTTGGAGGATTTCTTGAAAATGCCAGAATGAACAATGTGGAATCATTTATATTTGGCATATACGTCTATATTTTCTAATACAAATTGAGATGGTAATGCAATATCTCCTCAATGTCTCTATCAAAGAATAAAAATATGAAATAATATTTACAAATCTCTTGTGTTTCTCCTCTACTTTTACATAAAGCATTAAGACTCTGCTTTTACCTCCATGTGTAACATCAGTGATGTTACAGTAATATTCACTAGATTTTTACCTTATATCAGTAAAAATAACTTCACTGAGGAACTATTAAGTGAACTTCAATGGCCAAATTGGATTTGGTTTTCATTTCAAACAAACTTTTCTTGGGGTCTGTTTATTCAGTTGTTACATGTACCCAAAAAACCCTCTTAATCTTACTGGACCTTTATAGTTCTTCCTAATCTTTATTAAAACACTTTTTTGTTGATCAGTAGAGTCAGTAGACTGAAAGAATTCTGAATTTAGATGTCATGATGATTTTGAATGGGCAGTAAAGATCAGACTGTGCTCACATGCATCTTTTCATATGAGTTTTCCAATATTTAAAGAAGGACTAGGGAAAAGGGAAATAAAATGTATATAAGAAAGAAGAGTAGGAAAAAGGATATAAGAAACATTTATGTATGTCACAGTGCTCTTATTTAAGTCTTATGTCTGATAGTTTTCTGATGCACCTTTGTACACAAAATCCACCACGATACACTCTTTTCCCTGCTTTTGCTAAAACAATTGAACAAAAATATGTCCCTGCCTTGTCTGAGAAAGCTGCTGCACATTAAAAGAAAATGTATGGGTCACTGAAAATGGAGTTTTATAATAGAACACATTAGTATACAACGTACATTAAAATAAGAGGAAGCAAAACTTGCTAAAAGCAAATTTCATGATTTCATACCATGGCACATCTGTATAAAACAGAGGCTGGAACAACTTTGCAGCCTGAATAACCTTCCCATTAGTGGTTCTCAACACGCCGACTTACTGGTGATATATATGCACAAACAGAAACTGCCACATCATTATCAGACAGGCAAGTGAATGCATTATCTTCTCACTTTTCTTCTATCCCCAGGTAATGTCTCATCATAACAACCTCATCAGCTATCACTGATAATCTGCCCTTCTTCTTGCCTTCATCTCAAATGCAATCTCACAAATTACTATGAGGAAATAACCATGGCTGGCCTGGCTATCAACTGAAGGCGGACAGGAAAACTGGCGAAAGCCGTATGCGCACATGGCTGACCTTCAAAGCAGCAGTTTGCAAAACATATGTGCGCCCACAAAATAATATTAAGTAACCTTTCCAGTGCTGCCACTCTTAGGTTCACACTGGGGCTAATCAATATTGCCCTTCAGCACTGGAGAGACATTCCCACATCCTCATGAAGGCTTCTGGTTTAATTTAATTCAGTACAATAATATCACTAGCTTCAAAATAGATCAGTGTACCCCATGGAGGTGGCACGAAAGCAAAAGTCAGACCTCGCCAGACACCCCAACGTGTCCCCCAGCAGGTGACAGAGAGCATGGTCCCCTCCTGCAGAAACCATCGAAGGCAGAAGCACTTTCCAGGCTGAGGAGCAGGACTGTAGGAAGTGGACAGGGTCAGCAAACTTGCTACTTCTGTGAAATAAGTGAGCCTTCCTTCAACCCAGTCTGTCTTTAGCTTTGTTGGGAAAAGGTTTTCTTTTATAAATAAGGTTTTGCCTACACCCATGAGGCATTGTGAGGCTCACGGTAACTGCGCTGATGCTGAGGGATTCTTTTTCTAACATATAGCTGGTAATTAGGCTGCCGCATCCTGCGCTCCCTCAGTCTGCAGAAAAACCTGTGCCCTAACGCCAAGACCGAAGAGGTTTGGGGAACCAGCAGAGCTTCAGCCACAGTCTTATTCCCTTTACCCCCAATGGGTTAATGACTGTAGATCAGGGCATAAAGTATACACAACAAAGAAAGAGCTTGAAGACAACTTCTTCCTTCCACGCCCTCATTAGCTTTCTCTGGTGATGCTCAGGCCTTGCAGCTCCCCGGCTCACAGCAGGAACTTCAGCTCTTGTGAGTCCGGTGTGTTACAGCAGACACACTCCAGCTGCCAAGGCAGCCCCTCTAATAGACCGGCAGTCTCATTTGTCAGCTCCTTCCAGCATTATAAAAATTAAAAACTCAGCTGATTTGGCATGTATCTGATATACTTCTTCCATACAGAAGCCCATCTGCAAATATATATATTTTAAGTGTTCCTTTTTCCATTACTTAATCCCTCCATAATTTATGCTTATATTTTGTAAAGCACAGAGAGATCTGTTGTTTGTTTAAGACCTTAAAATCCATACCAGCTTCTTGTAACTAAAACCAAGGCACTGCTGCACTCCAGTGAGATCTACTGCACAACACAATTACCCTATCAATTGACTACACATCAATAGGACAGCACATGATTAGATAACAGTGGGGAATCCTAATGATCCCCCGTGAGAATTGGGGTGGTGCAAGTCTCTCATTTTCTGCTCCATGATGCGTAAATGAAAAGTACACTGGAAGGAATACAAAATGCACGGCAGTATTTCTGTGCACATCCTAACTTCATTTTCATGGGAATGTGGAAACTTAACAAAAGAGCAAGGCCATGATTATCAGATGGAAGACAAAAAACACTGGTTCTAATGTGTTACTTAAGAGCACAGTGACTTGTCTGCTTCTTTAGCCCTGATACTTTCAGAGGACTGATATTTTCAAAGCAGCTGCTAGTCACACACGCTCACCCCAGAAGAATTTGTGGGTTCAGCAGGGACAGAGGTAGGTGGCAAATACACACTGTGCTGCAGCTCTGGGCGCGCTGCACCTGCCTCTGCCCGGAGGCTTCCTCTGCAGCAACGCTCTTCCTCTCACAGGGCGCTTCAGTCAAATTAATACAACCCTCCCAGGACCAGACATGTGCCACAGCATGCCGCAAGGATGCCGACCAATTTTTGTTTGTGTTTATTCCATTCCCCATCCTCTGGGTAGTGGAAAGTTCAAACCAAGCATAGGAATTTTTTTAATCTTCCGAAGAAGAAAATGATTTTGAAATGAGCTATAAACCGTGCTTACACACTCTATTCATTTCACCCCCGGACATATTAACATCCCAAGAGAGATCTGCATGTTACTGGAGGCTGTCAAATTAACAGAAATACATTGACAAGGAGAATTTTTTTCAGGGAATGTTAGTGTAGCAATAATGGTGCTAAGTGGTGCCAAAGCATCATTTTGCTTACAGCAAAATTTCATGCATAAATGCAAAATAAATGCAATTTCTGCCACCTGTTTTTGCTTCATTTGTTTGGTGCATTTTAAAGGGATTCTGTGGTTTTCTCTTTCATACACTTTTCTGGCAGTTTCTAAGAATCAGTACTTTCCAATATGTGACACATAGAAATTCCCAAACAGAGCTGATCAGATTGATTCACGGTTTTAGGAAATTTGGTGATGCACACACTGCAGTACAAATCCAGCCATTATACAGGGAAATTAGGGAAGTCCTTTTTCAAGCACGTGCTATTTTAGCAAATACCTGCTACCTGGTTCTTTACTATCTTTCAATAACTGGGTTTTTTGACTGCTTGAGGTCTTCTGTATTACACATTAAAGTAAACAGAGGTGTGCTTCCCTTGTTCCCTTGGCAGCCAATTTTGTGGGGCACACATCAACGTTATCAACAGGATTTTCCATACTACATTAACATCACTTTGTCCAATAGCAACTGACTAATGTTATCCATATGGTGTTTTTAAATATTACTTATTTTGCCAGTCTTGATACAACCTTGTTTGGTTTCCTTTCTTGGCAACAGATGTACATTGAACAGGACTATGTCAACTTAGTGAGTGAGCCCTCTCTAAAACATAGCTGAGTTTTCTCTTAACTTCATCTTTTCCCAAAGCTTTGCTATCTCACTGCTCAATTGCTATGCAATTAGTAAGCTCCCTTCTTTCCTTCGTTTTTTCTATCAATACAATTCATCAGAAATTAGCATGTTTTGCATACTTTTTTGAAGGTGTCCTGGTTTGAGGTAAAACCTCAAATGGGCAAAGGCAAACCCATTCGTGGGACTGTTTTTGCCCAAGGACCTGGATGTAC
>JAOXJM010000023.1:37735868-37760873 GCA_026413425.1 Tringa solitaria | reverse complement strand
GAGGAAGGGGCCATCTGTCGTTCTGGTTGGTCAATTTGGTCAAAACCACGACAGAAGGAAATAAATGGTTGATTTAGGCTGAAAATTATCTAATGCCATGTCTGGTGATGATTTACATGTAAGGAGTTACAGTAAGGCACTTTTTACACTGCTCTAAGCTATAGTCAGTGATGGACTGGCAGAGAAAAGACTGGGACATTTCTATGTTCCTAGTATGCATGAACATCTACTGTTGTTGCAAGAACCTGAAACCCTCAGGTCTGGCTCAAAGCCATCTTTCCTTCCATTGCTCTGTTTTTGTTGTGAAAAAACTCAGGTAATCAGAAGGATCTGGCAGGATTTCTATCTTTCTAGTGTTTGTACTCACCAATGTAGTACTTAAGTAGTTAATGATAGCAAGCAGTGTACCAAAAAAAACGTGCTTTGGCAAACACCACTTAGGGCACTTCTGTTGCAAAATTTACACATGTAAAGTGAGTATTTCCCTTTAAGGAAGTGATGAAGCCTTTGCATCACAGACATTAAAACTACTCATATATTAAGATATTTATAAGCTGAAATACAAAGGTCGCTATCCCATATTTTGGATGACATTCTCAACCTTAAAGTGTCCATGACTTTGTGATGTTCTTTGCTCCCTGTCCCAAGTCAATCCCCTATAAATTCAATTATAAGCAAAAATAATTGCTTCACCACAAACTGACTAAAAATACCAAGACCCATTGAGAGACAACAGGAATCATTAAACAAAACCCATTTGCAGGAGAGCTGAAGGCATTTCCAATACTCATATGAGATTTAAAAATAGAAGATGCTTCAGAGTGCTTAAACTGCAGACAAAACCCTCTTTAATTTCGAAGGTGGCAGGTCTGCTAATGCACCAGCTACTTCAAAGATAGCAAAATAAATTGCTTTTTTAAAACACTGCAGCTCTATCCAACATGATGGGAAATACATAAGGTTTAGCAAATAAGAAATTTGATGTGCCTAGGTTGTTCAAAAGTTGTCTTAATTTGGATAAATGAGCAGAGAAAAAGGAGTAACTTACCATCTCAGTTAGGCTTAGCTTTGGAAATTACCATTCAGTCATGAACCTCAAATAGTCAACCCACAAGGCCACCTCTCCCTGTTTTATTCCACAATGCTGGAAAAATAAAGTGTTGTTTATATAGCTGGAAGGCTTTGCTTCATTATAAAACACAACAGGAGAGTAATTTATTTAATATCATTATTTAGCATGTGCATGACCATAGATAAATAGCAATCCACTCAAGAATTTAAGGCCTCCCCTGAAATAGTTTTACAATCCTTGCAAAACCAATGAACTTTTGACTCAAGACTGGCTTCTCTTTTCCATAATTATTTTTCCTAAATCTATTAGCAAGCTCTGATTACCTTTACCCTAAATGCAATTAAAAATACAATACCATGCACGCAGGAAGGGCATCCCTGGTTACTGGGATCCTCATTCTCAGGCTGGGCTGGCAGGAGCTGTTACTCCACATTGAGTTTTATTGAGTCCATACAGCAATTTCAATGAAGCCCCCAAATAAAAACGCCAAAGTTATGTTTGGTTTATATCTGCAAAAGTTTCCCTTAAAAAGTTCCTTCCCTTTATGTTTGAAAAGTTTCCCTTGCAATTAGGAAGATAAACACAGAGCTGCATGATTAACACCGACTGTGTCCCAAGACATCCAAGGTGTGCTATGCTGAGTCCTTTGGAAAGATATCTTGATGAGAAAATGGTCACCTGGAGAGACAGAAGTCCACCCATTTTTATGTAACTACAGCTTACTCTAAAAATAAAATTAGAAAGGGATTAGGTGAAACTATAAAATGTTTTCAGAAGAGAAGGACAAGGAAATATATCATGAAAACATTCAAGTTTACCTCAAGTTTACCAACAAAAACCTGAAGCTTGGGCTAAAAATAAAAAAATAAAATTAAAAAAAAAAAAACAAACAAAAAGAAAAAAAAACAAAAAATCACTACCAGGAGAGAAAAAACTGGAGGCTAACTGCACAGCTCTTTGCAAATAGTGGCTGTGTAAATAAATTCAGGCACAGGAGTAGGTACATACTTTGTGACAAGGGGACTTGTTTCCTGCCAAGTGTGAATTTTCATCAGGGCATGCAGATCTAAATATGCTGCAGCGAGCCAAAAAAAAAGCTCAAGCTCCACGACCAGTTTGAAATTTGGATGAACAGCTGCCAGGACATCAAGCAATAGGGCAAACCTTGTAAAAGAATCGTTCTTGATGCTTTATGTTTTATATATGATAGGTTACTGAATGTGTTTTATGGGGAATTGAAGTATTCCTGAAAAAAATCCTGGTAATATTAGCAACAAATTGAACTCTTACACCCTTTTTCTATCACTTTCACACATGTTTGTGTGTATCTACATAAGGAATAATACTTAGATCAGTGTCTCCAGCTTTTGTCAAACAAAAGAAATGTCAAAGTAGTAATATCATTTTTTTCCTATTAATAACACAAGAGGATGCTATTAACTTTCGGGAGAGCGAAGGCCTCATCATGTTCCCCCTTCCTGTCCAAACTCACTGAAGAGTAAATATTTCAAAGGGTTCAAGCTTGCTCAGTCACTCTCTTTTCCCAGCTTTGCATACTTGCTTTGAAGCAGCTGTCCTCAAAGGATCAGATACTGAGATTTCTAATCCTGTTTCAACTTCTCAGCAAGACTTCTGAGTTCTGTTAAAGATTAGGCAACCTTTTTTTTTTGTTCTGTGCTGAGGCCTTCTAGACATGTGAACAAGGAATGAGCCTCCAAATATACTAAATGAAGGTGACATTGCTGCTGGCCATGAAACCCCTTAAAGGAGATAATTTCCATTAACAAGAAAATTACAAAAAAATACGTTATTTAAACCAGCCCTTATTATTTCATCTGAATCAAAAAACATATGTACATAACAAACTTTTACAACAGAGTAAATAGGAAACAACTGGGATTTTAGGAACTACGCTGTATATGAAAAATGTTCCGAAAAAGAGTCAAAGTACGTTGTGTGATGGAAAGCTAAATGTCCTGCACATTCCTTCCATAAAACACTGTTATATTTAGCAAAACAGCCCACTCTCAGGTGGGAGGTTTGGGGAGTGGATACTATTGTAGTAGTCCTGCAGGCAGATATTTGCTGCGCATGTGTACAATGCCAGGAAATTTAAAGTGTGTGCGTGTGCACGTGCAAGCACAGGGGCAGACACCATTCGGGGAGCCACAATACAACATTATGAAATGCTGCAGCTCACAGGTTCAGTGTTTCACATTTCAGCTGGGCTGGCACTGCTTGTCAGTTAAATTATACTTCACCCATTCCTGTGGAATATTTGGTGACAAGATGGAGATTTCATTTTTGGAAATTAAATGGAATGAATCCTAGGTAGCCGTTTGGACTACTAATATAATCTATATCTGGCAAATTTCTTCTCTAAACACAGTCCTGCTGTGACTAGGGGATTTCACAGGGGAACTCAGGCTGCCGAGTTCATACCCACACAAAGGCTCCTGCCCAGAAGAGATCAGAATGGAACTGTCAAAGTAAAGGTAAGTGCCAAGATAAAAAAGACATGCTGTTGACCTTTAATAGTTCTTTTTAGATGTGATGCCATATGTAGGTCACACACAGGGTACAGGTAGTGCTGGCACCTGGAGAGTTTCTATCCCAGCAACAGATGCAGAGGCCACACCGTGAGCCACCCTCCCTTCACGGGGTGAGACAGGGGGCAGAGAGGGGTCCTTCCTCGCAGCCAGAGGATTCAGAGATGAGATCAAACACTTCAACAGGGGAACTGTAACAGGAGAAAAGGTTGCAAATGTATAGACTAATGGCACATTTCAAAGTAGAAGAGATACAAGCAAGTATCACACCCTTCTCCTTTGAGTGCCTGTGCGTATTCTGTGAATGGCTCCAAACAGGACCCCGTGACTACAGCCAGGGGGCCATGGGGATTAACAAAGCCATAACGTGAACAAAACCCAAAGAACAGCCCCCATCAACTGCAGCATTGCTCCTAAAAGACCAAGTGACACACACAGCAAAACTGTGAATCCAGACAGCTGTTCTGCCAACTTCTCAGATATAGTGCAATGGAAGAAACCATGAGTCTTGCTTGCTGGCCTTCAGGGGAGTGGGGAACCCCAATCTGAGAATGTTCCTTTACACAATAAGAAATTCATTGTGGTAGGGTTTTTGAGGAGAACAGGGGCCTGTCCATTGTAGACACACAAAGGTGAGTGGCGGTCTGAGAAGCTGTGCTCTGTCAATACAGAAACACATACCAGCAGTTCTGATGCTGACAAGTTTCTCTTGAAGATTATTTTGTCTGGTTTTGGAGCCCAGTTAACATGAGCCCAACTTCCTGTGTTCCAAGGAACCTGTGCCAGAGACCAGCCCTGGAAACAAGGGCGGTTTTAATTTTTCGTTATAGTTGATTCTTGGAGTGCTGAAAAGGGAAAATGTGGTATAAACCTTTGCAGGCAAACCTATTGGGCAGCTGAGGATACCCCTCTTTTTAGCTCTGGGTTTAAGGGCCATACAGGTTATTTAACTGGGTTATTTTCTTCTTCCAGACAGGTAAACCAACTACTCTAGTGGGTAGGCCCACTAGAGACCAAAAATTCTCTACCACAGCCCTTGATGCTCAAGGAGATGATAACCCCATACTTTCTGGGTCAAAGCCAGAAGCTATAGTATGAGATTAAAGAATGAGATTGGCAAACCTGGCACTGAAGTTATAAAGCAAAAGAATAAAACAGTACAAGTCCTCAAGAGCATTAAAAGAGACCTTAAACCAAATTTAAATTAAAATTTTAAAAGACTGTGATACTTTTAACCAGTGGGAAAATAACCCAGAAAGTGTAACACAGACAATAAATGGGAGGAAACTGAAGTAGGAATGACCCCCAATGCTCTTAGTATCATGTGAAGCACAGAGAGTGGAAAGACCAGATTATGTGCTACAGGTACTACAGAGGTAAAAAAAAAAATAATTATCTGAACAGCAACGATTGAATGTATATTTGCAAGGTGTGAACCCAAACACATATATGAACCAGCTAGATCAGTGAGTCAACCATGGGAAGGAAAACCAGGACTTCTGAATACTTGGTAATGATAATGTTGTCTTGTTTCTTATTTCTCATTGCCTGTTTGCAAGCTACAAACCATGGAACTGCCAAAAAAATGTAACATCAGAAGTTTCATAGATGACGAGATGGTTTTATAGTATTTACAGTCTGGCTGTGAGACACAAGGAGATCAAAGCTAGAATTACAGATCAAAGACCCAAGAAAACCCCTAACCAAGGCTTTTTCATCAGAAAGTCATGCACTCACACAGAATTAGCATGAGTAAGTAATAATCCAGGCTAGGGTTAGTCAATCCAATTCTGGACACACATCCCAGAGAGCTGTCCAACCCCGCTTTAGAATCACTAGAGAAAAATAGCCTCATCTCATTTTAAAGTTGCTGTCTGGTTTAGATTTGATGAATTACACCCCATTGTACTTTTGAACTTCTGACTTTGAGAGTCCAAACAACCTGAAATATATATCTATCTTTTAAACCTCCAAAATGACACAGGATAGAATCTACCCATAAGGCAGCAAATATTATGGCGAGCAGGAGGAGTTTATTCTAGATGTTGTGCAGTGTCTTCAACATATTTGACAGCTTTTGCTATTTGACTCCAATTTTTTCCTAACAGCAGTGTTGCCTCATGAAAGCTCACAGTTCATCCAAGTCTTTGGTGGACTTTAATGAAGTTTCTTTTAATCTAGAGCTTTTAATCAGTTCTGGAAACAAGCTCTGTAATAGTTATGCATCACTGCCTCCGAATTTATCCCTTGAAAAATAATGCATGTGACATTTGCACAATGTGCATGTGACAATGCATCATAAACACATGATGCTCACCTCTTTTTTTTCTAATAGGGTTTGGGCATTCTGGCACAGTTTACCTTATGCAGGCAGATCCACCACACCTTATGACAAATTTGTCATATATATCCAATGATTTCATGCGGGAGAATTCATGATATGCATTGTAGGTAAACATTTTACCTTCTAATTTCTGGTTACTTATTCTCTTTTAGGAGAGAAGCGCATCCTAGCATGTCCTCATTTTGGATGTTCAACTTTTTTTAAAACTGTAGTTGTATACTTCTCATCATCGGTAATGGTCAGACATATCTGACTGAAACATCTGAAATGTTCCCTCCTGTGAAAGAAACCTTTGACTACATATCTAAAGAACATATTTGGACCCTAGGGTTTACTGATGATTCTAAATTGAAGTGAACAGTTTTGAAGTAGCATGTCTGTAGTACGCCTACAGATATAATTTGCAATTCCAATAATAAGGAAGCTCAACTTCAAAATGTAAAAATAAGTCCCATCCAAGTTTTACACCAAATTCTTCCCCTGTCTTTCCTGCAGAAGTCACATTTAGTGCAGGAAACCGCATACGTGCTACATATGTGGTCCTCCTAGCATCCTCAAAATCTCTCTCTAATCCTATAATTTAGAGCTCTTCAGGTAAACTAACTTTCAACCAACACGACATTAGATATTCAGTGACTTCAGTGTGAACACATGATTGCAATTCTGCAGTCTCAGACCATGCACCTTAATTAAGATGAGGTTTCAGAAAGGAAAAGTTGGAGGAAGATATGCCATGAAGCAACACTCAAAGAGCATCGATTACATACTTCATCCTAGACATTCCAAAGTTCTACTGTCCCTGGAAGAAGACAAAACCCTTTGACCACATGGTGTTCAAGACTCTGTCTAGCTCTTTGGAGGAGCCCAGTTCTGAAAATGCTAATTCCTGATGTATCCAGCATGCTCCTTTTTCCCAGTTGAAGGCAAGAGAAGAGAATATTGATCTGGAGCAAATTCAACTGATTGTTTGAAAGAACAGTAAATGATATGTCAAAATATCACAATAGAATAAGAAACAAATCTGAGAACCTAGGTAAAATAACAAATGTTATTAAAAATAGCACAACTTACTGGAAACGAGATTTCTTCCAAATCCTAAATTGCCACAGGATTCCAATTTCAGAGAGATTAGACAAGTATTTGAAATAAATATGAATAACAACCCAAGTGAGCTTAGGTAAATACAGTGCCAGGTACCTGAAGACAGTCTGGCAATTAATCCATTATAAGCCTCTCTTTTCCAGTAGTAAATGTCAGGATTTAGAAGCTTTTATCTAACTTCAGTAGTGCATGCTATTGCATTATTGTGGGAGGTGGACGGAGAGATGAGGAATAAGGGAGGGACCAGCAGGGGAATTCCATACCCATACTTTATTATGAAAAAATACTGTAAAAGAAGGTCCTATACAACATTCCTTGCCAGATAACATAGCACCTGGATTTATTTGTTTAAATAAAAGTTTCACTAATGCTGCATCTGATCTAGAATTTAAAGAGGCCAAAGATTTTCCAGTACTATGCTTTTATTCTGCTGAATGTTCTGATAAGCAAAACGAGGAGCTACTTCAAAGAATTTATTCACTGTCCACTCAATTTTTTAGAAAAGAAAGATCTAAAAGCATATCTGGCTGCCTGTTTCTTCACAGGAACATTCAATATTTGTCACCTGGCATCAGCAAGCAAAATAATGTTGAATCCCTCCTACTTTTCATTCCTTCAAAGGACTAAGTACAGAGATTAACCATAACATCTTTCAAACACAGGCTCACGTATTCAGCAATAACAACGACAAAAAAAATCAGTACTGACCATGTAATTTTATGCTGCATTTTCAAGAGCATCATGCTAGCAACTATAATAGTACGGAGACAGGAGCCATTCTATAAGCTGATTCTGAAATACTGCATGCACAGTACCGGCAAAATAGTTGGGGGGTATTTTTAAGAGTTATATTATTTAGGTTTGGAAAAATAAGGTCAGACAGGGCTGTAGGTCATTATTTCAAAAGATAATTAAGAATGCAGGCAATTTCAATCTGTTCCATAATAAGTCATATACTACAAAGATATGTTAAGACAAATATTTCACATATCTGCAATATCAAGAAGCAACGCAAAATAATTTTAAAGTAAGGTATCAACAAAGATTATTTAGGTATATTGACATTGCAGGTGTGTGTTGGAACCCTACCTGCGCTCAGGTTTGTTTGACATGAAAACCTGATGTAGACTTGTGAGCACCCCGCTCTGGCTAGACGATGGAGCAAAACAGTTCATCAACTCTCTAAGACTCAATTCCTTCCTGCTGTGTCCTTTGCAACATACAAGTCACCTTGCACCCCAGAGTTGCTCACACTGGCTGCAACAAGATGTTCTATGATACAGAGCGTATATCTTGGTTTCACAAACTAGGCACGGATCATCATTCAGATCACAATACATTTTTTAACCTTTTCTTACATGTGAGTTTCATGGAATTGATACAAACATCTTGCGAGCCTCATGATTGTCAGGAGCCATCCTGTAATCTGACTTCCAATAGTGACAATAGGGTCTACAGTGCTGGGTCTTCAGTGACCTCTAATAATAACCACAACTATCTAAATGTCTAAGAAACACAGGTTTAATGGGTTATTTTAGCCAGTATTAAGGAAGCCAAATACCAGAAGTACCAAACTCTAAGGAAAATACCCTAATGATTCACATTCTGGCCTCCTTTATATTAACTTTATTGTAAAAAATCTGTTAAAGACTAGAAATCTTTCTTTCCTAAAATTGAGAAGAGTAATTGAAAAATGAAATTGGTGCTAAACATGCAGTTAAATTTTCAAGTTTTATTCATATATCCTAAGTGCAAGTATATATACAACTCCTCAAATATTCTAGGAAACGCAACATGTATTTTAATTTTAAGCTGTTATTCACTGTAGATAAATTCTGAATCCTTCACTGCAAGCACTGGCATGCGAAAACTGAGCTATTCTAAACACTTACAAAATATGCTGAAATATTTCCTTCTCAATCATTTTTGTTCTTTCTTAAGCAATTAAGACAGATTGGAGATCAAAACATTATCTTTCATAGATTCATTTTTAGTAATATCAACATATTCACTTCAACTTTTTATCTATATATTATGCTATAAAGACAGAATATTATTTTTACAGTATGGAAATTACAATACAAAAGTAAAAAATATTTTCAATAGTAGAAAAAAATGAAATGCACACATTCCTATTAACATTCTGATGCTGAAGAATCTGCACATCTCAATTTAATATGTACTGAATGGAAAGAAAAGCAGACCTGGTTTTGAATAACTATTATTTGAATAAACTATTGGAAGTAGGGCATGGGCAATATAAATGCTTTCAAATCACTCATCCAATTTTATCAAACAAGAGTGAGATAAATGAGAACTAGAAACTTTGCAAACAATATTCACAGAGAAAAAAAAAGGAATAAATCCACTTAATTCTTTTATGATGCACTGCACATGCTGAAAAAAAGTCGATGGTCTGATTGGTAAGAACTTACATATACTCACCAAAACCACAAGAACAGTATATATTAGCTTGAAAAACTTATGTAGTTGTAGAATTTGAGAATATTTAACCGATGTTTGGTCAACTGTCTGTAATGATGCTTTTTATATGTGGCAGATCCTAATATATATTTAGGTAATAGATATTTGAGCAAATTATCATGGGCTAAACTGAAATGTTAGCACTTCAGCTGAATTGCTGCACCTATCTTAAGTTTTGAATTGCCCACAATGAAGCCATGAAATTATTTTTAAAGCTTTAGAGTTAGACCCTAAGTTCTTCATTTTATAGTTTGAGCCGACATCAATATTATTATAATATACATTGAACTCCCAGAAGAAATAGGAATGTGAGTGGATGCAGTATGGTAATGGACTGAGCATTGAACCACAGTTATAAAACCTGGATTCACTTCCCAGCATTACCTCCACTCTTGGATTATCTTCAGCAAGTTTCTTCACTTTCCTGCACCATTTTTTTTTTCTCCCCCCCGCCCCCCCCCGCCCTATTTGCTCTGGCTGTCTAGCACAGGGTGGCACTACTGCAAATTCAAGGCCTTTAGATACTAGTGCAGAATTAATTAGAATGTAAGAATAAAAGCTTAAGATGTTTTCTGAGTGTCACTGTTTCCATCCTGTAATGTCCGCTACTTTGACTACTACTATCCAATACATCACTGCTGCAGACTAAATACTATTAGTCCTTTCATCAAATTTTTTTTTCAATTAACATGAAATTTACACCAAAAGCAACTTTATTATCTCTAAATATTTGCTTGATTACTTTCTGCAGTCTTATGAGCTACTATGAGAAATGAATGGTGTAGTTTGAAATGAGATTAAAAAAAGTTTTAAAGACGTCCCTGCTTCCTTTAATTTTCTTTAAAAAAAATGTCTTCATCAGCATCAGGGACTTTTTTGAGGGAAGGGGCAAGAAAATTGCATTTGCTGTAAAACTGCTCATATAGTTACCCCTTCTGAATCACTTGTCTTGGCATAATATTTTAAATAAGAAGGCAGTCTTTTCTTAAACAAGAAACATTCTCCTCAAAGTGAGAGTTGAGATCTGCATCTCTCATCTCATTTCCTGTCTTTCTGGTTTTTAATCAAAATATATGAAGTCATTGCTTAAAAAGGGTATTCAATCATGTGAATATTGTGGAACCAGGAGAATATAGATGTTTAGCTGTAGAAGAAAGGCATGTCAGAGGTCAAATCCTACTGATTTCATTCCTTATCAGAGCCAATGAATCAGATTCATGTGATCTTCATAGGATCTCACATAAACCACTTGTAGCCCCCTATACCATTCCCAATTGCCTATCCTAGGGAATTTAGCTTTATGTAATACTCCTAGACATTTTAAAAAAAAACAACCCAAAACTGTATTCTGCAAATTGTTGAGTGCTCTTGCTATAATCTCAGCAAAAACTCAAGCACACAGTTCAGGGCTCAGCTGAAAGAGCATTACAGAGCTCTGCACCTGCCTGTTAAATTCCTAAGGCCGCTGAATTGCAAACATCCTCCTATACATACACACAAACAGAAAGACCAGGAGATATTTCCCTCTTTTGATTAAAAAATATTTCTGATATTTTTGTATCACACAATCTCCAAAGCACTTTTAAATGACAAGTAACAAGTGTTTAATATGAGCACTCCTAATGAAAACCAAGTAACTGCAACACCCAAAGTGATAACAGTCAATATTTATTTTTTTAACCAATTTGAAATATTTTATCTGAAGTTTTAATGTTCCTTTTTATCCTGCCTCTTTGAAGACAGGAAAGAAATATGATGCTCCCAAAGCAGACACAATTTTAGCTGTTGTAGGAGACAACCCAGCACAACAGCACTCTCAGGGAAGCCTAGCTGTGCTCTTTCCACCTGTCTTCCTTTCAAAACCTTTCATGTTTGCTAGATTGTATATTATATTAAAACCACAAGAGCTGACACAATCTACCTATTAACTACTACTTGGGAAACCTGCTCTTTCCCGTTGTGACACACCAGTTTAGAGCAGTGACAGCCTGAGAACGTGGCATTCTCATTTTAACGAAAGAACTGGGCTTCCCAATAAGACTCCACATTTCCTACCTCAGAGGGCCTCCAGGGAACCCCTTAGGCATGTGGTTCCCATAACACCCTCAGAAAGGTATGCTACACTGCATTAGAAAAGTCGTTCTCTACCAGAGAGAATGTCATAACACCGTATCAAGCAAAAGAACACAACTTCAGTTTTTAAAATTAATATGAAACAGATTGAGTGGGTAGCATTCTCATTTTCCTCTAATGTTTCACATAACAGATAAATGTTCACATAAAGAAAATATAGATATAAATATTTCTTCTGCATGGAACCACCCATTCAACTGATAAGAGAAAATATGCCTTTCTTAAATAATAAAACATGTAAACATAAAAATCGCCAGCAGTACTCAATGATGTAATTAATGTATAAAACATACATTATGAATGAGTTTGCACTGCATTTTCCAATTTGGTTTTCTACTTACAATCATAACATTGCATAAGTTTAACTTTTTGTATTTAACATTCTCTTTGCACCCAGTACTCTACCTCTCTTTTCCTACAAGCTCTCTTGTAATCCACAAAGTCAAGCAAGGCCAGTACATTCAGACACTGGGCAGCTGCCACCTCAAGATTTTCCAACTGCAAGGGTTAGATAGTTTTCCTGAAACAAACATCTCCTTCAGCTATCAGGTGGCTTTTACCACCTTTCCATTTTCACTCAGCAAATGAAAATTATATGCACATCTATTTTAATGAGAAAAAAAAATACAAATTGAAGATCTCGTGTCAGAAACCCAGTGGTTCAAGGAAGACTGATTTCTTTTCCTTCCATCTTCATACTGTTTTAATACTTATTTCTTTCCCCCCCCGTGCTCATTAAACTTTCCTGTCCATGGTAATATGGATCAAAGTCCATTCTGAAATACACAACCCTAATGCAAAATGAACTTCATAATGCTGCTTAATTTGCCCATCTTTTGGGTAAGTTGCCCAAGATACAGAGATACCACTTGCATATCAGCTTTCCTAATGACTGAAACTCAGTTCTTAGATTAGCTCATCAGAAAGAATACTCATCAAGGCTAATTTAATCGCGTGTGGCTAATGTGTCTAAACAGCCTCCAGTCAATCAAGAGAAAAACATTCATGACCAAAGTCTGATTTGAGCCCCTCTATGGAGGAGAAGTGCCCTGTCCTCCACTGAATATAGATGGAGTTGATGGAGAATCATCCTAATGTCAGCGTTCACAAAGAGCTCCTTCAAGTTTACCTGCTTATCTCTATTTTCCTTCATTCAGGCTAGTCTGTGAGAAGACAAAACTGCCGCCAAAACTCAAGATGCAGAGCTCTTAAGAAATCTTTATAGAGTCTCCAACCTCCGAAATGTACACATTTAGCCAGTTCAATCTGAAATTGAGAATCATGTGAAGAAACGTCATATTCCAGACATCAAACTCTTACTGCTGTGGGAGTTTTTTGAGCTCAGGAGGTTAAAAAAAAAACCTGTAACAAAACGCTCAGATATAAACATGAAATTTACAAAGTAAACTAAAATCTGAACATCTGGAAAGGTCTTCATATGTACATTTTTTGCTATGTAGGTGACAAACGCAGAACTTTATGGGATGAAAACAGAGGTCAGCACTGTTGGACATTTATGTGTACATATGCCAGTAAAAATTAAGATGTGTGTGTATTGACACACATTCACACATGCAAGTGAGCTCAGAAACATGTTCAATGACTTGACAACAGTGTTAGTGTACATTTATTTACAAGTGTAAGACGGATTCTTGCATTTTATAAATTTCCAAAGTGACCAAAGAGCTGAGAAAGGAAGCTGATGCTGTGATGTGGATCATAGCAGCATCCTGGGTGTCTGCACTGTGTGGGAAGAGGCAGGGCCCTGGTAAGAAGCAATGATGTTGTTACAAGCACACAGTCTTTAGAAGCAGGGGTAGGGAACGTATCAAGAATACAGACAAGACACGTACAGAGAAAAAAGACTAAAATACATGTAGGGAATCACGAGGAACAGACACAAACATTCACAGAATCACAGAATCTCCATGGTTAGAAGGGACCTCTGAGATCACTGAGTCCAACCACATTAAAAAAAAAAAAAATTCCACCAAAAAAAAATAATATCCAAACAAGCAAAAAATGCACCCATCAACCAAACCCCACACCAACAACACCACACACAACACACCACCATAAACCAATAATCTTGGGCACTAGAGCATGCCCTGAAGAGCCATGTCTACACATTTCTTAAATACCTCCGGGGATGGCACCGCTGCCTTCCCGCAGGATTTCAGCTGCTCTTCCTCCCTTTTCATACCTTCAGCAGCCCAAAAGCAACAGGAAGCATCCCTGCTTCGCTCTGTCCCACCGCTCAGCCCCGTCTCGCTCCCTTCTGCGAGCTGGCAGTTGCCATCTCCATAATTGCTCCTGCACAGAGCTGCTCCGTCCCTCTGATCATCTCCGGCACCTGCTTTGAACCTCCTCGAGCTTTGCTGAGCTCTTCTACCAGGAGGGTCACAGCCATGTGGGCACAGCCGAGCTTCACCCTGTGCCATCAGTTCTCCTTGGCCTTCCATCCCTTCCCTAATAATCCCTCACCCCCAGTTTGCCTCTTCGGCCCGTGCTGAGGTCTTGAGGCTCCCTGGTGAGGGAAAGACTGTCACCTCTGTCCTAACATGGTGACTCTGCCTCTTCTCAGTGCTGTCCCGACACCGAGACCCAGCCGGGGCAGCCTGGGGTGACGGTCCCCGGGGCTGTGACACCCTGAGCAGGAGAGGTGGAGGCTGAACCCAGCCTGGCAGCGCAGAGCGGGTGAGGAGGGGCACTCACAGCCTTTGTAGATGTCCGTGGGGATCTGCACGGCAGCGTAGGAATAGTTAACCTTGGTCTTGAAGTTGGCATCGTCGGTGAACTCCAGCTTCAAGGAGTTGGACTTCTCCCTCTCGATCTCTTCTCCGTCAGGATCGTCCTGGGGGGAAGGAGCAGAGCACACAGGGTGACCCGGGTGGTGCTAGACCCGGACTGTCACCAAACGTCACCCTGCAGAGGCACGGCTCTCGTGCCGGATTTGGCCCACAGCTTGTGCCGCCCCCGGGGGGCACAGGGGAGCGGGTGGGCACGAAGGCGAGCACCGGTTACACTTGCCTCTCTGGTTTTGGTGGCATGCAGGTATTAAATCAGACAAAAAAAAACCCAAATAAAAAAAATAATTAAAAAAAAAAGCCTTGAAAATCAATTAACAGCAAAAGGCAACTATCAAAGAACAAATTAAAACGGAGTGCAGCTTAGCGCTCTGTCAATAAGCAATGCAAACAATATTTAATTATGGTGGAGAGATGGTGAATTCCCCACTGCTGGCACTGGAATGTGCTCCCTCGCCTTCCCAGCCCTCCTCTCCCTTCCCGGGGCCCTGCTGCCAGTACGGTACCGGTACTGGGGGTAGTACAGAGCTGGGGAAATCGCTTCCACCATCCCACCGGGAGCAAAGAAACCTGGGAGAAAGTGCTGGCTCCGAGCTGCCGCATCCCTGCCACAGGCCAAGTGGCCAGGGAAGGCTGTTTGCAGCCGGCTGTGAGATGCTCGGGGTCGGGAGGAGGAGGAGGAGGAGGAGGAAGAGGAGGATGCTGAAGCACCTGCCCTTTGTGCCCCCAGAGCTACCTCCCCGCTGAAGAGGGGCAGAGACGCAGAGATGCCTGCCCCATCCGCGGGCAGGGACAGGCAGCACAAGGGGCAGGGATGTGGCAAGCCCACGTTGGGGCACAGGATGGCTCTGGCCACCTTCCCCAGGTCCTGGCTGCGGGAGGGAAAGGGGACGGGGGTGTGTGGCAGAGCAGGAGCGGATCTGGCTGCCGAGCTGCCCGGCAAGGGAGCCACTTCCCCTTGAGAAGCAGCTCGGTGCCTCTGCCTTTGTGCCTCCTCCCGAGCGAAGGGCCGCTCTCGGGGCCCCTGTAAGGCCGCCTGATTGCGGTGGCAGAGATCAGCCCCGCAGAAACGACAGCGGACGTGACTGGAAGCGCGAGAAGCTCCAGGCAGGGCTCGTGCAGCGCTGAGTCGGGGACGGGCCGCCCGGAGGGATGCCCCACGCCACCCCACAGCAAAGCACCCCAGCACCAGCAGGGACAAGGGGTAGGGGACGGTCCCATCCTGCTGTCCTCTGTGGCCCGGCGTGAGCAGCTCTCCCACCAGCCGGGCTCCTCTCAACAAAACCCAGGGGACAAAAGATCTGAATTTCTCATGGGAAGAGCCATATATTTAAAGGAAAATGATGTGTTTGGGAAATAAACTATGAAGCTCGTTTAAAATCCATCCTGACCCTTCTCCCCGTTTCCCCTCTGCAGATGTCACCGGGAGATGCCACCTCCCTTGCTG
The DNA here is from genome assembly GCA_026413425.1 of Tringa solitaria. Taxonomy (NCBI): domain Eukaryota; kingdom Metazoa; phylum Chordata; class Aves; order Charadriiformes; family Scolopacidae; genus Tringa; species Tringa solitaria. Next base: position 37,744,936 of record JAOXJM010000023.1, on the reverse strand, counting down.
CCACCTCCGGCCGGCCACCAAGGCGGTGACATTCTCCTGACATTGTGAGGGGTGGCCAAACCATTCGCCACAGTTCGGGAGAATAACAGGATTGATATGCAAGGTTTGGGATTTAATTCCAGCCCATGGATTGCGAGCGTAAACACGCTGTTGAGCCAACCCTGGTGCGGGGGCTCCAGCCGCCCAGAAAGATGCTGAACTCAATTACAGCCGCAGTAGCCAAGCGGGAGGCGGGCAGGGACCATCCCCACCTCCCCTGAGCCACGTCACCAAGATCGAAATCCAGATTACGCTCTCAGTTTCACGTAAATCTGGAGAAAAGGCACAAAACCGACGGCTGGAACCCTGCAAAGCTGCCATGCTGCGGCAAAGCTGGCACCCCGGGCATGCAGGTCCGTGGGCAACCCGGGGAGTGGATCCAGCCCCAAGTCTGCCAGCAATGTGGGGCTGGGATCTCTGGGGAAAGCGGTTGCAGACACAATAGCTGGTCCCTGCCAACCTCTGCGAGCACCAGGTGGTGATTTCGAGGCACCTGCTGAAAAAAGGCTTTAAATGAGATACAGCCATGGCACGGAGGGCACCTGCAGCACCAAAAACTCTGCTTTGACACCAAAACCTTACTTTTTTTTTTTTTTTCCAGAGCCCAGCAAAGTCCTGGTGACACCTCCCCATCTCAAATCATCAGGGCACCCTGCCCGGGTCCAGCCCATCCACTGCCCCCACCACTGCTGGCATCTAGGAAAATCCATCCCTCCCTATTTCCCCCATGCTGGCATGGTTGTTCCACACTTCATCCGAGCTGGAACTACTGTATATAATTACTGCTCCTCTGTTTATCATTATTCCATTTTATCACCTGCTTCTGAGGGGCTAATTTGTATTCTGCCAGGTTGGGCGCTGTCTGGCTGCTCTCATTCATGTAGCTGTGAAGAGGCATATGTATAGATCTCGGAGACAAATATACAGCTATCCATACGTAGGACACTTCATGCATCACTGACACCTATATGGCAAACAGACCCACGGAAAGAGATGATGTTATCCAAGTTACCTTTATCCTTTATCCGTAAATCTCCCGACCTCAACCAAGTTATTCCTGTTTAAACCAGGCTGAATTTGGCCCCTGAAATGGGGTCATTTCCTGCCGGCTGAAGGCAGGCAAAGCCGTCACCAGCCAAGGCAGGGTCGGGAGCATCTCAGTGCTAGGCTGAGGCTACAAGGAGCCACCTTGGGAAGGCCAGAGGAAGAAATTCTGCATTATATTAGAGCAAAGGAGAAGATGATTCAAGTTCTCCTGGATTTACACTGGTTTAATTGCGAGCATCTCAGCAGGCCCCCAGCCAGATTTTGCAGCATTCCTCATCATCACATTTCAAAAGGACTTGGAAACATCTATTTATCTGTTGCAATATGTACAACATAACACAAATAGATGCTACAGTTTGAATATATTATTTGCTACACACCATTAGAAATCGACTCCATGGCAATATATCAATATTATACATATTTATTGCTTCAGCAAGAAGTCATCACGCCCCGAGAGCCTTTGCCATCTTCAGTGCTTTAGCAGCTGGGCTGCCAGTCACAACGTTTTCTCTTGAATCTCCTAAAATGATGGCCAGGGGACAAAACCCAGAGATGCCCCAACACCCAGTGTGGACCAGTGGCACCACTCCGCAGCGTTACTGGAGCTTCCAAACTCTCGTCAAGGCCCTGCCCTCCATAGCATCCAGGCTGGTGCTGGCTGAGGAGAGCTAGCCTGCCCATGGGCACAAGGGCTACTGGGGGGTCCCCACCAGTGATGGGGTTTGGAGCTGTGGATCGAGCCCAGGATGAGACCTGGGGCAGCAGCGATGGCTGGGCTGGCTGGCTCCTGCAGATGCAGACACCCCCCCTTCATTGCTCATCTCCATGGGAACGAGCCATCACAGCTAATGACGACTGCTTAAATGGCAGCACCTATGACAAACGCAGGGCTGATCTGGCAAACGGCGCCGGTGGCCGCTCCGGGATGACGGCTGGGGTTTCACAGCTCCAGACAAGCCAGGTAGCCACAACCTTCCCCTGCCGTGTTTCTCCTGGTCCCCCCTGGCACCAGCAGAGCTCCTGCGAGCTGCAGCACCCCGACAGCATCCCTGCATCCTGCTCCTCACAAACCCGATAAAGAACATACTGCACCAAGATCACAACACATCCTTTTAAATTCCCCAGGAAAATGTTAAGTCTGGAAAAGCCTGCAAAATATTCATATCAGCATGCCGTGATTGCTACTAATGAATATAAATGCCAGCCCCCGGCACATGGCTGAGAAACTCCAGGCCCATGCAATAGGGCCTTTCTCCTTCTTAAATATCTCAGCTTTTCCTGAAATGCAGCAATTTAACGCTGGGGAGCGAGACAGTGTGTTCTCCAGCCACGTTCCTGCTTTTATAGCAGCCCAGGTTATAAATAACAATCAGCCTCTCCCGCCAGCCTGCTCCCCTATCCCCCTTCGCTTTTTTTAATCTTTGCCAAAGGTACTGTTTAGAGATCTTTCTAGACCATTTATTTTTAAATTACCAGCCAGAGGAGAGAAGAAGGAAAGGAAAAAAAAAAAAAAAAAAGAAAGAAAAAAGGCAAAAGAAAGAAACTTATCGGGCTGATAGCTTATCGGAAGGAAATCCAAATGTCACATTAGTTGAGAAAGTTGGAAGATTAAATTTTCCAACACCCTTCATCTGCTGCTGCTGACATTTAGGGGCTTTTTTTCTCCCTCCTCCTTCTCCTCACCGCATCTCCTGAGCTGGGTAAGCAGCAAGGGGCAGCCCCTGCCTGCAGCTGGCACCGGCACCGTGTTCTCCCCTGCACCGGGGGGTGCTGAGCCCGATGCGCAGCCTCCCACTGCCATCCCCTCGCTCCCACCCCTCCCCAGGGACCCCCAGCAGGCGGGTGGGTGCCGGGGGGCTGATTTTGGGGTGAGCGGTACCTTCACCTGCAAACTGCGTCCCTATGGAGGAGGAGAAGCGACGATGTTCGGTTTGGAGGGGGGACAAAATGACACAGTCCCACTTCTCCTCATCACATCAGCCCTGTGTCCTGCAGAGAGGATGGGGACAAGGACCAGGGCTTGCACGGATATCCCCAGGCCCCAATGGATGCTATACTGCCACTGGGTACCTCTCTCCAACCATGGGAGGAGCAGCAACAGCAAAGCCTCTCACCTGCCACTTTACAGCCTGGGAACCAACAGCTCCTGGCTGAGGCAAAGCAGAAAATTAAGTCCATAATGTGGTCCTCCAGCCGGGACTTGGGCACAGCTCCATCAGCTCCCACCAGAGAACAACACAACCCAGGGGATTTTGGCCTCAGCTGTGACTTAAGCATCATCCCCTGTCATAAACGCAGTACTAAAGATAGAAAATCACTTTATTTCTGTGTTGTTCTGCCTGTGATACCCATCTGAGAGTGTCTGCTGATTTGAACACTTGTCCCCAGATAAACCCCACAGCCCTTGCTAGCGGGGAAAGGTGAAAACTTCTCTTCTGCAAACATTTTGAGAGCCTTGGGGACCCCCAGGAAAATTTTCTGATGTTCCCATTTGTTAAAAACCACTTGGAAATCCAAAATCTGTTTAGGAAGATAGCGGAGCTGAGGTGCAAGCAAAATGAATAGGAAGCTCATTTCTTTCTCACCATAGTTAAAGCCGGCATAAGGCTTGTGAATAAGCCCCAGTTACGTTGAATAGGCATTGTCCATCAGAACTAACTCCATTTCAGCTAGATCCTGCTCAATTTAAATACAAAAATTGAAGCTAAATAAAGAAAAGATGGAAAGAGCGCTATTTAGTTCCATTCAGACCTTCGGGTATCATCTCCCTCCTTTTTTATTTCAGCATCACCTTTTCTCTCCATTATTTTTGCTGGAATTAAATTTGCCGGGATTTCACGGGGAAGCAGCAACAGGATTGACAGGGAAGCTCCCTTCCAGCTGAACCCACGAAGCTTGGCAAGAGGACACCCCCAATTTTGCTTGATTTTTCCCCCCGAGGAGGACTGAAGTCAGCGTGGCTGATGACGGATTTGCAAGGCTGTTCCTCTCCCAGGACACCCCACCTCCCTTGGGGAAGGGCTGGGGAGCAGGGAGCTGAGCCCCACCATCCCCTGGGACACCGTGCCACGCCATGGTGTGCAGTTTCTCTCCTGAGTCCCATGTGCCGGGACGGCTTGGCGGGCACAGTTCCAAGGTCAAGATGCCTCCTTAACGTAACCAGGATGCTCTCCTCGCTTAAGTGGCTAATCCTAAAGCTAATGGCCAGGAGCTGCCAGCTCGTATCACCACTGCTGACACTGGCCAGGTATGGGCACCCAGGACTGGTCAGGGTAACACCAGGCATGGAGACATCCATCTCCCCTGTCCCCTGCCCTGCAATAGTGATGGCAAAAGCCCTGCCCAGCCTGATGGATGCATCAGTCCTGCTCCTTGGCTCCCTGGTCAGGGAGCTGCCCTGCTCCCCGGGCTGTCTCCTCCTGCCTCAACTGCCAGCCAGTTTTTCCTCTTCTTCTCCCCAAAATCTGCTTTAATGCATTTTAAGACCATTAGCTCCATCCTCTCTGGAGCTGGCATGGAGAGCAGGATCCTCTCCTCCCTCCTTTGGCAGCTCCCCCCAGGATGGGGAGGGACAGGAGACATCTCCAGCTCTGAAGGAGTGGGACCCTGACCAGGGAGAGCTGCTTGGGAAAGCAAGCACCCTCCCCTTCGGTCACAGCATTTACCTGATCTCTCCCATCTCCCAGACTCTCTGTGGCTCCAGCTTCCCCTGCCAAGGAGCCCTCCTGCTGTCACCACCTGGGGACAATGGCATGGGTGGTTTGACAGTAACTCTGCTTTGAAGGCATCCATCCGCTACTCCAGCCTGCCCCCAGCTCTGCTCTGGGGCATCACCTCCAAGGTGGGGTGAGAGCAGAGCTGGAGCTTGGCTCCTGGAGCGGGTGGGACCCCATCAAGCCTGGATCTTTCCCTCCCCTCCTCATGGGGCCTTCTGAAGGCTTCTGGGGTCACCCAACCGTTATTTTCAGATGAGGCCATGTGGCTTGCCAGTGGTTTGCTGCCAACACCGTGTGCTGCAGCTCCTCCCCTCCTGCTGTGGTACTGTCCCCCAATGGCACATCTGCTGCCAGCTCTGCCTCGGGGCAAGGACTGGTCCTGCGGCACCACCGCTGGCTGGGGCTGCCCCCAAGCCCCCACCCCGTTCTGTTCGGGGGTCCCGGCCAGCTCCCCAAGGACACCATGATGGCACCAGTGGCCCCATGCCAAGAGCATCACCGACCCAGCGAGCCCCTATTTCGGAGGGATCCCATGGCACAGCACAAGTTAGGAGCTGGGTGATCTGCCAACAAAGTGGGGTGCCGTGGGACAGCAGTCATTGCTGGTGGAGCCCCCTGTGCCCGCAGCGTGGCACCTGAGTGCCGTCGCCGTGCAGAGGAGCCGGCAAACGCCAGCCCCCTTGGGAGCACCGGGAGAGCGGAGCTGTCGGATCTGTATTTAAAGCACTGATTGCCAGAAATCACAGGACGGCTGTGCCGGGAGGGGGTTAGAGAATTAGATTCAGTCTCTAATTAAAGGCTTGCTCTTCATTTGAATTTCAGATGCCAGCTTTAATTTTAGAAACTTTTGCAGGTAGCGGAGCGACCTGCCCACCTGCCTGCTGGCGGGCCCAGTGCCAGCGGGTAGATGACACCACGGCTCAGCTGGGGGGGACATGGCTGCAGATCGGGCACTCGCTGCCCACTGCAGATGCTCGTTATGCCAGCTGTAACGAATGCTGCGCCAACACCCCCCAGTATAGTGCGGGGAGAGCCCCAGGAAGGGGGGGTGACCGTGCCAGCGGTGCAGCAGGGACAGTACTCACGTATTCGGTGTCGGCCTTGGAGTCGTAGTACTCGATGTCTTCCTCCTGCAGAGAAAAGGGAGAGCTGACTTAGTACCAGGCAGGGACGGGGATGGAATAGGGGTCCCTCCCCTTTACTCGTCCCCTCTGTCATGCTGCTGGCAGCCACCCTGTCACTGGGGACTGAACCCTGCCCAGCCCACGCTGCCCCCGGGACATCGTCAGGACCACAGATCCCCCCTGTCCACCCTCCAAGGACTGGCCGTTGCCTGCCGTGGCTTGCTCCACTCATGGCTGCCACCGAGATGCAGCAGCGTGGGGCCACACACAGGTTCTGCCGCAGCCAAACACCCCTGCCGCGGTGCCACCGGTGTGATGGTGACCTCTGCGCTGCCACCGGGTGAAAAGCTGCACTGTGTCCCCACACCCGGGATGCTTTGGTCCTGCTGCAGGCATTGGGAGCTGCAGGAGAGCCGGGCACAGGCAGTGTGGCAAGCAGCGGCCCCGCAGCTGGCAGAGCTGCCCTCCCTGCACAGCAGAAACAGGGAGAAAAGCCTCCTCGCTTCCAGGGAGAAATGCATGTCGTTAATTTGGGGTATTTAGAGCCTATTTAGGCAGAAAGGTCTGCTTGGATTCCTCTTCCCCGCGTGTCAGGACGCGAGGCAGCTGATAAAATTCCTAAAGAGGCAATTCGGAGAGCGGCAACGCTGTCACAACAGCGTTTCGTGTGCCATCAGAAGGGGTAATTAAAGGGCACTCGGAGACTCGTCTCTGCGTGCCGGGACGCGAGCGCGATGCACCGGCAGCCGTGGCAGAGCTAACATGTCTGCCACTCAATCAGCCGTCAGCAGCCGCCCCGCAGACCAGCCGTCCTCCCCGCACGCACCGCCAGCGCCTTGGGATGATTACTGCTGTTAGTGTTTAACGAGGAAAGCTGTCTGGGCCCAGAACAGAAATGCAGCTGAAACCTTAATGGTGCTGACTGCATCCCTGTCCTCCCCGCTCCTGCTGCTGCCCCTGCAGCATCCAGCCTGGCCATGGGCTTGTGCCAGGGGTGTGTGACACCCAGCCCAGCCTGGCCACTGTGACACCCAGCCCAGCCATGGGTCAGTGCTGTCGACACTGTGACACCGTGACACCCAGCCCAGCCTGGCCACAGGCTCGTTTTGGGGCTGGTGGCACTGTGACACCCAGCCCAGACTGGCCATGGGTCAGTGCCATCGACAGTGCCACCATGGCACCCAGCCCAGCCTGGTCACGGGCTCGTTTTGGGACTGGTGGTACCGTGACGCCACAGGCTCATGCTGGGGAAAGGGACCGTCAGGTCCAAGCATCTCGCCAGGCAGCTGCCACCGCTGGCTCCGCTGCCCTGGCCCCACCGGGAGCTGGCAGCCCCTAACCCATCACCACCTTTATCCTCTAGCCACAAACCTGCTCCCCAGAGCCATTTGCTGCTGCTGCTTCCCCAGGCTGTTAAGACACAAGACCACCAAGAGGGGGGAAAGCCCCTGGAGCAGGGATGCTGCTCCCTCCGGGGACCGGTGGCAGGGGGATGCCGCTGCGTGGCTGATGTCCCCCCAAGATGGGGATTGCAAAGGGCAGTTTCAGCACCCACTGGGCAGAGGGGCCAGTCCCTCCCGCGGGCTCCGTGGCTCTAATCATGGCCGTAAGACAGCACCCAGAGGGGAAAGCAGGAAAAAAAAAAAAATCGACACAACATCTTCCAATTTCTGCTATTAAAAAGCCTAGTCATTAAGGGAATGTACTTATTAATTATCTGTGATTTGTTGTGAAATGCTGAGGGGTTTACAACAACAAGAAAAGAGGAAAAAAAATTAATTTCTCTTCAGATGCCCTCCCCGCGCCCCTCCCGGCCCCACGCACGCCCCTGCCCCTGTCGGCACTGCTGGCTCCCCGGGTCCGTGGCCATCTGCACTTCCTAATTAAAGGAACCCCCGGGAGACCCGTAACACAAACGAGCTAATTTCATGTTTAATGATCTTTAATCAGAAGTGAGTGTGACTAACAACAGCCATCCAGAAGGTGCTTCGATATTCATTTTATCTTCCATTGGCTCCTCCGAAAAGCTCGAATCCCCTCCCACACGTGGTGGCCCCAGTGGTCCCATGGCACGGCATGGCACGGGGAGCAGACCTCCTGGAAGGACGCCTCTCCCACCGGTTTCCCTAGGGATCACAGAGCCCTTGCCATGCACTATTTCAAGCCCTGACAACCCCAGGAGCAGCCGAGTGAGATCCTGTCCCCACTCCATGCCGCGGCTGAGGTTTGCGTACGTGAGACGACACGTGTGGCATGGTCAGTATCACCATGGCCCTGGCCCCAGGACATGCCCTGATGCCAGGCACCACTCTCCTTGCTATGATCCTCCTGATGCTGTGGGGCTTGTGGGATGTGAGGGAGCCTGCAGGAGCTGGCAGGGCATCCCTATCCCTGGCATCTGGAGGCTGGTGGAACCGGTGACAATTTATTCCAGGAAGGAGGGACAGAGCCCTCGGAGACCCTCTAAGAGAGATGCCAGGGGTCTCCCAGGAGGCAACACAGGACCCTACAATTTCCTCTCCCTAATATTTATTTTTTAAACCATGCTTGCCTCCTTCATGTAATCCTCTCTTCCTCCTCCTCTGGTCCACATTAAAGCCAGCACCCGGTCTGTGTAAATAGCACTGATATTTCTAGAGCCTTTCAGAATAAATACCAATAAAGAAAACAAGGGAGTGAAGACGTTGAGGGATTTCAGGGTAAAACATTGCCCCCGTCCCTTGCAAACGAGCCTGCAGAAAGCACTTGGTACAGGGGAGGCAGCCGCCGGGTAGCTGCTCCTCGGTGATGTGTCAACTGCTGCCCCTCTTCTCGTGCTGTAATTGCCAAACGGCATCGGCGTAACGGCACTGCCAGACATTATTTCCATATCCTCAACAGGGTTTATTTCCATCTCCTAAACCCTCACTGCAAGGCAGGGGGAAACGACTTTGGGAGCCCGGTGCAATGGCAGACTACTCTGCAAACGCCGCTGAAGATGTCGCCCAGGCTTCTCCGCCAAAGCCACCGAGCAACCACCATCCCTGCACCAAACCTTTGGGGTTCGGTGTCACCGGGCAGCCCCTGGCCAGGGCTTGACCCAGGTAGAATCATAGAATCATTCAGGTTGGAAGAGACCCTTGGGATCATCGAGTCCAAC
>JAOXJM010000023.1:37724188-37735768 GCA_026413425.1 Tringa solitaria | reverse complement strand
GCGACTCCACCACCTCCCTGGGCAGGCTGTTCTTTATATAATAAAAGATTACTGATTACTCTTTGTTACTTCTTGGTCCATGTTACTCTGATATCTGAGAGTATTGCAGTATTGCAAAGCATTGACCTTCACAGCACCGCTATGTGGTGAGAAGCACTCCATTGCTTATACAGGTGGACTATGAGGTACGAGTGGAAAAGAATAAAAGGGGGGGGGGGGGGAGGGTTCTGATGCTGTCTGGGAGATGGCACTGAAAAGCTTGGCCAGTTGACTAACCTGAGACAAGAACTGAGGAGCCGGAGCTTGTCTCTTTATTCAGACCCTAAAAAGAGAACCAGGGACTCACTCAAATAAGATAAGGAGCAAGGCCCAAACATTCATTTGCCTTATGAAGGCAGAACACAAGGTACAGGAAATATAAAACAATTTTAATCCCACTTATACCTTCAGAATAGGTTGAAAGTATTGCCAGGACCTGGCTGACACTCCACAAATGGGCAATGGCCTTATCCCACAGGCACTGAGGTTGTCCACAGAAAAAGGTACGAGAGAGGTCCCATCTGTTTCTAGATGAAATCTCTGGTTAAAAGCACAGATACTTTAATGAGTGTTTTGGATACTTTACGGCCATCCCTGCATTGCTTCTTTATCCACTGAGGTGATACACTGTCATGGAGATGGTGAAGAGAGATGACCTGCCTGCTCTAGACATGATAGTATCCTTTAGGTGGAAAGAGGTTGAGGCCTGCGAGCAGAGGGAAGGGACTGTAGATCACTCTATATCCTAAGTGAATCACAAACTGGTTTTATGAATATTTACTTTCCAGACATAATAGTACATGGAGACAGAGACGTAAAATATAGTTTGCTTATTTGAAAGTATATAACTTCTAATTTCCTTATTGCCATATATCATTCAACTATGTTCAGAAACACCAAAATAGGAAAACATACTGGCCATAAACTGCGCTTTTCAAAACATATCACCAGCCAAAGCACTGGTATTAAAGTTAACTTTAATGTAATGTGAAAGATGATCAGAATAAGGATCACATTTACTATGTTGCATCTATTTTCAGCTTGAAAATTTTCATAACTAGAATGTTTACTTCTTCCTAAATTTAAAAGCAGCATGCATGGAAAATTACATTCCGGCCAACACTGCTCATCAATCAAACACTTCAGGGTTTTCCTGGACATACAGAGCTCTCACTGCAACGACTCAGACAGATCGGGATATAAATTTTTACCTGCAATCAAACACAGGACTTAATACTAACTAGTGAAGGATTACTTTCAAATTCTTCTTTTAACTCATTCCTCATTTTCAGTCACATTTTCTCTGAGCTTTAAGAATGAAGGTAGGCTATTCAGCTTCAGTGAAACTGGCTGGATAAATCAACTGTATCACACATTTTGCATCAGACCAAATACTGATCCAAGAAGAGCAATTTTTGAAGGTTATTAGAAATGGCAGACTGTCACGTGTTCTTTTTTTATAGCTCATCCACCTATTCCAATTCAAACTGAGGTTACATTTTTACAATTTGGTCTATAATTAATCTGGTAAATTATTCAGAAGTAGTACACAAATATTACCATGCATTTAGGAATTTTAAAATATAAAACTTCATTTTTAAACTAAAAATACGTACTTCAATATCTACAGATAAAAAAATGTACCATTTTATGAATAATACGTAATACTTTTTTTCAGAGAAGTCAAAGTAAAAAATTAAAAAATCTGGGAATTATAATCTCACCAGAAATTTAAGTATCAGACTCAGCTGAAAACATGGCCTTTAATGTCCATTCCTGATTTCAAGCAGAATTAAAAGCACATCAAACTTCTTACAGAATACCTCATCACATTGTGTACTCTGCTGTGCTTCGTGAGAACTCACTACAATGAATTTCAGTTTAGAAAGACATGACATTATGTACCTGAACTGGAATCCATGTTATTTGTGTATCATTTAAACATGTTCAAAAGTATGTAATACAGAGTTTAGATTCTGGCCTGGTGGCAATTCTCAGCTGTTTGCTGCTAATAACTAGACAGAATGCAAAGTACTAGGGAACATGAAAAGATGGTTTTAGGATAAAAATGGTTAGATTAAAATCTTGTTGGACATCTGGATGGGAGTGGGCTCCTCACAGCTTTCAACACTACCCCTTGATTTCTTTCTCTGAAAAAAAAAAGGCCCATCAGCAATATGTGTTCATTTTCATTAATCCAGGTAGAAAATCTGTTTGTTTTTTTTTTTAACGAAGAACTGATTCTGCAAAGATCCTTCACCCCTCTCTTCCCCCCAAAATAAACAAAACAATTGAATTAGGCTTGGGAAACACCATGGTTTTGAATAGAGACTCCATGCTCATTCACTGCCAACACAAGAACAGAGAGTTTGTGCAAATCTAACACAGAGTTTGTTTTTTTGTTTAAGAACTGATATTTTTTCAATGTTTTTAAACATGAGTGTTTTCCATAATGCAGTCTGTATATTAAATTACCAGTTTAGCTTTCAAGCAAAGTCTACTGTCACAAGATTGTTCTTACTCCCATATGTTTCAAACTTCAAAGATTTCTCAAGTCTCCGTTTTGGTTCTGATGCTATTCTATTGAGAACAGGCACAAACAGAATTTGTGGAACACAAAGGTAATGAAATTACAGAATCTGTCGCTTTGATCTGTTTTCCTCAGTATGCCACACAAACCAGACACAGAAATGCAAATCTGAAGATAAACAGCTCATTCATTGTTGAAGCCCTGTGCATTTTCAGCATTTCCTTTGCTGAGACCCAGCCCTTACATAGAGAAATGAACACCATTAAGAGCACAGATAGATCTGCTTGCAAGATACTTAACGCTGCCTGTGGGATAAACATTCATACAAATCAAAACTCCACTGAGTACATATAAATTAAATATATCATTTGAAAATAGAAGAAACAAAAATGTTTCACAAACTTAGAGCCAATCTGAGCAAGTGCAGATCAAGCAGAGTACAATCTACTTAAGTAACAGACTTTATTGACACTGCAGCATTATCAGCAGACACCTGATTTCATGAGATTGCCCCAACTTCCATGCCACATATGTTATTCTACATGTTGTACAGGAAAATCAAGATACCACTCAGTGAACTTAACAGGATGAAAATACAGATGAAGGCATAGGTCAATGCTGACTTTGGCTGAAATGGTTTGCAGTGACAGTCTGCCTGGATGAACTAACAGTGAAGAGTCACTTCTTCCCTTCCATGCAACTGGCAGCAGGGAAGTGATACAGCCCAAAAGCACAGTTGCAGAAACCAATCCAAAGAAAGGGCACTTGGGCCACTAAAAAGACCTGCAAGAAAAAGGCACAGCTGCTTGCCCTTCCTCAAGCTAACTGATTAGTGAGAGGGATCATCATTCATCACCAACATTTGTACCCTTCATGTTGGCTTCAGCAGATTGTTTTCTTCCTCATGCCAGTAGAGGATAAACAAAATTACCAGCAACTCCATGATACACATGAAAGATGATTCAGATCAAATCACTGTGAACCCCAAATCAGTCACACCACCCTAAAAGTTTAAAAGCAGAATACTCTTTCACAGATCCAAAAATCTGACTGTCATCTATTGTTCTTTCAATATGAAAAGTAGTATCGTCTGGCAAATTGTATTTTTTCAAACAATAAATGGAAATGTAAAAATCTCTTTCCTTATACCAAGACCAAGGCCAAACCAAACTGTCTGGACCACTTCTCAGTCAGAGATCAAACCTAGTGTCCCTAAAGGTGATGTCAAGAGCTATCCCTCATGATTAGTTACATTAGATAATGGCTATAAGCAAGTAGATAACAGCTAAACTTTTTGCAGCATGTTCTCACTGATATCAGTAGATCTGCTTATGGGAGCAGGTGTAACTTTAGGATCTGAGCTAGGACTGAGGAGGGTGCATCATCCACCTCGCAGCAGAAATATATAGTGGTGAAGAAAGAGGATTCACCTTGCATAAGGGTAAATCGGAATTGCTGCAGAAAGCACAGCTCTTGTCAGCCCTGACCTGGAGAAAGCCTGTGAGGCAACTTCTTCAATTTATTCCTAGGACAAGATGGATCTGAGGACTAAGCATAAAGCTGGCAGAAATTAATGTTTTTTACCTTTTTTGCTTAGCTGCATTGTCACTGCACAGGCTACTTCAGACAGTCTATTTAGTTTATTTAAGAAATTATAAGGAGGCAATTAGTGCATGGTCTCAGTCTGGAAGAGATTCTTTGCTTTTTCCTCTGACAAACTCATAACAATCCATACCAGTGGAAGCTGAAGCTAACCGAATTCCAGCTAGAAGTTTAATCACTGCAATACCACAACGCTAAAGCGGAAGCTTTAGCATTGCCTGATGCCATTAAATCAAAGCTAGTTATCTTTTCAAAGATGTGCTATAACTCAAACACACATCCATGGGTCTGACATAGCAATTATTGTTGTGGCTTATTGTCCAATATTATAAAGGATATCACTAAAGATCTTGGCTCTACATCTGGCCATAGAACATTTTAATCTACAGTGCTATTCATTTTACCTTCACTGTGTCAGAGGAAAACATAAAATGAATCGCTCTGGATATCAATTCAAGTCACCAGCCTAAACATGTAATGAGGACTAAAACGATACAAACTCTCTTCATTTTAAGAGATTTTTGCAAGGATACTTTTACATCTGTTTTTACAATGTCCTTGGGGTTGTTTCTTTTTTGAGGAGAACAACTAACTTATAATAAACTAATTGTATTATTAATAAGGAAATTATTCAAAGAAAACAAGTGACCGGAGTGACAATCATTACTAGAGAGTGGTTGTCTTGTCTGTTTACCGCAAGCTAGGGAAAATCTGGCTTGTTTGGGAAGGAAGAGTGGGAAGTGACCATCAAAATGCTTTCTGAATTATTCCAGTTAACTCATAGTGGGTGTGTCCTTTTGGGTAGCTCTGTCCACAAGCTGTGAATAAAAGGCAAAGAGAAATTTTTCCTCAAAAACATTTAATATAAACTTATAAGCAGAAGTGAAATTAATGGAAATGACTGATAAACTAGGTAAAATATTATTACAATAAACTGCCCATAGAAGGGGGAATGTGAAATTAACAGCTGGCTACAGACAGTAACAGTTTCTGAGTTTTTTCTCCAACTCTTTCTGACACAACTCGATGGTAACATAGATTGAAATTAAGGCCTAATTTTAAGTGATAAGGCACAGCCAAAATATCTTTGAAAATACTTAGAATACTTCAAAAATACTTTCTAGTTTGATTATCATTTGCAAATTCTCCTTGTTTGGTTTTATGTTGAGGGTAAGATTGTGGCAAGTGCAAAAGCAAGAACTGCATAAGAGCATTTTTGGAAGGAAAGGAGTGTTGAGAGCCCTTGAGCCCTCTCTGTCTCACCTTTCCTTTTCCAATCAGCAGCAGAAAAAAAAATCATGGTACTGTTGTGTTCTCCTAATACCACTTTTCTCCTGTAGAACATTGGCTGATAGCAGGTCTCCCAAACTCTTTAGTTGCTGCAACAGTTTACCTGGAAATGACTTTCTGAAATTATCCTACTTAAAATAAATAAATAAAAACCAGCCATTCTGCTCAGAGCTAGAAACTATTGGATACACAGATACACAACACTACAAGCAAATAACTACAGAAGAAGAAAGTTTGTGAGCAAATTCAGCGGGCAAGGCATTCAACAAAACCACAAGAATAGAGCCACAAGGAATATGGCTAAGTGAAATCCTCAGGAATGAGTATACAAAGAGGACAAACCACACTTCCTTCAAGTACTCTCCTATTCCCAAAACGTTTAGAGTCAGAGCTTTTCTTAAGCCAAGAATGCTTTCATGCATTTATTAATTCTCAAAAGAATATTCTAAAGAATTTGTGTAACCTTTTAATACTCTCAATGTCCTGCAGCAAGGATTTCCACTGATTAACAATGTATGACACAGAGAACTGGCTTGTTTGTTTTGCTTTGAATTTACCAACTGCAAATTTCATCATGTATCCTTTACCAATGTTCAATAGCTATAACAATTTTTAGAAGGGTAAATACTGCTGAAGTCTAACTTGTTCCTCTTTCTTCACATCAGTTTTGGCTGAATTAGACAACTAATAGCAAAACAACCCAAATCAACCACTCATCTCAAGTTTGCTTCCTGCAGGATCCCTGAGGCACTAATCCCTTGTCCAGGGTTTCCCACTCTTCCCCAAAACAGGTATCATGAGTTCCTCCAGCCACAGGGAGTTAGCAGAATTCAGACAGCTCTTTCAGGGAGACTTCTGGGACCCATCAAGGCATTGGCACCCTTCCTGTCACAATCACAATCTCTTTCTCAGAGCCAAATCCAGAGAAAGAGTGTTAGGAATAGCTTGTCTTGCTCTAATAGAACAGCTGTACAATAAGTACATAAAGGGCGGTGTCTGCCTTTGCTCCATTCTCACATCAATCAGGAAGGCAAAATCTCCTACTGACAGACCCTGATTTGGCTCTTGCCAAGTTTAAATGCTGTGCTGTTACTTATTTAACTTTGGTACTTGCAATGTACACAGATAGACAATCCTGGTTACATATACCTTTTACTGGGCTAGAGAAAATTAGAAGCAGATGGTAGCAATATTACATGTACCTGCAAAAAAAAAGCGCCTTCTGTTCTAAGGTTCTGGTTCAGAGCTATCTGAAATCAAGAGAGGAGCTTTCACCAGTCTGAACAGGTACCACCCCATGCTGTGAGCTCTTGTTGGTAGTTTTCAAAGCCATGGACGAATGGCCTGGTTCTCACTGTAGCACACACAGCAAGCAGGCTTCTGGGTGACGCTACCTGTGCGCTTGTGCTAATGGGAGGCAGGGAGAGAGGGGACACATCCATACCTGCTCCTCTCTGGCATCTGAGGTGGTTTTGTCCCTCAGGAGGAAGCTTGCTGATGAGTTGAGAAAGTGCAAACTATAGACAGGACTCTTCACACTTCACAGAAATCAGCATCATCTCAGCTGGGTGACAATTTTGCAAATACAGTCAGAAGAAAGCACAAGATCTCGCTCCCCACCTTTCAGTGCAACAGACAAATTTCCACATCTGTTCAGCCCAAAATGAACAGACTTCAGTAACTATCCTGGTAACACTTCAGTGGGAACCTCCATTAGGTTTGTAATGATCCTAATAAGAAGAATCACTTTAGCAGCTTTCTTCCATTCCCCAGTTATACTCAACTCCTCACTTTCCATCAGCAGAGAAGTGAGATAGACCTTTACAAAATAGGGATATGCACAAAGTGCTACATTTACATCCATCAGAAAGGAAAAGTACAGATAAGGTATGAGTCCCGCTAAATCAAAACCTGCAATTAAAGAAACCATTGTCTGTACTCCATAGTCAAGTTGTGTTTATACAGCAATTTTATCCAGCTTGTCATCTCATCAGCTTTCAGACTTTCATATATTTCAGAGAAGTCATTAGGTAGCTACATTATTCTGTCTCCTCAATTATTTCCATTAGGTATCATTAATAAGTCATATTATAAAGATCTCATTGTTTTAGAACTGTTTTTCTGGCTAACGACTAAATAAAAATTCTTTATCCAAGTCAACACTTTAATGTTTTAAAACATTTGAATTGCATCTAGAAAGATCCCAGATATTAATTTGGAAGCACTTCTCTGAGTTGCATATTGCCTTTATGATTTTGCTAGAATTTACAATCAATTTGGATTAGCATTTACATTTAAAATGAAATGTTTCATAATCCAGTGTCATTGTCTTAAAAAACATTAAAATTATTGAGAGAAGACAAGCTACTTTTTTTCACTTAATCTAGGAGTGTTTTTTTCTTTTCACTAATAGTATAGACACATATACTGTCCTTTCAAAGATGGGAAAATTGATGGAAAGTAATTAACCGCACAAATTAAGCTTTGCTATCACCCTGAAATGAAATGACTATCACAAGATGCTAATTAGCTGGCAAAGTATCAGGAAAGAGTGTCTGGCAAGGGCATTCAGGAAAAAAAGAAAAGTACCAAGTTTTATTTATTACAATTATCCAATTTTCATGTGCTGCATGCCTCCGGCTCCCCTATTCAGGATCTCTGTATAAGGATGGAGTGGCTGTTTCTTTCCTCCTCAGCAGAAGATAAAGCAGGGTCAAAGAGTACATGCAGTGTCAATCTCATTTCTATGTAAAATTCAGCCAGCTATGAGCATAATTCAGAATATAAAGTAGTGATGCTACAAACCATAGAACCTGGGCTTCATTTTTTCCTCCCACAGATATGACCTATACATCAAGCTGAATTGTAGGTATCTCCTCCACATGCTAAATTATACAAACCACTGCATTTTCTTTGAGCTTCCTAACACACCTCTATAGAAAAAATGCTGCCCCCCTCAAAAATAATAATAAAAAAAAAAAAGGCAGGCTGTCAGTGGCAGCGATTCTCATTATTTCCATGCATGAGCTATGGCACAGCACCCAACGTGGCAGGAAGATGTCCTGTGCTCTCCCCTACTAGGAAGGGAAAAAAAGCAAGGATCTGGTTCAGTGGTCTATAAGACTTTCCTAATCCTTACAGGAACTACATGATTCAACCCTATAAAAGCAGCCAAGTTCACCGGAAGGGATAATAATTGAATTTGCCACAGTTGCTTTCCAGTACATGTGGCTGGTCTGGGCAAGTCTATACATACATAGTTTCTTCAGTAATTTACTTAAATAAAATAGATATTGGGTATAAATGCTAAAAAAGGAAAGTAAATAATTTTTATGCTTCTGGGCTGCTTCTTTCCTCCTATAACTTCCCATATTCCCCAAACTCAAATGCATACGTTGCAGTGATACAGTGCAGCTGCAAGGACACAACTGAGGGGTAATGGTATCTGCTGGACTTCAAGAGCAAAAAGCAAGAGCAAACACAGGCAAGGCACTCTCAAAATCTCCTGCTGACTGGACAGGAAAAGCCATATTTCCTACAGGGTCCTTCCTTGTTTATGTCTAGGAGTTTGTTTGAGACTAAAACCAACTACCTTCCCTGTCACTTTTAAAATGTACTGTATCTCTCTCTTCTCTCATCCATGTATTTTTCAATAAATTACATATGTTGGTAATAGAAAACACAAGCTACACAATGCGGATTCCCAAATTCTTCGAGTTAATTAGTACTTCACTGAAGGGCCCATTTAAGAAAAACTGGACTTTTATTACTATGACTAATCAGAGCAATGCTGTTTACAGTAAGGGTATACTGTGGATGCCTCTAGACTGCTCTTGTGATACAGAAGAAAAATTGGCAGCACATGGCATATATTGGCTTGCATCCACGCTGTTCCAGGTTGGTTATATTTACACTGCTCCGTAGACAGCAGGCCCCAGTGGATATGTGGAAACTATGTCAATATATCTGTGTTCAGCAGCCAGGGTTTCCTCTAAGAGAGAACAAATTGGTTTTGTGCCAAGGGGAGGCCAGAAGACAACTGATACCGGACAATCAGAGAGCTGGGGCCATGGTGTGAAAGAGAACGTGAGCCAAAATGACAGCATAAACATTTCCATGAGATGTGTGTCACACACTCACACATGAAAATCACTTTAAAAGATTTTGGAAGGACACCAATAACTTCAAAAATAATTTGTAATCTAATCACTATGTGGGCATTTACCGCTACAGCACAGTATCCCGGGTCAGGAAAGTAAAGAGATATGAACCTTTTCCTTCTGCTCTCATTTTGCTTGCTTTCTATGCCAACAATATTTTGTGCACGCTGAGTTTTGCTGTCCTCTCTCCACCTGTGCTCCTGCAGTTCTGTGGGTATTTCATCCAGAGATAGATAAGAAAAACAACAGAAATCATTGACATAACGATATGCAGTGGGAATATGAAGGGCATCACATTAGGCAAAGCTATTACTTCTGGTTTGGTTGGTTTTAAACCAGCAACATTTCACCGTGCCTCGTTCTAAATTATTTTTTCCCTGACGGGCATTATTTCTGGTGATTTAAATAATTTACTTTTTCACAATACTTAAGGTACTTTACAGCAACACAAATGTAATTTTAATCATTTTCCTTTCCTTTTTCTCTCTGAGTCCCTGCATTCTGTTTAAGTTTGACCAAAGAGTCAGTCTAGCAGTCAACACGACTGCACTTACCATGTAAAACAGCAAGAACCTGTTCTCACTCGACCACTATTCAAACTGATGTTTTTTTTGGCACCGGTAGTTATGGTATGTCTCTGCTAACATAAACTACTAACTGTGATCAATAAACGGACAACAAAGTTCTCTTGCAGAAGCCATCCATCTGTTACTTGCTGTAGAGGTATTGATTTGTATTCTGCACGTGTAGCCACATTATCACACAATATACATAATACAATGATGCAGTTACTGAAACTAAGAGCTAAATCTTCATTTGTCTCATAGGTTGATCAAATAAAAATAATAGACTTGTGACATTCATACCCAAGCAATATTATCACTTCTATTTCCCCATTTTGAGGCCAAGGAAAACATATTCACATAAAACATACCTAGCAGTTTCTGGAGAACAACAAAAGGTTTCAAAAATTATGGTATTGTAATAACTCTTCTTTCAGAGAGCTGATCTTAATGGGAGGTTCAGAATTTCAACAACAACAAAAAATCCTCTGCTTTGTTTAATGAGATCACTTAATGAAGAGCGCTTAATTATAGTTTTATGAAGACTTCCTCACGTCCCTTTAATTGCTCTTTCCCACTCTAATTAACCTCTTGAATGCCAATCTAGCTTTCTTTCTGGCATGCCCCATTACTATGCCTTTTAAGTGTGATCCAGTAACCCAGAGTAATAGCAGGACGTACAGCACACATCCTCCACATCATGCGTGATCCCTCCAAGGAACATATTGCAGACAGCATGTTGCAGGCACCTTTGCGCTGCAGCCTGGTATCTGATGTGTTATCATGCACTCACAGTGCTTTGTGAAGAACTATATGCTTTACTCTCTGGTCTTAGCAGACTTTTTTTTTCTTTAATCAATTTATTAAATGAAAAGGGGTCCAATTCATCATTTTAATTAATATATTTCACAGATCAGCTAGTCATAGGAAGACCCACCAAAAACTGTGCACTTTTCTCTCTCCCACAATGAAGTGAAATTCCTCTCTGATTGACTGAATGCAGATAAATTCTGGAACACCTTGTCACTATTGCGCTACAAAGATGACTCATATTCCAACCTGCCTTTCAGGGACAAGCTTTTGGCTAATATTTCTGAGCAGTAGTGCAAGTGATCCTGTAGCAGGAAGACAATATGTATTTCAAAAAGAAGCCAAAGATTTTATTCTAATTAGGATGCTACCAGTAATGTTGAGATAGGTGCCAGTAAATCTAGATCACTTACAGAAAAATGTTAAGAATAAAACTTCTGTTAATCTTTTCTTTCCTCATTCCCAGACAAACTACTACAAGATTAAACTACTACTTGAAAGGACACTGTAGAGAGGTTGGTACTGGTCTCCTCTCACAAGCAATTAGCGATAGAACAAGAGGGAATGGACTCAAACTGCATCAGGG
>JAOXJM010000023.1:37711360-37724088 GCA_026413425.1 Tringa solitaria | reverse complement strand
GGATATGGTGTAGGGAAGAACTTTGTAGAGTAGGGTAGATGGTTGGACTCGATGAACCCAAGGGTCTTTTCCAATCTGAATGATTCTATGATTCTACTACATTAAACTACAAGATTAAACCCACCTGGACAAGTTCCTCTGCAACCTGCTATAGGTAGACCCGCTCTGGTGGGGGGGTTGGACTAGATGATCTTTAGAGGTCCCTTCTAACCCCATATGATTCTATGATTCTACTACTCCAGACACTGAGTTTCTTCACAATGTGAGAGAAAGATATTGCAGGCAGACATGAAAAGTACATATAGTATATCTGTGCCCTTAGTTTCCACCTAAGGCAGGGCAAAAATTGCACAAAGGTAAGAAAATAAATCAGTAGGGGAAACTTGTCTAATAGGAAACAGAGACTAAAACATTTGCACTATAAAGAGACAGTAAATTGTCATAAACAATCCTGGATTAAGCTACATAAAATCAAGGAGAAGTATAAAGACTGAAAATTCAGAGATTTCTGCATAGGCAGAAGAGAGAAGCAGTCATGGAGATATAAACAATCTTGCTGAATGTTTGGTTCTTCACATGACTTCTCTGGTTCTTGTCAAGTGTCCCTATAGCAGGAAGATCTCTGTACTCATAAATACACCCCGACCATGACTTATCTTGTTTTCACTCAGACTTCCTTGAACTCAGAGTTAAATTTCTGCAGAAGAAATTTTGCAAGCAAGTATATCTCCCTCACATTATCTACCATCTGCGGACGGCTATTTGTACTAAGAGCATATTAGTAGATTACAAAAAGTGAAAAGGATGGCTGTAAAACACAGTAACTTCCTGAAATCTCATAAAAACTCAATATGCTTTACACAGAAGCTAAAAAATAGAGTAAATCTTAGCTGTAAGTTAAACGAGTACAAGCATCACACCTCAACCCCGCGTGTTGGTCACCCCTGAGAAGAACAGCTTTCTGAAGTATTGCTTTTGGACCGAAACAGTTTTACTACATTTAGAGTATTATTTGCCATTATTAATCAATAAGCCAGTTTCCTGAAACAACACCAGCCTGCCTGCTTGTTTTGTTATATTCTTGTTTTCCCCTAAAATGGACATTTCTTGAATGGGAAGCCTTACTGAGCAGCTCCTCATTGAGCAAGTATGTTTTGAAAGTCAGCTTCCATCAGATAATGTTCTTGCAGCTCTTACACCAAAACGAGTATGTCGTCAGTGCCTGTGTCCAATTTCCACCCCCATTATCTTCTTATAAATAAACCATTTTCAGACCACGCCTCTGACAGTCACTAATGCTTGCAGGCATGGCTGTCAGTGAAATGTCACAGGCTGGCATTGACAAGCAACACCAGGGAGAGAAACGGTGGGCTGGAATGAATGGTAGCTTTTTGACATGCCCCCAGGTATCTGAGTGGTTTGAGGGTCAGAGCCAGGAAAAAGCAGTCCTAAGAGCAGGGCAGAGGCTACAGAGAACTTCAGTACCTATACAACAAAAGGATAAAGGCAGAGCAAATGCAAAAGGACAAAGACAGTGTCAGTCTGAAAAAATCTGCACCTCTTAGACTTTAAAGTTTAAAGGAAAAGTATGTTTAAAAGTACTGCTGACCCTAAGACTGAGAGCAACTGCATATCAGAGAGCTTGGGAGCCTTGAGCAATATGATCAGTTTCTTCCAATTGAATTAAAGTTCACCAGGACACATATTTCAAGATAAATTTTGAGGAACAGTACTCCCCCTCTTTTCCCAGCTTTTCTTTTGTAAGCCACAGAGAATGCTATAAACAAATACAATCAAATTAAAAGTTCAGAAATACCTTCCAGGTCTCTAGGCTAGACTTTACAGAAGCAGTTTTTAGTTTTCTTCCAAAATAGAAACTAACAGTATATGAGCATTTTGTGATACAGGGAATAATGCGACAGACTTAAAAATGGACTAACTGCATAGATCACACACCAAAAAATTTGCAACCTCTATCAAAAAGCAAGTATGTTGTGTAACTAAGAAAATTTTTCATCTCATAATATTTTCAGTATAATGTCTGGAATATTTCAGTGTTTCTGCTATAAACTGCTCTCATTACAGTCCTGACCAAATCACTGTGAGAACAACCCCCTCTTTCCCATAACTCCTGCTATTTCAGACAGTTCATGGTTTGCTTCTTAAAATAACTTTATTTTTAAAGTTTTATTAATTTCATAGAATCACTGTGTATCATATAATATAAATAACCAACTTCTGTGGCAGATATTTACTCCTACGTGATGAATCAAGGCTTTCTCTCTTTTAAGATGAGAGGGCTTAGGTCAATCCTAGATTTATTGTAACAGGCTATTATTCTAATGCTTTTAATACTCTGAGATTCTTAATAATAGGTATGTGTTACAGTAGAGCTTTTGCTTTATTTTTTCTACCATTATTAAAGAATTCTTTATGGAAACAATTACTTCTGACTGAGAAATAAACAGGCTGACCACAGTATATTGAAAAAGCATTACAATTAGTTCTGTGATTATCATTTGAGTAACAAACAAACTATAATAACTCTAAACATCCAAAAGAAATGGATGAAGCCTGTTTTTCAAGTGCGGAAGCTATCCATTCACACATATATTTATAAATAACAAACCAAGCTTCTAGTTTATTTTTTCATTCAAAGATTGGATAGAAAAATCTGATTCTTGTCCAAAATTTGATACTGTATATGTTTATCTTTGGCTCAGGTACAGCACCACATAAATACAGCACTTGATTTTAAGTATACAATTTTATAGCACTGCAAGATTATTTAGCTCTTAGTGGTGACAGCAGAGAGCAATGGATAAGCTGTCACACTGTACCAAAACTTTCCGTTTTTTGAAGAAGGAAATAAGGAAAACCAGAATGAAACTGGGAAAATAAACCCAAAAATGGTTATGCCAAACCATTAACATAATGAACTTCTGCAATCTCTTCTGTACTGCAGAGCTAGACTGGAATAAAAAAAAAACATTGCCAACTTCTATAAAGTTGAGAGTAAGTTTCTAAAAATGTAGCCAAATCCCTTCTATGGTGAAGATCATAAGATACATATGTATTTCCTTTTTGGGCAATTATTGCAATTAATCAACAAACAAACAAATATCAGAAGCAGTCTTCTGGTAACAAAAGTTTCTTTCTGTACTTTTTAAATTTTAAGAACTACTCACAAACCCTGAAATCCAAATAAATTATACAGTTGAGTGCAAATGAATGTTCATCTGTATGTACTGTGTTTCACAATGGTGAACTTGGGTACACAACATGGGAAAAATTAAGGAAGTTCAAGTAGAACCTCAAAAAATGTCCTTCAAGACTTTGTATAAACCCAGATGCCTGACACCAGCTGTTCCAGTGTAAAAGACTCATTGAAAGGAATGCAAACCTCACCAGAAAATCTTGGCGCTCAGTCCCAGTATCCTTCTAAGATCTGAAGGATGTCTCGCTGAAAGCTGTTTTTCTCCATTTTTTCACCAATCCTAAAATTGTCTGCAGAGTTTCTGAAGGAAACATTACTTAATAAAGGAGGACTTGCTTCTTTTCAAATACTTATAGAAATGAGATTGCAAAACAAATTTAGCATCCGACCATGAACAATGAGTTCAAAGTCAAGAAACAATAGTGCATGGCACAATTTACACTTATAAAGCCTTCAAGTTCTTCCAGACTAACAGCATTGTGGGCAAAAATCCTAATCTGATACAGTTACTGTAATTTCAGAAATTAATCCAAGTTTTGAAAGCAATTCACTAAGGTTCAGATATGATCTGAATTACTTTGGTGTAAACTTCTACTAGCCCAGTGAACCCCTGGTGAAAGGACTGACAGTGGGACAGCAGTTTCTCCAAGGCACAAAGGTATCCATGCCTTCTGCAGAAAAGCTACTAGCAAATACCACCACTACCTTCAGTAACCTCTTGTCCTTAGGTCTTTCTCAAAATTGCAGGACTTCAAAGACAGATGCAGCAGAGACTCAAGCAAGGATGATGCTGCATTTCTTCCCTGGAGCCTCTGCTCTGTTCCCAGAAAAGGCAGTTTACATTTCGCTGAGATGTGGGCAGAGATTCTGACTGAGTTAAAGCTCCCGTTTCCAGACAGATCAGCATTGTCTAAGTGCATCTGCCACAACTTTGACGTGACTGGGATGCATCCAACCTATACCACTCACCCCCATTTAAAAGATGCTGTTAACAAACTGAGATGCTAGCTGTTTAAGTGACCTGAGTGAAATTGGAGGATTTTGTTTAGATTTTCCCAAAGTAAATCAAAATATTTCAGCAAAAGTGGATAGGTTCCCATGTGAAAATTCAATTTTAATGGAATTTCCCTTTTTACTGTAGATACACTGGCAGAAACCTCCCAACAATATATAAACTCCACAATGACTGGAAGCAAAAAAGCTGTCTGGATAATCCACTTTGCTAATCTTATTTTAAGAAACAATACTGAGAAATAGGAACTCAGGTCTAAAAATCAACAATGTGTCTAAGAAAACAACAGAAATATTGCTCTTTTCACTAATGCAAATGTGAAATAATGAATTCACACAACTAAGGAATAGAAGCTGCTACCTCAATGACCCATTTTGCATAATGGAAGGGAGGGCTCAGTTTAAGCTTGGTTCCAAAAAGTTTGGTCTATCCTGGCCCCACATGAGGAACAAAACCGAGATATAAATGTGCAACACCACTTCTCGTAATTTACCCACAAGTGGGGTGGCAGCCCCAAAATATATCCAAAGGACTCTTGGGGAAGTTGAGGGTTTCCTTGATTCTCCCAAGAAAAGAAATAATAAAACAAATAAGCAGTGGCATAGCTAGTGCCTATTCAGGAATTAGTCATCTTCAAGCCTGCAACAGAGGCACTAATATTCTGTGTAAAGCTGCTATTTTAGTACTCTGGCTGTCCTCTGGCACATCCTCTTTCCCACTATTTTTTTTATTGCCTGAAGTAAACCCCATTTAATCTTATCATAGAAAAAACAGTACGTTTAAACAAAAAGTTTAATTTTTAAGAATTTTTGATAGCACTAGCTTCCAGAGGCTTTTCTTTGGGACATGACTTTTCTTTGCGACACCTGTTGGCAGAAAGGAAAGCAAATGGCACGTACACCTGCAAGGCACTCCTCCTGTGGTGCTCGCAGGCATTTTGCTACCCACCCAGTCAGTTGCAGCAACTCCTAAAACTAGATGCATCTCCTTCTGCAACACTTGCTTGAAATTTTGTTCCCCTGCCAACTTGTTTAAAAACATCCAGAGCTAATCAAACTTTTTCATTTGTTTTTGGCTGCTTCCTTATCAAAACTTTACAAAACTTTAATTTCAGCCTCATGAGCCCTGCAGCTGTAAATTAATTGAATAAAATTTACAAACATTATGCACTGATAAAGCACTTTCAAGGCTTTTCCCTATTCATTTGACTTAGCTGCCTGGCATTACAGTCTTGCTTGACATGAGTTCAGAGCCTCTGGAAACCCTCCTAATCCCACTCTCCAGGCCCTGTGCCTATTCATGGAACCATGTTAACCCAAATCCAGAATTAATAAATCTCAAATGGTTTTTAAGCCCTCAGAAACTTGCCTTTGTTCACATTCCACCTTCTTTATATTGCAGACATCTTGTTTCACAGAGTAACTCTTACTTGAAAGACCTAAGTGGAAACCAATGTAGCCCCCAAAGTTACTGACATTTAATAAAATATCTCATTTAAGATTATTGTGGGTTGAAGCACAACTGCATTTAATGCAGTCATTCTGAACTCATCTGTTTATGTTTCACTGCAATATCTCCATGTCAGGGTTCAAATTAAACCTTTTCAACAGAATCACTGGATGATCTCTGTTATACTAAAGAGCAAAAAATCCCTTCTACCCATATACTAATCCATAATCCTCACCATTTCTCTTAATATGTCTGATTAGATCAGGAAGCACTACTTGTCTGAGACACAACATGCTACTGCTGGTAGTAATCTAAAGTGGATTTCTTACATTCTGTGCTGAAGTAGGAGTACAAATTATAAGTATTTAATGAAATATTTGACTGCATGGTAAAGGGACATTCTTATACCTTTTATCTGTTTAGTGTTTTCAAACAACTGCCAAACAATCATCTTTAGGGACTATTCCTACAAAAGTTTTTAGGAATTGTTACATGAAATCCATGGAACTTCGAGTTCTTCCTACTAGAGCTCACAGGAGAAGCACATGGAAGTAAATATCCAGGGTGTAAAGAAATGGTTTTACATGTAGGCATGAAGAATAACAGAGGGCTATATTGACCTATAACATACATGTATATAGGTCAATGAAATTTCAAAAGGGATTAATTTGTTCCAATATCTTTACCTCACCCAAGCCTCCTTTCATTTCTATTTTTATAGGCAAAAAACTACAAATGACACAATGCTAAAATGATGCCAAGCCACAGAAATACTACTCTTTTAACTGAACAAAAAAATTTTCCAAAAGTGTCAGGTGCTCGGGAGGAGGGGAAGGATGTTCCCAATAGTGATATACCAGAAGAAAATTTCATAAAGTCTTCATGCAAGCAACAAAATAACATAATTCAAAACAAAGCCCATAACATAAATAAAATACTGGAATGTATTCAGGCATATAGCAGATGAGGAGAATACAAAACATTAATGTTTTGGCAGTCTAATAATTTTAAGAGAATCAGATCAACAGATGTGGTGATGTCATGAAACTCCAAGAAAAAATTTGTAAATATATTGCAAAAAATGACATCAGAGCTATTCAACGACCCAAAGAAATATAAAAGAACAATGCTTTTTTAGCTCATCTTATTCATAATTCAATCAAGGACTACGACTGTCAAATATTTCACATGCAATTTTTAAGCAATCAAAATCGAAATAAACTGAGAACCTAAAGAAAAAGCACTTTCAAAGGCACAGAGTCCTGTCAGTGCCCCATTCCCACAGAAGCAAAACAGAATTTGGGCACATTATTAGCATTTTCGCTTTGAAAAGCTCCCACATGAATCAACTGTGCCCTTGAGACCAAGTATTTGAAATGCCTTCCATTAATTTTAAGAAAAAAAAACACCTCATAAAAATACTGCTTGTTTTGCACCGATGGGGACCAGGCTAGCCTAGGTAACGATAATTCCTAAAACCTTGGTATGAATTATATCCAAAATACACTGAGAAGTCACAAGGTTAGGAAAAAAAAACCTTCATGCAAGCAGCAAAAATGTTTTAAAAAGCTAATGGCTTTGAGCTTGTTTTCAGCTTTAACCCAAGCCTTTAACAAGGATTATGCTCTATTCCATACCATTTCAGCATCATTCAAAGAGAAATTCTTTTCACTCTCTCATCACACCAGCACCCAATCTGAAATCGTCATGCCAATATTTTGATAGCAAGAAGGTAGGCAAGTTTATAAAACACCTGAACTGAAGAGCAGGAACCCTATTGTCACTTCCATGTGAGTACTAGGGAAAATACTGTGGCAGGCTATATATTATTTATATCATCTGCTTACAAGTCACTTGATTTGTACTCAAAAATCCTGCCAAACAGACTCAAACAACACTCTAACATAACCATCCATATATTAGCTGGTTGGCAGGTTCTACTGTTCATTTATCAATACAGTATAGGAAATAAAGGCTGAATTTATTTCTGCTCTTTTACTAGTGATGCTGGTAAACTCTGAGGATGCTGCAAGAAATGAACTCCTGACCAGATAAATGCATAAATATATCAGTTATATCGTTGCTTCAATACTCATGAGAGTAAAAAGGACGGCAAGCCTAAAAATTCATAAAGGTTGTCAGAGAGATGCAGAAGACCTTTTCTAAGTACAGTTAACAGCCAATAATGTTATGCTTCTTTAAATATGGAGACATTTTAAAATATAATGGCGGCACTGCATAACAATCTAACATGAAACTCAGTGCAACACTCAAGCTCACAAATAGACTGATATCTGTAATAAGCTGAAGATACATCCCTTCATCAGAATAAATCAACTTTTAATGAAATGTGATTAAAAAATTGAATAGTTGAAATTATAAAGTACATGGGTTTGCACACTATGAAAACTCTCAGACCTTAATAATTGTATTTTTTCAATATATGGTTCTTATCTAAGTTTTCCTAGCTGTTTTACCATCACTGTTTGTTATTTACAACATATGGCTGCCCCTTCCCAAAAGAGTAGTGATTTGGAAGAATTGGCCAGATTTTTCTGGAAAATAAGATACTCCTTGTTTTCTCGTAGTTTATTTTTATTCACGACGTGTGCACAAACTGAAATAACTTAAAGAGGATGCTGCAAACAGTTGCCAAACCACGCAGAGACAATTCTAATAGCAGAATGCTCAGATGAAATCACTTTGTCCAGGCAGGTGGTCAAAAACCACTCTTCCAGCTTGTGATCTCTCTTTCTGGCGTCAGCAAGCAAAGTGCCTTCCTGCACCACTTGCACTACCTTCATGTGACCCTGTCAAAGACATAACCCAGCAGGGACGAACATCAACTCTAACCATGGCGGTCATTCTCCTTTCTCCCTGTTCCAGTTTAGCTCCCTTGTTCTGAGGACAGAATGCATAATGTAGTGCTAAAAGGCCATATTTTAAAAATATTTCAAAAGATAATGATACAGAAGTAAAGCTGTGACCTTGCTCTCCAAGTACCGGCTTAAATGCGGTAACCCAAATAAGTCAGAAAGATAATCACCCAGTGTTGCTCTGAGGGAAGACTAAGAGAGGGGCTGGTGAGCCTGGGGATGCTGCTAGAAATTGAGCATTGATGACTGCATAACTCAGCAGAAAGAGTCTGAAGGCTTTTCAGATGATCAGAAAGCAAGCCACTGCACTGATAAGCATGCACAAATTTCATCTAATGATAGATACTTTTGCTCTAAGTTATTCAGAGAGCAATGCATGAAATTGTTATATTTAAATGAATGCCTTTGACGTCCTTTCCCACATGAAATACAGGCATAAAGCATTTAACTCACATGAGTATTAAAGAAGAAGAATTACACTAAAACTGAAGACCAGGTAAAAAAAAAGATGAAAGAAAATACACTAGGATGGCTTATTTTCTATCTGTCTGAAGGAAAGAACAACTAAAAGAGAAAACGGGCAAATGTACTTAGATCAGCACTGTAAGGCCTGAGCAATTCCAGTCATGCAACTCAATCTGTGCTCTGACCTTTGGAGGGTGAGCATCAATTCCCCAGCTTCACCTCTGCACCTTTAGAAATTATGCTGCAAGTACCTAATATGTTTTATTCACCATCTTTCGGCCAACCAAGCATCACGAAGAGAACTGGTCTTCAAACATCAACAAATAACATCCATTTCGGATTTTAAAACGACTTACTAGTGAAATAAAAACACTGACAGTTTCAAATAACTAAAACAGAAATGAGATCTGTCTTTGGAATGACCAGGGAGCAAGAGGACAGATTGCCTATATATGCCCCAAAGTGTCTTCATCCATTCCATGATACATTATTTGTGAAGATGAGCAATAGCATCTAAAATTCAGTTAGAAATCAAGCAAGAAAGGCAACAAACTATTATATAACTGTAAATACTGCCAGAGGGATTGCATATTTAAGGATCAAGGTCTTTTGCAATTCTGCTAACAGATTATCACCTATTTAATTATTGAGGTCTGTACAAATTATGGAAAGACATGCAAATGTAATTAGGAAGGCTAGCCTTTTAATGAACTAACAAGAAGTGCTATAGGTAGTTAGACACTCATTGCTACTAGCAACACTAGAAGCTTTCTCATTAAAAAGTTAGTTCGCGAAGTCAATTTTTTTTCAGGTGATGAAAAATGCATGTAGAACCCTAATACAAGTTCAGTTATGATTTCTGCTCAGTTTAAGTCCTCCATTTATGCAGAAAAATAGTAAGCAGTGCTCTGCTCTGTTAGTCCCCTGAATGTGAAGATAGTGCAAAGTCATGGCTCTGCACTACATACCAACAACAGGGATAATGGAGTATTACGCGTTGACTCAAACGGCCAGGCAAAAGATGATACTAAGGCCCATTAAAAAAGGAAAAAGAAAAGCCCACATGTGATGAGCCTACATGTCCAGCTCCCAAAGTTCAGGCTATAGCCAAACAGATAGGAATGTTACTTTCCACATAGTCCAATCATGAACTGGAATATTCACAGCGTTAAACCTACCTTAAGCAAATAAAATTAAATCAATTGGACTGTAGAGGTACCGTCCCAATTCTTTGGGACTTTATGCACTCAAGGCTGCACGCACGTGTTCACTTCAGAGGCTTAGAAAAGAAGCACGGATTCCTCTCCTGCGTTTCTGCGTAACGAAAAGTCTGAGCGAAAATTTTCTTGAGATTAAGGGTTTAATGGCAGCTGTCTGATAGAAACTGATCTGCTTCCATCAGATGACAGCAGAAGTTAACAAGAACCAAGAAACCATATCAGAAGTGACTGAACTGTTTTCTTCCTCTCAACCAGGGCAAAAGCCAAAGGGAAAGCATTTCTTCCCGTCAGCCCGTGTGACAATTGGTTGCTCACAGCCTATTGACTCAGGGTGTGACACAGAAAGGAGTGTGTTACAGGCTCTATAATCACACTAGTTTCATGCAACTCTTTGAGCAATCATTCTGGGATTTTTTTCCTTTTTCCTTTTTTTTATTTTTTGTTTTAAACAACATGCTGAAATCATCAAATCATTCTGCAACGAAGTTATTGAAAGAAACCTGACTTTGCGTCAGCAGATTAATGGGTTCAAATAAACAAAGCTGAATGATATTTCCAAAAAATAATTAACACAAATGTGGAATCTCCATTGTTGAAGATATCTCACCTGGGAAAGTCTCTGGGAAACCTCATCTCCCTGGCCCTGCTTTGAGAGGGAATAGAACCAGACGATCTCTGGTTCAGACATCTCCTTCAACCCTGAAGTACTCTACGATTCTCTGATTGATTCTATCAAATGTATGTATAAATTCAATGCTTTTCACAGCAGCACAATACGCTCTGGCATATATAATATTTCTCTACACAAAATGAAACATACAATATAGCTTGCATTATGATAACAGAGGAACTAAATAGAAAAATGTTCAATAGAATCTTTTTCTTACGAGGTTTAACATGGTACAGACTTTACGTGAATGACATTTTCATAAAGGGTCTTGAGTTTATAAATTTTAGAATGCCTTTTCCATAACATTTTAACTTCAACATGCATAAACAACACCAAGGTTGAATTTTGCAAGAAGAGGATGTTCTGTTCTCCAATTAGACCTGGTTAAGAGTTACAAGTTGACAACTTTTGTTTTTCAGTACCATCAGTGGCTGCTAATACCAGCATCTTTTTACAACAGGATCAATTCTAATTCTGTTAAGTGTCAAATTAAAAAACAAACTGATGCATGGAAATAAAAAACAATACTTTGCTATCTGAATTTGAATTAATTATAAGGGGCAAATAAGAGATTATCGATTCAGTTCCATGATACTAAGAACTTGCCAGAGCTACCAGTGACCCAGAGATATAAGCATAAATGCTCATAATAGAAGCAAATCAATAATCAGCCTCCTGGCTTCCTGGCAAACCTTGGCTTTATTTTGATGTTGCAGTTTTTATGCTGTGAAGGTAGCTATTTGCATTCACACAGTATGCTATGTGCAATTTAGCTCAACTTCTTTAAAACACATTCCACTCCCCAAATACTCTGTTTTTGAATTATTTAATTATTATTTTTAGCAGGCACCTAGTATTCAGTGTACAAGTCCTGGACCTGAAAAATCAGTGGTTACTGCTCTGATGTAAAGGATGTCTCAGTAGACAGATGCAGCCACTGCTGAATGGGTAAAGCTTTGCTACCTCTCAAGAGCTCCAACAGCAACACTCAAAACCTGCAGGATGAGCATCTGAATGGGAAAAATTCTGACTGAAGTTGATTGTCCTCATCTATGGGTGCAGATTAATCATAGAAGAAAGAGTAGCAAGTTTGTTTCAGCTATTGGCAATTTCCAATCATTTATCTTAAAATGCATTGGCTCAAATTTTAAAACTCACCAGTTCTCATCTCAAAGAGATACCTGGAAATACAAAACCAGTATTCCTGATGAGCCTTCAACTTGGCTAATTCTATAGAACAAGTGCTGACAGACCATTTCCATGATTAATGGGATTTAGATGGAGAAGACTAAACAGTTCAAGAACCATATACATTGACATTTGCTGATGTATCTCTCCCTTCTTCCTGTGTCCTAAAATTTTCTTCTTGCAAATGATTCACAAAAAGCAGCAACAAAACACTGCTTTTATGTCAAGCAGGATGAACCATCAAGAAGCAGAAACTGTGAAATTTCCCTGCTCCTACTCTCACCAACATGTGCGATGTTGTTCCCAGATATAAACGACCAGCTGTGCCTGCAAGTGGGAATCAGTTCGGCAATTTAGGAACATCACTTAAGTCCCTGCAAACTCTTTCTGATTAATGTAATGTTTGCTAATTGTTTGGAGTCACTCAGGACAATCTCAATAGTAGGAATTAAACAGTAAATGTTTTGGGGATCTGATAATTTAATTGCCATTTGTAGCTCAGTGTATTGATTTGTTATTTGTACAGTTTGCTAGGTCAGGGATGAATGAAAGACCACCGTGAACATTGATGCTGTTACAATCTAGCATACTGCAGAACTAAAGGTTGCTCGAATTTAGACATCTTACAGTC
>JAOXJM010000023.1:37689080-37711260 GCA_026413425.1 Tringa solitaria | reverse complement strand
CTAGAGTAACTTAGTTTAATCTTCTAACTTCTGAAGTTAAAAAACCACTATATAATTGGTTTAACAATTTATGGAGCTCATCAGTAAGACCATAATTGAACTAAAAACTGATCCTCAGGTGAAATAAAAGAGAGGAAAAAAAGCTATTAAAAGAGTTAACAGAAAAATCCTGAAGTATCTTTTTTTCTACTAATGTTGTACATGCATTATACCAACCACTTGTAGGACATGACAGGTATTAAAAATACATTTTAAAACTACATCATATCTAACAGAATTTGAAATTCCTAAGTTGTTAAATCAAGTCAATATATTAGCTAGTAATCCATAAATTAACTGTGGCTAGAAGAAGTCTGCTTTGAGTAATCACAAGTAGGTACTAATGAAAATCCCTAAACATTACATAATTTTCAATAAAAATCCTGCATTATCACGACCTTATTAACCTATCCAAAAATAAATGTGTAAATCCTAGCATTATTAAAGTCAATGGCAAAATTTCTACTGAATTTAACAGCATCAAGGTTTCAGCCAGTATTTTTCTAGATCTAGAAACGCTGGGCATAATACAAATTCTGAGATTTTGGAGGACTTTAACCCAACTTGAAAACAGTCAAAGACAGTTTTAGTGACAAATTCTTATGAGACTGTCCTAGGGACACTAAAAAGAAAGAAGAAAAGAGTATATCTTGCATTTCTTTATATAATTAAAACCTATAAAATACACTGAATTGGAAATGAGAGCAGAAAATAAAAGCAATGATTAAATATTCACTGCATGCAGACAGAAACCCTTTTAATAAAGCTTTCATAGTCCAGCTGAGCTGATTTCCTCTGCTAAATTCTGCTGTTGTTATTTGGAAATCATTCTGGTAAGAACCAAAGAGATTCAAGAAAATAATGTCATCAAATTTAAAAATAATAAAAAAAGGAATTCAATTTTGTAATTAATATAGCTCCACAGGAAAAAAAAAAGTCAAATAATAGTTGAAAAAAAATTCTAGTATAGCTGTGAAGAAGTTTGAAACCATAATACACTGAATTTCCCACAGTGACACACAGATCGAATTACTATACCTGAGTACTATATTATTTTTAAGTATTATACATAGCAACAGCCACCAGCTCACATCTCTGGCAAAGTAAGACAAATGTAGCATGAGCAAAGAGATTCCCAGTTTGAGCCTGGGACAATGCAATTGCCAACCAAGAATCCAAAGGGCAACTATACCTTGGAAGTTGTGTAAATTACACCAAACACAAGAATAAACCTAAACCAGAAGTTGAGCTACCTTTCCACCAGGCACCCTTCACGCTGCAATAAGGACACAGGAAATTTGCCTATGTGCCCCTAAGAAAAATGCCAGGTTTCTAGCTTCTTGGTCAACCATAATACTTTTATTTTGCATACTCATGAAGTATTCCCTTGAACTATTTCCATTACTGAGCAGTAACTGATGTCCAGCAAATACATTAGGTGCCTCTAATCAACTGATACAATCATTACGTCTATTCTACTAATGGTGCCTCAGATCAAACTCTCAGGGTACCTCGGAAAGATAAGGAAAGAAAAGGGAAGTTGTTGCCAGGGAACACAGGATTAATTCAGAGCGGCTCGATCACACACTTACACAGCAGTACGAGCTGCATTAGTCCTCACACAAGGAAAAAGAGGAGATTCAAACTGAAAAGATCCTAAGAAGAGGAATCAGAACAATTCCCCTGTAAATAACACATCGACATACACAGGGGAAAAAAACTGCATTCATAGCCCTATAATAATTACAGTAATGTACATAAACCCCTTGCTAGCATTCTATATAATTTTTTTAAAAATAAATAACTTTCATTTCCAAGGGGAAATGGAAGTACTTGGAATCTCTCTTGATAAAGAGATAGATAGAAATAGTACCTCAGAATCAAACAAAAAGATCTTTTTCAGTTGCATAAAGAAGCAACTTGAGCAACCATTATCATGAAGATTGCTTTTTATTGTTCGTTTCCAAGCACTGAAATCTGTGGCTAATGTGGCTGCTTCACAACAGCTGCTAATACTCAAGAGACACCTTTTGCTATTCCGATTTGCAGTGTTGCATCGTAATACTGAGGGAGGCTGGATAAAAGCAGGAAAACACACTTAGCTATGAAACCTCTACAAACTATCCAGTGCAGGCAGGCACATGTAAAGGACATTTACTTTTGAGGTTAATAAACTTGTCTTTTGGATACTACAGTTAGTAAAGCGAATGACTACCAATGACATTAGAAATGGACTGCCTTTTGTACTTAGTAATACTTTTCACAGCTTTGTCTAGGAACAGTGATGCATGACATAAAGTCATAAGATTTTAATATACCTTGAAGTGCCTTTTAATAGACTTTATAATCAGTCCTGTGCCAGCAGAAAAGATGTCAATTGTAAAGGGCATGCAGCGTCGGGCACGTGCCTTCATAAATTTGTTTTACCATATTTTGTCTTTGGTTTCTCAAGATTCAGAAAAACTCAAGAACCAGATTCAGAATCAAAACCAGTGAACCTGCATAACATTATGAAGTTTAATAGCTGTCCCTTAATGCCCCTTTAGCCACAAGGAGATTGGGAAGGTACAAAGCAAAGGAAGTTGCGGAAGAAGTATCATGAAGAAGCACAGAGAGGTGCTCCAGTAACGCTGCAGGTAGGCTAAGGCAAGCTATGGATTTAAAACTAGCTTATACATGCAAGGGCAGAGAGCAGGGCAGTACTTTTTCCATGTCTCAAATCCATTATACTGCTATCGTGTTCCCTACATAATCACTGAAACAAGCTCTGCATCTTTAGGTCTTTAAATGTTTCCTCACAGGTCAGACCCACCAGTGCCCATAGAGGCAGAGCTGCCTTGCTGAAAGCCTTTTCTCTCCCGGTTAATGATTTCTGGTGAGTACACCCTCTTTGGGGCTGTGTTGATGACTTTAGACCACACACTACTGCTGGGTCACCAGCAGGATGCAGAGCTTGTGCTCCCTGCCCACGTGCAGACTTGGCCCAGACGGAGCTGGCAGAGGCTGCGGCTGTCACGGTTATTTTGCAGCACTGTGAGAGCAGTGCTGGCTGTGACAAGGATCCCTGCGGCTGCGACAAGGATCACTGCAGTGCCCTGCTGCTGGGCTGCTGGCAGAATCCACAGTGGAGCTCAGGGACACTTGCTCTGTAATCCCTAAAACAGAGATGTTTACCCAGAAGGAGTTTTTCTAGCAAATCTAGAAATCTCAGAGGATCAGGTACTTGAGTGTTGCAGCTAACACCCCCAAGTTGGGTTACAGCCCCATCATGCTTGGACTGCCAAGGTAAATGTACAGTAACACATCAAGAAAAATATTAATGAGGTTTAAGCTATACAGGTGGAAGAAAAGAAGGGCAGTGGGATTTATGTTTTAATTTCAGAAGGACTTGTTTCCATCAGCTCAGGATGGCTCTAGAGCTATTGCCATTGACCAAGTTCACCAACAGACAAATTTTCCAGTGTTGGTTCCAGCATTTCAACTTTGAAATTTAGGACACTGAAATTGTTTAATGTCACCCCAATGACCCACGGAGAGTGAAGCAGTCCCTGGACACAAAAGCTCACTGCAAAGGTTTGACTACATCTTCTGTATAAATGTCAGGTACGTCTGTACATGTTTCTACAATATGGTAAAGATCAGCTCCTGCTCTGCACTAATGTCTACAGCCTTGTTCCATAACGAGAGACAATGGAAAGGAGCAATCTACAACCTCCAAGCTAAAGATGTTACTTGAAAAGACCAAAACCAGGGAATTTATATATTATGCTATTTAAACTTATATTCTTCTCCACATATACTTGAGAACAACATTGGCAGACTGTCAGCAAATGAAAGATTTTTTGAGAGAGTAAAGGAAAACTTTCTTTTATTTTGAAGGAAATACCTGGAACGGACCAATGGAAAAAAAAAAAAAAAAGCCTTTTCACCAGCCCCTTCAATACAATGCTGTACATTTTACTTGTGTTGCCTGTGATATAACTGAGAATAAAAATAAACTCACTTGTGCTATGGGTTGTTATGAAAGGGGATTTTAAAGGGAAGCTTCATTCTGCTCTGTTTAGAAACAATATTGTTAATATTTCTTGGGTTCAATGGGATTGAAAAATCTGATAGTATTTGACCTTATGATGGACATGAATGCATTTATCCAAAATAAATGGTTAATTCTAAGGTATCTCAATATTTACCATGAAGTATCAAGCTGGTGTTTTTTCAGGCTAGTGTCTTACCCCACTTATATCGGTATAAGGCTAAACTAGTCACTCATCTTTTCTAGAGAGTCCGTAACAGAGATGACAATTCTGCTTTCTATTTAAAAATGTGGCCTCTGTTATAAACATCTATTTTCAGAGGCTTCTCAGAAGTGGCTAGTGTTTGAAAATAATGGTATTTGGAACACAAGAGATGACTATGCAAAAGAAGCTGGTTTGTGTTGCATTTTTGGTTTGCAGGGAATGAACAAAATTTTAGCTAAATGCAGTTTGCCTGTGTTGAATTAGAAACGCATAAAACAAAAAAGAAGTTACCAAACTCCAACATTATTTTAACATCATGTAACTATACATGGTTTAAACTTAAGAATATCAATCCAACTAGCAGATCCACAAAGCAAGTCTTTTCAGCACATTAAAATAAAAAGAAAATGCCACGACACTGGCAGCAGTGTCATAAGGCTGTGAGCATGAAAACAGCCCATCAGGGACTGCCAGCAGGCAGCACCCTGCCTTCCTGGGCAGGAGTATCCTTCAGCCGCCCGTGCAAGCAAAGGGAAGTCACCACCTGTATTTTCACCTTAGGCTCAAGGCAGCAGCAGTGACTGTAAAGGCTTAAAAGTGAAGGAAGGCTGAGCTGCAGCCATCTATCGGATGCCCACGCAAGGTTAACAGAGCCAAACTTTTCTTTTTATTACGGCTCTTGCTTCTTGCTCCCCTTCTCTTCATTTGAAGCTTTCTCTGTTACCACCTGGGTCCGCTTGCTGTTATTTTCTCAATGATTTTGTGTAGCTCTATGGAGCCGTAGGCATAGGATCACTGTGAGAGATCATCGAATCCGAATGCTGCTTTTCTGATCAAATACTGACCCATTCTACTTCCTTCTCTAAAGCAAAGAGGTTACATTTTCTGGAAAAACACAATGCACAATCCAAAGCAACACAATAATAGTTGCTTCTGTTGATTTCAGTAGCCAGGCAAGACATAGTGTGGTCTGGGTTTTTACAACTTTGCCACGTATGATGAAACCTGACTTTCTCAAGAATAACTAGTGCCATCTGGTTCAACTTTCAGTCTTCCACCATAATAAAATTCTCACATTAGGTTTTTCTTTAACAAAACACATTAAAAAAATGCATAATGTACCGGACAGCAACCACACCGAGTATTTATAAGTACAAATGATAATCCAGTTTCCTCTAGGACCAGTCATGAATTTTCAGTTCTATGAGGTAAACCGGGTTGTCACTTTCTTTAACATTTTTGTAGAGCCTTATACACTGTCTCCATTATAATGGCTTGATATACTGGCAGCAAACAATTACTTACACAGCATGCTGTATTTCTTGGAATTTGATAAATGCATTCCTTGCTTAGCCTTGTGTTCATTGTCATTTGCACGTTGAACACACAAGGAAATCTAGATGAATTTAAGGATGAAGTGAACCAGATTTGTTTGTTCTCATGAGGAGGTTAAGAGAAGACCATGATCTTTAACTGAAATAAAAATAGACTCACATCACAAAATCCACCCCTGCACAGAATCTTTTCTTCAACCAAGTTTTCTGGACTCAGGTGACAACCTGAGTCAAATACATGTCTTCCACATGAAACCAAATGCTTCCCTGGCTGTCCAGGTGGACTCAGTGATCATCAGGAAGAGTGAAGGCTGTCACTGGGCTCAGTTCCATGAGCTCCCAACAGAAAGCCTCAAAGGGCCTCCTTGCAATTTCTGCAGACTTTCCTCTTCCCTCCAGCTCCATTAACACACTCAGGATGTACAACAACCGTTTTTGAGTCACAAAGCACCAGTTTTCTCTCAAAAAAATAACACTTTATTTCAGAATAATGGCTATAATACTGGAGCATCCATCATCTAGATCATAAACTAAGAGCTGGAATCACTTGGTCATTTAGTTAATGCGTTCAAATAACGAGAGTTAAACAACAAAAAGTACACCATAACAACAAATACATTACATTAAAGCAGCTTTTCATGTTTTCCCAGGGTTTTCTTCTCTAACTTAAATTAAAATTTGCCAATATAGAGAGTTTAATAAATGCCTGTCTGGCTTGCGGCTAGCATGTAAGATAAAAAATATCTCAAAAATCTTTGCCCCAGTACAGAATCCTACTATACCTCATTTTTAACATGGCAAAGAAATTCAGCCAATGTCTCTTACTTGCACTAAAATTGTCAAATAGTACCTGAAGTAATACAAACTCACACAAATATGTGGAAACTAGTTAAGATATCTGATAAAGACTTTAGAAGGCCAAATATGATGCTGGTATTTCTCCCCTAGAAGACACTTGGAGTCTAACCTGAAAATAATTTCTTAACATACTTCACATTGTTTTCTCACAAACCAAACATTTCTCATTCAAAACCACAATAAATTATAACTAAAGCTAGAGACAATACAGTGATCACATTAGCCAGTGAAATAAAGACAACAGAAAATGTGCTTGGAAAAAAAAAAAGAAAAGGATTATAAAATTTCATACATTAACTTAAATATATCTACATCATCTCAACATAAGAAATAAAATACCATATTGTACTTTAGTTCTAATTGAGTCCTTCCTTCTCTTTAGAAAAATGGAAGTATAATATTACATATAATGGAGGTTTTTCCTCCTAAAAGCAT
The DNA here is from genome assembly GCA_026413425.1 of Tringa solitaria. Classification (NCBI taxonomy): domain Eukaryota; kingdom Metazoa; phylum Chordata; class Aves; order Charadriiformes; family Scolopacidae; genus Tringa; species Tringa solitaria. The sequence continues at coordinate 37,704,356 of JAOXJM010000023.1, read as the reverse complement.
TGCTGAGAATCTTAGGAGACTATCAAAATAAAAATAACAGGCTAGACTTTATCAGTAGGCTTTTATACAATGACCTTCACTCAGATAGGAGGTTAATAGACTCGGCAAACTCTCAGGCGGCACTGAGCTAGGGTGAGTAGCTGACATGGTGAATGTCCAAGCCTCAGCCCAGAAGGACTTTAATAAGTTTGAGGATTGACCAACAGAACTGTCATGACCTTCAACACGGGAAATTGCAGAATTCTGCAACTGGAGTGGAATAACTCCATATATTGATACAGGCTAGGAAATACCTTACCAAGCAGCAGCCCTTAGGAAAATGCCTGTGATGTTACAGGACACCAGGCTGCAAAAGTGAGCCCTAACTGCAAACAAAACAAATTGCACACTGTGTTAGGAGGACCATGGCAGAAGACCAACAGAAGCAAGTGGTGAGGCAGCCCTGGGAGACCTTCAGTTCTAGAGGGATGCAGAGAAAGTGGGAAAGGTCCAACAAAGGGGCACCAAGGTAAGGTACCCAATGCCCATACCCTATGCAGAGAGGCTGAGGGAGCTGATTATGGTAAGTTTGGTGAAGAGGAGACCAGGGGGTGATTTAATAACTGCTTACAATTATTTGAAGGGCAATTACTAGGAGACCACCACCAAACTTCTCTTGGTAGCACCAAACAGCCTAACAAGGACAACCACTACACATTGCAGTTTCAGAGGTTCAGGTTGGGCAGCTGGAAAAACATTTTCCTGAGCAGCACTGGAATAAATTGTCAAACAGGTTGACAGTTTCTGTCCTTAGAAAGGCTCATCCAGATAAAGCAATGGCTGATCTGGTCCTGTGTTGCAACAGTCCTCTTCTAAGCAGAAGCTTGGAAGCTTGGACAAGGTGACCTCTGGAGGGCCTTTACAATAGCATTCTTACCTTTCCTTGAAATAGTAGAATTCAAAACTATCCCTCCATTCATTCTTAATCTACTGTTTCACTGATCAAATATTGTAAACATTGATTTCTTTATTTCTACTAGATATTTCAATGTAATACATGCATTCACAGAAAACAACAATTCAGTGATTCTTTGAGCAAAAGCTGTTCTTGAACATGATTGTGGGTGCACCTGTCTGTCTAATCTGGAAATCATTTATCAGACCTATGGCCAACATTAATTCTTTTCTTTCTTGCTTAAATAAGTGTTGTTTCTATCCTTGCACAAAGATTTTGATTTTTCTAAAAGAGCTATGCTGTTAAACATCCAGTGGTATCAAAAACTGAACATTAAGCACAACAAGCACAACAACAAGTGAAATTTGCAAGAGCACTGAAAATGCTATTTCCAGGCAGCATTATCTCCTAAAATAATGTCATAATTCTCATTGCAATCTCTGTATTTGTTCAGAATAAACTGGTGAATTTGCACCAAACTATTACATACAACAAAGGGAGCATATCATCTGGGAAATATAGGACACTAAACACCACTTTATTCAATGAAATTCAAACGTTCTCATCACTGACAAAGTTTCTTTCTTAAAAGCTAGCTTCTTCCTTAAATCTCTAACCAGGTAATGATGTGCATCAGGATTCGAGAGAGACACAAATGGCAGCCTTCATCTCTAAAACAGAGCATATGTGCCAGTTGCAGACTATTTTTATATGGCCTCTGTAAAGATGAAAGGGAGAAGCTTGGGGAAAAGCAGCAGAAAGCCCGTCCCCAAGTAACCTTAACACATAACAACTTAACTGCAATCATCACTGACTCAGAGCTGGGAGGAAGTTGGGAAATGAGTACTCAGCCCAGCACTGCTCAGCTGCTGGCAACTAGCACCTCACTGCTAGTACCCGCTGCCCAGCCCCAAGGGTGCCCGCTCCCCAGCCTTGCCCTTTCCTCCCCACACAACCCCTCATGCATTTCTCCAGAGGTGGGAGTCACCAGGCTGTCTTTAGCTTGCCTCAAGTTAACAGCCTGGCGTAGTTTGCAAATAAGTAGAAGGTGTTGTTTGAAGATGCAACCTTTGGTTCCTCAGACATCACGCACCACACAGTCTGTCGGGGTGCTTCCCAAGGGCCACCCAATATGGCCAGCAAACCTGTACCTGCTGTTGGGTACTACAGTTCAGCAAAGGGACGTAATCCTAATTGAAGTTGTCCAGAAAAAATGTTTATATCTGTCCAGTGCATCAGCAAACAACCTAATTTTGAAGTGGGAAATAACAAACGAAGAAGTCAACCAGCACTTATTTAGAAATCATAGCACAGGAAATGAAGAAAACCAACAACAGCAACAACAAAATCCCATCCTGCAGATGAAAGCTGAAAGGCTGAGAACGTCTTGGATTCTTTCCAAGAAGCATGCACACTTCATACTGCTGTAACGGGGTAAAGGTGATTGCTTGCAAATTCAGGAAGTTCAGTGTTGCCATCAATAAGCCAATGTTTGAATAACAAGCTTTGATGTAAATGCTTTGCTCTGATCCTTAATTAGTGAAAGGAAAAAATGTCTTATAGCAGCAAAGAAAATCTCTCTGCAGCAGATCACAGGTATGTGTCTTATGCAATACCCAAGTGTTTAACCTTTACCCACTTTCAATACAACTTTGCCATTTTGAACTTTCAGTACTTGATCTAACCCAAACACACTAGTAGGCACAAAACCACTCCTGCCTTGAAATCAAAATAAACATCTGACTTCACATGCAAAGCACATCATATTATTTTTTTTTGGTAGAATTTAGGCATAATGATTAATCTGAATTAATTTGCTACTGTCTAGCTACAATTATTAATAGTAAATTATTCAAAAATAGTTTAATATTTGACTATCTAAATACTTGAAATATTGCCCAGAGTTAGCCTTTGTTTTTTTGGAAGGACCAACAAAACAAAATGTTCTTTTGATAGTAGAGAAGTTTCAAGGTGTATCATTTTAAAAAAGGTGTATAATTTTTAAAAATTTCAACAATAGAAATTGATTGAGTTCCAAAACTAATTTTAAAAGTTCAGCACAAATCCACTTCTCGTGGTAACAATCAGAATTTCTGAAAAAAGAATTCTAAAACATGAACTGCTGATTCACTGGGTTTAAAAGCTTTGGGAACATTAAAGGCAGATAACGATGTGAATGAGGGAAAAACAAAACAGAGAAGGTTTTTGCTCTTTAGCTCCTTTAAAGACTTTCCTTTGATATCACTGAGCCTCACAGCAATGATCCCATTTGATAGCTGTCTTTTAAAAATGGTTCATTTACAGTATTAAGAAAAATGGCGCTATATAAGTAATTGAGCATGTCAAAAGACGAGGCTTCAGGGGCATCAGGCTCTTGGCATGAATCACACTACTTTAAAATACCCAGAAAGGTGCTCAGTATTTTCAAGGGCTCCAAGCCTTATGTTCAAATGCATCGTAGAAAAAGTGCTGGCTCCTTGGTAATTTTGCCAATAGGGACCACCTCAGGGAGAGAAATTTAAATATTCTGGGGCAAAACGTTGCCAGGGCAGAGCAGAGGAAAATGCAGACTGACCTCCCCAGGGTCCCGGAGAGCCCCTGCAGCCTGGGCAGGGGGCAGAAACACATTAAGGCATTAGTTTCCCAAAATACCCATCTCTTTGCTCATCAAACTAGAGATGGAAGATTTGTTAGGAGTGCAGAGGGAGCAGATTAGACCACGCTTGATTCATTTCCTAGCTGATGCAGATGTGCTCATAACTCATCCTGCCAGGGATAGAGTTGTTTCTACCAAATAGGTAGAGAAGTGAGACTGAAATCTTATAAATTCCAGCCCAAATTGTCAGCTCTGAAATAATGAAAACAGACTCATGAAACAAGTCTTTCCTGAAGATCAAATCCCTAACAGCCGCTTGTGAAGAACATGATAGACTATGTTCTCATGTGCAATATAAAATTATATAAAATTGCTGTGCATGGCAAACTGCAATGGTCTCCCCCACTATCTTACATCACTGGGGGAATCAATATCCACTTGGAGGGTTACAAGGGAATGTTAAGGTTCACACAAACAAGCAAGCCCAAGAATTACCACAAATGCCTACAGAACATAAACACAATTACAGTTTGGAAGTTAAAGAAATTAATTAAGAGTGCTATCTCGCCTGAGAAACATGATGAAAGACAATGGAGATAGAAAGTGATATTGGATCTAATTATTTCACCAAAAAAGAAGCAAATTCTCCAATTCTAAGGCTGAATCATCATTAAAATTAGGAAAAAAATGTTTGCTATCTAAAATTAAAATCACTATATTTAAATCAAGTGTAGTTCACAGAATTCAACAGTCATCTTTGGGAAAGGATCACAGATTATTAGGTACAGAAAAATACCTTACATAGCTTGTGGCACAGGTATTTGTATTATTTTTTTTCCACCACACATATCCTGTATACTTAATAAGGAAGTAATAGTCCGGCTTCTTATAGGGTTCATTTCATACAGGCACTTTATTTTTGAAAGAATGAGAAAATGTCTTAGCATCTCTAAGACAGTCCTCAGACAAAAGAACTTTATGAAAAAAACTTTTAAAAGAGAGAAAAGAAAAAGAAAATAACACTTCTAAGCGAAATTTAAAAATTGTTTGCCTTCAAAAACCAAATCTTTTCTTTTTTCAAAAGAAATAAGAGCAATGGAGGAAGTTAAAATGGGGAATCTGAAGTGTGTAATATCTCAGACCTATCTTAAAATCTGAAGCACTATGGCAAACTACAGCATCTTAAGGGGATAATCTTACATAGGAAGCAAACAACAATATATATAAATTTACAGGGATCCCGGGGTTCTTCAAAGAGATGAATGAAACAGGATCACCTGGCAAGATCATCAGGACAGAGTCCAGAACCAGCATCTCCCAAGCTCCAAATCAGAGCTGGTTTCACAGGCTGAGTTATGCACATTTGGAAATTCAGGCAGATTTATTGCTCAAGTATGCTGAATTCATGTCTCCAAAAACCCAAGACCTTTGTTTAACCACAGAATGAGTTTGGGTAAGGAATAACTCAAAATTACCCTGGTATTAATTATGGAATTCAGTTACTTTAGAGAGTCTATTAGCAGCTGTAGGTAATGCTCCAGAACTAAAAAATAGCAATTAAAAATAAAATTCTTCAGAAAAGTTAGGATATGAGACTTGTAGAACCTGATCCCACAAACACAGTATCAAATATAAGCATTGGAAATAAAATTAGGAAAGTCTATGAGACTATTTATTTTGTTAAGTATAATGGTAGAAATAATTGGGAAGCTCCAGCTTCTTCTTGATGTCAACTCATAAAGAGTATCTCCATACTATCATGGAAAGACCAGTCAATGACATTTTCCTGAGGCCAGAATAGCAGCTTCAGTGGGGTTATTAAAAAAATTAATCGAAGAAGCCTTTATTGTCAAGACCAGGATTGCTACAATTGTACCTTTTAATTTTCTCAAAAGTTCCATTTTTTTCCCTTAATGCTTGACTGAAGATTCTCATTCACCATCAAGCATGATTTCTTACTAAGAAGTATATTTTTGGCCAACATGCACATCTGAGACATTATTTCAAAGATATTTCTAGAAAAAACATCATGGGAAGTGTTATACAAAAAGAAAACAAGTCTATTTAGAATCCAATGAAACAACAACTTCCAATTTAAAAAAAAAATATTTCACAAAATCTGTTCCTTGTTTTTTAAACAGCCAAAGACCATAATTTATAAAGACACCTCTCAGTGACAGCCAGTTTAACAGATGCTGCATCTAGACCAAAAATTAATAGCATCACACAAACCCTCACTTTATATCTCCATTGTCATTCACTGGGTTTCTCTGGCCAGACAGCACTCTTATAGCTCCAAGCCAATGCTGCTGTAGCTGTAGTTGTGTTTGCAGTGAACCACACAGAGAACCCACCTTTGAAGCTTTAACAGGCCCCAGCTCTGCAAGCTGGGTGTTTGGGTTTTTTTCAAACCTATTGTTAGAAAATAAAAATTATCTTCACCCCTTTATATTCTTGATAATTATATATTGTATAAATATCCCAAGAAGAATTATGAATATTCATTCCCTATTTAAAAAGTCATTCAGACCCACATTCTTATACATAAATAAACTAGAAGGTCAGATATACGTACATATGCATATTTATATACACATACATATATATCCCTGGGTATGTGGCAAACATCTGCAGACATACACCATGGATATGGAATGCAAATGTGAAACTGGAAATGCACATATTGTTTCTTAATACTCATCTTTCCATCAATTAACTTAAATTGAAATGAATACTAAGTACTTAAAATATTTGATACACACACTGGCAGTCTATAGGATTAACCACAAATTTGAACAGAACATAATAGTCATAACAACTCTCACCAGCAGTAGCCTCTTTCTGTCATTTTTAACAATCAAAGCATAAGAAAAACCTAACCTGAGCCTGGTTTTATTTCTGTATTCTACAGATAGTCATCTCTGGCATCAGCAGACTGAGTCTGGGCTTCACATTGATTTTCTTTTTTCCTGACGTATACAGTGAAATTGAAGTCTTATGCATTTCTGCTAAATAAGGTTCTGCCTTAGCTAACAGCAAACTATGACAATAGTCTGCAAAGAATTGGGGAAAGGCTAGCAGTCTTTTAAAAAAAAATGCCAACAGCAGCTGCAAATTTATAACTGTCAATAAAATTGCTGAGGTTTTTATATGCACATTAACAGCATGCTTCAGTGTAAAATGGGATTCTTAATTCTTTTCACAGAGCATTAAATCATATTTAAGATTTTAAAAAAATCCTTGATCAGCTACTGACAGGTCCCCTCCCTATCAAATCCACTCTACTTCCCATGTTTCCACTTTGTAGACTTCAACAAGCTAGTTGCAAAAGATTCTTCCTGAGGTAAAATATAAAATAATAGGGCGTGACTACGCAACATATGTTGTTCTTCATTTACTCCAAGCACAACTCCAGGAGACTAATGTGTTCTCTTGTAATGCCGGTGAGACGTATTTCAAAAGGAAGGTGAGTCACAAGTCTAAGATGTTCCAGGACAAGGTTCTTTCAGCGGCATAGGAAAATGTCTTTCATTTACTGCATACTTCATGGAAGGCCACCTTACATCCCTTGAGGATGCAATGATTAACTTGTGAAGCGGTTCCCAACCTTCTGTTAGGACTCACTCGAGAAATCAGCAATACCTGGGCCTCCCAAGAACTATGCATTGCCAAAATGATTCTCAGTTCCCAAATCCCAGTAGGCACAGTAGGCACCAAGGGCATCTTCTTACCCTTGCTTACATTTCATTCTATCTCTCAGAAGCAACATGGAACGTATTAGGCGAAATCTGTCCCCCTGAGTTTATATCGTTCCTTGAGATATTAAAAAGAAAACTAAGCAACCATCAGAGCATCTCTAACCTTGCCTACCCATCTTTTTCTTAACTTCACTGTCAGTCTGAACTAGTTGGGGTGCTAAGGCAGCACAGGAGCCAGGAGTATCTAAGCCATGACTGTTGCTAAAAAACCCCACATTGTTACAGCCGAAAAACTGTCATGAGGGCGATATATTACTTGCATTTTTTTTTATATTATTAATGAAATAATTCTGCATAACCGTGAGACTTTCTCTTGGCAGGAATCTGACCATGACCTGCAGTCTGTTTTATGAAAAGTCTGCAAAAGGCAAGACTATGATAATTTTGTGGCACAGCCGGTGCTAGCAGTATACAAATTCAGTGGCCTAACAGTGTTCTGGCCTAAAGATTTCATCTAATTTGGCATTAGTTACACAACAGAATCAAATAAACATCCCCGAACAGCTCCAGGGCAGGCATTTCCACCTCTGCATGACCATAGGATCACCAGCGCATGCTGGTGCAGTCCACATGTGGACAGTCCCACACCAGCCATGGGCAGATGCTCCAGCAGCAGCAGTACCCACTGAGGACACTATCCCCTGCGCTGCCCAAGGGGGAGGTCGAGGTCCCGGCAGGAGGGTGAGGAAGCCTGGGCCAGCCTGGCCAAAGGGCTCGCTGGCACCCTGTCCACCCACTGCCGCACGTGTGTTTGCCAGCACGCTGCCCTTCATCCAGCCCCCCGCTCCCGGGGACCGCAACAGCGTCTGCACCCAGACCTGGGGGGTTCTGAAACGCAGCCCCCGGGCACCAGCCCAACCCGGCGTCCTGGCAGAGCAGAGGAGAGATGAAGCAGCACACATTCAGCTTCCCAACCTTCTCCAGAGAAAATGACAGTTTGAGTGACCCATTATTATTGAACTGCTTTTTAATGAAATGCTAGTACTGAACATCACTAAGCAGAGAACATATGCGCCTGCAAGTGATTAATTACACTCTCGAAGAACCTAATAAGAGACTCTCATATTTAAAATACTTTATGGCAACTATTAATTTTTTCTCTCTAATTATCAGAGTGGCAATGGAGTAATGCGCCCTTCACCTCAGATTTGCTTATTTTTCTTTTTCCTTTCCTCCATACTATCGTTTTGTTAATGTTAATTGTTGCTTCTGTACAATAGACAACCTTATTTCCATTTTAAATTTATAAAAGATAAAAAACATCAAGGCTGAAATAAAATTTAAAACTTCAGTTTTGACAAAAATAAATATCTCTATCTAGGTTTTTTCAAAAACAGCTGCTTTAGGAAATTAAAATTATTTTATTTTCACCACATTTCCAAAGAGAATGAATTTTTTTATTGTGACTACCTGAGGAGATGCTGAAAATGCTAAGCAGAAACACATCACCTTTGAGAAGTGCTGAGCATTTACCATTGGGTACTAAAGATCAGCAGTAGTGTATATACACAAAAGTACTGAAAATTCAGACTTACGTAGACCAACTTCAGGAAACTACATTCTGATACCCCCCAAAACAGAAATATGATTTTTCGCCCTGCCAACCTGTTTGACAAGTATGGACAGCCCTATGTTTTAAATGAGGTTCTACAAAGAAATCAATGGAATCAGTATTTGAGAAACAGCTTGGCTATTCTGTGCTGGACCAAGAGCAAGTCTGAAACCAGAGTTACTGACCTTCTGTAGTACCTTAAACCAAAACCACTGGCCAGCAGCAAAATTTCAGTAGCAGTTCCTAACTGCTGAAGAAATATTGTTTGCACTGATGTAAACATTCATATTGATTAAATATAACAGAAATCCATTTCATCTTTGACTAATTTTAATACACTGCAAAAGGCTTCAAGGAACATTGCATCTTGCTGTTACTGCAGAACAAACAAAGTTAATGTGAAGAAATGAGGAAGGCACCCATACACAGACCTGACCTTTCTGAATACTCCTCTATGGTTGGTCTTACTTAACACCATTTTCCAAAGCAAAACTATTCTTAAACCTTTAGTTTATACAGATGAAAACTGTACAGGTACAGAAGGGCAGGAATAGAAACAAAAGAAACTTTGAGAATACTAATCCATATGCCTCTAACTGCATTTATACTTTTCCAGAATGAGAAAAAAACAACCACACTTGATGAGCACATATGATTAATAACCATACTATAAAATGTAACCAATTTCAGCAAAAGGCAATTATTTCAGGTGTTCTTAAAATTATTTTCAATTTTACAGCAGGTCCATGGATCTCTGCTTCTAGCTGCTGAAGCTGAGCTATGACACCTGGCTTAGCGGAGGGTTGTGAGGCCATTGCAAAGCTATGGGCACCAGCTTGTCTTGTTAATTCGCACGAGAGGGTGCTGCTGGTTGGAAGAGAACAGTCTGCTCAAGACCAATTACTTTGTCTATTACCATTCCTGTTGCTGGTAGCTGCAGCCAAAGCACTTAAAATGCCATCTATTTGCTGTCATTTACAACTGTATGTCAGGATAAAGGTAGATAAGCACAGCCACCTATGCAAGCTTGCCTTTGCAAGCCTGATGGGAGGATGCAAGCCTCATTTTAGGGGAAAACGAACACAGTGAGTTCTGCTGATTCGCCTCTCGAAACACGATTCGCATGCGAAATAGTGTGTCCTCAAGAATGAGGAGTGTAATGATGGTTTATTGCTTGAGAAAGCCACATGCCCCTGGAGAATTTGTGTCACCATAAGCCACAAGTAAGGCTGGTGGTGCAGGCTTTTAGGCTCTAATAAAAGAGGCGGAAAAGAGGAGCTGAAAAAACACCATGACAAAAGATGCTTTTGTTACATGTTGAGATGAATCTAAATCAAAATGTGTTCACAGTTATAATTTCTTCTAGAACTGGGAAAAATGCCAGTAGGAATAGCATGATTTTACTTTCCAGTGCCACTATAATTCTTACTCCTATCAAAGAAGGCTGAAAAAAAATGCCAACTTATTTCATTAGGAAATGCAGCTAATTTACAGGCACAGTAATTTTCCCCCTACAAAATTGTATAATGAGCTTTAAACTCACTAAATAAAGGGTCTCTTCTCCAAGTGATTATGCTTAATTTACACAGAAATTAATGGTGACTGGACCTCCTTTCAGAGTAGCTTTAAAAGAGCTGCATTATGAAAACAACTTCAACAGCTTTGAAAAAAATCCCAACAGTCAATGGAGTAAAAAATACTTATCTTTGTAACACTGCATACATATAGGTGTCTTCATAAATATCTTTTACATGATAACCATATAACCATTAAATCAGATATCAAAATCCAGTGAACATATAATGCTGATTTTATATTAAATTACTTGAATAGGCATTTTGCTGATTGTACAGAAAAGCCTAAATAAACAGATGGACAAACATACCAGGGAGCAACATTTTCATCTTTAAAAATTGCTCTCACTGTATTCAACACTATTTATCTAGTTATTAGGTCTATTTTTTAATCTTGTTTTTTCACTCATTAGTCTGTCTAAAGAATGGAAACTTTGGTTTATAGACAAGCCTTGTCAAATGTAGCCACATTTTCACATAGCTAAGTAGTACCTAGACCACCCCAGAATTTTAAAAATTTTGGATACTTACATACAAACTAGATATTAGAAGCCATTCCCAATAGCAGTTTGTTTATGGTCTCACTAAGGCAGTAGATGTGCCACATAAACAGCATTTGTCCATAGCAAGTTATTAAACAAAATTAAAATGCTTATTCCTGATACCAAAAGCAGTTGACCCTGAGGTTGCAAAATCAGGCAAAATGCATTTGGAAGTTTCAGTTAAAAAACCCCCACCCTTTCTTCCCTTCTAATGTAGGAAGTCCTAGTTATCTTTTCAATATACCATAGAGGGAAGATTGATAAAACTTCAGGTTTTTAAAGAAGAAGATTTATAAAACTTCTGGAAGGGGCCGTTAAATCACGTAGCCCGTCCTCCTTTATCACAGTATTTCATAAGAGTTCTACAGATAATACAGAATCAGTGACATCTGTGAAAGTGATTAATAAAATCTAGGCCAAAAATATTCTGAGTGAGCAGACCAAGATCTTGCTATCACAGCAGCTTGATTAATTTACAAGAAAGGAAAAGAAAATAATTTGATTTAAAAAAAAAACAAAAGTAAAATTTAATTAGTGGTATACAATCGTCGGGAACCTAGCATATCAGGATTGTGGATCCAGTATTTCCTCCGATCAAAATAGGGATGAAGCAGCGTTTTTAACACATCATTACCATCTACTGGACATGAGGAAGAATGCAGCTCGGAAACAAGACCGAGAAAACACCCAGACAGCAAAAGGTCTGCAAAATCCTTCTTCCCCACAACCTTGTTTCACCTTCACCCTCCATACACCCATCCTAACACAGTCTGACCTCCCTCGGAAGTTTAGAAAATCACCAGTCTGAAGGCATGAAAGTGGATCTGGTAACTAATGTATAACCCAGCACCAAGCCATGAACACAGTCTCAGTCTGAGGTCTACCAGGAGTACAGTGAACTACAGCCTGAGGCTTCTCTGGCAAGTGACACGCACGCTATCTAGTTTCCAGCAGCTTTGACAGAAGGAAACTCTTGGATTATGTTCCTGATGCAAAGTTACAAAGGCTTTCTGGAGATGTTCTATCACCTCCCCTCCCGCCTGGAAGTCATTTGCACGCTTTGGAACTAAATTTAACACTTAGGGAAGACGCAGGAGAGTGACAAGACCAAAGAATTTGACAGTGACAATAATTTTCTCCGATAGAGAAGTCTCTACTTCATCTTATAGAAATCTGTTTGTACGTGGGTGGAAACATCTGCTTCTGAAAGTAACTGCACATCCATGATGTATGCGTGTGATTAGATCCAATGGATTCAAAAGGAGCATATGTCTCTTGAATACAAATGTAGTAAAGCACCTGTGAAAATGCTTTTTAAATCAGAGCCAGTATTTACTGAACTGACACAGACCACTTAAAACAAATTAGATAATAAGCACCATCAAAGAGCACAAAATGAACTTACTAATACCTACAAAATTGTGAGGGACAACTTACTGACAATATTGCCACTCAACAAAATTTGGACATTAGGATTGTGGATCCAGCATTTCCTCCGATCAAAATAGGGATGAAGCAGCATAAACATAAACAGTTTAAAGTATGGAGTTAGATTACATATGAAATTTGTATGACTACACATAACTTTTGGTATCAACTGAATGACACTGGCCTGTCAGAGAAGGAGGAGGAGGAGCCCACCTCCGGTCTTCCTCCTCCCCATCCCAGATCAGGTACTATACAGGCTAAGGACGCCACCAGAATGGCAACAGCTCCTGGTGGCTAAGTGAGCACCCCCATGCAGAGCCCATCCTACTCCACAGTCACAAACTGGTGTTAGTTGGGTTTCAGATACTCTGCACACTGACTACTGGCCTGAGACTTCAGGGAGATCTGGGAACTGTTTCTCAATCAGTTTGGATCAGCTGATTGACTTCAAACAAGTAATTTCACGCCTTCATCATCTCATTTCTCCACACAAAGAAATGGGGTAATGCCAGCAAGCTCCTTTGTGTAGCAGTTTGTTATTTATAAGAGGAAATTATTAGGGTTGCAATTAAATGCCTATAAACTTCTTTGCATATGTGAACAACAGTGGCCCAGGAGCAATTTTTTAACCCATCTTTAGCATTACTAATTGAAAAACTTTGTTATGGACTAAATGTTTTCTATATGTACTCATTTCCTCTGCTTTTTTGACCCTTTTTTTGTTTCCAGTCAGTTTTTCTTTCTTGTTCACCAGCAGCTTCCCTAACACTGCCACACTGGCTTATACTTGTCACACTAGCAACTTCATGGCATCTTCTCTGAGCCTTCACTAATACCAAGCTTCATTCAGCAATTTCAGGACCTGAATCATGTTGTTACTCAGAAATGCTCAGCTGGTGTAACAAAAAGGTGCTGAAGCTTTGCACAGTGCTTAGAGCAGGATATCGTCAAAACCCACAGCAACCTTATTTCATTCTCCAGAGTATTCAGAAGACTAAGACGCAGCCACAATGACCCAACGCAACCAGCCACACTGAGGTTCATGCACCTCTAATGCTAAAGCAAAGATTCTAACTCATCTTTTCAGACACAATCGAGAATTGCCTTTTCAAAGGAAGAAATCCATGAATGTGTTTAAAAACTGGGCAGAACCACCCATTTCATAATTCTCAGCTTTGCCACTCCTTGCTTATTAACACTTGTCTTCCCAATCTGCAGAATGACACACATTTATGTGGTATTTTATCAGTACTAAGCACTATGAAACGTGTAAGATTTTATGTAGAAACTGTGTTAGTATAAATCATAAAAGTGGACACACTGTCTTTGTCCAAAACAGAGATGTTTTAACTCCATGAGTCAGTAAGCACCCAAAAGGCATACGGTAGCACTGGCTAGGTATATGTTAGCAGCTATTACAGACACATAGGAACTGGTCTATCAAGCAAAATTTAGTGCTGAGGATCTGTCATCCCTACTGTAAATATTTCAGGTTTCTCTGTTTCTTTGTTTAAGCTTCAGACTAGGTCTGCTTCAGTGCCTTGTCTTGAAGCTCACTTGCACCTGGAGTGCATTAAGGACTCCCTGAGCAAGCCCTCCACTATAGCAAAAGCAAAAAACTAGCATCAAGATTGTGCACTCCATGACTGCTGCTCAACCAAAATCAACTGAAGGAGAAATTAACTTCAGAAGGGCACTCCTGGTCTGAATTAAAACATGACTATAGATGCACTTGTTGAGACACTCCTATTTTGTGGTCCATTAAGTTTTGACAAATGACCATATCTCAGTAATAATCACATGGAAGCTCATCACAGGAATAGGAATTGTATTTTTGCTGTAGCTAGACAAGACAGCGACTAAAACCCTTAGGACTTTAAGCATATATACACTGAACTGTTTCCTTCAACAAAATGATTTTCAGCCTTCATTCAATCACAGCTTACCATCTCAGCAGGTGCACCTCCACTGCAACTGGCTTACCTCCTCTTTCCTAGACCCTTGATTTTTATTGTCAAAAAGTATGCCAATTGCACATTGTAGTTACTCACAGGCCTGGACTACAAGGCATGGGATCCCAGGCATGGCCAGAATACCAGGGATGCCAGCATCCCTGCTCGCAACCAGCCTGCACTGCTAGGCTGAAGGACTGAGTCCTGCTCTCACATATGTTACAGGACACTCTGGATGCAGAACAGATGATCCAAACAGCAGCAGCGCCAGGGGCCAGGCAGTCCCATTGCTCTAAGTGGGGTGTAGACATCACTTACGTTGGTTCTAGTTTGTAAAAGTTGGTTCTAGTTTGTAACTTGACATTTTCAGCTTGAAAGTCAAGCTAGCAAAATGGCAGTTGTTTTGAAAGCATTACAAAGCACACAGAAAAAATACAAAATTAAAAAAAAAAATTGTAACAGGGAACAGAAATTCCTCCATAAGATATTAGTATGAATTCAGCCCAACAAAACATTTTGATCACCAATATGATTTAGCTGCACCTGACTGTTCAGTGACATTATCTTGGCAGTATCAGCCCAGCCTGTAGACAAATATCCAAAATCAAAGTCACCGCTGAAGTTAGCATTAATTTGCAACATTGTGGAAAGGGCCTGCAGACAGGGAAAATGGATGAAAGTCACAAGAAGAGGGACATCCTCTTGTACACACAGCTGTGGTCCCTCACATTTTCCACCTGAGGCACAGTGACAAAACAGCGCAGAGAAAATGTCACTTGTGCTGTTCTATAAATGGTGTATGCTCCTACAACCCGGCAACTGAGAATTTTAAACAGTATCAGACCGAGACCTTTCCACTTTCAGGAAACCAACTGACATATTCCTGCTTAATGCAAGTTCTTACATTTAAACAAGTTAAAATGTTTTGGTTTTTTTTTTT